>OX375759.1:16237500-17487500 GCA_947359355.1 Acrocera orbiculus
ATATACATAGCTTTATATATATATATATGTATATATATATATATATATTTTAAATATTTTATGATGGTCAGATATCTATCTATACACATAGAAGCCACTTGTTTTCTTCTTTTTAATGCCACCTACTTAGAAAATAACAGAGCTGAAATAATTCACACGTGTAATTGGTTCATTTTTGTTTTAATTTAATTTAAATTTATTCGAAGCAAATACATATATTAAAATATAATTAGAATCGGGTTTAATTAGTTTATTCTTTTGATTTACTTAAAATTTTTAGTAATTGTTTTAATTTATTAAAAGGAATGAAATTATAATCTGTCAAAAAAATTATTTATAAAAAATCTACACTAGTACATATACAAACATTGATTATAACAATAGAATATAAGATTCAAGAAAAACAGGAAAAAACTCTTGAAAAAAGAAACACTCATTTAGTTGAATGCAATACAATCTATTTGAAAAGGACTGCATTAAAGAAAGCGAAATTACATTTACAATGGTTCCTAGAATATTAACCTGATCGGCAGGGGTCGATTTTTGATTTTTGGTACATTTAGTCCTTAGCAGATGTTCAAAAATTTTTTCACCCACAATAATATTGTTTGATTTGTGTTTGTATGTGTTTTATGTTTGGTATCTTGTTATTTCATTTTTGTTTCTTTTTTTTTTCGTTTTTGATGAAGTCGGATTATAGCTTACTGTCTCTTTTATATTAAACTACCACCTGCTATTTGGTTGCAAACATTCTTATTAGTTGATGATAAAATTGATAATTTTATGTATTAGGAAGCCATTTGGATGTTTACAAGATGCTATTATCTGATATCCTGTGAATTATGCAAAATTAATTGTTTAATATCTTAAGTAAATAAAATTAATTTTATTTGCATAGAAAACTTGTGTTGTTTGAAAGGGTTAATTAAATTTCTTTTTTATCGCTCTAAAAAGGATTTATAGACGATATATTCAATTATATAGAGAGAAAATTGATAAATATAAAGAAATCTGTCTCCGCGAGGAAATTATTAGTTATGAAATTATTATCATAAAGCTATTTGTAGATTGGCCGATGTGCTTTTACGAAAAATCGTCTGTAAGAATGCGAGATAGAATTTTTGAATCTAACTTGAACTTGCTTCACCTAAAAACTATAGTTTTCGGAATATTTTGGTCAACTTTGATATACTTTGTAGCTTCTAATCTACTGAACAATCTGAAAATGTTAACTTTCACCTTAAATTAACACATTTACAAACTAATATTATAGCCAACAAATAACAGTTGAACTAAGTTTAAACAATCAAGCTTAAGGACTAAAAACAACATTTAAACTATCGCGAATTTTTCTTGATACAAGTTTATAAAGTATTTTTTCTAGAAAGCAAGTTATTCATGGTAGAATTAAAATATTTTTTCTAATATTTGAAACAAATATCTAAAAAAAGAATTAGAAACTTTAGCATTAAAAACAAACTTGTTTATGTTATAAATTAATGAGCAAAACGATAGCTAATATTGTTTTTATTATGGTATTTCACAAAAACAAAAAATTATTTTCTATTTTATACTATATAATTTAATGTTTCTCTTATGGCTAACAGCAATTTAAATTTGACCTGCAAAGAGTAATAGAGACTTCAGTTTCAAGTTCCTAGGAGGTCACATATTTGAATAAAAAGTTTGGATTATTCAAAAGATGATCCTAACTCCTCCAACTAAAAAATACATTTGCTTGTCCAGATCTCTAATTATTTAGATGATTATTAGATGTGTTGTCTTTCACTTCGAGTTATTTAAGTTCTCAAACCTATTCAAAATCTTTTGTAAAATTAAATAATTACTCAAAAACAGTTTATACAATAAAAAAAACTTCTCGATTTCTCTGAAAATACAAGTATGTACCACAATTTCTAAATGAATTTATTTAAAGTTTTGATTTTTTATATCTCAGTATTATTAAAAATATCCAAGGACTATTTTGATTTGATAAAAAATGATTATGACACTGAAAACAATTGAAAGACAATTTTATGCACGATTCACAACCTTAAACACGATTCACGATAAAAAACTTAACGCAAAAAATCACTTACTCTCTATACTTTTACTACCTTTTAAATGCACGATAAGGCACAAGCTTTTTAATAGTAATTTAATAAAAAGTAGTCAAATCCGTAATGATCTAAGGTTAAATATTGTGTAGCATTTGGTAAATAATAATATTTTAATTAAGGTAGATTGAATGCTAAGTAAATTTTCAACAGTTAAAGTTCAATCTGTGTTAGAAGCTCAATATTCTTTTTGGTTAAAATAATCAAAAAGTTTATCTATACAAACACAAAGCTTTATGTAAATATGTTTAAAATGTATGCATTTATAAACCATTTATAAACATTTATAAACACCTCTAATACCTGATATAACTTTCAATAACCAAAACCGAAAACTGCTCTAATAGTCTAATAAAAATTAAATAAAAACGATGATGACTATAAATACTTAGAAGTAGTTTTTAAAGAGCCTTCTAAAGTTCCAAAGAAGCCGCCAAATATCCGCCACAACTGCTAAATTCTTAAAATCATTGCGTCATTTTAAGATGATTATCTACGTCATTTATTTTTTCATATTTATCATCCATTTAAGCAAAACGCTTAGAAAAAGGAAAAAAGTGCAAATAATTACCATATTCGGATATTATTTTATCATATATATGTTATGTATATACATAAAAATATATATATAAAGACTAAATCTAGTAGATAAAACGATATTTTCGGAGTGATAGATATTTATCAATGAAACCAATTTTATTAAATAGGATTCTTGTTTGACAATATCTTTTTATTAAAATTTATAGTAGAAAATCTAGGAAAATTCTAAAAATTAATATCAATTATCTTGAAAGTTTAAAAAATTAATATACTTTAGTAATATTTATTTTAATGTATACAGAACTAGGAAAAAATTAATTTTTTTAATATCTGAAGGCATTTTTTCCATTCAAATAAAAAGAAATTATAGAGAAATGAAATTTAACTTAAAAACTAACAAGAAAAATATAATCATCAGACTCATATGCTGCTTTTGTGTCATGTAATCAAATAATTCACGCATACACATACAGGCATTAATATTAAATATACAAAGATATAATTTTATTGCTACCAAACGTGGCCATCATTTCTACAATCGTCACCACCAATGCGTCGTTAGCCACTCGCGCCATATAAATTTATGCGGTGCTATTTAACGTAATTGATTTTATTTGTGCTATGTAGCTAAATATTTTTGTTTTTTATTTGAAAATTTTAAATTATAATTTGTTTTGTTTCTTTTGAAAATATTTACTTGATTTTTTTTTAATAATCCTTTTACAAAACTTGCTTAAAACTAAACATTAACAGATTCTTTTACTGAAATCTATTATTATGAACTTATTTTAATCGTATATCCTCCTTAATATACATATATGTGTAGATATATATATATATATATTTACTTCGTCGCGTGCCACATTTGCGCCTTATAATTTTGCTTAATGCTCACAGCATGAAGAGAGCTATTCGCGGACCACTCTAAATGCATTGTTGCCCATAATTTTAGATCAATTTAACTATTTTTAGATGATTACACTGCCGTTTAATGTTGATCAAATGCTCAATTGAATGCTGTCATCATCAAGAAAATTATTTTTGTTATTTTAGTTAAATTTAGAAATGAATTTAGTAATGAAAATTTTTTTCAGTTTTCTAATAAAAAAGAAAGTCAACAAAACTAAATGTTAGCTAATATTAGAAATTAATTATTTTCAGATTAATCAAAATTTATTTTTTAATTTTCTGTTGGTCTCATAAAAATTTTTTAATTTATATGATAGTAATTTATATAAATATGTCAAGCCTTTTGACATATTTTATGGTTTTGTATTTTTTTTTTTATTTAGTTTTTATAAATCAAATTTAAAACATATCTCTTAAAGTTAAATTAAAGAATTTTTCTAAGCTTTCGGTTAACCTATAATTAAGTTGATTATTTATTTATTTATATAAGACAGTTTCCTGGATAGTGTTCTGCATATTGTATGTGTCTGTAGCTATTTTCATCATATGCAGTTAAATTTGATTGTCCCGTTAAATGTCTAATGCCAATTCTCAATAGGCTTGTTTTCACTAAAAGAACATATTAGATAGATTATAGTTTTTAATTATATCAAAAAATTAAAAAATGAAATTATTTATTATTAAAATTAAAGATTATTATTGTATTTAATAAATAAATTTAAATAAATATTGAATTTAGTCACATAATCGCAAACACCATTGAGAAAACATGACGTCACACCTTGCGAAAGACCATAATTTGTTTTTAATGCTTTCATATGTTTTTCACATGTTTAACAACTTTTTTCGCATTTTTTTGCTATTTGGCAAATAAATAGATAACTTTTTTGGTTTTTTTATAGTTGTACTTTTACACTTAAGCACAACACAATACTTGTAGTAAGTTGAATTCATTTTAAAATTGAAATAAAACAAGAAAATGAACAAATTTTTCGGAAATGAGAAAAATTTCATACATAAACATAACTTCTGACAGCTGTTTTGCAAGGTGTGAAGTCAATCATGACAGTCTTGAGCGTTTTGAAAATAAATTTTAATCGGTTTTGGAAAACACAAAATATATAATGTAAATGTTAAATTTAAATATAATTGATCTTTTTTTCAGATTGTTTTTAATGTAATATTTGGAAGTTAGTTTAAAACTGTTTTTGCGAGTAAGTACATTGAAATTATTTTAAGTACACTTAAGTTTCTTCTCAGTTGAGTTTCTTAAAACACTTCCTTAAGAACTGGAAATGTTTCACAGTTCATTTTTATGACTTCCTTAACTCAACTATCATTGTTGAATTTTGTAAGCAATTTTTACGTCAGATGATCATAATCTGTCATATTTTTCGTATAGAGATATGTTATAATAAGTAGAATAGCGATAAAATATAAACACCACTTTTAAAAACAATAATTAACCCCTTGGGTACTAATTCGTTTGACAAAATATGAAACTGATTTAATTGTTTGTTGCTTGTAGTAGTATGTAAAAGCAGTAGATTTTACATAAGAAATCATTTATTCTTAAAATATCAATGACATATGTAATATTTACAGGTATTTAGAATTGCAAAACAACAAAAAATTAATAAACAAAAACAAAACCACCAACAAATAGTGTTCACCAAATAATGTAATAGAATCTTCAGTTCTTATCTTCCCATATACTTTAAATGGGACCTAGGAGACGAATCATTGAAATATCAGCCGAAATATAGTGAATGCCCTGCTTTAGACTCGTCATCCGCTCATATGGCAAGAACGTTCAGGAAGAATCTCAATCGCCAAATGTACCCAAGAAGTTAAGCAGTAATTTTCTGAAAATAAAAATATTCCTTGTGTTTATTATAAGGCAAAATACTAAATATTCTTCATAACTTTTACTTCTCCTTGAATTTAACCAGAGACAAAATAATTGACAAACTAAACAGTTGTAGTTTTTATATGCCAAAAATGTTTTCACACAACATATTGATTTTTGATTTTTATGATCATTTGTTATAAATTAAGTAACTAACCTAGTAGGCAAAATTATGATCTATCATCAATAAATGAGAGCTACTTTGCAAGGTATATATTATGGCTGTAGCCATATCGGCTATTTTCGTTTTAGAAGGACTTTTAAAATCACCCTACATACTACATAAAACATGCCGAATGCAGCTAACATAGTTACTATACTAAAAAAATAGTCATATACTAAAAGCTCACTGATGCACCATTTCTCTACCGCGAAATATTGCATTTACGAGGTTTTCTTAAAATTCAAATTATTTTTCGAGATATGGCTGTTTTAGTGACGTACTGCCCGTAGCTTCACGTAGAAATTTGAAAGGGTTTTTCTCGAAATTACTTTTTTCGAGACGATTGCCATGATTTCTCAAGTTCCACTTGTAGTATTTGAAAATTGGTGAGTCTATCACAGAAACTAGGATTATAAAAAAATTTCAATTTTTACTATTTTACAAAAATTCTGAAACGTAAAAGAAGACGTAAAAAACACGTCTCTTGACTTCAATCAGCGACAATTTATCCTATCAATTATGCTAGTTCTTGCAATAGCGACATTTCTGTAACTTTTTGGATTTTTGACTTTTTCACTTCTTTTTATATAGTATTCCTTAAATATCAATAAATATCTTAGAAAATAACACATACTAAAAATAATGTTTGCTTTTTTTATCGCTCCTAAAAAAGTGCCTAAAATTCATGTCTCTAGACTAGAATACCCCCTTAAAGGGTTATATACAGTTAGAAGCCTCTAAAATAGAGGTTTTCGGAGAGTTTTTTCTGAGAAGGCTTTTAGATCTATCAATGTAAAAATTTATACACATATTATAGTAACTCTTAACTGTATTTTAAAACTTTTTATATATAAATATAATAATATTGAGCGCTGCTATAGCTGATCTTCTGGAGCTGCTCTCAAAGAAGACGTCTTGCGGTGACCATGATATCTCTGGATTGGATAATCTAAATTTAAAAACCCAACGAAAATTCGTTAAAGTAATGTATAATCTAGTAATTAATTGAAGGAATAAGGAAAATAAACATTTTTGACAAAATGGCGGCTTGTCAAAAAAAAAAACGGTTGTTGGCAATAATTTTCACCTTAAACTGTTTATAAAAAAAAAATATTTATTGTTCACAAGAAATCTTCGATTAATTACTCAAAAATATACTTCAAAAGCTTGTGCTAAAATTTGAGGCTGATCGGTTCAGTTGTTTTCGAGAAATCTTGGTCACCGGCTTTGAAAACACAGTTTTGAAAAAAGTGCGTTTAAAGTTTCAAAAACACTTTCAATCCCTCTGACATGTCTTTACAAATATGTGTGTAACTTTTAAAATAATTGTCGGATTTAAAGTGTGTGTAATATATGTACAATACGAAAATGAAATTTCTTTTGGAAATTCTAACTGTATATAACCGCTTAAGGCGAAGTGTGAAACGCAAAATCTACTTAAGTAGAAACTTAAGTTGACAGATTCGTTAAGGAGCATTTGAGTATAAACTGTGAAACCGGGCGTCAATGATTCAATGTTTTTTTTATGACACTTTTTTGACATTTCTATCAAAGTTCTGTAAATTTCTCTAATACAGATTATTGCCAATATAGAAACGATTTTTTTGTACGGGAAGCTATTACACTGTACAAGCCACAATGGAGAATGGGTATAAGAAATTTCAAATATTTACAATACACATAAAGTTCTTAATACCCGTATATCGTAATTCCTCAAAACAAAATAGATCCCTGCTCTTTTTAATTTTATTTTAATGCAAAAAAGCACACAAATTTCTCTGATTAGAAAATAGTAAATATCATGTCTATAGATGAAAAGCTTTAAATATTTATTACTCATACACTTTATAAAATTAAAAAAGGTAGACATTATTTTATTCTTTTGTTCGCAATATATAAATTTTTTTTGTTACTTTCAATTCTATTTTGTAAATGTCTTCTTATTTTTTGAATTAAAAATATGTTTGAAAAATAATAACACAATTAAATAAACATATCATTAAAAAATTATACAAATAAAATTACTCTAGCAAATTACCACAATAATTCTAATTACCATAAAATATGGTAGCTCCAGGGAGTTTGTATCTCTAAACTAACTACTTTACCTAATATTATTTATTTTGGAATCAATTAAAAACTTCGATTTAACAAAATATAATCTTGCTAATATTTTAGTAAAATTTTAAGTATAATAGATCAAAACAGAACGATTTTCAATGTAATTAACTCATGTTACATTGGTATTAAATGATTATCACAAATCTAAAATCAAAACAAAATAAAACAAAGTAAAAACAACAATAACAATTCAATGGCAATTCCGAGGCATAGAGTGACATTATCTCACCTGGACAGACGACACAACTAGGCACCAACTTTAGCTTATCCAATAAATTTTACTGATTTACATTCAATGGAAAGTTTGTTTGATTGCCGTCAAACTGTATATATGTATATGTATTTATGTATATATAGCATTGGATTAATTTTAACGCTCCCTTTTTTCACTGTTTATTTGTTTTATTTATTTCCTTCTTTTTTTGTTTACTTTGTACTATTGTTGCCAGCAATTGACTCCATTCGCTTAGTAGGTCAGACAATTGGCGATATTTTGTATGCCAATCTAAGGCTTTTTTGTTTTTTTTTGTCTATATATATACATATACATATAATTTAAATTTAAAGTAATTCTTAACAAATTACAATTTTGTATTGTTAAAAAAAGGTTCAAAATAATAATTTCACTCGTTATTTGGTAACAAATGTTTTAATATTTTTAAAAAGGTTTGTTGGAAAATTTAACATTTATTACTGACTTATTTTATTATTATTTTTTTTTTTCCAAGGACTTTTTGAATATTTAAAAGCAAAATGAGAAAAAATTTTTTTTTGGATTAGTTTTCTTTTAGTTAGACCAAGACGAAAAATTGTCTTCTTTTGTTCTAAACCTCAGAAATGTTCGCCAAATGTACACGAGGCCGGCAGCTACTATTTTTATGGATGAGAGCGATAAAAAATAATATGGAATTGTGAGGCAGAAGTTTTTCGACTTCTCGTTTTCATCGTATTTACAGATTCAACTATATTGAATGTACACTCGGTAAACGTAATTAAAAACAATTTATTTTGCATACAAACAGTTCAAAAATATGAAAGTCAATTAAATTACAATCATCGATGTCGTAAGTAATTCTGTTCATTAATTCCGACTTTATGCATAAAAGAGCTAAAGCGTTTAATTTTTCTTGACATAAGGTCGATCGCAGATAATTTTTGATCCTTTTTAGATATAAAAAGCTTCTCTCATCCAAACAATTCGTCGCTGGAGTACATAATGCCATATGAAGAGTTAGGATAGACGTTTTGTAAGCCCTGTTTTCACAGAAATTAAGACAGACTTTCCAATGATCCAAAATTTTGTTTTACCAAAAATTTTTTCGAAGGAATGTAGCATTCAAAATGTGTGCATTCTTGAACTAAGTCAGTCTCTAAATCATTAGAATACATTTTTACCAGTAAAATGGCGTTGATGAAATGATGATGTAATGGTTGATGATGGCATTTCACTTATTTTCGTCAGAAATGAAAACTTTTCATTAAACTTGCCATTCTTGAACTAATTCGGATACGAGTCTATCAATGACGGCGAGAAATGTGGTAACCCTGAAAGTATCACTCGCAGTTATTCTCATTTCTTCATCGGGTGCCTCATCACAATTTTTTTTTCTTATCGGTTGTCTTTTTTCTTTTGTGTACTAATTCGATGCGAATCTACGAAAAACTTGCAAAGAGATTCATAAAGATCAGCTGCAGTAATCAAATCTACGGTAGGAGCCTGAATTTGAACATCCATTTTGTTTATTCTTTCTAAGTTTATTAGAATCAATATTTATTAAGGACACATTGTCATACACATATTTGCGTATTTGCATGTTTAAAATTATCAAATACCTATTAAGCTACAGAAGATAGTCACTATAGATTAATTTTATTTGAAATATTTTGTAATTATCATTTGACGCTTAACACCTTTGTAACACATTCTCAAAAAAGGCTCCGAAACTTCTTTGTTCCATTTAGCCGTAGTCCCTTCAGGTATTTTAAATTTTTGATAGTAATTTATTATTGATAATTATCACATATAATAGAATGTATGATGAACTAAACTGTTTAGTAGGAAATGTATTATTCAACCTAGTTATTCAATGTTCAATGGAAAGAAAAAGGAAAAATATCTTGTAGATTTATACAAGGAAATATATCTTGTAGATTTCTTTCTGAAGAAAAAATGAAATCGTATCATAGAAATTTTTCTGATTTTTGTAAGACAGTAAAAAAAATCGGTCCCCAAATTTGCCGCCCTAGGCTCGAGCCTACTCAGCCTGCTATTGCCACTGCTTATATTGGACAATCGCTGATTAATTTTAAAACACACCCTTGAATACTTCAGAGTGATACAACGTTTTCCAAACGTAATAGGTGTCAACGACAATATTTATGCGTATTGTTTTATTAAATGGGTCAACCAAGTGATTCAGGAATGCGCAGAAAACTATAAAAAACGGTTATTGTCACTATTGATATTGAATTTACTAGGATTGAATAAATCAATTTATAATTTATAGTTCTAGATATGTTTTTTAAAAATAATTTTTAAGTTTGTTAAAAGCAGTTCAAAGTTTCACTTAGGAAAAGGGAAAAAAACAAATTTTATGATATTCGATATTGCCGTAATACTCGTTTTCCGATTAAAAGCGATACTACATCTAGATACCTTGCTTTAATTTTACTGTAGCAGTTTGTTATTAAAAAATATACATTTTAATAAATTTTCCTGCTTTAATTCGATCAACAGATGTCAAGAAATACATTTTGTGTATTCGTATTAACAAGAATTTTCAATGGCTTTATTTAGGTCTAAATGTTCCGAGCGTTCTACTTCTTGGGACTTTTCTGAGCAAAATACTAGCAGCAGTCAGTAATATTTCTCTTTTAGTATAAACTGGTCCAATTTATGATATCAGAGTTTTGGAATAGATCTTATTCTTATGCTTCAATTTTATTTCTTCATCCTTGTTAATTTGTATTTTTGTAGCTACTAAAGGTACTTTGGCATTATTTTTTTTTAATTTTTCATTGCATTCGTACAAAATACTCCTTTATTTTCTTGGGACAATGTGGTTGTCCTTTTTCTCAAATAAAAATTAGCTTGAACTTTATTGGATAAAAGAAACATTGCTCCTGCTTACAGTGATTTTCTCTTTAGCTTTATATTTTTTACAAAATGCATTTTAGACTATATATATATATATATATATATAAATAAAATTAATGAAAGCACAACCAACAAAAAGAAAAAATTAAAAATTATATCCTTAATCTTCACAATATTAATCTTCACAATATTTATCTATGCCAGCTTTCATATTACTTTTGATATTGTTCATTGTGAGACATAATTGTCCAACATACGAAATAATGTTTTAAACTTTTGTTTTATATTCAAAATAAGTCCTTGAATTAATTTCTCCCTAATTTTTTACACACAATTTATATTCAAGAATATTATTTTTTTTATCATTAAAATTTCACACACGACTATACATTTTTATTGAGATATATGTATGCCTAAGTATATATCTCATATAGTCTTGTTTTATTTGAAATTGGCAGGACTACAGATACGTCCTTTATATTTTACTGGTTATTATTTTGGTCTGTTACAAATGACGGGATTTTGTGGTTAACCCTGTGCATCTTCTCATAAACGGAAAATCTGACCATTATAGGGATGCAATAAGGATGACTGAACTCCTATATTAGACATATGTGCATAGTACTATACCGGGGGGATATAATCTATCCAACCAATACTGGGGTTGGTAAATAATGTAGGATTGTATCAACGAGCTACTAAATTTATGGTACTATAGTAGGAATGAGCTAAAAATACATGGATATACATATATATATATATATATATTAACGGGATAATTTTTAGAAAAGGGGGAAAAGATGGTGAAGGGGTAGTGACACTAAATGTTTTGTACTAAAACAGAATGGGATATTCTTTTATTATCTGAGGGTTGCTAGAGGTGAATTGACAAAACGTTTTGTTGATGTTGATTACTTTCAGCTCTTTTATTTCTGTTTTTTTTTTTAGTTTTTTCTTCTTCATTATTATATTTTCCCTCTTTTCTCATAGGATTAACAGGTCAAACTAGGAGGTTTATTGATTTTTTTTTTGTTATTACTATGGGGGAACGGAATTGGAAAATTTTTAAAGGAATAATTTTAATTAAAATTTCTAATTGAGTGTTTTAATTGAATATCAAATAACAAAAACTATTTAATTGAATGTATGGATAAAAAGTTAAGTATAAAAAATGCAAAAAATGCCTTTTGTCATTAAATCAACATTATGGAATATTGTAATCAGTGTAAAATAATTAAGTATAGTTTATTTGGTAAAAATAAAGGATCATTTTGAAAACTAATTAATAGCTTTTAATGGCCAATGGAAAACAATTGTTTGTTTTGACCTGTTTGCAAATAAAATTATTTCCTTTGATACATAATTAATAGCTTTATTGTATAAAATAATAAAAAAGGAAAATAATATTTACAATTTTGCTGGTGATAATTTTGTAAGCTTAAAATATTTAGAAAGTAATTAAAGTTGTATTTCCTTTGATAATAATTACTACTTAAATCTTTTAAAAATTGATAGTTACAGCAATCCACTCAAAAAAGTTGTAAAAATTTATTTAAGAATATTACACCAAGTTGATTGCTTTTTATAGAAAAAATAATATCCTAAAACACTACACAAGCGATGATTGATTAAACGGTTTTGTAAAAGCCGAGATCATTGTTTTTTTTTAACAAGGACGAAAAACATATTTATCCTTAAATAACGAAAAATTCTTTAAAGGATGTTCTCGTATGACACTTAAGATTTTGAGCTCTTTTTTAAGAATTTTTTGTTTTACAACTAAATACAACAACTGAATTTTTATTGAATATATTCTATAATTTTTCCACGGATAAAATGGAACAAAAATAAACAAATATACGACTATGAAAGCTGTAATGGTCCGAAATAAAAAGAAATCGAATTGATTATTATATTTTAATTCTATAGAAGTTAAAGTGAAAAATAAAGAAAATGAATAAGCAATAAGTGTAATAGCTACATATTATCCTTGGATTTAATATCTTTTAAAATTAAGTTGACGACCAAAGTGTTAAGCACGCGTTTTTGTTAAAACCGCAAATTGAAAAAATCATAGCCTGCCGCCACTATACTAGAACTTCTAGTACAATTATTACGTAATGCTTTTAACATATGGCAAAAATAGTTTGAACTTGAGGTTATAAAAGAAAAATTTGAAAAGCTTAAGTACGTCAATTTGTATTGATGACGTCACTCTTATAATACTTTCAAAAATATTGTATGTGTATGTATGTATTGTTATATTACTACAAAAACTATTCCATTGGGTAGCTAATAAAAGCTCAGGCATAGACTAATATTTTCCAAAATATATCGTGTGTTTTTACCATTTGAAAATTTGATTATTTTAGCACGTGGCAGTGGGTTTTATCCTTGAAGTACAGATACTTATTTTTCTATAATGATGACCTTGAATTAAATTTATTTTTTTATTTAACCTTACTTGATATTAATTTATATCTAAGCATTAAGAATATAGTAAAATTTATAGAAATTTCGTCAAAAAAACTTTGTTTTGCTTCTTTTTTGTAAAGTAAAACAAACTATTGGAAAGTGAATAAAATTACACATGCTGTGATACTTTTTGCATCGACTTTAAGTAATTTTTAATTGTTTTAATTATCAATGTCATACATTTGAGTGACAAATGATGTTTGAAGTTTCTTATATTAGGATTAAAGCTTAAGATTTAAATTTCGCCTACAAATTCTTTAAATAAATTTAAATAAAAATTTTGTAATTTTGCATTCTGCATATAAATATTTCACATTTTAATCAAAAATGCTTTAGAAATCGGAATCTTCATAAGAAAACTAGAGGCATATCAAGATGACCACTTAAAATTATATCAAAAAATTTAATTAATCAATAGTAATGAATACTAAAAGTAAAATAAAAAAGCAAAATCTTGCTATAGACAATTATTCAGGGTTAAAGAAATAACGAAACTACCACACCCCCTAAATTTATGTAACTATCTAAAGACTACCAAGCGAACTGAAACAATTGAAATTGATTAAATTGAAAATCAACAAATTAATAAAAGCTACAAACTGTTGAAATGATCATGTAACCCTTAATTTAATTACAGGAAAAATAAACTGAATGTCCTTAAGCTATTAAAATCGTTTGATACTTTCAAATAGTAAAACTTCAACCAAAATTTTTATATCATTCCACCCCAACAAAAATGCCAATCAACTAAATAGCTCACTTTGTCAAAAAAGAAGGCATCGGAACACTAGAAATTAAATAGTCAACCAAAAATATGATAGGGAAGAATATTTTTATCATTCCTTTTAATTTCAGAAGTGGAAAAATAAATTTTTCTGTTTGTTGTGGAAAGGGGTTGAAAGCATAAGATACAAAGACATAGCAATTGCGATTTTCTCTACAATAAGAAATTAACAAACAATATTATGTCAACTATTTTTAGACGTTTTTTATTATTTGTGTTCAAAGTTCAAAGGGCTTAGCAAACTTCTAAATTCACTGTTGCACATACGAAGGACATTTTAAAATTAGCTAAAGTTATTTATGTTAATATTTCAAATTATTTCAAAAAAGTCTCTGCAAACGTGAAATACAAAAACTTTTTTAGTAGCTTTAGAAATAATTTGCCAACATAGTACAACAATCTGGACTAGTTTTCAACAACAAAATTTTCTTTAAAATCGTTGACATCTGTATGTATACTAAAAATCGGCCTTGATTATTTATAAATGCCTATCCTTTTTGCTTATTATGTCAATATAGTATTTCCTTGGTGGCTTCGTTCGAGATTTTTTCATAAAAAGAATTCTGGAATTGATAAAAGTTTCTCATTTCCCCCCTTTTTAATTTCTACGATTTCCAAATTTTTTTAGCTTGTCGCATTTTTCTTCTTTATTTCATATATACATAAAATATATTTTAACCAGTCATGTTACATATGTCAGACATTTAGCACTGCAATTTCCTTAAGTTAAATATCTTAAATTTTTATGTCGTTTTTACAACTAAATTTTATGATATTTATTCAACAGTCATTTTACTTACTAAAACTTGATAAATTAATTTGAAAAATAGAGATGAAAAATAAATTAAAACTTTTATAAATTAAAACGTATGGTGTCTAAAAGTAAAAAGAATTAATTTAGTTGAAAATTATTCTAAACATTTTGAATATGAGCAATCCAAGGAAATGTTTTTTTAAAAATCCACAAGTTTGCTTTTTAATGTTAGTCTAGCAAAAGAAGGCAGGACAATAAGCTAACCCCTGTTTATAATAATCACCCCTAAGCTTTAGTCTTATACCATTGAAAAAGTCTTTTCTAACGCCATCGTAATACTTTTGAAGTACTTTTCTAAAATATAGTTTATTTAAAAAGAGAAAAAGCCTTGAATTCAACTGTATATCCTTCGTTTATACAAATATATACATATATATATATATATATATATTGCTAATATTGCCTGAGTATGTATTGTATAACAACCCTTAAATCCCAACACAAATGCTAAACGATAGAAAAGTGAATGTTTCCCATGTTTTATAACTGAATGACATTATGTGATATTAATTAAGGCCCAGGAGATTTGTTTTTCTTATTTTAATATATGAGCAAAAATCTGTTTTTGAAAATGAATTTTAGAAATTTGTGTTGACAGGAGGGAAGAAAGATTCATACTATAAAGAAATAGGCCTGTTAGGTAGTTTTGATAATTATAGAAATCAATTTTTTTATAGTGTTCAGTTTTTAAGCTTGTTGTACCTGAAAGAAAGTAAAATCTCTAAAAGAGAGTTTAAAGCCATAATATCGAAGTTTTTCTATAAAGCGTCGGACTTGTCTAAATCTGGCTATCCATAAATTGTTTAACTCTTAAATTTTGTGTTTATTTTACATATAAGCATCGAACTGTCGGTATTTTTCTAAGGATGTGAATAATTTTTTTTCTTTTTGTTTCAATTTATGCCGAATAATATGTTTTATTCAAAAATAAACCTTTAGGATGAATGATCTAGTACAGTAATTGGAATGCTAATTAGTTAAAAGATTTCAATACCAACAGTGTAAACAGTTAAATTTTTTTGAGAACCAAATTTTGTAAACTGAAATTATACTAGGAAGTAGATTTCATTAATTTAAGTAGGATATTCATAAGCTAACTTCTGTGAAGAATTTTCTTGAACTGATTGAAGTATGCTCGCTTAGAAAAATATTTTTCAAATGTCCCATTTACTTTTATTGCTTACACTTGTTTTGGCATTTTCCTTTTGAACATCCTTAACATAACATCTACTTACTTTTAAGTAATTCAATAAATTTTACTGAGGAGCTTTAAGTATCTGTTTAGCTAAAGATTAGCTGCAGGCCAGGATATGAAATTTTGTAGAAAGAGCTAAACACAAAAATTCAAAAAGCCGCATGCGGCTCGCTTACTGCCGTTGGTTCTAGTATTAAGCTACTCGTTAACATAAGAAAAATAACACAATAAGCAATTTCTCATGAAGTTTACAATCATAATATTTAAAAGAATATGAATACTTAAATTTTTGCAAATAGTTACTTTTGGTTTCTAATGCTTTATTTCAAGGAATTCAGTCAATAAATATGTAGAAATAAATAAAATTCTTTTCAAACATTTTTACTTCAAATCTTTAAAGTAGTAGGGCAATAGAACAAACAAAAAAATCAACTCAAAGATCATTTATCACAATGATAAACAACTACCAAAACATATTTGAAGGGTGTAGAGTTCACTTTATACTTATATTCCATTTATTTACAGCAACAACAAAAAAAAAAAAGATGGAACTCACACATCAATATGAGTAAAACCAGTGCGGACATTAACCTCTAACAAAATTTTTGCTAGCCATATATCTAAGAATTATAGTAAACTTCGTCTTTAGTTTAGAGATATTTAACTAACATAACTAAAACATGGTAGAAATAAATTTGACACCCCTTAGACCAGTTTTTGTTTTGTTTTTTTCTTTCATTTTTTATAAATATCAAGAACGATGTCTTGCCTTCCCTTGATAAAAGGCAAAAATTTCAATCTACTCTTTGTCGTCTTTATTCTAAGAATTCGATCCATCTTAGCTGGTATACTACTAAAAGGGAATATATGTATAAGATTTGATATAGCTAAAATGATCATTTTTTCCCTGTGAACCAGACAAAAATTGGGTTTTTCTTTTTTGGGGTCTGGAAAACAATGCTTACTAGCAGATGTTTATTTTTTTACCACCATATGAGGGGAGGAAACTAAAAGAGGTGTCCGATAATAAAGTCGCACGTTATTTTTGTGTAGTCATCATATTGTCACCTGCCTTTAAATGATGTTCTATGTTTGTATATTTTTAGATTAGACATAATATATTGATATATATAGTTTCATTTGATTACATTGACATAGGTTATATTATTTGTTGACAGCTACCAGAGGATATTTGTTTACAATGCATAAAAATTGTTCATAATTTCCATTAAAATGAATCTATCAGCTGAAAATCTGTAATTTTTATTTTGATTACATTTCAAGTAATAATTTAAGTATTTTGTTTTAATTATAAATAAATAATGTCAAAAATTTGATAAATGTTTTGAACTATCGAGTTGAACATATTTAAATTGTTACTTGAGAAAAGTTTTACTATGTAACTAAAAGATTGTTTCAAATACTTCAAAATTTTATTTATTAAAAATAATTAAAAAGCATAAAATAAATTATAAATTTTTATTACTTATTTTATTTTAAAATTTTAGCTGGACTTTATTTTTGAAATCCTATCACCACATAATTTTCATCATTCTCATTTAATTTCTAGTAACTTCTTAATTTATTTTTAAATTATAATTTTTTTTTTTTTTAATAATTTAGACATAGAAAAATGTGTGTAAATAGACATCCAAATGAAAAAGAAATACAAACACAAAAAAAGCAAAAAAATTTGAAATAGTAGTTATTACAAATTTCAATCTTTTTAACTTGACCTATGGAGCCATTTAACTTTCTATTCCGAATATATTTCATAATGGCGGAATATGGTATACATGAACAAGTTGCGCACGCGCTTCTATAGGCTACAAACTTATGCCAGTTGAAAGTAAAAGTGTCATTCCATGATGTTCTCTATATACCACAATTCACTATATGACTAGTTTGTTTTTTTATTTTTATTTTTCTTTAATAAAACAATTATAAAATTTTTATTTTTGTTGGTGGTATGCTCTTTAGCTCATCTGTTTTCATTGATTTCATTAAGAAATAGTTTTTATTTTCGATATTTATATACGTAGTTTATAAAGTAAAAGCTTAAGAAATATTAAAAGTAGGCCAAAAAGACAAATAGGCATGAAAAAAATTATCATATAACTTAATATAGAAGTGGGATTTTTTTTTCTTTAATTTTTTTCATTGTCTCTCATTTCTTTCTTTGAATAAAGGAAAGTTGAAATTTTATACAAACTAAAACTGCAAAAAAAAAATCAATTTTATTACAGTTTTCTTACATATTATTTTGGATACTGAAACTCCTATTCTAATAATAATTGGTTAATAAACTAATTACAATTGTGATTATCATTTTTGCATAATTTATGGGGTACTCATATATTTAATAAATACCATTATTATGTGGTTAATTGTTGATTTAGACTTTTGTATTTGTCAAACAAATGTTTTTTTTTGAACGTATTGAAAATAAAAAGTTTCTACCATTTATAAATTTAACTTCTCACGCTAAAGGATCAGTATAACTTCTTTTTCCTTAAGTTGGTAATACTTTAAGACACTTTCTGTCTCGATCTAACAATTAATATTATTTCTAAAAGTGTTTGTGGTGTCTCAGTATAAAAGTATTCTTTGATTTTCAAAATGGATAAAAGTTTTCATCTAGTTTTAATGTAGTTTTTTGCCAAACATATAACAAATATAAATCAGCCAAATACCACCAGGAATGTTTTTTTTTATCAACTTTCGAGGAAAATATTTACACTTGATTTGAAACTAGTATACAACAAAATTTGAAAATGAAACTGATGTTTAGAAATTAAAAAAAGAAAAAAGTCATCCTTATCGATGGATTATTATAAAAAAAACTAAAAATCCAACTATTATTATTCCTATTAGACCAATTTTAAAGTTGACAAATGAAACATTTTATCCATTTCAACAGTTATTAAAAATATACTTATTCTTATAATTTAATTAATTTGAGTTAAATCTGTCTTAAATGTGAAAATGTTTAGTTACTAAAATTTCACCAAATTTAATTATTTAAAACTACCCTTAAATTGTTGTTCTTTTCATGCCATACTAAAAAATGCAATTTTTAATTATTTCTTGAAACTTTATAGAAAAATGCAATTAAATTTTAAAACATCAAACTAATCAAAACAGATAATATTAAAAACCCTTTAAAAAAATTTTAATTCGATTTCAAAATAAAATTCATGTTAAATATTCAAATTTAAATAATCTATCTAAACATTTAAAACTCATTAAAATTCAGCTCATTACAAGTAGTGCTAATATTTGTCTAAGCTACCAAACAAATCCCAAAATTTCAGTCCACCCTAAATAAAATAGTTTTTAAGTCATAAATGAAACCAACAAAAATCATACTTCCGGTTTTGACTATGCCCTCAAAACAATCAACGACTTCCCGTAAATAGAGGCTTATAGCTTGACAGTATTCATGCATTCAGATGAATACATAAACACATATATATATATATATATATATGGTATACATACATATATATATAAATTTAAAAAGTAGAAAACACATTTTTAAAGCCAACAATTTGGACTTATAATTTCACGTGTTTGAAGTCCATTAAACCAAATGTCTCCCAAGTGGCCAGAGCTATGATTCTTTAATGCTTATACCTTCACACGCTGATATATAGGCGGCACACACAAAAGCAGAAGACACGTCCACCTTGAGGCGCATGGTTTGTAACTTCCCGTTCCATGCCGCACAACCTGAAAAAGGTGAATTGTCCGCTTAGGGCCTATGGCATGTGCCAACAAGTTGAACACTTGGCGGTCTCGTGGTTGTTCCCCTCTAAATGTTGAATAACTTCGCATAGACATGATACCAGCTGTTGACTGACTTGCTCTTTCTACCTGAATATCAAAACCAGGTGGACTTGATTTCATATGCCTTTAATATGGCTATATGCATGCGTAGAATTTACAAACAGATGGCTGTATCACTTTCTATACATACATATATATATATATATATATTTCATTTGAAAAAGTAAATATTTCTCTTAAGAATTGTTCATGTTTTCTCTTTAATATTGGCCTTGTATTAGTGATACAATAAAAAAGAAAAAAAGACTAAACTGACTAGCGTGAGAAAATCGAGTAAATGTATAAATTTTGATACTATTAAAGTGTAAGTGTGTAGGTGTGTAAAATATTTATATAAATGTATATATATATTTTATATTTTACAAACGGATCTAAGCTTTTTGTTAATTCCCGTGATTTATTGTTAACGGGTGATTAGCATTTTTGTTTGGCTTTTTAAAAGTGGACTTTGTGGTTTAAATCAATAATTTTAATAATATTTTGATTTTAATTTCCCTCAAAATTGTAACTTTTAGAATTGTAATTACTAAAGAAATTTTAAAATTATTAAAAAAAAAAAACAAGCTTTTAAGCTAATAAAGCCATGGGATAAACTTTTCAAATGATTTTTAGTTTTTTTTATTTATTGTATGCGAAAACTCTTAAAATATGAAAATCAAAAAACTTTAGGTATACAAAAAAAATCTTTATCTAGATTTCTAGTGAAAACATATGGACGGATTTCCTTTCAATTATGCAATGATATTCATACTAGATTTACAGATTTTCTTTCAATGTCTCATCTTATATTTGTCTTGTACAAAATTACTTTTAAAACTAATCTTTTTAATATAAGAGCATCGGAAAATGAATAAAGACAATGAATTTCTTATTTAGTAATATATCAGAGCTCCATGTTTTATAAATTTTTAAATTTATTTTTACATTAATATTGATGATAACTTTTGTTCTATATTTCAAGGACTATAATCAAAATTTGATTAAAATTACTTTAGCTGTGCTTTAATAATAATCAAACTAAATTTACATATGTACGCATGTAATACATGCGTAAAGAATCTAATAAGAAATCAAATAAAGTCTTAAATTAATATTTGTTTATCTTAATCAAGAAATACCAAAGTAATTAAGAAATTATTTTTAATATAATGTTATACAAAAGAACTCATACATGCCTAAACTTATTTTTTAACAAACAGTTAACTTCGTTATTTTCTTTTTGACATATTTTTTTTTTTTTTTGTTTTTTTAATTAGAGTTTAGATTGCTACAATCTTAATATTACTATTAATTTATTAGCACTGTTCAATTGCACCATTAGGTGATTACTTGTGAGGGTTGCTAGTCCATTGATCTGCACCCAATAGTTAAATTGTCAGTTCATGTGGCTTAGTTCTTTGTAGTCTCCTAATCTGGTTTGTTAAGTCCAGCAGTTGGATTACTTCCGAATTTGGTATGATAATGTAGTCTTTTTTCGTGTTTCTTAGCGTAATCACGTATAAAGGTGGGCACTCATTTAGTGCGTATATCTCAGCGGGTAACTTTTTTGACGTCAAAATGACGTACAAATGAATTTCACGCTGAAATATCCACATGTGAGGGGGAACTTTAGCGTGAGTCTATGACGTCATAAAAGTTACCCGCTCAGATATACGCACTAAGTGAGTGCCTACCTTAACATCGTCCACCCAACTAATTTTTAGATAATTATGCAATTCCTTATTTGTTACGTATCGGTAGGCATTGGTTATCAATTGTAGTAATTTATTTTGGCTAGTTTGTATGATAGCTCGATTGGATTTGTGAGTACATCCCCAAAGCTGAATACCGTATGTCCGTATAGGTTCTATAATTGTTATGTAGATTAATCTTTTACTCCTAAGGTCCAGAGGGGAGTGTTTTCCAACTAACCAGTAAAGTTTATGTGTTTGGTGTTTTATTTGTAATGATTTTTGTCGTACGTGGTGCTTCCAGTTTAATCTTGAATCGATATGTAGTCCAAGGTATTTTGCTGATTTGGCTTGGGGTATTTGTTCTCCATTTAAATACATCTACAAGTTGTTGTTTTTTCGTCGTAATGAGTAAGTTGCATGGATTGATTTTTCGCTGTTGACTTTTTTTTCCAATCTGCCGTCCATTTACTTATACTGTCTAATGTTTGTTGGATATTTTCATTTGCTTTTGCTTGAGATATGTTCTTGGATATTTTGACCCAAATAACAAGAATCTTTATATTATCTAGAATTTAGATAGTATCTTTTTATTAAAAAATCTCTTGAATTTTAACAAAGTAAATTATCTACAAGAAAAGGAAGAATATCTTGATTACGTTTTGTTCAATTTAATCATATGAAGAATAATATTAACTAATTAACATTGTCATTGCCATTATATTTGCTTGTCAGCCTAAGAAAGATTAATATATATATATATATATATATATAGATAATAGCTATGTGAATTATTAACAGCAGAATTATTAAAATTCTCCTTTTCTTCTTCTTATTTAAAACTGTCTATTAATAATTTCGAAAACTAAATTTCCTAACTACCAAATATCAGAGAACAGCAGAAAATACTCAAATAAACTAATTATTGCTGTTTTTACTAGTACTTAAACACTACTCCCCCGAGATACTTCAGAGTATTTAGAACAGACATATAAATTTTGTTATTTCCTTTTATTGCTTTGGAAATTTTGTTTTTCCCATTTCAAGGTACAGATTTTAAATTAATGTTTCTTTTTTCAAAAAAAAAAATCCATTGGAACTAAAAATAAATATTTATTTTAAGGATAATTAAGTTCATATAATAATAAATAATTCAAAAAAAAAAAAACAAAAAATAATATTAGTCATTAGTTTTTTAATTTTATTGAACTTAATTTGTCAAAATTAGTATAAAATTAGTCTAGTGGCTAACAGTAGCCAAGTAATTAGAATTTAATGAGTAAAATTCAATAAAGATAATGATCAAAATTCTAGAATCTTAGAATTGAGTTCAATATCTATAAGGTTTATCTGATTATGTTTCATCTAGCACCTTAACCTCAGTGTACCCACTTTAATTAAATTACATTCCAATAAACAACAAAGGGGAACAAGATGTTTACTCAGCAGACATACTATACATATATCCTTCGTTTTCCGGAATCGAATCTTTTTGGAATTTTACTATGCAGCATTGTATGTACATGTGCACTAGATATTGATTTTAACGTTTTGAATTTTTGCCATATACTTCCATATATAATACATACATATATATATATATATATATATATTAGCAAGAAAGTAACAAAAATTTATGTATAGCTAATGCTAGAAGGATATCATAATGTTGATATAAGGATACAATACAATTTACCCCTTTCCTCGATATTTCCGTTTTACATTGAGTATGCTTAGTTCAGTTGCTACTGATTTCAGGCTTACCCTGTAGGATAAAGAATTTATTTATTTTTTTATTTTTTCTCTTCGTCTTCTTGTACAATAAATTTTCTCGAAAAAAAGAAGATTAGCTTGTGGACAGTTACTAAAGTTTGAATAGATAGTGGACAGTAGAAACTTCAGCTTAGCTGTCAAGAAGTTACAAATTTATGTTTTTTTGATGTCATTTTCCAAAATATTGTAATTTTATGCAGGGTAACTAAAATACCTTGGTTGGAAAGTAACAGGTTAATATGATTTTTTGTCTTTAATATTATTTTAACATTAAATATAGTTTTTCAGAAAAACTGATTGAAAATTATAAGCACACTACACACAGTCCACTATAGAATTCTCGTGCATTGTTAAATTTCTACCAACATTTTACTCATTCATTATGCACACATTATTTTTTAAATTATTTCTAGAGCTATAATAAATAAAACAGCTCAATAAAACACCAGACAAAATGACAATATCCAAAAAAAGCTGTAAAGAACAGTGAAAAATGAATATATACACAACAAATTTAGAATTCCAAAAACTGTCTTTCTTTTCAAAAGTTAAAAGTAGTAGAAATTCCTGCAATTCCTTCAAAGACTGTTTTTAAATTATTCTTATTAGTATTTGACAGTTATTTAATGCAAATCAACTGAAAACAAGTCATTGCTAAAATGTTAATTTTTTTATCGTTAATTATTTTTACTGGATAATAAAGATTTATATAAAAATCCTAAAAAATAATTAGCCAGGATACTTGAGTTGCTGTTTTCTAGATATATGTAAATTTAAAATTTTGGTTAAATTTTAAAGTGGAAGGCATTTTTATTATTGCGGAAATCTTATTTCACAAACAAGTAATTTTATATTTTACTTAATAATCAAATATAGAGGCGGCCGATGAAGTTGAAAGGAGGTTTAACTCTTTTATTTACATTTATGTCAAAGTTAAGCTTCCTTTCAACGTCGTGAGCCTACATATGTTCCGATTCAGTATCAAGAGGCCGAAGGAACGCATTTTTCAGGTTAAAAAGGATGAAAGAACGCTCAATATAAATATATATATAGAAAAATATATCTACATTTATTTATATATTTCTGGGTAACTATTTGATAAAATTCTCTGATCATTTTATTCAAAATAAATATAACAAATAATGTGATATTGTCAGATATTTGTCTATTCTTGTAATATAAAATCATTCGGTTTGAGCGTAGATTTGAGATTTATTTTACCTCACAAGTTTCAACATAAGCATAAATGTTAACATTGGACCTTAAACTCTTCAGCCATTTTAGCATGGAGGTCAAAAATGCTCAAAGACAACTCAAATATGTCACATCTGAAAACCATTATAGCAAAAAATTGCGAAATGACGTCAAAATCTCTCCTTTCACACTATTCCTTATCCATTGGATGTATTTTATTCCCTTGGACAAGATGAATATATCAAACCTAATTCCTTCAATTGAAAACACTTACACACATACAAGAAATTAATTTTTTAATCAAATTTTTGCTATAATCGAGGAGTACTAAGGAATAAATAATATAAAAAAAGCTAAGGATAATAAAGAAAGATTAAATTTATTTATTAATATGTTCAGAATTTCAAAATTTCCTTTTTTTTATTATTCAGCCATATCCATTCTTTCTGGTGAAAAATTTCATCCTAACCAAATTGATATTTT
Organism: Acrocera orbiculus; assembly: GCA_947359355.1. Classification (NCBI taxonomy): domain Eukaryota; kingdom Metazoa; phylum Arthropoda; class Insecta; order Diptera; family Acroceridae; genus Acrocera; species Acrocera orbiculus. The sequence goes on from OX375759.1 coordinate 16,262,594, forward strand.
GAGAGATCTTCCTAATGTTTTTGTCAAATAGTTTTAAGAACTATACAACGCAAGCTACTGCTCCATAAATGTGCAACTGCTATTGCATTTGCCTATTTGCGTTGGAGAATTTGCTCCATTGTGGATTAGTTCTTGTTATGACCCTCATTGACTCCCAAACAGCAAATATACATAACCAACTAATTAATTTGACTAAATACTGAGATGAAATAGAAAATGCTGACATTAAAGACTTTTAGTGATAGTGAAAAGAAACATAATATCCATATTACAGAAAAGTTATGCGACAAAACTTAAAGTTTTATACAATATGAAGTTTTATCTGCCTTTAATAATAGCAATTTCATTATATATTTGTGAGAAATATAGAAGAGTAACTCTGTGGTAAAATATATTGATGACAATTTTATTAAAAATGGCATAATTTTATATTTCATTAGGTATAAATTAAATTGTGATTGTACAATAAACAATTGTACTTGCAAATTTTACTACTTTACAATAGCGGAAGAAGTTGTCAGTTGCAAATACTATAAAGCTGTAGGAGATAAATTCCCTTACAATACAGAAGGATTTTACGACAAATGCCGTAGAATTGGTCAAGTCAAAGTAGTAAAAATAGAAAACTTAATAAAACTTTGTGTATACATTGCTATTAATAATGAAAACTAATATAATGTCAATAGTGTTAATGAAAAAGAAGTGGAATAAATCTATATTTCCCAGAATATGTTATTTTACTTTTCCCTACTTAAATTAAATTATTTCTATTAAAGAATATCAAGTGTTAAAAAATTATTTATAAAACAAATTTTAACCTTTCTCCGACGAATGTTGAACGAACGACTAAAAAGAAAAGTTTTTGTTATTACTATTATATCATTGCTTGAAAACAGGACTCTATTTTTTAGAACCTAACTAGCTTAAGATAGTTTTAAAAATGGTAATTTCTAAGCCCTAAATAATTCAATAAATCTGGGCTGCCAGACACTAAATACTAAATTACAGAATATAAAACTACGACTTTCAAGTTTTTAACCTTTACAAAAAACTTTTTCTAAAAATTTCATTATCTCTTGGACTAATCAGACCTAGAAAGCTCTTAAGTAAAACTTAAGTATTGTATATTTAATCGAAAAAATAATTTTTATTATTTAACTAGTACTACTAATTTTTTTGCTGAAAATTTTGAAGAAAGCTACATGATTCTCATATAAGGACAAAGTTTTTATATAATAATAAATACCAACTTGGATGAAATTTATTAATTAGGTACAAAACCTCATGTTATATCGGATTAAATATATTTTTTCTATAGTTCTATTTCTATAACCATTAAAATTATAAACTTACAGTTGTTATATAGGAGAAAAAAATATATTCCTAACTGACCTAATTTTACATCATAATACTTAAGTCATAAGAATCAAAACCGAAAAGAATATTTTATTGCGTATGTAGAAAAGCTTACAAATAAAAATATTTATTTATAATTTCATCAGATTTTAGATTTTAAAAATACAGGAAAAAAAAAACAAAAACACAAAAATATCAACCACAGGAAAACTAAAGTTAAACAAAAGAATTCTGCAATGCTAACATACTTAAAAATAATTAAAGGTGAAATTGAGTCGCCTAACAACAAAGTCCTCCTCATTTTAAACCCTTATACATTTATATCACAAATATATATTTGTATACATATTTATTTATAAGCTTTTTACTTTACCTTGTATAGATTCCTTCGGTTTAGTAAAAATATTCAAAAGGAAAAAAAGAGAATCACTTGCAATGTCTACTTCGGTAGCTTCTATAGACTACGACTGCTTAAAATTGAAGTACGAAGTAGGGGAGACGGAACGAAATCTTTTATCGCAAACTGCACGTAATGAGTACTTGCATTTCAGTACTATATAGATAAATTAGTATATATATATACCACAGAGAACTTGTTCAACATTGCTTGAAATTTATGTGATGAAAGAAAACGAAAAGTCAAGCCACTCAATGTGCATAAAATTTTATCTCAAGTCTAATCAGAACATATTTTTACTCTTTTTTGTTCATCTAGTTTATGTCATTTGTTTTATCCTTAATTTTTCATATTGAAATTTTTAAATACAAGAACAAAAATAAATAAATAAATATACATATAAGAAAATATGCAATTATAGAAATTAGAGCATACTAAGCTCGTAGAATAAATTTTACAAGTATTCTAAAAGCTTACCTATCTTAAGAAAAAAGTGAGCTAATTAATAAAATTCTTTGTGATAAACTGTTAAAATATATCAAAGATGATTGCTTTTTGAACAAAACTACACTAGAAATATTTTTTGGTGTTTTGTATGAATTTTTGACACTCTAAAATATGAAAAATTTCAAAATATTTATTTGCTATTATTAACTTATAATAAATATATATGTTATGGTATTTGTATGCGTATCCTTCTTGTACAGTTATATATGAATATAGTCCTAATGAAATATACATATTTAAGGTAGTGAGTATTAGTATTAAAATTGAATTTAAATATATTTAGTTAATTTCTATTCCGTATCTAAGATATAATACAACTAAAAATCTTTTTATAATTAAGGATAAATTCTATTGCTTACATATATCTTATATTTATTTAGGAAATTAAAGAACAGTTTTGTAAACTTAGATCCTTTACAGTCAATTGCTTATCGTATTCCTGTAAATTACTTCTATTCACCATGAAAATTGCTATCCTGGGATTATTAACACCTGTAAATAGTTTTCTCTCTTAAATGGACATTTAATTACTTTATTTTCCTTTGTAAACTTTTTAGATAATTTTATAGATTTTTAATGAAAGAAATGTAAAACGTAACTATAACTTGAAAAATTTATTTTTTAATAAAAATTTTATTCCAAAAAAGTATTTTTAAATGCGAATCAAAAATTTGCATCTAAAGGTGGGCACCCACTTAGTGCGTATATCTAAGCGGGTAACTTTTTTGACGTCAAAATGACGTACAAATGAATTTCACGCTGAAGTATCCACATATGAGGGGGAACTTTAGCGTGAGTCTATGACGTCAAAAAAGTTACCCGCTAAGATATACGCACTAAGTGGGTGCCCACCTTAACGTCTTGGTCCTTATAGAAATGTTTTTAAGTGACTTTTAGCAATTTATCAACTTTTACCATTTATATAGAATTTATCCAGTATATTCCGGATAAAATTGTTTCGTCTTTAGTGTGAAAAGTAGTTGTTTCTACAGATTAAAATATTTCATTTTCCTTTTTTTAGCTACTTGTTTTCTTCAAAGTGCGCAAGAGACAATTAATGACTAGAACTACTTCCTTACTTATAAATAGTAAAATTTTCCGTTGGTTTTCTTCAATCCTTTTTTAAACATACACATATGTAATTGTATTTTGTTCAACTAAATTAGTAGGACTTAATTTGGAAAAAATTATTACTTTGCACGTTCTAAATTTTGTAATAGAAAATCAATTTTTTATATCTGTTTTTCCATAATCACAAACCAAACATCCGAAATACGGTCTTATGTTATGTCATTGAAGTATTTAACTCTAATCCTAATGAATCCTAATGAATCGGTAAACTTCATTTTATTTGTACAAAAGTTTGTGGGATCTCAATATTTGTCTCTATTTATATTAGTGTAAAAACTCTTTAATAACCAAATAAGATTGTTTAAGTGTGTTTTACAATTTTCTAATTTTCCGATATGAATTTATTAATCTTTCTGGCTTTAACATGCTTTCCATAATTGATTTTTATTATCTAAAGAGATGAAAATTTCAAAAATATCAGATTCAAAATAAAAATCTCACCTTTAACATTTATGAACATCTAATGCACACAATTTAATATCGTAATTGGTTTTAAAAGCAACTCCTGTGCGACTATCCTTATAACATAAATAGCGTATAATGCTGAATAAAAACGTCTGTCATATATTCAAACAAAATAAATAGATTCATATCTAATATCTTACTTCATAGTTCAATTCTTTTTAATTTCAATTTATTAAAAATGCATGATTTGAAAATTTTAATTATAAATTAAGCTACTAAATATTCTTCCATTACACATAAAAAATAAATTTGAATGCTAAAAGTTCAACATAAAAGCTTCGAAGAGCTAAAAATAAAATAAAATACAGACAAAAAAGGTTCCTTTATTTACTGGTATATAGCTTGTAAAATTTAAAAAACAAAAAAAAAGAAGAAGAATTTTTCAAAAAGAATGAGTTAATATGTTTAAGGATAACTTTAAGCTAAAAATATAATAATAAAATTTAAAACTTGACCAATGTCATTCGATACAATTGGCGTAAATCAATGTAATCCCATCAAAGTAGTAGCATTATTTATCCAAAAAGGGTTTTGCATCCCTTATACAATGGCAATTTATGTAGCACTCAATGTCCTAAGAACCATACAAAATAAGTGATCATAGAAAACATTTAAGGAATTCATATTCCCTTTTCTTAGTTTCAGACTTTTTATCAGGCTAAGCAATCATGTCTAGTGTTTTTTATTTATTTTTTTGTTTTGATATTTTGCTGCTCCTTTGTATTCAAAATTGGATAAGACTTCTGAAATTTTGCCAAACTTATGTAAAACTTTATATCCTGCAATAATTTTAAAATGGAATGAGAATTTCTACTTTTTATTCTTGTATACTTCTTTTATTTGGAGTATTTTTGAGCGGCTTAAGTTACCTTAATTTAAAATGTAATTTTTTTCATAAATTTTAAATTATATTATTAATGAACTATTGAAGGTTTAACTGGACTACAATATAAACACTATTATAGAATCTATTGTCCTTTAGGATGGAGATTCAGTTTCAAGATTTTTTCATGAGCTCGAGCGATGGCTATCCTTAAACGCAACCACACCCCACCAGTCCTTTTGGTTTTTGGTCAATTTGGATGAGGGGCAGTTACCCGTTGTTTGTCTTCGCAAGATTGTTCCTAATCCTTTCTTCTTCTATTCCTCGGGCAATCTGGCCAGCATTGGAATCTGCTTTTAGATTCTGATGCAATGTTGTGTTGTTTAGCGGGGCGGACATGGCCGGCAGTTTTATGTTAGTTTACGTTTAGACATGGTTTAAAAATAATTTTGTAATCTTTGTTATAAGAATGAAATAAAAAGAATTTATATATTTTCTAAATGAATGTTTCCATCACCTTAAAACTTGCATAAATTGAAGTTTAGTTATTAAAGTATATTTCTGTCATTTCATTAGTTGTTAGTTGGTTCCCCAAACCAAGGATGTCATCAATGCTATCAATTCAGTGGGGAGGGAGTAAGTTTGAGATCCACTGTATTTTCAATATTTTGTGGTATCAAAAAATGTAAGCTCATAATCAAATAGTGTTCACAGTCCTGATTGAAAAAAGTAAGAGTTTGATTATAATTAAAAGGACTTGCTTCACTTTTAAAATAAATGAATTATGGTAATCGTTCATTTCATTGGGAATTTTTGCAGTTACATCAGCCTTTTTTTAACAATAAAAACAAAATACTATTCAAATTTTTATAAATATTTATTCATTTGATAAAAAGTGAAACTAAACAACAAAAAATTCAAGTAGAAAATATTAAATATCAAAAAAATTCAGTTTTATTAAGAATTTCCAAGGAATTATACATTTTAAGTTAATGCGTAGGCATAATTAAATGAATTTTATTCAGGATTCAATATTTTAAATATTTATGATAAATGGGAGGTATAAATGGTAATAAATCTATCATGTCCTTGTATTTTTTCATAAGTAAAAGATAACTCTATATTTCCGATATAACTTGGTCTTTCACGTTGTGGTGACAAATCGAAAATTTTGAATTCAGTATCATATACTATAAAACTTTTGTAGAACCTTTTGTATGATGCATCCCTTTTAAATCTGATCCAGCATATATTTAACCAATTCTTTGTTTCTCAATCGGTATTTTTGTTTTTCGTTAAAGCTTCTTTCCCCAAAAGTTGGCTTGAAATAAAATTTTTGCGTTACTTTCATGTACTAAAAATTTATTATGTTTATGAAAATTTCGTATTAGTTTATAATAATGCCAAAGAATTAGTATTCCGGATTGCCATTCCTTAAAAATAAAAATTTGTGATCAATGATATTTATTTCATTGTCACTGGGCTGAACAGTTTTCATCCACATTAAGGCCAATTTTATGTATTTTATGCACCACTTTTTCAATATACCTTTCAACAACTTAAAAAATCCTTTCAAACTGATTTCATAATTCAACTTTTGCTTTGATATGTCAGTCTACGACATTTTTTATTGCTTTTATTAAAAATGAAAATTTTATAAAAATTAAAAATGGGAAATAAATGTCCATTTCATTTATTTATTATTCATTAAAACTCTATAAGAAATTTTTGTCACCTTAAGAAAATTATTTTTCAATCCCAATAAAAACAGAATAACATCAATAAAAACTTATCTCAATTTAAAGTTATTTAAAGTAGTTCCGTAAAGGACCACAATCATTTATTATGTGTATATATACATATATATAGTGCATAGATTGCTCATTTTATCTAACAGTTTCTAGTACGATACAAAAATATTTATACTACTCAATAAAATAGCAGGCAAACGAACCACAAACAGTGACGTATTTGAATCGTATCCTTTTTACAAAAGCTAAAGCGTTATCAAAGCGCATATATATATATATATATATATATATATATGCATTGTTTAGCTTTTATGTATATATCTATGTTTGTGACTAAAATTTCATCTCAAATTCCCATACCATATTATTTTATAGTCCACAATTTGGGCTGTGCTGTTGATGAAGGAAATTGTTGCTGTTCGATTTTGCAAAGGAGAAAGAATTTGATAAGGGTTTGGGCTGAAGAGCTTGGGGATAGCGAAGTGCAAACAAAATATTTGTTCCCACTATCTCACTTACTCTAAATATATTGAAAATTATTTTTTTCCTTTTTCATTACACTCTCTTATGCGTGAAATACTGAAATCAGGATATACTATATATACCTATATATTAAATGAAATCACAGGGCACAGTAGCCACTTGAAATTTCATATGGTTTTATATGATTGTACAAATAGTTTGACTTCTGTTTTTATAAATGTATATGTGGAAAGTAATTTAATCCTTATAAATACTTATAAACAGTTTTCCACAAAATGAAATGAATATAATGCATAACTATATATATATATATGATTGTTTTTTATAAAATAAAAAACGTAATGTTATTAGATGTAAGCTCTAAATCTAAAAAAGCAAGTCCTTATATTTATAAGGATATGTGTGCTTAATACTTTTACTTATGCATTAGGTGAAAATGTCAAAGTGTTGACATAACATATCATTGCATGTCATACCTCTTTTTTAATATAATGTATGCCATATATGATGGCAATGCTTAATGGAATTTTCTCCGGTTGAGCTGTCAAAACAGAAGGTCATAAAAAGCATTAATGGTTCAACAGGCACGCAAAGTTAAGTTTACTGGTATGCAATATTTAAATATATACATAACCAAAAAGAAAAAACAATTCCTACAGTATTAAATAAATGAAAAAATTTATATGTATACAAATAGTATTAGTATAAAGGACATGTTTTTTTCTTTTGTTTTACTTACAATTTTATAAGTAGAATAAGAATAAGTAGTTTGCTTGGATATTACTTTTAATATAAATATCAATTGAAAGCTTTTATCAGATATTTGATAGTTTAATTTTATATACTTAATTTTGTTAATTGTCTCTAATAATCCGATAATGGATATACATATGTCATTCAAGCTTTTAATTAAATTATCCGAAAGTGATCTTTAAAGGTTATAATGTTTTATATGCGTTATTTTTTCTTCTTCGCTTTTGTATACCGTTAGTTAAATTTAATTTTAATTGGCTTCTTTTTACATGTTTTCAAAACTTATTCACACTGTGTGATATTTAAGAGCAAAGGATATTTAACTAGAAAAGTGTTTCATTCATTCGTTTCAAAGTGAGTCTGAGAATTTAACAGCTTAAAGCATGTATTTAAGTTTGATTTATAATACATTGTAATTTTCCTCGTTGTATACTAGTAGATTGATTTATAAGTACGATAGTTAGTGAAGTTCTTTAATTAAAGCGGTAGACCTTATGGAGATGACTTCAAGGAAATAGAAAATAGATTTCTCATTTCTATTAAATTGATTGACATTTTTATAATGTGCATAAACCGTATGATCAAAATCGCTGCCATATTTAATACGGTGTAAAATTCAAAAATCCATTCTGTAAATTTCAAATATTAAAAAAATTTTCTAACACCTCAAGAATTTCATTATACTTTTCAGACTCAATTTATCTCAATTTAATTATAAGTTACAATTTCAACTTTCAAATTTAAAACACTTGTTTTACATCAATGATAATAATCATCAGCTATACCAGTAATCCCTTTAATCTTCTTAAAAAAACAACACACATACAAAGTGTTAAAAACTCCAGAGTCCAGTCTATCTAAATGTGTAAACAGATATTCCCCAATAGGATAAGTAGCAGTCAACGAATTTGTACACTTTGACTAGCTTCATGAATGTAAAGTTTTTTCCCATGAGAGCAATATAGGTGCCATAAAATGTTAAATAACTATAGAAAACTATAGTGTCCTTTCTCTATGGTTATCAAATTTACTGAAGAATGAAAAAGAGTGACATAATATAAGCGGATTTGAGTTTTGATTACAGGATCATTATCAATATAGAACCATATATATATATTTATATTTATACAAGTACATATGTATATATGTGTATTTGTAAATAGATAAATAAGTATAGAAAACTTTAAAACTATATGAAATTTAAATTTATATAGGATACCTCATAACCATTTATTTACATTTTATATAGTTATTTTATTATTTCATAGAATTTGCTACAATTATTACTTATTAGGATTATGCATACAAAACTTTGTTATTTGTTACCTAAAATATTTGCAGAAATTTTTAAAGGCTTCTTATATTAGTTAAATTTTTGATTTAATATTTATAAGCGGTACAAAGTCTAGAAATAATATTTACAAAACAAAAGACGAAATAATGATACAATGAAAAAAAATCTTTTTCAAAGGAAACTCCATTCCTCAGGCTAAATTTTTATTAAAACCGATAAACGAATTACCCAAATCAAAGCCAAGGTAACACTTAAGCATCTAAAAGCCTCATTATCCGGGAGTTTAACTCAAAATCATAGAGAAATACTTAACCGGATGTATAATGCATAAGTTTTCGGAATGGCAGGATTTTACTTTACCTGACTCTGGCGTATGTTTCCGAATTAACTAATTTTATAGGCCATAACGATTATGTGTTAACTAATAGTCATCTACATAATTTTCCTTAATTTTTAACACTAACCCCGTTGGAATAATTTCATTATAAAAACAGGGAACTTGAAGTGCTAAGTGCGTTATCTATCATAGCAACAGGAAAACTTAACATCATATAACTATCAAAATTTTCGCTATTTAAAGGGAACTCTAAGCTTGATGCTATTAATGTCTTGTCTTAATGTTTTATTTACAGGCTGGTAGATCTTTTATAATTTTTTCAATGGTTTTGAAGCACTTCTACATATCAATAAATTTATTATTTTTGGATTAACAACAAAAATTTAATTTTGAAAATTTTAATAATTCAAATTGACAATAAAAATTTCTGACTATATGGTTTTATTAACATCATCATATTCTGTTTCAAAGGATTCTAATAATATAGATACATATATCAAAGATACTGCAGAAATACAAGACGTTCGTTTTGATTGAAACTACAATAGATGTAGATAATTATGTGAAAAACTATAAAACTCCGAAAGAGACTTTTGATAAACTTTGGTCTACGGATATAATGAATTTAATTGTAAGTTGCACAAATGAATATGAGAAAAAATTGCTGCCAGTATCACGTTAACATACGATAAATTATCAAAGAAACAAACTTTCAAGAAATGGAAGTATTCTTTGGTCTTTGTTTGTCTCAAATGAACACACTTATAATTCGTTCAAACTGGCCTAACAATCCGTTATAAAGATCTACTGTTCAATAAATAATATAATTAAACTATAATAAACCTCTTTTTCTCATGTTTTCTATGAATGAATTTTATAGCATTTTCGTTAATCCAAGTTGAAAAATTTGATCTATATCGTCGTATATTCTATAACATTCCCTGTAAAATATTATATCCTGACTACTATTACAATATCTAATCAGATTTTGGATAGTACAACCAGTTTAAAAAAAATTGGTTGTCTATATTTGCAGCTCATTGAAATTTGTACTATTCCTGAACGTGTTAAGTATTTGTTTGAACACTTTGCACTCCAGTGGTGAGTCTCACTCACCATCCTAATTTACATGAATAATTTACATAATTCCAACTCTCTCTCACTCTCTTTTGACAAAGAAATGTGGCTCCAGTTATTTTCACTTTGCGCGGAGTTACTGGTCCCCCCATGGAAAAAAAGCTTGGAGTGCAAAGTTTTAGGTACTATACTTTTTATATACTTCTAATAGATTATTGAAAAATCTTTAAACTGGAACCGTCAAATAACAGGATATCGTTTATTTTATATATTTCCATTGAAACAGTTTATGATAAACCTTTCATAGCCATAAATCAAACTAACAAACTTTGTTTTATCGATAAATACCATACACTTCTAGTGTATATCCACTTTTATTTATTTTATATGCAACATAATATCCTTCGACTACGCAACAGTTTTCTGTATATTTTTTTGAATTAGTTTTTATTTCCCTTACATATTTTTTAAATAAAAATAAGATAAATCCAGACCTTATATCAGTTTTTCTTATATTTTATGATTGATTGAATTTCTACCGACTTGTTGGATTTTTATCTGCATACAATTTATATTTCTAAAACTAGTTAAAATATTCAAAATTAATTATTTATTTATATAAAATAATCAAATAAATATATCAATTAGAGGTTTCTATTAGATTCTAAAATGCTGTTTTGTTAACTCATTACTTTTTATATTTTTAATACAATATCCTCATTAGAAAGATAAAAAGAAATAATTATCATTTTCAAATATTAAAATAAAATATGTTTTTTAAAAACATCAAAAATTATTTAAATCATAAATAACACAAGCAAAATTGCAATTGCAACAAAGAAAAATTGACTTGTCTTGTCATAATAAAAAATAGAAAAGAAGAGAAATCAAATAATATATGTAACAGTAATTTTCTCAAGAGAATAAAAAAGGAAAAAATTCCAACACACTTTTTATATCGACGCGACGATAAAATTTTAAGGGAGTCGACCGGAAGGACAATAACTTGATGAGGACAACAATTTCTATGGCTCCGTCTGCTCCTTCGGCGTCATTTACTATACATAGAGATATATCTACGTATAAATATCTTTAGATATGTATATATATATATATATATATATAGCCCACTGAATATCTATGGTGGATGCGTTTGTTTTTTCTTTCCCTTTTTAATTTTTTTTCCCCATTTTCTTTTTTTAGATTTTTTTAGTTCTTTACTGTGAAATAGCTACGATTGAGAGTATATCTCCAATTAGACTGACTGTATTTGAAATTACTAGAAACAATTTTTTAGTTTTATTTATCTGCCTTAATATTTGTAATAAAACTTGTTGTCATTTCATTATAGGATTTGGGTATAATAAAGTTATGCCTTTTTTAAATTATGGCCCCAATATATGAGTGGTATACAAAAGAAAAACTAAGAAAATTTAGTATTCGCAATCCTATTCTCCCTAGCACCCCATCACAAAAGTTATGCTACTAAGGGTTTGTTAAAAGAGTTTCAACGCAAAGGAGTACTCTTTATAATGCCATTAAAGCACTACCAGAAAGTTTTGTTTGGGCTACATATAAAATTGGAGAAATATGTGATCATGACAAAAATATAAGCATCAGAGGTGCAATGCTGTATAATTTATGCATGAAATGTGCAATTTTATGTTCGTTTTGGAAACTTCTTATTTGGACTGATATGCCAAGAGGAATAAATTTTATTTGGATTACATTGTAAAGTAAAAGTGTTGATCATGTCGCTATAAAAATAAAGTCAATTTGTTTTTATTTGATAATTATGAAAAACAATACGAATCCCTCTGAAAAAATTACACGATATTCTTCTAGAAAAATAATTGTCTTATGAATTGGCCATCAAATTAGAATTCATACAAGAAAATGAATTACAAAAAAATATATTGGAATGTTTTATTCGATTTAATATTAATATCTGAATTAGTCACAAAATTTGTTCAAAATTTAATTTCATTGTTCAAAATTGTACCGATAAATATTGCGCCTTTGGCACATACCTAAAAATTGAAATTATAATTAGTTATCGGAAATGGAATTCTTTTTAGAGATAACAAGATTTCATAGGATCCAATTCTAAATTTTCTGAATATTTGAAATTTAACATAAATTAAGATTTTACAGAATTTCTTACAAATCTTATGCTCATATTTAAGAAAGTTATCAGTTCTTTTATGTGAAATTAAAATTAACCAAAAACTACTTTTGGGCAACGATGATATAAATGAGGCCTAAAAACTTAGTATGATCGCGAAAACCATTTTGCCTGGAAGATTAAAATTATTTTTAACCCTAAGAAGGAGTATAAGAAGTAATAAGAAAATTTTAAGTAAACCAAACTTTGACAAAAATTTACCAGCTTGATAGTTTGACAGGAAATCAATCTATTTATAAGTCTAAATTACATAATAATTAGATATTGTTTAATTGTAATTGATATTGTAAATTATAAAATATAAAACAAATAAAAATAAATATAAAAATTATTTGATTTAATCAATAATAATAAAACAAATATTAATTTGAAGATTCCATCAATGTTAGCTACTTCATGTGGTAGTCTTTTTCTCTTTACCTTGTGTGTTCAAAAATATTAAGAGGGAGTAGTTAATATCATTTTAAACAAATAAAAATATTTGAAAATTCTACAAACAAAACATTCTAAATTAATATAACCAAAGAAGAGAGAAAAAAAGCAAAAGTTAATGCTATGAACACATTCTTATTAATGCGAAAATGATTCCGAATACAATAAAATTATAAGATCAAAAAAACAAAAAAAAAAACAAACAATACACTTAATCTATATCAATATCCTTAGAGATTACAATAATTTACCAGCATCAATTTATAACTGTTTAAATACGTGTCTTAATATCTATGATTAATTTTAGCACGAAACTTAGTTTACTCTGCGTAATGAAGAAAGAGAAACTTATTAAATTTTCATTCATAATTTGTATAAGGATCTCTCTACACATCCTTAAACTTATCCAAAATAATCCTTCTTAGCGTGGATATACTTGAAAATTTTACAGCTTTAATTGAGAAATTTTGGTAAATAGATGTTCAAATATATAGCTTTTGGTCTACAGTTATAGAGGTTTGAGCGGGGCAGGTGTGTAGTTGATACTCGAAACTTTTTCTTAAGCTCAAATTTACCTTATGAAATAGATTTTTTCTTGTTAAACTTTTCTTCTTTCCTTTTTTATTGCTCTATGGTATCGACTGAAGGATATTTGTGATTAAATATGTTTTTGTTTTTTGTTGTTATTTTTTTTAAATATATTTGAATTGAATTCAATCTAGAAAATAATATTATCGAGTTAAATTTTAAGAAATTTCTTTTATTAAAAGCAATTATTGATTTTATGTAATGGTTTCTTGTTTTTTTTTTTAATTTTTGAATGCTAAAACTAATATAAAGGACCAAGCAATAATTCTTTGAAGCTCAGAAGCTGTAGTTTTAGGATATAATTAAAGTTAAAGCTTTTTTAGCTTCTTAGGCAGTTTATTATTACTCCTTACATTATTATTTTATTTTGTTCTTTATTCGTACAATCAAATAAAACCCTGCTTATCTTACTTACTATAATTTATATCCCATTTTATAATTCCTTTTAAAGTTAAAAGTAAAATGACTCTACCGTAAAATATGGTTTCCGCTATGGTTTAAAACCATAGAAATTTAGATCACAAACGGTCAGAAAATGTTTTAGAATCCTAGCTTAATTTATCAAAAAATAAAAATGAAAAAAATCTAAAGAAGGATTATAAATTAAAAGAAAACAGTGGGTAGAATCTGCTCCTACACATATATGATTTCGCTTTTCTTCATCATTTCCTTAAATTTAAGACTTTTTAATTTTAGAGGGATTAACCGTTAATAAATAAAATTAAAACTATATAAGAATTTTCAATTAGTTTTATTTATTGTTCTAGTTTTATTGCTAATTCAATAAAAAAAATTTTCATTCGAATATTTCATTTTTTAGGTTATTGGCATCTTGCAATTATCTTCCAATCTACACTTTGCCATTAAGTTTGATTTCGTTATTTTTTCCAAAGAAACTAATTAATATGTTTTTTGTTGAATTATTGATAGTTAAAAAACAAAAACTTCAGATATTAATGCCAATTAACACTCTAGAGACGAACCATAATATTTTTAAAGAGGGTAACATAACATAAATGGCATATGAATATGTGGTCTGTTTATGCTTACAAACAAAATTCATTTTATACAACATTAGATTAAGCTCCAACCAATAAAACTCTGTTTAATAATAACTTTACCCTATTATAAATCTGTCTATCTAACTGTACATTCCAACTCCTAGCAATGATTAGTAGCTTAATAAATCCAAAAGGTAAAATAGAGATATTAATAATCAAATTTTCACTTTATTTTCAGTATGAGAGTATTAATACTAAGGGTGGTAAATATTCACTACATTTATGAAAATATAAACAGGAATGAATTGCTTTTTGTTTAGTTGTAGTACAAAAAAGTGCAAAAATTTATAAAAGTATATTTTTTTGTATTATTCAGTACTACTGAATTGATTCTCTGAATATTTAAATAAAAAAAAGTTTCATAAAAATTTAAAAATACATATACACAGCCTTAAGGTTTTATTTTTTTATATTAATAAAAAGTAAATAGTCTCAGACAACAAGAAATTAAAACGACAAAATAAATTTTTGCCCTGGTTACAGAATTTTTAATTTTCCTTGACTTAATAACAAGGAGTATTTTCTTATTACACCCCTTTTTTATTCATCTGCGACCTTAGACTTTATCAATAAAAGCTAAAAAAAAAAAAAGATGACGATACTTTTTCAGTGATTGAATTAATACCATAAAAAAAATAATTAAAATTAAAAGATCACTTAGAGTATAATTGAAAACAGATGGAAGAGAAGGATAAAGTTTTAGGATTTAAATAAATATATTATCTTTTCTTTTTTAACAAATATTAATAAACATATGAAATACTTATTATATTAAAAGAAAATAAAAAATAGAAAAATATTATAAAAGCTGAGTTGCTTAGTCTATGAGGTAACTAAGTTTGTCTTTAAGGAAGCATAAAAAGAAGAGTTTGAGACATTGAATAGTGCGCAAGCCTTAATAAAAATCTCTATTACTTTTTAAATGTCATATTAAGAAAGTTTTGGAGGTTTTTCAAACTGTGATAGCTTTAGTCTTAAGAATCATAATAAAATTTGTTGATTCTAATATATATGTATGTGTATTTTGATTTATTTAAAACTCTAAAAAAATGTCAACTGATCAGAAAAAATTAATTGTTTTTGTTTCTTTTTTTTAAACTAATTAAGTTATTTATTTTGGTATAAGTTTAATATTAGTCTTGTCCAGAACCAGGACATTATCATTTCGTATTCTTGGTTAAATTACACCAGTTTGCAGTACATCTGTTACCGTAGAAATTTTAGCTGTTGCTGACTACATATGAAACGCTATTTGCAAAACTAAAACTAGAAAATTTTTATCAGCTCTAGTTTCGGAGTTTCAGCTTTTTAGGTATAAAACAGAAAAAACCATTTATTACTAAGAAAAACCTTACTAAAAGAGAATTGATCATTGAGTTATAAAAACTTAATTTTAAAGCTCTTCTATGATGTGTAGACTTTGGGAAATGACGTATCAGAGACCAGACATCATGCATATTTGTATCCCAGTAGCACTGATAGCGCTCTTCCATGACGCATATACAATGTAGACTACGTTTTGAGCTGTCAGTGAATAAACGCCAGTCGTTTGGTTCGTATTATTTCAAGCCCATTTTTGTCAACAAGTATCTCTGAACAAAAGGTAATACCATTTTCTTCGGAAAAACATTGCCCTATTTCTTTATCGCTTTTACGATAAAAACTTATTTTAGTATCTGAGGAAAGAAAATTTTTTTCTTTCAGTCTTGATGCTAACAATTCTGAAGCTTGTTTAGAAAGATTTAAATGTCTTACAAGATCATCTAACTCATTTTGGGAAAAGAATTTTGGCTTATTTGACATACCTTCAAAATCAGCATCACTTTGTGATGAGCTTGGTCTCTCAATGTCTTGTTCTATGGGTTCAGATATATTTTTAGGCCCTTAAGAGTCAGGTGAATGCTGTACTGACAAAAATAAGTCACAAGTGAACATTATCAATCACAAAATTCGTGGCAACAGACAAAAAGTTAAATTTTGTAAATTAGTGTTATTAATTATCGAAAAGATTTAGCATCATTTAAACCATTAGATCCTGAGCGAGAAGAGTTAATTCAAGCTCTTGTTAAATATTTGTGATAAATGGGAAAAAAATCATTCCAGTATTGCATTAAACAAGCTTTACTAATATTAAAAACAAGTCTACAGAAACAAATAAACCCCTACAAGGACAGGTATTCCATTGATATCTGGTAGTATGCGTTCAAAAAACTAGGCTTGAATAAGCTATTTTCTTTCGTTTCAAATAAAATTCGAAAAAGATTGAACTAAATATAAAAATCTATCTTTCCTTCGTGTCAAGTTATTTTAAATATTTTCACTATTTAAAATTTTGTAGGGAAATGGAGCTAACCCAGTAAATAGATTAAAAAAGACCTAAATATAATTGATTTTTGCAAAAACCAAACCGTATCTAGTAATTAATAAAAAGGTAAAACTTGAGAAAAACATTTTGCTATTCTATTATATCATTAAGGATATACTGCACATTATCGATAAAATTTTGAAGCTGTAAGCGAAGTTTTAACAAAGTGAAAATATTTGAAACTTATATATTATCTTCAATAATAAGTCAAAAACTTCTACCTCGCCTGACTCAATGAAAATAAAAACATGAGATGAACATTTATGAGTTAACTGATTACTTCCCTGAAAGTAAATCACAATAAAATATATAAGAAAATTTCCACTAGTCTAAATTAACTTTGTTGTTGTTACGCAATGATAGTATTGAATTTTGTCATCTCCAATTTTTGAATAGAAAAATAACAAAACATACAACGAAGGTAAACTTCGCCTTCGCTAGTCAAATCCATTGCAAATGGATCACTGTGACGAACAGATTTTGACGTCATTTGCAATTTTCTAATGACACACGATCAAAAATGCTAATGGCTAATGGTACTATATGTACATAATCTGAAATTGGGATCATGCATCCTGATGTACTAATACTCGTGTGCCGTCCTCTAATGAGTTTGTGTGCCGGAAATCAGGTACGATGGCGAGTTCCCTTTTCTAACAAAATTCATTGATGTTTTTTTCGAGGAAGTAGATGTTGTAACGAGTTGATAGAAACCTTATCTTTATTTCCCGTGTTGTATCCGTGTGCGATGGTCTTATAAATATACTACCAAATGTTAACAAAAACAAGTATGAAAACGGCAAAAAAATACAATTGTTTCTATATTCAAAATTTTTCATTCTCTGGAGTTCTATATAAATTTAATTTTTATTTTAAAATTTTAAAACTTTTTACAATTTTCTTAAACAATTTTAAAAATTAAAAAGTTTTAGTTTTTCTAAATTCTTCAATTTTCCCTAAAGCTTAACGAAACTTGTTTATAATAATAACATATAATTTTCTTATCTCCTTGTCAACTTACAATTATAGTGAACAGTGGCAGATTTATGAGTGTAGCGCCCTTAGGCCCAAAAGTTGAAACGCCCCAACTCAAATTAATTTCTAATTATTTTTTGAGTCAATAAATTTTATTTGCATTATGTTGAGATTTGTTTTCAGATATTAAATTTTATTTATATTATATTGAAGAAAAAACAAATTAAATAATATACGGGTTTTATCTACATTCTACACTCAGAATAAATGCATTCATATCAAGTTAACTGTTAAAGTCAAAAATTTCGAATTATTCGATTTCATCAGATCGAATATATCACAATCTCATATTAGCTTTAAAATATTAGGATTTATTGCAACATATTAGCGTTAATTAAAAAACGCTAGAAAAACTATAATTCAATACAATTATACAATAAATCATATTTTATTAAAAATCTAAAAAAATTTTTAAGAAAATAGTCCACTACATTAGTTATAAAATAAATTTTCGTTTAGAATACTTAAATTATTTGGCGCCCTAGGCCCGGGCCTACGGGGCCTATGCCTTAATCCGCCACTGATAGTGAATGATTATATTAAAATTATGAAAACTGAATTTTGCTAACAGCAATAAAATATCGCTAACAATATGTGGATTTGACCAAAAATAGATTAAAATAAATTTTAAATCTAGAAAACACCTAACTGTTGACAAACAGATTCAAAATCCATTGCAACCTAAAATAATCTCCTCCACTAGTAATCAGCGTTTGATTAGTTTCAAACTAATAGAATAAAATAACAAAAAACGCTGCTGAATTTCATAATCCAAGGCACTATTTTCCAATTTCTTTGATTAAAACAGTAAAAGAAATTGATTTGAAGTTCAAGAAAATATAAACATAAAACCTGTGAGGATATAAAATAACTACAAAATTACAAAAAAAAAATATAAAAACATTAAATGCATTTATTCTATAGTAACGGCAATTGTTAAATGATAGTAGCGTGAGCCGTAAAAACAATAAGCTACAATTACGGAATCCTTGACTTTATTTGCCGTGGAGTACATTATGTTTATTTAAATTTTAAACCTTAAGCAATATTAACAGTGATCATAATGTTGAATTACGTTAAAAAAAATTTTTTCTGTTTGAATATAAAACCGACAATTTTTGGATGATATTAAGAATGTGTTCTTTATATCAACCAAGTTGGTTTGGTTAAACAAGTTGGTTGAAGGAAGTGTTCATTTGGTGAGAGATAAGAGTAAAAGTAGTGCGTTCAGAAACTCAACAAAAATTATATCAAATTTCAAGCTAAAATTAACTGCAGTTCCATTAGCTGTATGGCGATATTTTATTACTTTATATTATATATTAACTTTTTTGATAATAAAAGCTAAGAAATATATGACTAAATTGTAAAATAATACGTGATTGAAACAAAAAATGCGCAAATGGCAGCTAATTTATATATTTTAGTTGATTTTCTGAACGCACTACTCTTATCTTTCTCACCAAATGAACTCTCCCTTCAACCAACTTGGTTGATTTCAAAAACACATTCTAAGTTTCAATTTCTAAGATGAAAAAGGATTAAAAAGTTTGCGGATTCTGTACATTTAGTAAATATCTAATATAAAAATTGAATGAAATGAAAGAAATAATAACCATAAATTATTTCAAAATTAAAATAAACAAGGATATCACCATGTACTAAATAATCTTCACAAAATATATCTTTTTGTTGTTTAAGGCTGCCTGCAGAGTGCCGGCTTACAGCCGAGCTGACACCGATTCGCATTGCGATAGTCTAATCTTTGGTAGGCTTGCACTCTGAACACTTTGAGCATATTCCTATTATTTTATCGGCGGATCGGCGTCAGCTCGGCACTCTGCAGGCAGCCAGAGTTATTAAGGAACCAAATTTATACTATCTCCGTCTATCTGTCTATCAATTAATGTGCAAATTAATGCATTTATTACAAATTAATTTGTGTTTTATTTGTAATAGTTATTAGCAATATTTAACTCTAGAACAAAACATATAAAATATGAAATTACATCCTTTTGTGGAGGCAACATTTATTTTTCTTTGTAAAGTAAATTAATAATTATTAAAATTAAACTAGAAGCCGAAACTTTCCTAGTTTTCTGTTAACAAATACTTATAAATATCAAAGTAAATTGTGATTTTCTCAAGTATTCAATTTGTGCTAACTTCCTGCTCCTCTTTTCCATTCACTTTCTATTAAATTGCACAATTAAAGACTGCCATTAAAAAACTATAAAGCCCAAAAAACATTATCACTAATTTAATTATTAATATTAATTATTGTTTAAATTTTCATTTAGCTAATTTTGATTACTAAAAAAAAAAGTTATAATTATAATTTTTTAATTAATACAACAAATACAGCTTACAAATATATTCCGAAATCAGAATAAAAAATAATATTTTTCTGTTTTTCAGTAAAATAATGTACGGAATGTAAAAAGAATACGAAGCTTCGGTTATCGCCACATAGATGACAGAAGTATCTGCAGCCGTCATCACTTATCACAAATAGATGGCAAAAATTGTCATTCCTTTGTTCCTATAAGAAATGGAAAAAGAATACGCGCTTTTGGTATTCGGCGCATAGATGTCAGGTATCAGGATTTTTCTGGAGCTTTTATATGCATGCATGGATGCACAAAAGCTTTTATGGAAGTACACACATACACACAAAAACTATATCTGAGTGAGTGTAAAATACCAGAGCCATAATATAAAAATTGAACTAGATAAAAAAGAGATATATATATATATTCTTAAAACCTGAAATTAAGTATTTTTATGTGACATAGATAAAGACAACAAGACACAAATTTATTTAAATAGTAGAAAAAGAAAAAGAAGTATTTGTGATTTGACAGCTGCCATTTGACAGAAAAACCCGTGTCTAATAAACGCTGAAATTATTTAATTGGCAAATTATTTTCTCAAAATGTAAATATTCTTTACGAAAATTATTATATAATTCTATTTAATTGTTTTAGGTACGAAAATGTTTACAATAATCAATCCAATAAATTTTTGTAAGATTTTTAATATTGCTTTTTTTTTTAGTGGTTTAGTGGTTTAGGCATTAAAAAGAAAAATGACATCAAGAAGGTAATAATAATTAATTTATTTATCTTATTAAATATAATTGAGCTTGTTAATTGAATTAATAAAAAAAAAAATTTTAAATATTAAAATATAATCAAATACATTTTATATAAAACGTTTTATACTAAAACTAGGTCAGAAAAATTTGATTTTTTTATGAAAAAAATGGGTGCAGTGTTTTTAATAAAAACTTAAATATGCTTAGGGTATATATGTTTTAAAGTAAATCCTGCTTAAACAATTTTAGGTAATTAATTAGTTTCTCAAGCAATGTGGAAAAAAAATTCTTTGTATTTTACGAGACAATTGTCTGTAGTATATTTTAATAATATATTCTTGGGAAATTCTCCTTAAGTCTAACTTGTTTGTATTTCCGCCTATTATTCAGTATATTTAAAAATTTATCTTTTTTTTCAGTTTATAATATATCCTTATGCAACATATTATTTTCTATTAATATCCTTAAGGATGTAAGGTACTATGAATTTTAAGCAAAACTACATGAAAGGATAAAGCTTTATAAATGAAATAGTTTTAATTAACTTTCAAATCAAATTCAATGTTTTGAGTTAAATACAGTATCACTAGTCAGAAATCATAAAGAAAATTATTCAAAAAACTAAAATTTTTCATGAAAAAGGGGTTTATTTTATAGATTTTTCACTTTAATAGCTCTTGGGTTAATATAGACATCAATAATATCGTCTATCTATTTGAATAATGTTTTTTCTCCAGGAAATCAATAGAGAAAACAACAACACATTAACCGAAAAACATAACCACTTTTTGGTAATAATACAAAGTCTTCGCATTCATTTGAATAACTTTTTGTTATATCTATTCTATTTTAAACCAGCCCGCATTACTTAACCAAGCAAAAATTTTCTATTTTAATCTAAAAAAAAAAACATATTTCAAGTATCTGTCTCCTTTAAAATAATTAAGTTAACATTCAATAAATCAAACAATATATGTAAATATAAACAAGGTTAAACAACTTAAATACATGTCTCATTTGTATACTATAAAATGTGATAAAAAGTATTAAATGTTACTCTTGTTATTGTTATTGTTTTTCAAGTGCTCTAATTTATTTACCGGACAAAAACTACTTTAATTCATCATAAATTTGATTTTATCAGCTTTATGTTGGTTCCATTAAAGAATTACTTATAATTGCAACATTGTATTTAAAGTGTCAATAAATCATGAATATCTGTTAATGCGATACTTTTTGCAGTGTTTAACGCCCGGTTTCACAGTTAGCTCACAGTTCACAGTCAACTTAAGAACGTACTTAGCCAGATTTTGCGTTTCATACTTAACCTTTAATTAGACATAACTTCGAACTTAAGTTAAGTCTCCAATTTCCACGAATTATATTTGATTTAACTGTCAGCAAAGCAGAATTTGTATCAAATTTACTAAATTTTATGTCAAATACCTTCAAAAAGGATTACTTTATTCAAATAATAATTTTCAAGCATATAAATTAAATTGATTTTGAAGTTGTTGTTAATAAATAAAAGTGCAATTTTCATAATGTTGTATAAGAAATACATTATTTCGCAAGAGAGAAATGGTGTATCAGTGAGTTTTTAATATATGAAAAGTTAGTATTCTGTTGAATTGTAGAAAAACATTGAAATCATCATTGATATTATAAAAGTTTTCATACAAGTTTAAAAGGGATTTTTTGTGTTAATTATAAAATGGATTTTGATTATAAACTCCTTGACAAACTAAATGAAATAGAAATCGTCCAAAGTTTGTGAAATATGTAATATAGTGCTTGGGCCTAGAGTTATCCGCTTTTGGCCTAATTACTTTAATCCATAGACCGATCGAGAATTCTATGCAGGGTTTGGAATAACCAAGCAAACAGCAGAAATTTTTTTAGAACAAATTTTTTAAACACTGTACTTATATTGAAAATTTAAAATCACATTTTTTAAGGATTAAATAGAATTCTATGCCTAAAACTGGATATCACATTTTCATTCAAATCTAATGCCGTTAAAACAAGAATCTAAATAAAAAATTTCACTAATTCTTGAAGTATTAAAACTTCCAAAATATAAGAAAAATTATAAATGATTTCAGTAACATTTCATTTATGCCTTTTGTTTAAAATCTCATTGAAAATAAATTAGAACCAGCATAGTTAACAATTATTTAGCATAATTTCAAAAACAAAGGATAGAAATTCCCTTCAAACATTAAAAAAATGTTTCAATATTTTATTACCAGTAATCTTGTTGTAGACTCTTAAGTAATGTTTAGGGTTTAGTTATTAATATCTGACAGCTTAAGAATAACAAAGTAGGGTTAATACATTAATAACATACAAATATAAATTATTCAGCCAAATATTTTTCAAATATTAAAAATTTTATTTTTATAATATTTTTATTTTAGATGGTTCCATCCAACTATAACCGGGTTCGAAGCTGAAAAGCTTTTGTTAGAATGTGGATTCGATGGTTCGTTTTTAGCTCGTTTATCATCTTCAAATCCGGGTGCGTTTACATTATCAGTACGTCGCGGTCAAGATGTTACGCATATAAAAATACAAAATAATGGCGATTTCTTTGATTTATATGGAGGTAAAAAATGTTATTATAACTATTCAATAGTATTTTTTTACTTTTTTTTTTTGTTTTTAAGGTGAAAAATTTGCTACACTACCAGAATTAGTACAATATTATATGGAAAATGGTGAATTACGAGAAAAAAATGGTCAAGTTATTGAACTTAAACAACCTTTGATATGTGCTGAACCGACAACTGAACGGTAAGTACTTGAAAATAAATATAAACAATTATATTAATTTAAAGAAAATGTGTTAATCTATTCAAATCCTTATCATATTGTATAAAACTTAACTGGATTACTCTTTCTGTTGATTGAGTTATTCACTTTTATTTCATAAAAGTTTCTACAGCTAAATAAAATCAAAAACACACTACAAAAATTAAACCTGTTTTAAATTGATTAATCAAACGCAAAGGATTACAACTCTTAACTAAAATAAAAATAAATTATACTAAATAATTTTATTAAAAATTAGAGATGTGTTTAAACTAATATTTGGTGATATTTCCTAATACTAATACATTAGTTTGATGATGTTATAATATCTAAACGAATATGTTGATATCACTAATCTGCACTTAATTTTTGTTTAGTAGATGTGAGTTTAATTCGTCAAAGTTACGTGAAAACAAATTCTGGAATTGATAGGATTTAATTAAAAACATTAATGTCATTTTATTACAAATTTCTACAAACAACGCTAACCAACAAACGTAGATATCATATAACATACACTAATTCAGTTAACATCAATATATTACTAAATATCATAAAACAATATCACAAAAAATTCCCTATAACCTAATACCAATATTTACTAAATATCATATAAGAATACCATAGCACTAATATCGGTGAATATCATATAATACGACGTAGTATCACCAAGAAACATATTATTCCTTGATATTACAATAGAATACTTATCTAGAACAATACAAGGAATTTTAGTCTCGCCAACCTCCTCCTCCTCCTAGCCAAAAAAAAACCAGATGCCTTCAATGTTTACGCGCTTTTCTTGCATGTATTATTATGTAGCTACATGCTACACCTAATGTGATGTAACTTTTGGATTATTGATATTAGCTGTTACTTTTGTATTATAATATTGTCACCGTGAATATTATGATATTTAATAAAAGCTAATATCACTAGTACCTAAGTGAATACTAATATGTCAGACCAAGGACGTATATAAGGGGGGGTTCTGGGGGTTCAAACCCCTCCCATTGTGAAAAAGCTATACATTTTTTTAAAAGATATACAAAAGCTATTACAATTTAGAAATTTAATTACACTGGTTAAAATAGTGCGAATGTGTGCATCTTGAACATTATGAAAGAAAAAGTTTTTAAAGTCTTTAAAAATAAAATTCATAGTAAAATGATATCTAAGTTTTATTTGATGAGTCAAACAAAAAATTAGCAATATTTAAGTAAAACTAACAATAATGAACAAAAAAAAAAGATAATAATCAACAATAATAAACAATATTTCACTTAAAAAAGCAACCTAAATTCAAAAAAACCTTGTCAATCAGAGTTTGATACACCCATTAAATATGGAAAAAGCGGCGACTGAAGCCGCTTCAAAAACGTTGGTCTTCGCAAGGCTTAATAGAGGCGCTTAACTGGTTAAAATGAACTAATAGATGAAAATTGTTGTCATTAAAAATTAAAATTTGTTTAATTTCTTAAAATAAACATTTATTTTTTATACATTTTCCGCAAATTAATTTTGGTTACTATAACAAATAAAGTTAGATTTATTATCTTATACAGTTTGGATGCATTAAAGTGTTTTTTAAAGAAATATACTTGCTACTCTTTTTAATAGTTTGATTTCAAAAACAAAAAGTTTCTTTTTTGGCATATAGATTTGTTATATATAATAATATTTCTTTTGATTTATTAAATAAAATAAATAAAAAGGGAATAAATATTTTTTCCTAGCGGTAAAATATCTTTGAAATGGCTATAACTAACTTTGGTAAATCAGAAAGACTTAAACTGTGTCCATAAAATTTATAAATCTTAGATTCATAATAAAAAAAAAATGTTAACATCAAATTTCACTTGCCATATTAAGACGCAAATTACTCGCTAACAATAAGTTTTTTTCTAAACTTGTAATAGTTATCTTTTATTTCCATATATAATACCAACCAGATTTTACGGTCTCGATCTGGTAAAAATTTTTACTTATTGTTAGTAAACAGTTTGATAAGTTTCTTGATTTGAATGTCTTCCCCTAAATAAGGAAATACAATTGAAATATATCACACGTTAGCCAAAAATTAATACTAGATTTGTCAGACTGATGGCTACTTTTGTTTTGTTCCTTTGATGAATTTTTAACTTTTATACATTTCTATCATAAGCAGACAAGAAACTCACTGATTTCTCCTATTAAGATATTATTGCCCTATCTGAATATTACTTCAATTTTTTAAGCAGGTATTTTTACCCAGCCCGGTGATTAAGTGTTAAATTAATGCGGACATGGCTTTATATTAATGTGAAAGTTGCTCCTGGTTCTTAGCAATTTTCAATATTTTACTTTTAAGCAACTAGAAAAATACTTTTTTTTATGTTAATGAAACTCAAGGTTTCAAATTTCGTGTCAGACATTGTTAATAAGTAAAGAATTTGTGGTACTACTTATGGTATACTATGTACCAAATTTTTAGAGCTTGTAAGAATTTCTTTTGTTTATAATTTTACAATAGGGTATATGCATGTATTTTTTTTTTTAAAAAACATTCTTTACATCGTCATAATATAGTAAAAAAATATAAAAAGTGTTAAAAATCTTTCGAAGCAATTTTTAAAAAATATTTAAAATCGGTAAAGAATTCTTGTTCTTTAAACACTGCCATCCTCACTCAAGTCAAAATGATGTCACATGCAATGAAACAAAACAAATGAATGTTCTACGACATGTCATATGATGTCACAGCAATGGTGGGGCGTTTTGTGATATCGAATTTGTAGCATACTATTTGCACATTTTATTTTATTTTTCACTTAATAAATGAAGAGTTAAATAAAAAAATAAAGGTACAGATAGAATCTCAGCTAGATATAGATTCCAAAAAAAAATATAAAAAGAAAATTTGAGCTACACGCATATTCCCTATTACCAATTTTTTATAATTGATTATCGTGGCAAGTCGACATCAACATTTTTAAAATCCAAACAAAGAATCATTTACAGTACATTAAAAAGCTTTCAATCATGAGAATTAATGCACTTTTTGAACGTGTTTCAAGAAAATCATTTTTAAAACTTGTACTTGTATTTAGTAATCCATCTTTCAACTGTTCAAATTAAAAGTGAAGAGTCCTTATACAATTTATTCATGAATTTTCCAAATATAAATATTTTATCACTGGTAAATAGTCAAGTTTTTCGATTGTAAAATAATTCTATGATACTTCAACTTTAAATATCTATAAATATAAGAAAAACTTAACAGATCGACATGAAAATTCATTCATGTACATCAAACACTAGTTCCATCTTTCAAAAAATGAAATGACAAGCCTAATACCATCATTTCTTAGCAAGTGACAAAACATATTCATACGAGCGCGCACGAAACCGGCATGCTGGGGGGATCTAAAAAACAAGTTGCATATAGTGCAGGGATGGACGTTGGGAAAAAACATCGATGTTTTTTCCGATGTAGTGCATCGCGCTTTTGCATCGGTTGTTATAAGATGCATCGAAAAAAAACCGAATGTTTTCTATACATCGATTCGTTCTTAAATTTACCTCAGATTAAATAAAATAAATAAAAATTAAACATATATTACAAATTAATTTTATTTACGAATAGTTTATATAAACATTATATTAATAAACATTAATATATTAATAAACATTTAGACATTTAATAAACATTTAGATTTAAGCATTTTCATATTTAATAATTTTTTTTCATTTTATTTATTATGCTTAACTGCACCAAAAATTACGGAAAAAAGAGACTTGTGCCGCTTTGAAAAATAGCCTTTCAGAGGCCACAGATGTGCCCACCATTGTTAAAAACTTAAATGCAATTTTATATAGCTTTGGGAACTGAAGTTTAATATCTTTCCAGACTTCTAATGGGTTTTCATTCAATCTTGCTACCGTCAAAGATAAATAGAAAGCTCATCGCAAAGGCTGTCTTCGGATTTGTTACATTTCCAGTTGCGATAAGCTAATTTATGATGATCAGTCCAAATGGACAAACCTTCTCCATTTTTTCCTGATTTGTCTGAGTCGGAATCCATTTCATCTGCGGTATGCATTTAAGTTTTGAAATAGCATTTGTACAGAGAATCACGGAAGTGCATACTTTTGAAGCGTGCATCCGAAATACTGGCAATAGCAATAGAAGTCACATGTTTTATAGAATTCATTCTTTTGTTTTGTTTAAAATTTGGTTGTTCATTTCTTTGGCCAAAGGTTCTTCTATTACAAGTGAATTAATTTGATCAAGCATGCAGTGGATCAAAGGAATAATTTTACTGCTTGTACAGTATTGTCATGCCAGTGCTTCTACCTATCATATTCAACTTTTAATATAGCTGACTTTTTCGATGCATCGTTCTAAAAACATCGAATGTTTTTATAAAATCGATGTATATCGTCCATCCTTAATATAGTGGGTCTATTATCAATAAAATTCTATGAAATAATGTCAATGTCATTCTCTATATGAGCTCTAGTGCCTAAAAACCCGCATGAACATTTTTATAACAGTACACATCAATATTAGCTTCAAATGTTATTCATGATAAAATAACAAATTTAACTATTGCAAAAATTGTAAGTACTCTATGAAGCACTTTGAAACAATTTAATGCTATAAACACAATTATTTGTTCGTTTCTGTGAAACAATATTTTTATTTATTAAAAAAAAATTAATAAAAAATGATATGTAAATCACTTGATTGTGCATAACTTTTTGTAATGCTGTCTGTAATAAGTCAGTACCTTTTGAAGTACCTAAAATATAAAATTTTGAATGTAAGTTTAGTATATCTTATCTTAACTTTATTTCATTCTATCATAGCTAAGCAAACTTAAGGAATTAAATGAAAAAAAAGTTCAAGGGCTTTAATCAAATGTAAAATTTTGTTTTTTAATTGTTATTACCTGATTCTATACAAGGTAAACAATATTATAATAAAAGTATAATTTACGTGAAATTGCGTGCAAAGACAACACACGTTGTCTCTAATATAAAGTAGACAAGCTTAAACTACCTTTGAAGGTTAAAATATAAAATCAAACTAAATAACTAACTAAAATTCTTGCAGTATTCTTAATAGATATTCATATTAAAGATAAAAGTATTCTTTTGTGCCAGTAAAACTCATTAACTACCTTCAATTCCCAAACATTTTGAATTCAAGATACGTAACTTTACTTAAAGAATACGTATTTGAATAATTTAAAATGCAGAACATGCTATCCACTAATCAAATCAGTAGAATTAAAATTCAACTATTATATTAATAAAATTTAGCTAAAATTTTTAAAATTTTTTTAGTAAAATTATTTTCACTTTCCTTCAAATGTTTTGAAACTGAAAATTAAACAAAAAGCAAATATATTCATATTAAAATCTCAAATTTCTTTAAAAACTATTTATCCTTAAATTAACTTGGTATATTTTCAAAAAAAAAAAAACAAAAACAAAAATAAATAACTAAAGGGAAACTTGACTGTAATTCAAATCGTGTTATTGATTTGAGTAAAATAATTCAATAAAAACATTCAAATCAACAATTCATTATTTGGAAATAATTTTTGTTGCAAAAACACTCAATTATTCCTTATTACTTAGAATTTTTTATGAACCCTAAGATATTTATTAACAAATTGTGACAAATTTTGTAACAAAATGTCACATTTTAAATTCATTATAAAATTTTCCATAGCTTCATAGCATCATGAATCAAATTTATTTATGATTACATCACAAAAGTTATATGATATTAATTTAGATTATAATTGATTCTTATACATCTGAGTTAGCAAATTTAAACTAAGCTACAAACTAGATATTCAAGTTTATTCTATGCATAAATATACAAAAATTAGTCATGCAAACATGTATTCAAAAAATCAATTCGAATTTCTAGTGTTAACCTCAGATGACACTCAGTTGTACTAAGTAAGCCGTTCATATTTATTTGAAAGTTCTATTTAACCCATCTGTTTTCTTTTTAGACCAATTAACCATATCCCTAGGTATTCAATTTTGAATTGAATTTATTTAAAAATCACAAGCTTACTACCATGCTGAATAACGTCTTTCTTTCTTTTTGTATTATTTCTCGATTCTAGCATATAAAAAAAAGTCATTTTGTGAATCAGACTTTAATGATTCCAATGTGATATACTTTAGCTGTTGTTATTTGGAATTAGTAATTTTATTTTGTTTTTAATCCAAGACAAGGACTTAGACTAATATCAAAACTTACAATTTAAGGACTATACATGAATAACACTCGAATATATTTCCGAATATCTGATAACAATAAAATTATCTAATTTAGTTTAGTTAGATTTTTTCAACATAAAACTTGTAGTGTAATGCTGTATAAAAAAAAAGAATATAAAAAAACCCCACATAGACTTCTGCAATGCTTTAAAAAAAAAAACTTTTTCATTGAATTTTTTTCATGTTTTAAGCGATCATTTCCCAAATACCGCACTGAATGCTAATTAGTTGGGTTCTTCCCCACACATTTTCATGCTATATACATAAGCAATAGGTTATAAAAATGAAGAAGAAACCCAAGCTTTTTCTTAAATATTTAGAATATAAATATTATTTAAATTGATTTATGAACAAATTGTGATTAATTTCAAAGAAACTTTTTGCTACCCTTGGATTTTATTTGTGTACCTTTTATTTAACAGTTGATTTCTTTAAGATTTTAGTAGCTATGGCAAATATCGTCGATTGTATTAACACAAAATTGGATTCGTTTTTCAATATAATTTAATTTGCTTTGACATTGCTCTTAAAGACTTTAAAATGCGTTATGGATTTTTTCACATAAGAAATCATAAAGGTAATAATAGTTCGGTTTGTTATTGAATTTATTTCTAGACAAGAAATCATTTAAGACTGGAAATAATTAATTTGCAAGTAAGATTTTATTATTATATTTCCTAAATTCATAACTTATTATTAGGGAAAGTAGAAATTCGTTATAAATGTCAACGGCTCCTTCTCAAGGAAAATATCATTGAAATTTTTTCTGAAATTTACGCAAAACTCACCGTATCGGCTATTTTCTACATAAAAAAATAGTACAACTTTTTATATCTTCAGGATTAAATTGAGTTTTTAAAAAGAGAAACACTAAAAATATTCCTAGGCTGTGGTCCTTATAAAAACGACTTCAAGCCCCTTTTAATTGTACGAATTATATATACCATATTATATAACTTGATATATTTGAGGACAAATGTCGATAATTTAATTCGATACAAATGCTAAAAGTCCCTCGTCGCTTGAAATCACTAAAAGCTGCTTCCATAAGTAGTCAACTAGTCAACTTAATGTGCTTATTAAGTGTGTGTGTATATTTGTAGATTTAAACGTTTTAATTTTTTATTTTTTTTTAAAGCTTTTTCATTTTCAAAGATTAACTAATTTGACGTCTAATAATGTATTCATTTTCTGTCCACAGTTATGTTTTAACGTACAAACTCGTCCAAAATGCAACGTAAAGGTATCAAAACTATAATATTGTGTTTATTCTCCACTAAAAATATACATGACTTTTTTCTTACATCCAATTTTTATTTTATGCGTCTGGCCTCAATTATATTTCATAGTTCATACATTTTCATTTCTCGATCACTTAAAATTATGTAGAAAATTTTGTGAATCATTTCAGGTGTAGTCACATACACTTAACATCCTGAACAATGTATGTCCTTTGTAGATGTAAGACCACTCTAATTTACCATATTTTAAATAAAGGAGCAAGCTTATTCAACTCATCCTTGGTCTCTTCTGATATTCAGTTCAATTTTTTGCGCTCACTATTTTTTCCATATTTCTCAATAAAGAAAATTTTATTGCCTCAATTTTCCACAGTAAAAAATAAATCTATTAGAACTTTTTAAGGAATTATTGAACGGCTCTTTTAGTGAAAATTTTACTAGTAAAAAATTATATCACAAATTTTCTTTTTGGCCAAGTGAAAAATTATAATTTATTCAATTTTTATTTAAATTAAGTGTGAAGTGTGTAAACAATGAAAAAATTAATAAAAAAAGACTAGAATAAATTTAGATAATCCTTAATAATATTAAAAAATTTTAAAAAAAGAAAAAAAAAAAAAAATCAAATATTCAACCTTCATATTACCATCATTGGGCATCGATTATTATTTCGATGAATTTTTTAGTTGCTATAATAATTGTCAAGTGTTTGATTTTATCGTTTACACACATAGATATCATATTTTCAAGAACATATTTTTGTTTATATTTTAATATTAACAAAAATAATTGAGATCAGTATGCTAATCAACAATAACAAAAATCAGTACTCATTATTTTGTCTGAAAAATATTTACAAATCAATTAACACTTTTCTGTTGTTCTCAAGCACACTCACCTCATCTTTACAACCAAAAAGTGCCTTTTTAGTTTATTTTTTATTCTTTTTATTTATGCATGTAGTAGTAGGTGATAATTTGGCTTCATTAATTAACTATATATTATTTAATATTTTTGAAACTTTTAGCAAAAATTAGTCATATTAACCCTTTGCACTAGTATATCAAAAGGAAAATATATTTTATAAATTTACGAGTAACTTGACGGTTTAGTTGAAAAAATTAGCAAAAGAAACATATTTAATCTGCATCTCACTTTCCCTTGAAAAGTGAAAATCTATATACAGGATGAACCATATAAAGTGTTGAATTTTCAAAAAACTACGATTTTTGGGTTATAACAAATTTTTCATTAATCCGAGGAAAAAAATGTGAGGAAATTATTTTAGAAAATTTTAGAATCAATTAACTTTAATTTGACGTGACCACTTTTGGCTTGATTATGGTCTTTATTTTTAAAGCTAAAAATAAATTACTCTACAAGATCGTTGTAGAAAAGTAAGAAAAGCAGTCAAATAACTGTATTAAACTCGTTGGGGTTTATGTTGATGAATAAAGTCAAAGTCGAAGTAAAACAAAATCGCATTTTTATCTTTCAGCCTTAAGACTTATTTAGCGATAGGTGGTTTTTTTCTATAATAGCAAGAATTGCCTATCTAATCATTTTTTTAAATGTTTTTTTTTGTGCTAAATACTAAAACTACACCAGATTTCTATATATTCATATATCATATATCCGGAACGGATGCTGGTATCAACTTTGTCGTTGTTTTTTTTATGGTGGATTTTTGTATGGTGTTTATTGGTGTTGATTTCATTTCTGACGATCCTGCTACTTGTTTTGTTGTTAATGATTTTGTCTCCCTTGGGTATAATCCGCCCTAGCGTAAATCTACTAAAGACAGTCTGGTAGGTGATATTTGTTGTTATGGCACTTGATTTTGTTCCTTCTCTGTTTCTTTTGTATCAGAAGTAGAGGCTGCTAGGACTGCTTCCTTCGAATTTCCAGTTGGTGAAAGTTCTGGTGATGATGTTGTTGACTCTTTGCTGATAGGACTTGTTATTTCAAAGCTGAAGGAGTCTATTTTTTTAATTAACTTATCCAAACTTTTATTTAACGGTTGTTTGGGTAAGTTTTTTTCTGTCAATAAAAATGTTATAATTCACTTTAGATAAAAATATCACCAATATATTTTGAAATGTTTAATTATTCACTGTTTATTTAAATTGGAGTGGTTCGGTGAACCTGATTGCGCCAAAATATTAAGTTAAAAGTCGTATAAGTTAAAATATTAAGTTAAAACACAATCTGCTCTTATTTTTTACTTTATCCACTTTTTTTTATGTAAACCACTAAAAAGAGATTACAAATTTAAATCTTTTTCCTTTAAATATAAATGTCCTTAACGATAAAAATTAAATTTTAAATAAAAGTATTAAAGTTGAACGTGCTATCTAGCAAAGTTTTGGCCAGTTTCGGCCGGTCTTGTAAGGACTAATTCAACTTCACAATCACTGTAACTAACTGACTTATAATAATTCTAAGCTCCTACTTAAATGTTTATTATTCTGGTAGTAATTTTCCCGGAATTAATATAATTATTTCATTATGTGATGAAACCTGGAAATTGCAATAAGTGCTATTTCCAAATTTCATTTTCTAGGTTACATGTGTAATCTAGTTTTAATTCTTTAAAACAAAAGTAGGTTACAAATGCTTTGTCAATAAAGAATTTGTAACCTTGAATGGAAATTCCGTATAGTACAATTTCCATATTTCTAATTAATTAGGTTCTTATTCAAATATTCATAAATCTTAAAGATCTGTACCGTAACATATGCTTAAATTCTCTTATAAATATCTGCACAATGATGCTTACAGCTTTAGATAATTAAATATTGCGTCAAAAATAGATTAATTGCAAAAAAAATATGTTAACGGAACAAAAATAAAAATTTATTTTATTTCTTTTCACTGTCATACTACAACCTAATGTTTAATACTACGTTAAACTAAACCATGAATTAAAAAATGATGGGTATAGTGCCTAAGAAGGATTACAAACGGTAGAACTATAATTCGCTAATATTATATTAATATTTGATATAATAACACGTCCAAGACACGTGAACACGTGTACAAATTGTATAATAAAAATTGCAATCTTCTATCCTAAACATTTAGAATACAATAAAATAGTCATAGAAAAAATTTACTGATCCTCTGAACAATAAAAACAAATATTTTTTAAATATATTAATAGAAGCAAAATAAACAATGCAATGCTAAAGTTGAATTTGACAATTTTAAATAAGTAATAAAATTGATTTGTTTGGATACCATAAATTTTTGACAGATCACAACTAAGAGCTTAAACACAATGTAATCGCTTGCGGAGCGGAAGCGGAATTCATATTGATTTCTACGAATGAATTCCGCTCTGCAACCACGTGCATTGTCTTTGAGCCTTAATGCCATTAAAGTTGGTTCTAGTGTGATGACCAATTTGGTATAAAAAGCCTAAAACTTGTTGATTTGATCCATTTAATCAACGTCAGAGAACTTGTAGCATCATGAAAAATCTACAAAACTTTAGGATATTTAAAAGGTATTAAGTGTAATTCAAACTGTATGCATTTAAATGATGGCACTAACAAAACTGAAGAAATATAAAAATAAGAAAATTTAAAATTAATATCTTATAAAATTAGTTGCATTGAGTTGTATTTAATTATTTTTTCTTTTCCTTTTGTGTTTTATAATTGTAAGATATTATATTTATGAATTATATTAAATTGGTAATACAGAACTTACCATAAAAATATTTCAAAATAGTAAACGAATTGAATTTGAACAATAATATTTTACTTAAAACTATATTTTGATTTAAATTTAAATAAAAGATTACTTTAAATTGACAAAACTAATACTAATGGCACATATTTTATTTTATTTTATTTTACACTAAACTTGACATATCTTTTTGAATTTGAGTACATTCCGACCACTATCAGCACTGCAGTATGATTAAATTTTGCCAGCCTTAATTTACTCATGTCAATTTTATTTATGTTAGTATTTATGTTTATTTTTTTCTTATGTTTTTTGTTTTTAAATACAGTAAGCATTTAAATATCAACTCATAATTTTTTTCAAACATTTAATACTACATAAATTCGTTTTCTTTTCTTATGCCAACGTCGTCATCCATTTCAGTTACTAACGGTAATCAGCTAAAAAACTATGGCGCCAAAAATGAAAAAAAATTAAAATTAAATAAAAGAAAATATTTAATTACAGCACATAATACTAATAAATAATAAAAATAATATAAACATTGTTAAGTTTTGATTTTAGTTTTGTTTAAAATTAGGATCCATCATCTCAAGTTCGAGTTCAAAAACAAATTCCTCTCTAGACATTGTTATTAAAAGAAGAAAAAAAAATTCCAGAAAAAAGTCTGCAATCCATGGTCTTATATTTTATTTATTGTTTTGTTTTTGTTGGTTTTGTATTTTTCTTTTTATTATCTTTGTCATTTATCGTAAACAATTTCTTATTGTATGTGGGCAGAATATATATATATATATATATATATATATATGTATAAATTCTCAAATATAAACAAATTCCACAGAAGTGCGGGTATTACGTTTTAGATTTCTTTTAGGAAATTTTTTTTTAATTTGTCATTTATTGACTTAAATAAAATATTTATTAATTTACATACTACAATTCCTATTTCTTAATTTCTATTGAACAAAACATTAACTTTTATGTGTTATATGTTGATATACGTTTTATTTTTCTTGTTTAAATATTTAAAATTCATTGAACTATTTTTCTAAAAATTTGACAATAAATTTATATTACTTATAAATGTGTAGTATTAAATGTTTTCAAGGATAAATTAATGCAGTTAAAGTTTTTCCAAAAATTATAAAGCATTAAAAAATGTTTATTATTTTTTTATTTTTGCTTTTTATTTTTTCACACTTGATAATTCTATTTCATATAAAAACATTAATTTCCTTTTTGCACAATTTTATCAGAAAAACCTATCTAAATTTTTTTAAATTTTAGTTTTTTTTTTTTTTTGACCCCTCAATTACAATAATGACCTTAGACTTATGTACAAGTATAATCCTGACAATTTACCTAAGATTGCTCTTAACCTTCAAACTTTCTGGTTGTCAATTGATACTATCTTCATTTTAATAATTGTTTTAAAAGAAAAATACAATTATCCTTGAAAGAAAAAAATCAAAATTACACAAATGGGTATGTTTTATGTATAAATTTTTGTAGTCCAGCTTTTATCTTAACGTGAAATAATATCTAAATTTACTTCCGTAGTAGGAAAATTAATGTTACAAAAATTTATCCATTAATTCAAATGGTTTTTTTTTTGTTTATTATTTTACTATTAAAATTACGTCAGAATGTAAGTAAAAATCCTTGACCATAATTTTTTATTTCTAAAGAAATAATTCAATTTTTGCAAAAAAAGAAAAACAAATTTTTTTTGCTATCAAAAGTTTTCTATTAAAATTTTTTTTAAAAATAATGTTAAGTTCTAAAAATCCAATTATTTACATTCAACTTCGTTTATAAAAACAAACTTTATTAAATTTTTAAAGCTTCTCAGCTGTTGATTTCTCTTATTCTGAAACGGTAATTTCACTATCACTTTAACCATTTTTATTATGTTTACCAAAGGAATATTTAGGAAAAAACTTTAATTTCACAGGATTTGATTCTAAATTCATAAAAAGAGAATTTTATGGCATTGAAATACCATCCGAATAGTAAAAATTTTCATATTTTTTGCGACAGTAAAACAATAAAAATATCATTGCTCTTTGCCACTACTATTTAGATTTAAATTTGATTTTTGTAAAAAAAATCAAAGTATGAATTAATTATCAATTTAAAAAATTAATTAAAATTATCTTAAATATACAAAAGTTAATTTTAGTTAATATTTATTTGTATTTAGAGAGTAAGGCATCTTCTCACTCGACAAGTTTAATTTTTTACTCTCAAATGACCATTTCCACATACTTTATATGGGACGAGAGAGCCATTTGACGAGTTAGAAAAAATAGTGAATAGCCCCTATAACACTACTACTACTTAGCTATCGCTTTTTCGATTAACAATTCTAGTACGTATCTGTATTGTCTAGTTTAAGTAAAGTAGGACAAATCAGGCAAGTTTTTAAAATTAACGTTTCTAGTTATATACTTTTGAAAACATTTCTTTAAACCTTGTTGTTTTTTTTTTTAATAAATAAAATGTCAAGCATAGCGTGATTGTTATCATATATTTTATATAATTTCTTTATTGTGTTTTGAGATATCACCTTGTTAAACGAAACTGTAAGCCTGGTTTGACTGTGATGTTACAATTAAATGGACCACGTCATACGTTCATCTTAGATACTTTCCAAAAAACAAAAAGGTCTAGAAAATACGTTTATGTACACATTCATTACAATAATTATATTATTAAAGAATGAAATTCGATTAAAGTTGTAAATAACAGGTCGCATATACATAATGAATTTAGTTTGATGCAATTTTGACTAGGACACACTCAATTTGTTGTTTAAATATTCAGATTTATCCTTTTGTTTGCTAAAACTCTGATAGTAAGGTTACATAGAATGATTACTGACAAAATTTTAGAAGAATTTACTACAAAATTTCTATATAAAAATATATATATTAGATATATTATTAGAATTTTTAGAAATTCTAAAGAAGGATAACATTGGATATAATCAATAGTTACAAGAAATGATCATATTAATATTATATTCAAGCATTGTTAGTTTTAAAGCGTAAAAAGGATTTTTATATAGTTTTGTTTTTCTAAAGAATTTCCCTGCGTTCTGTCATATGACCGAACTATAATATTTTTCTCATTAGTCAAGTGGTAATTTACTTTGACGCATTCATGAATTTCTCATACAAAATTTCTGAATGCCAATAAAATCATCAGTAATCGTTCCGTTCGAATTTACTAATTACTAACAATTTTCAACCATTGAAAACTCAAATTTTGGCATCAATTTCACTTTATTTTAAGACAGTTTCATTGAAAGAAAATCATTAAAGTCAATTTTTTTCTACAATGGACAAAATGTCCTTTTAGTCTAAAAAATTAAGGGGTATTTTAGTCTAGAGACATGAATTTTAGGTGCTTTTTGAGGAGCAATAAGAAAAAACAATATTTTTGGTATCCGTTTTTTTGTGTAATATTTATTGATTCTTAAAGAATACATGAAAAAAAAAAAAGTGAAAAAATCAAAAATCCAAAAAGTTACAGGCTAATGAAGTGGGGGTTTCGAAAAAATGGTGCTCGATGGTCGCCACGATTTAAACCCTCTGAATAATCTGAAGTAAAAAAAAAAATTAATCTAGAGGAGTACCGCTATGGCAGGAATTACGATAATTGAAGAAACAAATTTTTCGCGATGTTGTGGCTGTTTGAAATCAAGGGACGTGTTTTTTATCACTTTTTTAACATTTCCGAATTTTTTTAAAATAGTAAAAATTGGAATTTTTTTATAATCCTAGTTCTAGCGATGGGGAAATGTATAAAAAAGACTCACACCAATTTTCAAGTGAATCGGTTCAGTGAAACTTGAGAAAACGGTAGTTTCGAGAAAAACGCCTTTAAAGTTCCAAGTAAAGTTATGCGCAGTATAAGCCATACATTACTAAAATAGCCATATCTCCAAAAATAATTTGAATTTTGAAAAATCCTTTTAGGCGCATTTTCTTAAAGGCTTATGCTTTCAAAATATAAAAAAAATTGATTTTTTCAAATTTCTAGACTATAATACTCCCTTATTTTAAATTTATTATTTTTACTAAGTTCTATGTAAAGAAGTTCAAGAGATTTCTTTATCCAGAAACACAGTAGCACAGAGAATCACGGAAATGGCAGATAGCATTAGTTCGCAGCTACAGGAAATATCAAAGGAAGTGCAGTTTTTTTCAATTGCAATTGATAAGAGCAAAGACATAAAAGATGTTGCACAAATTGCTGTATTTTTCCGTGGTTGTGATAATAATTCGAAGGTCACGGAAGAATTGTTGAATATTGTCCCTCTTCCTGGAACTACAACTAGTGAAGATATTTTTGATGCTATATGGAGCACTTTGGAAAAATTTAAAGTTCCTCTTAACAAGCTTGTTTCTGTGACAACAGATAGTGCTCAATCCATGACAGGTATAAATAAGGGATTTGTGTCCCGATTGTCAAGAAAATTACAAGAGCTGTACCCGGATAAGCCAAAAATTAAAGCTTTCCACTGCCTTATACACCAACAAGTTCTGTGTTTGAAATTCTTAAAAATGGATCAAGTACTTAAAACAGTTACAAAAACTGTTAACTTTATTCGGGCTAGAGCACTTAATCACCAGCATAGAATCCGAGTCTGAAGATCTTCCTTACTATACGGAAGTTCGTTGGCTGTCATGCCACATAGTACTAAAAAGATTTTATTTGCTTTAAGAAGAAATAATATTGTTTATGGAAATGAAAGATGAGAACAACCAAAACATATTGGATATGAAAGATCCATTGCGGATACGGGATCTAGTTTTTCTAATTACCGACCATTTCAACCATCTTAATTGTACATTGCAAGGCGAAGACAATTTAATAACAAGCATGTATGATACAATTGCTAGTTTTGTGAAAAAACTTAATTTGTTTCAAGATCATCTGGAAAATAATGTTTTGACACATTTCCCAACATGTGAGGATTTAAAAGTAAAAAATTAAATAGGTTTGTTTTCACAATATTCTACCAAAATTGCAGAATTAAAAAAAGAATTCGATAAACGTGTTGGTGATTTCGAAGAACTAAAAGAAAGTTTCTCTCTTTTCTCTGCGCCATTTTCTTTTGAAGCTGCTAAGGCTCCATCGTTGTAGCAGCTAGAATTGATTGATCTACAAAATGATTCCATCATTAAAAACAAACATCAAGAAGTAGGAATTCCCCAATTCTATTCGTGGTTAGAAGAAAAATATCCAAGTATTAAAAAGTTTGCGGCAGAAATTATATTGGTAGTACCTACTTATTTTTTGGTAGTTCCTACTTATGTGAGCAATTATTTTCTTTCATGAAATTCAACAAAATGGCTTATAGATCCAGGTAACTGATAAACATCTATCTGCTATAGTGAAGATTACATGTTCTAACGCTTTGCATCCAAATATTGAGAAACTTGTGAAGGAAAGAAAACGATGCTTAGTTTCAAGTAAATAAACAAAATTATTACATAAAATAATATTATCTCTAATGTGTTGCATAAAATAATT
Organism: Acrocera orbiculus; assembly: GCA_947359355.1. Taxonomy (NCBI): domain Eukaryota; kingdom Metazoa; phylum Arthropoda; class Insecta; order Diptera; family Acroceridae; genus Acrocera; species Acrocera orbiculus. The sequence continues at coordinate 16,303,314 of OX375759.1, forward strand.
TTTAAAAAAATAAAATATTTTACTATATAAAGCTGTTTGACTCAATAAATTAGATAAAGTCCTGACAAATAATATTATTTTTAAAATTTTATGTGGCCCGCTCAAGTCTTACTATTTACTTAAATGGCCCGCTTGATGAATGACTTTAACACGCCTGTTTTAAATGATGACAATTTTTGTTGGTAGTAGCTTTATTCCAATTTTAACTTAGATGATACCATTGCGGATTTTTTAATATTTTTTAATTTGTTTGTATTTTTGCAAACGTCTAAAACCAAAAGGAAATAAGTACTTAAAAACATTACGTTCACACATTCGAATTTTTGTGCAATTCTGTTGGAATTTTATCAATATACTTCACAAAAATAGCATGAAATTAGATAACATTAAATTAATCTAGATAATATTTTTTAGATAAGTCTTTAAAACATAAGATTTCGGGCAAGTAATTAATTATTGAAATTTTGATTTATCAAAAAAAAGAAAAATAATTCTAAAGTAATTCATGTCGTGTAGATTGCGCGTAAACTTTTGTATCTTAAACTTAAAAAAGTCATGATCATTTTATACTGAGCGTGGTTTATTGATTTTTCTTTTTCTGTTTATATCATTCTATTTCATTTGCTCTTATGCTCAAATTTTCATACATTTAAAAATGATGACAAAATAATTCGAGGCAAGCTTACAAGTTGATACATTTTTATATTTTCTTTTCTGTATTTCTTTTTTTTTTTGTTTGTTTTCTTGCTTCCATTCAAGATAAAATGACATGCGTGACTAGCTTCAAAGCTTAGTCTTATTTTAAACATTTCGAAGAGTAGAAGGTGATACACTACTGTCGACGTTGAGTAAAGAAAAACGTGAGAAAAATTAAATCTTTTGTTTTTTTTTAAAATCCGAATCCGGCATATTTTATTATACCGATTATTAAATTAATTAGCTAAAAACAAAAAATAAGTGTTTTTAAAAAATACAAGAAGTGCTTAAAATTTTGAGGTAAACTTGCGTATTAAACAAAATAATGTCTTGTAGTTTTATTTACTTATATATTGTTGAAGCTATGTACAATTTGAAAAATGATAAAAATAGTGAGAAAAAGAAAACTTTAAAGCTGAAAAATTAAAATTGATTATATTTTGATTAAATATAATAAAATTTAAAAAAAATTTAATTAATATGTTTCAAAAATATATAACAAAATTAATAAATAATTTAAGTAGTGTGCATTACAATAATAGATTTAACAATTCAAATGAATTAATGGTTGAAAATATTAATATTGTCAACAATATTAATAATAATAACAATAATAATAATATTAATAAAGATGATTGCTGTAATGGTGATATTGTCCTAGACATTTCACAGACTACACCTTTAATTGCTTTACCAACTGCACAATTTATAATTTCGACAGCCTTAGCTGAATTACAAGAAAATATTTTATTTTATCCGTTAGTATTGAAATTTTTGTTTATTTTTTATTGTAATTATGTGGGTTAAATTAAAAGTGTATTAAATATGAATAAAAATTATTTTTAGACTGTTAATTATATTTAAAGTATAATTTCAAAAAATAATTCTAGTCCTTTTATTAATAAAAGAAATACTAATCAAGGATTTTCAAAGTATATCGAAATTATTTAGTAAATTTTTACACTATGATATTTTTAAAGATTTTTGCAACCGGCTCAAAATGGGAAATAAAAATATATCTTGTTGTTCTTGTTGTTAATTTTGCTTTAAATGAAGATTTTAATAAAAATGATTTGATTTCTATTGAGCTAGTCCTGTGTCAAATTTTAAAATCTGATTTTAAGTAATGATTAGTTTTAGGATCCACAAAGTAAGAGTAACCGAAAAAAGAAAAAAATATTACTTAAATTTTAATTACCTTCTTAGATTAAAAAAACAAAAAACTATGACAGTTCTTAAGTAGGAAAAATGTGCATTAGTGAATTTTTTATATGTGCTTATGTTAAATTGTTAATTATTGACAAATCCAGCAACAGAACATAATGTAGATGATATTGACTTAATTCAATTCCATTAATTGGAAAATTTATTAATATTTTCCCCAAAAAAATATCCCCGTTAATAATGAAGAGTAGCTTTCTCTCTTTGATAATGATCCATTGTAAGTGCGTAAAAACTGAGAATAAGAATGAAAAAAATCAAATTTTAACATATTTACCACCCATCACATATGTCAAAATCTGACTTCTTTATTCTCATTCTCAGTTCTGACGTAATCAGTATCCCACTTCTGGTCTGTTTAATAATGATATATTTGAATTACAACAGATTTTATTTTGTTAATACATTAAATTCATGAAAAATTTTTTATTGCATGTAATGCATTGGTCTTGTTTAAACTTTTTTTATGTGTATTTTTTATTCTTTCCTTTACACCCCTATAGATTTATTACTTGTAACTAACTACTATTTTTTTATATAAAATTAATATATTAGAAAACCACTATAATAACAATAAAAGACGTAAAGAAATTAAGTTTAGTTGGAATTTACAAAGAGTTAACTAAGGACTTGAAATAAAGTATATTCTATATGCTAGTTTTCATTCGCTTATAGAGTAATATAAAAATGCATCATCCATTGAACTTTGTATAAAAATCAAATGAGAATTAATCATTTTGCTCATAGAGGCTGTACGTTTAATGAATCTTTCATATATATAAAACCCACACAAGTTTTCCGGCTCAATAAAATACCTATTTTGAATGAAGCCTTCTTAAGAGTATAAATGAAAAGTTGTTCATCTTTCTTCAACGATTATCACATTTTTTTCTTGATAGTTTTTAAATTTGCTTTCTACTTTTTTGTTTTCCTCTTTATGGAATTTCATCTTAATTTTTTCTGCAGAAATATTCCAAGTGGCTAAATGTTATTTCTCATCTCTAGTATTTAGAGTTTATGGAATAAATAAAAAAACTTTTTAATTTAAAAAATTATTTCAAATCATTAACTGACGTTTATATATTGCTTTAGGTAAATCCTAAAAATACAATTAATCCAATCATTTGTCAGCCAGTATATAAATCATTTAATATAACCTTTAAATTCCTTACTTAACATTATTATACTCAATTCATTGTAAATGATGAAAAATAAACAAAAAATCAACTTAAACATGATAATTAATACAATTATATACAGGAAAAAAATTTCATCATAATTTAAACTAAAACACATTTACAGAAAGGTGTAAAGCAATTATAAACTTTACATAACAAATACATAAGTACAAAATATAAACAACAATGATAATAATTAATTACTAAATAAAATTTCATGGCTAAGATGAAATTATCTAAAATAACTTTAATTCAAATAACTAGAAAATATTTTGTGTAACATTTAAATTATTAGAAATTTTTATGTTTTTAATTTCAATTGACCAAGATTTACTTAAAAAAATATCAAATACTTTACAAGCAATATAAAAATGAAAAATAATTATCTATTAGACTATTATTAATTATCATAATTGAAAAAAGAACAAAATTTAGTTTTTATCTTTTAAAACCTTTAAAAAAATTATTTAAGTGATTTTATTAGTGGCCATTAAATTAATAAAATAAAAACAGTAGCAAATCACTAGATAAAATCATAAATTTTCATTTAAAAAATGTGTTGGTACTATATCAAGGACATTTTAACTAAATTTTATGACTGAATTGAATTCAAAATTGAAATTAGTAACATTTAATTTAACAAATAAATACTTATGTTTTTTGGTTTTCTATTTTTCCATAGTCGTAATAAAAATATTCGTAAATTTTTTTATGTAGGTTTTTATTTTTCTATTTTTTTTTTTTTTTTTTGATTACTGTCCATAAAATTTTTTAATTTATATTCTTTACATGTGTAACCAATATATGTAATTTTCTGAAAATAAAAAAAAGAAGACAAACAAACTAAAACTAAACAATAGTTTTGATAATAATAAAAACAAAAAGAGTAACATAATTACCAAAACTTGATGATCAAGTTCATTGGATTAATTACTACCCACAAGTAACTTAATGTAGGCGAAATTTTGTAGTATATTAAATTTAATCAGATAGAATTATTTAAATTTAAATTATTCAATCTTAATATTTAAACTTAAAAATGTATAATAATAAAAAAAGAAGACTCAAAATGCCTCAATACCATAAATGGTTTAAATCAAACTAAGATCTAATCATATATATATATATATATATGTGTGGAGTGTTAATTTGGTAAAATTATTGAAGTTTTTCTTAAATCTCACCTTCCTACCTCATAACTTAAAATAAAAACATAAAAGTGTTATGAGTTACTACCTAAAAGTGTAACCCATTAAAGTGGGCACAAAATCAAAATAGAATTCTACAACAACAATTAAATATAGTTAAATTCTTTTGCAAGCGCAAAAGCATTGCTAAAACAAAAAAAACTTATCCAAAAAGTGTGGCTAAGTTCGAAAAGCATTGATGCATTGCAGTGTAATTTTCTAGATACTTTTTACATTGCATCAACAAAAAATTTGATACACTTATTGCATGATTCATTTGCATCTAATACAATCGTAAAAGTTTTCGAACTCATCAGATTTGCATTTTGACATTTACGAACTCATGACATTGCATTGTTGCGGCATTGATGCATTTCCGAACTCAGCCTGTGTGTACACATGAATTTCACGCTGAAATATCCACATTTGAGGGGGAACAGAATCAACAACTTGGCGTGAGTCTATGACGTCAAAAATTTTACCCGGGGAAATACATATGTGCACTAATTGTAAGTGCCCACCTTTAGATTTGACTTACAATCGAATATATGTTTTTGTTTTTGTTTCACTTATGCTCTAAATGTTGTGTTATACGTTTGATTTTTTTGTTATTAATCAAAACTCTTATTTGTTCTTTAGTAATACTTAAAAGATTTTTAAGGATAATTTTTTACTTATCTTACAATTAGATGATTTATAGCCCATCGATGAAAATCCGTTTAAAATTCTTAGAACTCATCGTGCGTTAAAATTATAGATTTTTGCTTAAAATCAATTCGAGTTAACTCACTAACGTTCTTGTGTTTATTATAGAAAGTAAATGATAATAATTTCAACTTTAAATTTCTGTCAAAATTGTATTTTATGTAATTTATACTTGTAAATTCTTGTAAATACACTTCAGGCCAGATTTTATACAAACAAACTTCCTTTAGTCTTCTTTATCAAACTTACAAGGTGGCGATTTGGTATCAAATATGGTGCCGTTAAGCGATAATAAATCCTAAGCATAGAAACATAATTGAAAGCCAATTGGTTATATAACATTTTCATCTTTTAGCTTCCCGTCTTTACCGATATTTAATATTTTAATCGGACTGAAATATGAAGTATAATTTTTTTCAATATAAATCTACAATGTAGAAATTTTATGTAGATATTTTCATTGTAGTAACAATTAAGATCTTTTTGGTTAACTAAAGTCCACACCATTTTATCCTTATTTATTTATATTATAGTCACAGTTAAAATAATGATTGTTTTTTTATTTTCTTATTGAATAGTCCAATATGTCTTGCTTGAAAATAAATTATTGCAAGAGTGAATAACAACTTACAACTGACTTTGGGAATAGTGTAATAAGCTCTGTTAACATATTTCTAACTGCAAACATAAAATTAAAATCCTTTTTAAAAATAAACTTGAGAAATATATCGTCATTAACATTTAAGTTACTGTATAACGAATATTCATAATAAAACCCCAAAAACAAATAAAAAATAAACATATTTTGAGCCTGACCTTAAACTTGAAATACTCTAAGAAATAGCAGCAATCTTCACTATTTTGACCCTCAATCGATGACTACATTAGAAATATTTCCTAATTGATACTGAAAGGCTTATTGTTTTTTTCTTCAAATTGTTTTTTTTAATTAACCTTCAATTACACTTTAGCAGTTAAAACAATTTAACACAAAAACAAAAATTTCAAAGCAAACAAAGCTTTCGATTTTCATCACATTAGAGTGTAAAACGATAGAAATTTTGATTTAAGTCTCATTGATGTGTATCTAGTAAAATATAATCTCTTCACATATAATTGTAGATAGATAAAAACAAAGAAAAAATCGGCGGAGGGGGTAGCTAACTTTTATTAAATCAATGAGATATGCAATTGCTTTAAAGCTAATCAAAAGTTGCACTTTCCGGATCGCTTGCTATCATTAAGTGAATCATTTAAACACATTTGCACATATATATATATATGTATATATATATATATATATATATATATATTTATTAATTTGTTTAGTCTGATCATTTACTAGAACTCAGCTCAGTACAATAGATATACTAGAAGACGTGACATTAGAATATAATCAACTCTTTTTTTCTTAAACTCGTTTAAATTTCAATTTAAAATACTAATATTGAAAGAAAACAATTATGATGAAAAAAATGTGACAAATTGTTTATATACTTCCTGTTTTCTTTTCTCTTCTTTTTTACAATGCCATTAGATGGTTTCACGGGAATCTTTCTGGAAAGGAAGCTGAAAAATTAATTTTGGAACGAGGTAAAAATGGTTCCTTTCTAGTTCGAGAGTCACAAAGTAAACCTGGTGACTTTGTTTTATCCGTGAGAACAGATGATAAAGTGACACACGTTATGATTCGATGGCAGGTAATTAATTTTATTTTTACTGCAAAAATTATACTGTTTAATTATTATTATAAAACGAATAATAAAATTTCCTTGAATGAATTTTTCGTTGTTTTTTATTTTTAAAATTGATTCATAAAAAGCAAACAAAAGAATACTATATTTTTTTCAGTTATATATGAAGTTTTTATTTTTATATTTTTAGTAAGTGTATAAAAATTTGTATACTTTAATTTGATAAATTTAAAACTTAAAAGCAAAAAGAAAAATTTAGTTTGATTTTTGCATTTTTCTAATGCAATTGATGGATTTTTATAATATCAAATTTGAAAGTATATAAATACTTCTTTTTTTTTTGTGTTTTTCATGAAGAAAAGTGCTAAATTTAGTTTTTTTCTATTTAGTCAACAGGGGTTCAAGCCATAGTTACGTAACATAAAAAAAAAATGTCTGTAACTAAATAGGCTTTAACATTGAAAAAATAAATAAATAAATAACGCATGACTCAAGCAACCATTTGTTACAACTATTCCATTTTATTTAAAATTATGTTTTCCTTGTATTGATTATAGAAAATTTTAATTTTATTTTTAGGACAAAAAATATGATGTAGGCGGAGGTGAAAAATTTTCAACATTATGCGAACTAATCGAACATTATAAACGAAATCCAATGGTTGAAACATGCGGTACCGTTGTTCATCTTAAGCAACCCTTTAATGCAACCCGAATAACAGCAGCCGGAATTAATGCAAGAGTTGAACAATTAGTTAAGGTAAATTTATTATATATATTTGTGTGTAAAATAATAATAGTAGTTATTTGTAAATAGTACAGAAAAAGTAAACTTTAATCGAAAATCATTTGTTTTTTGCGCCTTAGGATAAAAAAAAAATTGCTATTTAACTGACACAAAAGATTAGTATTAGTATTAGTATTGTCAATCGCTACAGTCATATTTATCTGATCGGAATTTAACCTGGCTTTTAGATTATTGTTTTAGACTACCTTTTTTTAGCCATTTAAACGCTTTTATACTAAATTGTATATTGACTGCGATAATAACATTAAAAATCTTGTAGTTAAATAGTTTTATAATATTTTTAATGCATAATTATTTATGAAAAATCAATTTCAGGTAATAAAATTGGTTAAAAAGCTTAAATTACTTTATTTCAATAAAAATGTCAAATAATTATTGCAATCTCTATATTGTTAGTCTAAAGCTGCCTTAGAAATGGCTATAGAAATGCTGTCCAAAACGCTAATCTAACACAGCCTAAAATATAGAGCCTTCGTATGACCTCTTCACTATTTACACTGGACTTTACTGTGGATATACTCCATGATAATTTTACAAATATATTTTTACAATCAATTAATGCTTAACTTCTAAACTTTAAATTTTTATTGAAATAAATGACATTTTCTAAATTAATAGTTATTTAAGTTAGAAAAAATAAAAAGGAACTATTTATTTGTTGAAAATTTTCTGTTAAGCATATATTCTTAAAACAATCTCAATAATTTGGATACAACAAATATTTATATGATTTCTTTTTATTTATCGAAAAACTAGTTTTAATATTTTTATCAAGAAAATTACTAAATTAATAATTTGAATTTAGTTTTTTATGTTCACTTTCTCTTCAAGGGTGGTTTTTGGGAAGAATTTGAATCATTACAACAGCAAGAAAGTCGTGATACATTCTCTCGTCGTGAAGGATATAAAATAGAAAATCGTAATAAAAATCGTTACAAAAATATTCTACCATGTAAGTAATATTATAATTAAAATAAATTTAATATACATATGTATATATGAATTTGCTTTTAGTTGATCATACACGAGTTAAACTAAAAGATATTGATAAAAATATAACTGGTGCTGAATATATAAATGCTAATTATATACGATTACCTGCTGATTCAGAACAATGTAATATTAATTCTTCATCAGAAAATTTAAATGGTGTACCATCATGTCCAACATGTATGGCAGTACAACAACAAAAAAATTGCCAAAATTGTCAAATTTTAAATAAGACATGTGTACAATGTGCTATGAAATCGGCAACATTACCTTTAGGTAATTGTTCAAATTGTACAAAAAAACCGGATACCTTAAATAAACATAAAAGAAGTGAATCAATAACATCAAAAAATTTAATTAATAGAAAAGATGAAAAAAATTTTTTTAAGACATATATAGCAACTCAAGGCTGTTTACATAATACAATACAAGATTTTTGGAATATGATATGGCAAGAAAATACTCGTGTTATTGTGATGACTACCAAAGAATTTGAAAGAGGTAAATATTTGAAAAAAATAAAATTTCAATTAAAACACTATTTTCATTCGGTAAACATCTGACATTCCTTGTGTGCTTTTTCAGTTATATCTTTAAAATATTACAATATCCGAATAAGACCGATCTTTTTGTTCACTTTGGTAGTTTTTTTTTCATTTGTTTAATACTAAATAATTAAGTGTAGCTCTATTAAATTTTTAAAAAGTAAATTTATTATTATAGGAAAAAATAAGTGTGCTAAATATTGGCCAGATCAAGGTCATACAAAAGATTGGGGACATGCAAGAGTTACATGTCTTTTAGAGAGCTCAACAAATGATTATACTCTCAGAGAATTTCTATTTTCATGGCGAAATCGAGAAGAAAGAAGAATATATCATTATCATTTTCAAGTTTGGCCTGATCATGGTGTTCCTGCTGATCCAGGCTGTGTATTAAATTTTTTACAAGATGTTAACAGTCGACAAAGTCAAATAGCACAGAATGATGTAACACCGGTTAGTTTTAAATATCAAATATATTTACAATTTTTTTTATAATTTTTAAAAATTATTTTCAGGGTCCCATTTGCGTGCATTGTTCGGCCGGTATAGGACGAACTGGAACATTTATTGTGATCGATATGATTTTGGATCAAATAGACAGGGAAGGTAATTTGAAATCAATATTGAATTCATTTAAAAATATTTAACGAGTGCTAGATTAATTTATTTCAAAAGATTGATCTAATATTCCTGATATCTCTCTCTCTCTGTATATATATACCTATATATATGTATATATTCTTATAATGATTATGGTAGGGAACGAACTTCATTCAGTCCTATGAGGAAAGAGTTAAGCTTTTAGATACCGATAACAAAATCCAGTTTTTCATATTGCACACACCACAAAGAACAAAATGATTTGTGACTAAGCATAAATGAAGAGGAAACAAACTAGTTTAAGTTTTCAAATGATATTACGATTGGTGTGTCAGTTTTTAGAAACGACTAAATATATATAAAATTATTAAAGTGAAACGTTCTTAATTTCCAAAATAATTTTTCAATGAAATTAATTGAAAAATAAATGAAACAAAATTAACTTTCGTTTTAGGCCTTGATACAGAAATTGATATCCAACGTACGATTCAAATGGTCCGATCACAACGTTCTGGCTTAGTGCAAACTGAGGCTCAATATAAATTTGTGTATTATGCTGTTCAACATTATATCCAAACTCTATTTCAAAGGAAACGAGCGGAAGAACAAAGCATTCAAGTTGGCCGAGAATACACTAATATTAAGTATGATAATGAAATATATGTTTAAATTGCTGCAAGTATTAACTCTCCTCAATATTAAGTGATTTATTTATAATTTTGGAGTAGACAAGTCATTATTTTTCATGCCCAATTAAAAGTAATTTAGAATTAAATGATTTTAACATTTTCTAATTTTAACTATGTTCCTAATATACAAAATTTATGTTTTGTTTTTTAATTGCGTTAAAAAAATAGCTGTATATTTTGTTCGAGTTTTATAGTTATAGTGCCGGATTGAATATCAATAATACTTTATCAATATTATAAATAGATTTATTAAAGTTAAAACAAAAATAAAAAAAAATTTGAAGCCCTCTATACAACCAGAATAGTAACTTTAGAAGAAATGACTCTTTCAGAAGTGAAGCGAGAAATATTTAAAATATTATCTTATCTTAAAATTTTTGTAGTACTAGATACTAAAGTATTGAATAAATTGCTGGTTATTTTGTGTCTTTTTATTTAATTTTAGTTTTCTTTATTGATTTAAAAGGTTTTTCAAATCTAATTAATTGAAACAAAATAACCAAATTTTTCGAAATTTTGACATGATTTAGTTACATAACATATTCTTATTTTAAATACTAAAATAATGTTAAATATAGAAATTTTGTTTTTGAGCAAAATGTGTTTCTTCAAAAATTGCCACATAGTCTATAATCTAATTATTTCTTAGTTGAAAAACTAGAAAAAAATTAATATAATTATTTTTATATAATTAAATATATGAAGCTATAAAACCATACCAAATTTTCTAAGGTTAAGTTTCACATCAAATTGCTGAAAGTGGTATGTAATTCGATATTAGCTTGAATTAAATATAATTTGAAAAAATATATCTTTAAAATTTTAGAAAGCAGAAGTTGAAATGAGTACTTTTATTAAATTTACCGATGATTAACCTTTCTTTCCTTTTCTCATTTATATAAAATTGAATATATGAAATGTATTTAAGATTTATTTAAATACCTTTACCTAGAAGACTCAAGTATTTAATTTATTTAATATGAATAATTTTCAAATGCTGTAAAAAATGTATTTTGATTTAAAGGAATTTTAAAATGATTATATTTTAGTGACTTTAAGAACAATTTCAGACATATTTTTATATTGGTTCTGTTGTTGAAAAACTTTTGGCTTTGAGTTAGTTATAAATCTTTTTTTGTTTTATTTAGAGAAAAAGTACTAAACGAGAAAGCTTTTTGCTTCTAATTTTAATATTTTCTGTTAAAAATAGTATTACAAAGCTTTTTTTATGAAGTTATTGTTTTACTATTCCGTCAAATAACTAAAATTTTTATTGATTGTGTCACCGTTGAAAAGATCACACAGCACTACGAAAATTTTGATTCATAGCAAATTTAATATTTGGTTTGACGATTTTCTGTGTCATGCCGTATTCTTATTTTATCAAACTGCTGTCTAGTAGAATATAATAAGTGTAATAAGAGTAATAGTTATAGTTTTTTTAGTAATAGTTTTAATAACAATTGATATATTTTGTGTTTTTGAGTTCCCAATTTAAAGCTACATTTATTTAACTGTCTATTAAGAATTAAATAATAATTTATTTAGAATTTAAGGATATAAGCAAAACATAATCGTTAATTACTCATTTTTTTATATATTATTAGAAGTTTTGCGTACTATTTTGAAGATTATTTCTGATATCTTAATTTTTACTTATTTATTCAAAATTCAAACAGAAAATATATTATTTTTGACAACTTTCTTCTGAATAGAATTTTCGATATTTATTAAGGAAGCTTGTTTTTTGTTTTTTGTAGGTACTCAGGGGAAATCGGTGATGTCCAAAGATCTCCACTTCCATCTTCAGCTTGTAACAATAAATTTGATGCATTTACTGTAAATAAAGCAAATTTTAAACCAAAGTCACCAATTGAAATTACAACTCCAAAAAATGATTTTTTTCCTCAAACAGGTTTGTTTATCATATTTTTATAAAATCTTTCAAATATCTAAATATGTAAGAAATCTAAGTTTATTAAAATTTATAATGAACCATTTCGAACTTAATGCACAATAAAAACATTAATTATGTCCTTATAATCTGACAAAAACTACTGAGTACATTTAAGTACTTAACAATAAGTTAATATAAAGACTTTTTAATTTAATTTGTTTTTAGCTTTAGATATTTTGTTGTACTACAGTGTTCACTCAACTTTTCATATTTACCAATTCTATACCTTTAAGGTATCTTACTAGCTGATCCTATATTAGGTACGTGATTTAAACCATTTAACTCAGTTCTAAAAATAATTAGTTCGATGTTTACAATGTCTTTACAAGTATCAATCGTTTCAATGATGGTCAAAAGTGTTTAACATATTTTAAATTGTGTTCTTTTGTTTGCAATGGTGTATTACTAATAGTCGTTATTACTATCCAAGCTAACATTTTTATTCAAATCAATAAAACTCGGTATAGAAAGTTATTGAATCAAATGGTTTATGGATTAAGTGTTCGATTCAAGTGTGATGCTGAAATGAAACAAAGTTATATGCTGTGAAGATTGATTGATAAATTAAATTCTGACAAGTTATTTATATTTAATAAAATATAAAATTTGTATAAATCTCGTTATTTATTTTCAAGAATGAGAAACTTTAAGAAAAGCCCCAAATCTTTTCTTTAAACATTTTATTTCTTTCAATATATAATTATTAATATTTTTATAATATATTTGTTTAAGTTCATTTTTCGTTTAATCCAATACAATATCTAACAGACGTAATATAAGAATTATATAAATTTTGGCGAAAAAATATCGAAATTACATCACATTCCCTTGACATAATGAGTGGTTTCAAAGCTAGTCAAAAAAGTCTTGTGCTTATACTTCACTTTTATTGTTGTTATTTTCCTTCATTTTGGTCATTGCGGTTAGTGAAGGCAATGCTTTCTAAGTTTGAAATTTATTTTTCGTAGCAGTGTTGGTGTTTTTCTAATAGAAATAAAACTATATAAAGTTTTGAAAAGTAGAGTACATAAAATAAATAAATAAATTATCTTCAGTCAACGCTGTTTGTTATTATGAACTTTAAATCAGCCAAGAAAAATAATTTGGTGGCAAATTGAGATTTCCCTAAAATTAGTGTTTTATTAATGTATAAATATATACAGGGTGTCCCAGCACGAGTATTACAAACTTTGGGGGTCTAACTTTTTTCGTTTCTGAGTTACAGGCTTTTGAACTTTTCGTGTTCAATTTTTACACGATTTTCTTATTAGTTTATCCATTTAAATAAAATTTTGATGATCAAAGTTACTTTTGGATGTTTATGAAATTAATTTCTTTTTATAAATTCTATAGCTTATGAAAACATTCCGAAAGATGTGAGACAACCACCACCAACACCGCCAAGAAAAACATGACAAATGGACTTTTAAGAAATTTTGTTTTTTTATTAATTCCATATTATTTTGAAGATTATTTCATTTTCATTAAGTACTTCATAAATATATATATATTTGAGTGCTTTCTATGTTATATGTTAAAATTTGTTGCAAAATTATAAGTGTTGTTATTTACCAAAAATCAATTAAAATGACTGCTTTTTAGATGCATATAATCTATATATTTTGACAATAATAATATTTTTTTAAATAAAAAAATGAGTTGGAATGTCTTAATATTTAAGAACAATACGTTCAAATATAAAATAAATAAATAAACAAAATTAAAACACCAAAAGTAAATTTTAAATCCTTCATAATTTCATATTTTAGAAATAAATATAAAAAAAACACTGAACATCTATTTATTTTATATAATTTATATAATTATTTGTTGAAGATATCATTTGTAATAAAATCTGAAATTTTTAAAATTTGTAGATGCAAAGCGTTAATAACTTATTTTTTGTTAATAGTTTACACTTGATTAAATATATTGCGAATAGTTATATAATTAAGTGACAAATTAAAATTTTGATGTTATAATATAGAACCTCGTAAATATTTATTGAAATATATAGATATTAAAACATAATATTATTTGGAAAATATTTAAAGCAAAAAATAAATTTTGTATACCTGACTGTTTAGTATGTCTACTCATATTATACTAAGTATTTTTTAAAAATTTAGCAACATTTTCATAAGTAGAAATATTAATTTGCAATAATTGTTTTATAACGCTAGAAAATTTTGAAGGTATTTGTATCATCTCTCTCAAAACAGCAGAGTTAAGTAATCATATTTTATTATTGTACTCTTGAATAGTTTTCAATTTCCAAAAAAGTTTTTTGGCTGAAAAATCTCTTTTCAATTTTTTGTGAATTTGGGTTTTACAACAAGTAGTCAGAAAATTCTATAAATAATGAAATTTCTTAAAAGTGAAATTTTAAAATTATAAACAGAAATAAATAATTAATTCATTCAAATTAAAAACAAAGAATTTATTTATAGAAGATGATTTGAAGCACAAAAGGGAAGAGTGAAAGAATTTTGATATTTGTAGTTTTATTGTAGAAATTTTACAATTAAAACTATAAAAAGTACAGACGATAAAACCTTAAATTCATAAATATTATAACGTTATTTTTTTCTCTATTCAAGTTTTATTATCTTCAATTCTGCAAGTTTAAATGTTTTTTGCTTACAAAAAAAATATATAATTTAACAAACGTGTGAAAAAGTTAGTTATTTGTTTCCTCTATAAAAATTGGAAGAAGAAAAACTAAATTTTAAGCTAGATTAACTTAAAAATAATAAAGAATTGAAAAAGTTAACTACCATCAACTTTTTTAATTCTTTATTCCTTTAAAGCACTGGTCGGTAGGTTTATACAAAAATCTCTTCTGAAATTAATTTTAATCCAAAAATTAAAATGAATTTTAAATAATTTTAACTTATATCAGACAAAATGAATGATAATTTCATATTAGAAACAAACAAGTAATTCTTTATCACCAACTTTCCAAAAGAAACAGTTTCTATTTTAAGTTTTATTACTGTTTTTATTATGAAATCAGGAATATAATCGAAGTCAGAAATTTAAGTTAATCTGACATAACTAAACTAAATTTTCATAAGAAAAGTTTATTCCCATTCTAACCAATTTGGTTACCAATGCACATAAGTTGCGAGTGTCACCTTGACCACTGTGTTCTTTGCCTTTAAACTTTAAACCCAATTTTTCCATTGCATCTTTCAAAGTTTTTTTACTTTCAGGATATCTTATCATAAAAATTTCCTGTTCGTCTATCCATCCATTAAAATAATCAGGTTTTGGTATATTTTTCTGTTTACAATCATTTGCGATATAATTTCCAAGATCATTGTCTGTCTATGTTACAAAAGTACAATTCCCATTAGAATGATATTTTTTGACTAAGACCAAAACATTTTCCTTGATAAGTTTGTCCAACCATTCATTAAAATCTGCAAACGCTTGTTTCAAAGGAACACCTGTCGCAACATCCCTCTCAAAAAAGGCCGTTGGAAATTCTATTATTTCGTGTGCAGAATTTTGTCCACATATTAATTCCAAATCAATAGCGATCATGATGACATTTTTCTTTTATTAAAATTCAAACTTGATAACTGTATTTGTCAGGTAAAGTTAAGTTGTTGCTTCATGTAAACAATAAAACAAAAATGAAGAATTATAAAGTAAACTAGAATTGATTATTTCACTTATATTTTCAAACTAAATTATTATTATCTGGAATTTAATGGTATTAAATATTGTGTTTTATTAATAAGAAAAAAAATGAAAATTTTATATAAATAAATGTTGCTTTAAATTTTACTCATGTGTTAATACAAAGATATAAATGTTAGTTTTTTACTTTTTTCTGTTTTAAGTATTCTTAAATTTGTTAGAAATTTTTTTATATGTTAAAATGGACATCTGAAATTTATTTGTATTATATTTAATAATTAAATTTTCATTTTTATGTTAAATAGTTTTAAATAATAAGAAAATAATAATTTTTATAAAATCATTAAGAAAAAAAAGAAGATTATAGTTTTGCAATATAATAATGATTTAAATTTTGTTATATTAGATTTTAAAGTGATATTACAATCAAATAAATGTGATTTATTGGATTTTGAAATCGATTTTTTACTTATATTCGTATAAATAAATAAATCTTATTTAAGATAACAAAATTTTAAATATTTAGTAATTTATTATTTATATTTGAAACATGCTATGTTCTATTCAGAAAATGTATATGGAATTTGAAGTTATTATTTTGCCATTACCAAATCGTTAAATCTCTTCCGTAAATTACAAGCTTTTCAACAGAACTTATCATAAATGTTGTATATATTATTTTTCCCGAAAATCTGTTAATATACTTCTTTTTTTTAAATAATATACAGTGCTGGAAATGGTTATAAAACTAAAGTATTTTTTCTGTGTTTTTTCATATATTTGATTTCGAAAAAAAAATGTTTTATCAGGCTATATTTCCAATTAATTTTTAGCCGTTAGTAGTCCAGATAGTTTTGTTATGTCAATATTAATATTTATAATTTAATTATTTATTATTTCCTTTTAATTTTATTAAAAACTTTATATATTTCCTATTAAAATTAGGAGTTTAAATTGTTTGTAGCGTCTAAATTTTGAAGTTGCTGGTGTGCAAAAAAAGTGTGTACAAAAGTGAACCGAAAAGAGAAAAAGTCATCCTTCAAAGTTCTCTTGACACAAAAATTTCAAATTTATCTAACCCCAATAAAATGGGCAGCTTTTAATTGGAGTGGCAAATCTAAAATGACTTCCATAAAAGGCAAAAGAAACGCAGAGGGGTCAGAAGAGGAAGAGAGAACCACATTAGACAACTTTGTTTTACCATTCATAGAAGAAGAAAATTATTATGTTTTAGCAGGATAACGCTCCAATAAAATAATGCTCGACGAATAAAAGCATGGTTTTTATAAAAAGGAATTTTTGTTGTGGATTGGCCACCATTTAGCCCTGATTTAAGTCAGCGATATTATTTGCTATAAAGTTTGTGCACCTGGACTCCCAGAAATCCGCACTGTCAGAGTGTTGAAAAACAGGATTGCAAATGTATGGGAAAATTGAACTACACTTATTTCGGGGAATTAAATTAAGAGTATACCGAACAGGCTTATATAGAATTACTTAAAATAGGGGCAAATGAATTGTTACTAAATGAAGCTATTACAAAAATTGAAGTGAGCTTATAGTCATTTCCAGGTTTGGAATACGAATTTAGTCATAAAACTTATTTAAAGTAAATACTTACCCACATACATACATAGAACTAGTTACCTGCAAAATGCAAAACTTAGGTAAAAGGCAATATAGCCTGATAAAATATTTTTACTTCAAAATCAAATATATGGAAAAACACAGAAAAAATTCTTTTAAGTTTACAACTATTTCCAGCACTGTATGTTATGTTTTTAATACCTTAAATAAGAAGCAGATAAGAACGAATGTTTCCGATTATCTAATGAAACATTCTCTCCCGATAAATAAAACTCTTTAAAGAATTAAATACACACGGATTCATATTAAAATTAGCCTTTAAATATATATAAACGAATTTTTATTTAATACTGTGCAATTTAAAATAATCCTTTTTAAAATTTATATAAATTCGATTTAATAAAAGAACAAAAATAATGAAAGCTAATTAACCTAATGACTAGGACAAGGTAAATGTTGTATCTAATTTAAGAATATATAAAAGTTTAGTAAAATTTTAATATTCTTATTATCACTTAGGCTATGTTTTTGTGTTTGTTATATTTTAAAACTAGTTCCTGGAATAAGCATATATAACTAATTAATTAATTAGCCTTGTTTCGATTAAGATTATCGAGAAGAACTGTTGTTGGTTGTGGCGATGGACTGACACTACGTCGAACTTCGTCTTGTTTTTCTTCAAGTAACTGATTAATCTCCTTTATTGGTTTCAACATAAATATAGGAACATCATCGTCACGCCTCTATAAAAAAGCAATTTAGAAAAAATCTTAAAAATGTTGTATAGAAAGGTTAACTGTTTGATTAAAAAGAAATTTCTTCAAAATTCTTGGGGTTGAAAATTCATAAAAAATTCTAAACAGATAAAAATATGTTTAAATCGGCAGAATTTGAATTTTTTAAAGCATTTTCCGAAATTAACTAGATAACAAGAGAGAGAGAGAGAAGCAATTAAAATCAAAAGTGTTTAAAAAATTTTGTTGCACTTTATCTAAAATATATAAAATTGAATTACCATTTTTAAATTAAATACATATTCCGTTTATTTAATGCAAAGCAATAGTATTTTGAGCAAAATTCAAATACCTTTAACTTACTTGAAACAATACTTCGCCTTCAAAATCAATTAGCTTATGTTTTCGAGCTCTTAACAATAATCCAACTAATTTATCTGATATAACAGTATAAATCTATATGAATAAAAGAAAATTAATTTATTAAAATATTCTGCAAATTATTATAGCAATAGAACAAACATTAAAAAGATCACCAAATAGGATGACTTTTAAATTTGACTCTTCCTTTGATTTTGGAAATCCATGGCTATTAATTATATGACAAAGCTCAAGCATTTCCTTAAAAACATGTATATTTGCTTTTTGTCCTCGTAATTCTGTTAAGCTACCAGCAATAGGCCTAAAATTATTCATTGTAAGTCAAAACAATTTTTATATGTATAAAACTAGTGAAACTTTAAATAATTTTAAAACAAATTTCAGATGAGTGGAGTGGATTTATTTGGCTTTAAATTTTTTGAAAATTTTTTGTTAAAGTGCCTCTATGCATAAAGTAAACAAAATCGAGTAATTAGGACTCTAATCAAAATTGAAATACAAATCTCTTAAATTTTCATATTTAATTGTTTCTAAACACTCAACTATTTTTTGTAGTAATAAAATTTATTTTCATTGTATGAGAAAACTTACTTTCCATATTCGTCTTTACTAAAAGTTGGACGAGGTGATTTTCGTCCTTCTTGTGAAAAGGGATTCAAAAGTTGTGATTCCTGATGTTTATTTGCGGCATTATTAAACATAGCTACCTTAGATGAAAGGGGTGCATCCTAGAAAATTTATAAAAATTCCCATTATTTATATGTAAAATGGAAAATGTCAATTTTTGTTAAATGTTTAGTTAAAAAAAAAAGAAAAAGAACTCTATTCGAAGAATATCAAACTTATTTAGAAGTATTATAAATGAAAATTTTGAGAAAATGATAGTAGTGAATTTAACATGAAAATTCAAAACTACTTTGGGAGACAGCATTTCCTACTTTTTGTTTACCAAAACATATTGTTTATCCTTAAATGCATAGTACATCACTTGTTAAGCTCGACACATCAAGTACGTTTGATGAATATTATATAATATAAATTTTTACAAAAATATTCCCTTAAATGTATAATTATTTTGTGGAAGGTGCTATATTAGACGGCTACAAAGAGGAGTGTAATCGACTTTTGGCTAGGAAAGTATTGTAGTTAATATTTTTATCATCTTATTCTCTTGGTCATAACTTTATTTTAAAGAATATTAAAAAAAATAGTTTATGAAGTGGTAGAAAAGTGTGAGAAAGTAATTTTTCTAATTAAAAATTTTAGTCAAACTCGATAAACACTGAAAAGGAAATTAAAAAAATTTCATCAAAAACACTCATCAAGCCAAAAGGTATGTATGAATCGCCAGTCCTATAGCTTAGACTTCGAATAAGATTTAAAACCAATAAATTTTATTCAATTTTATATGTTCTGATTTTTTTAACCAAAATTATATTACAGTCAAAATTATTGGAATTTTGTTAATTATTATGAATAACACAATTGATAATTGTTATCCATTAGTTATATTAGCACCAACTTCAACATTAATAAAGCATATTATAAATTTTTTATTACAGATCTAGATTGATGCGAGCGTCAATTCTAGTAATATCAATAAATTCAAACAATATTTCTTGTTGTATTTTTGAAAATTTACAATCAAGAAATATAAATTAACTTTAAATTATTTAATAAATTGTTATTAATAAAAAAAAGCGTAACACTTTTATTTCTGCTCTGCTTTTTTTTCAATTTTTGCATTATTTAATCCAATTATACTTACAATACTAACAATAACAAATTCTTTTTCAGCTTCCATTATAAAATTTTTTTACAAAATGAAGAACGTTAGATATATTTATCTAAATTTAGCTAAGGTCCATCAGTTAATAATACTGTTTTTACTGAAAAATTTTTTAAATACAAATGTCATTATTTTGCATTAATATAATTCAAAACGAACTATATACTTTAAAGTCTAAAATGAAGTTTTACATTAAAATGTCAAAAGTTATATTAAATTTATATTTCAAAAATTTATGACTCAGTTTAGGTCTGTTTAAATGAATTTATTATTTTATTAAATAAATTAAAATGTAAATTAAATCAAAGTTTTAGTAATACTAAATATGGATAACTCAAATTATGAAATTATTTTCAGTATAAATTTTACATGCAATATAAACAACAAATAGAAATATAAAAATAAGTGTGAAAAATATAGTTTATTTTTATCAATTTTTCTTCCCCTAAAATACAACTCCAGGAAAATTAAAGATCTTAAACTTTTTAAATAGATTTTTGACAAGTTAAATTTAAATTGTTGAGACTTGAATAAATAATAAATTAAATAAAGTTTATATATTGTATAACTTTAGTTTTTTTGTATGTTAATTATACATTGAGCGTTTTATTATGTGAATAACTTTTGACTTAATAAAAGGTAATGTAAAACATTTGAAAACAAAACTATTCAAAGTATAATATTCCTTATAGTGTGGTATCAGCAGGACGTGTCAGAGTTTTGAGAGAAAATTGAGTCATTTTTAAAAATATTTTTTCGTCTTTATGCAATCCTTGATTAACATAATCCCTTCCAATAAAGGAATGAAATCAACGTTGATGATGTACACAAGTTGAATTTTCTTGTACCATTAGATACTGGATTAGTTGCATTAAGGCATTTATCTTTTAATACTTCAATTGATTTAACCACATTAAAAATCACATTTGAGGGAAAATACCTATTATTAGGCATGATATTGTAATAGGAATTAATCCTTAGCTTTAAAATTTGATTCAACAATTGTACATGAAATATTGTACTTGCTCTCCATTCTATTAAATCTTTTAGAATTTTAAAATACTTCCCGTTTACCTAGTAGGGTAGTTTTAAGTCATAACGCCTACTTTTTCGGGTAAAGCATAAATAAATTTTGTTAACAAATGGCCGCAAAAGTCGCCGTCATAAAAATAGTACTAGTAGTTAGGTCAAACTGGTTATTTTATGTATGCTGTATTAAAAAATGTTTCACAAGTGATGCTTTCAATTCATGTTTAAAAAACTAAATGATGAGTAATTTTCCTACCATGATAAATTTTTATAAAAAGAAAACTCTCACATCAACAACTTTGAACTTTTATTTGATCAATAAAAATTAATCATGAATAATTTAGAACGTAATATAAAGTATGTATTAAATTATGAAAAAAAATTTTTGAAGCTCAGTTATCAAAATAAAAATTCTTTAAAATTACATATAAAACTTTAAAGCTCATATAGAAAAGGTTATTTTACGTGTATTAAACGCGGCAAGCTTAAAATATAAAATTATAACGACATTTTATGTGTTTCTGATTAAAGTGAAAAATCTGTTAATGATTTTAAAGTACTAATACTAAAGTTTTTAATTACTTTGAACTTGTTTTATTTTCTATATTCATTTTTCATATGCAATTCATACAAGTGTATGATTGACTTTCACTTTCACTAAAATAAAAAAAAAATAATAATTTGCTGCACAAAAAATTATATTTTTATTAAAAATACTTTTCAAGGAAAAATGAAAATAACAAAAATTTAATCCTGTATCACGATTACTAATTATTATTTTCGATTGTTTTGAAATTTTTGTCAACAATATTTATTTAATTATCTGGCTGAAAGCTTTGAATGTTCTTTAAATTTACTAATAAAACTTTCAAAAAAATAATATTGTTCAGTTTTCGCATATATATATGTATGTATATAGCCTAAAATAATTAATTTACATATGTTGTTTAGACAACTCAATTGTATCCCAAATATATAGCTTAGTTCGGCGTTAGTTTTTTTTCATTCTTTTTTCTAATGATTTAGTTGAAGGAATATTTTTTGACTCACAATCAACATAAATTTATAATAAAGAGATATACATAAATACATAAAAATGGATACACAAAAAATTTAGAAAAAAGTTAATTTAAACTTGTTTTTTGTTTAGAATTTTTGGACATTCCAATAAACCCAAGGTATTCGATATCCTTTTTTTTCTAGCTGTTTTGTACTTTAATAAATATATAAGACAATTCTAATCATTATAAAAAATTATTTATCATGTATTTGAAAATTTTTTATTAAAAAATTTAATCAAAAAACAAACAAACAAATCAATAATTTCTTCGAACTGCATAAGTTTTAATCGTAGTTAAAATTATGTTTAATAAGCAAAAATTAATCTTCTCTTCTTTCCACTTGGTAATCTATGCCGTCTATCACTGAAATACAATGATTTTATTTTTTACATGGTAAAAGTCAGTATAGAAAATTTTGGCTAAAACTGAAATAAATTGGTTTAAAAATGCTTAGTTAAAGTCAAAACTATGAATTCAAGTCAATTTATTTAAATTTAGTCTGAGCTCCAAAATCTTATCAAAAACGGTTTATTTCAAAAACGAGTTTATACTTTTTGTTTTGCTCTTGTAGCAAATATAAAGTGAAATCGCATTAAGCAAATCAAAGTTTACTAGTTATCCGCTAACTTGGCTAACATTCATGAACGCAGCATTAAGCTCATTTAAAAAAAAAGGTTTATTGTCTAAATGTCTTATTTTATTCAAATTAAAAATGGTTTAGATTTAACATAAAATATCAATATTATATTCATCATATTTACTAACAAACAAGTCTTATTTTTTAAGCAACAAAAAAACAACAATAGCTACCTGTTAAAAATAATGATTAAATGATAAAATATTGAATTAAAGTTTAACTTTTCATTTTTTTCCTCTAGCATTAAACATAAATCAAGTAAAATGCAATTTTAAATTAAATAAAGCTCCACTTACTTTAAGGTCTACCAAAAAAATTGTAGTTTATAAAAAAAGTGTTTATAATAATATTATAAAAAAAAGTACTAGTAAAAAATAATTTTAATATATTAAATGTAAAAGAAGTTAGTAAAAATTTCCAATGAAAATTATTTCATAATAAAGAAAATATCAAACAAACAAGAAGCTCAATAGAATTGAATAGAATTTTATTCAAAAACACAAACAAAACATATATTTTTTATTTAAAAAAGTAATAATAATATTTATTCAGATAATTTAAAAAATATATAAATAAAAATTAAAATATTAACAATTTTAGTTCTTATTTTAGGGAAAAATAATAATTAATACGTATAAAAATTTTCACAGTTGCTTAAATCCCGTAAAAGTTAGCCAAAAGAAAATTCCTGAAATATTTCCTTGAACCAAAAATAGCTTTCATTCACTCTGGTGTCGCTAACTAAAGTAAAACTTATAAAGCGGAGGTCATTGCCAAAAAAATTGAAAAACAAATAAAATAAATCTTACTATTTCTATGTTTAGTTGTTTTTTTGTTTGTAATAATTTCATATGGCTTTGTTTTTTTTTTCATAAAAATAACAACAAAAACTTATTAACTTACCACAATAAAACGTATAGCGCCTACTTCATGATCAACATCTGCCATTATTTAAAATTTTCTATGTTACTAATTTATAATATTATTTTATTGTATTAATTTTTATTATGTTCAAAACACACTTTTAAGTATATAGTTAAAATATTTTTACTTTTAATTTAGCTCTTTTTAGAAACACAGTTATATATAAAAATTGTAAAACTTTTGGGACCAATGACTAAACAATTGAAACTATGCTAAAGTACAAACTATTAATAATTCACATAAATATTGGTAAATATATAATTTAAAAGTGATTCAGATTAAGAATCAATAATTTACTAATTAATATGTATATATAATAAAAGTATTCAAACAAATTTTAATATATTTTATTTAACTTGACGTCTGCTGGCTTATCCTAAGAGATTAAGTCAAGTGAAATTTTCACCACAAAATGAGAACGAAGATACATAAGGTCGCTTTATATATAAATATAACGGTCGCATGAAAACAAAGATCACAAAGTAGGATGACGGCAAAAATTTCTAATGTCCTTGACTTTAAGTGGAAGCTACTTAATGTTATTTTTTAATTTAATTTTATATGTACTGCTAATATAATTCAGGGACTCACTTTTTAATAAATTTTTAATTTAAAATTTTTTACTCAATATTATAAGTATGTATATATTTAGTAGTAGTAATACGATTTAATAATTTTAATAGTCTCAAAACTAAACATATATACATACATACATATACAATATACACATTATACATATACCTAATTTTATTAATAAATTAACATACTTACTACAACTACTAGAAAAATTAGAATTTTTCACTTATTTTTCAACAATATTATTTAGAATCCCAGCATAGCCTAGCGGAGTGTAAACAGAAACGCGTGAAGACTTGTCATTATTAAGCAATATTCAAGTTAAACAAAGGATTCATTTGATATTTATAAATATTTATATTCTTTTTAATAAATTTTTTAGTTGATTTCACATTGCTTAGAATTCACAAAGGAATATCTTGAAAAATGGGCATTAGTTAAGTTTCGATTAATAAATAATTGCATTGATGATTTGACAGCAGGATCATATTGTTTATTCTGAAATCTAAATTTAAATATAAATTTTAAACTTTTTTGATACTTGGAGTGCTTTGCCCTAATGACATACAATACACTCCATGCTTTTTTTGGAGTGCTCAAAAAGTCTTTTAAGAGCACTCCTTTTTCCCGCTGAGTATAGTATTATAGCTTAAATCAATTGACAAAATCTTGAAATGTATGTCCAGTAATTATATTTCATTGTGTAAGCCAATTTTGACTTTTGTTTTCTTTGAAAAAAATATAACGAATCTAGTTCAAATAATTAAGTATTTGAAAAGTACATATGTATGTATATAACTTTTTCAATAGGAAAATATCTTTTAATTAAGAACAAATGGAATACAATTTGGCTTACTTTTAATTTCTTCAAAAAAAGAATATTCTATGGAATCTTTGTATAAGAAAAATAAATATTTAAATAAGAAATTTTTCTTAAATGAATGAGTTTTAAGTAAAAAATTTAAATTGAAGCACGTGTTTCTCATGTTAATCTTTTTCAATATTAATCATACGTAGCGCATGCATGTATATTTGTATTTGTGTATGTGTATGTGGTTCCGTTGCACTATTGTATATTAAGAAAATTCTTTAGAAATGAGACATTAAATTATTTTTAGATATAAATATAATATTTTTTGAACTTGGAAAAGAGGAAATTCATCTTTGAATGAATTTACTTTGATCTCATTACACTTTAAGCAAAAGCTGTCGACTAATGACGACAGTTTATGTTTACGCGAAAAACTTCTTTGTTGGCATTAAAACAGCTAATGACTAATTTTAGACTTTCTCAACATACAAATTATGCAAAGTTAACAGATAATATTATTTTATAGAAACAAAAAATATACAACTATTTTCAAAAATGTCAAAAATTAAATAATTTCCAAAAAAAAATGTATTGAAAACTGCATATATAGTTAGTATTAATTGCTATCTAAGTATTCTGATGAAGTAAATCGAATATATTTGATAGAAAATGGCCAAGATATTACCTGAGTATAGAAATTTTCTATTTACTCCCTGTAGCGTGGGGGGTGGGGGGGGGCGGTCCGCCCCGAGCGGCAATGTTTTTGGAGCGCCATTTTTTTATACTCTTGAAAATTTATATATTTTATTATATATATAATGAATAACAATAATGAAGTCGACACGCGATGAATTTTCATGAAATTTGTGATATGCAAAGTGAGTAAATAAAAGTATTTGGATATTACTGGAAACATTGCATAGAATTTTATATTGAATACTATCTTATACATTTTTAATTTCATAAAATTTCAATAGTAATAGAAACTAAGCGCAATCCTTTATGCGTATCAAATTGAACATTAAAATCACCACCAAGTATTGGTGGAAGTTCACTAATAAAGATTCGTGAAGAAAGTATATTATGTCTTCAACTTTTTTATTGATAGAAATGTAAAATGTGACCATAACTATATGCTTGCTATTAGGCAAAGGACATTTTTCAGCACATATATCTCCATGGGCACATGTGGCTTCATTAACGAACTAGGAATTTTTTCTTTTTAGCACCTCCTCTTCGCTGAATGCTGGGTCGCCTATATTGTGTTACACATTAAAGCTTTCAATGCTAGCCTGTTCCTCGTTAGAAAGCTAAGTTTCTGACAACAATAACACATGTGATTTTTCTATTTCTAATGAAAGCATTGCTAGATTTTTTCATCTACCATGTTTAAAACGTTGAACCCCGTCAGTAGGTAGAATATGTTGTCCTTCTTGAGGCGTGACCCTTGATAAAGCTACGTAGACCTAAGTTTGAGAATGTTTTTTATCGTATTTATATACAATTTCATCGAATGTCCCTCCTTGCGATTTGTGAATTGTAAACTAAACCTTTCTGCTTGTGATCCATCTGTTTATCCAATGCTCTCCTTTCGGTATATAATTTGTTTGTGTATTCGAGCTTCTAATAAATTTCTCCTGTAATACTTTTTCCATCATGTATTCTAGCTTATGTAACCGTGCTTCTGTGTTTGTTTCCAAGCTAATATCCCTATTTTGGTGATATCTTGTGTCGGAATCCCGCTTTTCTCCTCTGTTTTCTTTATGTCTTCTTTGCTTCCTATTTTCCTACTGTGGGTACTGTTTGGGCTTGACCTTTTTTTTGTTTCAATGGCACTTGCCAAAACTTGTTTATTTTAATGGCACTTTGCTAAACTTATTTATTTTAGTCGCTCTTTGCCAAACTCATTTATTTTAATGCCCTACTCGCTGGGGGTCTTGATCCCACTTCTGAACTGTTAATAATTGTTTTATTTATATTCACGAATACAAATGTTGATAAAGGTTTTAATTGTTAGAAAAGTCTTTATTTAAATCCATAACTGCTATATACGTTTTTAATTTTATTCAAGATAATACAACTCTTGTTAATTCTCTGCTTCTTCGTCCATATACTTCTGTCACTCTGCTATTATTCTGACCAGCGAGCCACCTTTTTTATGCGTCCCCTTTTATAGCCCCTAGGGCATCTCTCAGTGAGTTACTTTTGTTTTACTTGTTTTTAGTAGTGCCACACTCACTAGTTAGTTTCCTAACTTTAAAGTGTGTATAAATAAATATTTACTGAAAAAATATTAAATATCACTTTCACGTATTTTACATACATATCTATATCCCTTTATTCATTAAGGTGCAAACACAATGTACGCGGTTTGCTGCGCGCAAGCGTTTTCATTCATTCAGCGCAGATATTAATTCCTATAGCTGTGACAACTGTCACCGCTTGCGCGCAGCAAACCGCGTAGCGTACCTTAGGTGACGGCATCCAAAATTTCCCGTAGGGCCTCTGGTAAACTCTGGTAAACTCTATAAAATCGCAAAAATTAGTTTTACTTCTATTTTTATAAATGCACCTTATAAACATTATAAAAATTTTGTTTCTTTTGATGACTAATGTGAATATGGAATAATTACTCATTTACACAATTGAACAATTTGAATTCATTGGTTGGTGACACACGAGTCGTCATGACATGCACAACCTTACAGTGGCAGCTTTTCTATTTGCTGACACACGAGGATGCATTAGTCCAATTTCGGGATGAGCATATATAGAGTCATTAATGTGTGCTTGAATTTTTGACATTTTGCAACCAAAACAAGCGGTAGGCAGTCAATTAATTTTATTTTCTATAAAATTAAAAACAAAATTAATACAATTATGAATTATTTTACTTAAATTACCTTTAATCTAACCTCAATTTTAAATTTTGAACAATGACAGATGTAGAATGTCAAAAAAACATTTCTATGAATTAGAATAGCTGCCCGAAAACCCGCTTTAATATAGGATACTTTTTTAATTTCGAAAAGTGGCTACAAACTCCCTGCTTTACATACATCTCGCTCGTAACTTCGAAAAACTGTACATGTCATGACGACTCGTGTGTTCCCACCAATTCGTTTGAAAGTTATGAACACCCTCACTGTAAGCCTCTTAAAAAGTTGTTAGTAGTTTCGAGCAAGAAAGAAGAAGACTAAATTTAGGAGAAGAGGAACATGTCTGAATTAAAGTAAGTTTTTTCTCTTTTTTGAAAAACTTATGCATTATAAATTCTTTTTCATAAAAATTTATAAAAAATCTCAAATCTGCCATTTATTTCTAATTTATATACGACGTGTTTTGCAAACATTGCAAATGGAAACGTAATTTAAGCCAAATTCAATATGTATTCATATTTATATATCTCAAATAAGCTTTTTTGAAATTTTAGTGATGAACTCTTAAACTACGAACTGGGTGATGATTTTGATGAACAAGAATTGCTTGGTGATGAAGAGGAGGAAGCGTTATTAGAATCGGATGAAGGTTTTTATAATAAAACTAAAAACTAAGTATTTTGTTTAAAATCTTTTATATTTAGAACAAGAATATTCTGGACTGAATTATAACTCAAATGAAAGTGATTCAGATGTTTCTGGTAAAAAAAAACAAAATAAAAATCTACCTTTATATTCAGAAAAAATTGCTAATTCTAATATCGAAACAAACTCTACTTTAAATGAAGAGGAAGATGTTTCAACTACGGAAAATCATTCCATTGAAAGTCCCAACAAATCTGACAGAACTATATCAGGTTTGTTGTTTATTGATGAAGTAAGCTCAACCAATAAAGAAAGTGATGAGCAACTAGGACATTTTAGAAAAGGTATAAAAAAAGTGCATGATAATGCTGATATTAGTGAAGGAAGAGGAAAACGTAAAAATATTAAACAATCAGTTGAAAGAAAACTGAATGAAAAGCGTTTTATAGGTAAATAAAGTCAATTATAAATATCAAAAAGAATAAAATAAATAAGAGTTAAAAAATATCTTTTAGTGAGAGAACATCATAGTCGTTTTCCTTCTAAAAGGGGGAGAGGTCATGGTCCTATGCGTGGTAATTATTTTACTGGTACACGTCCTTATATCAAATATACGAAGAGGTCATACTGCACTAATCTTCGAAATGAAAATGTTGCTCCCATGCAAGGACCTTATTCTACATACAATCCAATATCTCCTCACTTAAATTCTTCTTATTTCCCTGTAACACAAACAAGCCATTCAAATGATTATATTCCAGTAATTAGACCAAATTTTCCATCACAAAGCACAGATGATTTTAATTCTTTTCCTAATATATCTCCTGCCTATACAAGAAATACAACCAACAGTATCCCTTATACGCCATTCAGACCTAATCCAGTACATCCTTCATTTCATTTAAGTGCTACTGTACCAGGGATACAACAAAGATTTGACAGTATATATGGAAGTGGAAGCTTAGTCCAAAACGCTAATGTACCTCTTCCCCAAATTGCAAATATTAATTCAATACCAACAACATCATTTGATGCAACACATTCAATGCACAGCAATACAATACCAACTTCAAGTGTTGATTCAAATTCATCTAAAGTTTTAAAAACTAAAATACTTATAAATCCAAATTTCAAAGGAGGTGTAGAAGCTGCAACTAGTAATTATCATAATATATATTTAAAAACTACAAATTTAATAATTTTTAATTTAGATCAATTAATGAAAGATACTCAATTTATTCAGACAGTCAATAAGCATTTATTACATTTACAAAGTGATGATGAACTATTACGACAGCAAGAAGAATTTATTAATAGAAATCGAATGCACATTAAGAAAAGACAATATGATAGATCTCCAGCAAAATATCGAAGTAGAGATCGAAGTTATACTCCAGATAGAAATCATCAAGGTAGTATCGGAAGCCATCGCATTCAATCGGATAAGATATTCGATAAAAAAAATTATCCTAAAAGAAGAACAAGTAAGAGTGTTGAAAAGTGTATGGAAGCGAAGCAAAATGTAAATATTCAATGATTTTAAATAGTCTATAGATTTATAAACCTTTAAATTTAAGGCTGAAGAAGATGAAGAAACACGTGTATATAGATTAGAAATAGAAAAACAAAAGGCAATGCGAGAAAAAATTTTAAAAAATAAGGAAATGCGAAGAAGGCAAGCTATTGAAGAAAAAATCCATGAGGTAATTACAATTAAACCAAGAATTTATAAATATAAATAAGATCTTTAAAAAATATATTAATTTTTTGTAACAGTACGTTAGTTTCAATCCTAACGTTCTTATGTTGGAAAAATACGATTCACAATAGAGTATGCAGAAAGTAGTCTTCAGGGTGAATTTAGGCTTTCTATTATTACAAAATTCATTAATGTTTTCCTAGAAAAAGTAGGCGCAATGACTAAAATTTATTATTTATCCCTTCTTTCCCTACGGGATGAAGATTACATTCAATGTTATTATATAGAGTATTGCACGAAGCTATTTATTATATAGCATTACTCTATCTAACTCTGTATATAATACAAATGCACTTGAATTCCGTTTAAAAACATTATAAATTGTACAATTATTTTTAAATAATTAAATTTAAAGCAATTTGGCATTCTAAATATAAAAAACTAGATGTAATTAGTCTTACTATAAAAAATATTTGTTTAGTTTCTTTCTATTTTCAAGCCTATGACCAAATAGATTTTGCTATTGATTCTATAAGCTTCGGCTATAAAGTTTAATGTTTTTTTTTTATCATGAGAACAAAGTCGAAACTAGCCTAAATACTTACAAGTACAGTAATAATTAGTACTAAAAATTTTATATAAATAAATAAGATTATATTCTAAAGAAAAACATAAAATTATTCGTATTCATACAAAACCAATCTTTTAGGGAAAAACAGGGTTAGATGAGCTTCCTCAAAAATTAAAACCATTAATAGTTACAAAGAGCAAAATAATTTCACTCAAAAAGAAGTCAAATTCTGCATCAGATTCATTATTACCATTAGCAGAAAAATATAAAAATGAAACAACAGATGAGAAACAATCAAAACTTTGTAAAATAAACTTGCGAGACGTTAAAAATTCAACTGATGTACAGATGAGTTTGGGTAATATGAAACCCGTTGATAACTCAAGGAAATCACCTACAGAAGCAACAGATATTACTAAATCAAACTTAAAAACATTTAAAACTTATTCAAGCAGTGAAAGTATTAATGAAGATGAATTTTTAATTGAAGAAGATTTATTAAACGAAGAAGAATTATTAGCTGATGAACCTTTTTCTCTTAATTCTTCTAAATATAAGCCAATAGCTGATGAAAACTTAAATATGTCATCGAATAATAGTAGAAAACCAGCAATCGTCAATCGTCAGCAAACAAACAATCGTCGTATTGTCTTAAAATCATCCAAAGACCAATATTCAAACAAAATTAAAAAAGGTGTCTTTGAAAGACTGGAAAAAAAATCATTTACTAATGATTTTATAAAATAATAATTTTAAATTAAAACAAAAATTGATTTTTTGGAAAATTAGTAATTATTCTTAATACTAAAACATAAAAAACATTATACTAAGAAATTTTTACCGGAGATAATTTCCTCAAAAGTTCGTCTAAAAAAAGATAAGTTTCCTATTATAAAATTAAAAATACGTTCCATGTTTCCTGAAAACTATTAAATACAAAATGGAACTATATTTATCATAGGAATCATGTAAAAAAGTGCCGAAAGTGGTAAAAGTTTTAATTTGAAATATTATTGAGGAATAAAAATTTTTTGTTTGAAAAAATAAAATTTATTAACTTGAATTAAGAATATATACACCCTTCAATTTACGAAAAATCTTAACAGCTCTATAATATAAGACTGATAACACGAACAATCGATTAAATATATTTTATAAATGATGCGGAAAGAGTTATTGCGTTAAGAGAGATTTCAGTCTGGAGTATAACAATATTTTTGAATTAATACGCATATGTCACATTAGGCGCAGTACATATCTTTTAAGATAAATGGAAAAAATCTGATAATAGCATTGAAACTGTTGACGTGTGATATTAACTCTCATATTATTGTATTATATCAACGCATGTTCGTTTAACTTACTTAATATCCAGACGCATAATTAGATATATAAGTATTTTGGTGAATAAATCTAAAGTATTCCTCTCTTTCTACATAAATGAAAACAACGTGATTACTCACCGTGTGCTGCTTGTAGCAAATCTCAAGGTTACAAAGCAAAGAGACAAATTTTTATTTTGAAATCGTGTTGAATCATATAAATTTTACTAAAATGACGATTTGAACTATGTAAATTCAAAATCGCGTGAAAAAAATTTGGGTGTATATAAAATTAATTGAGTTAAATATTTTAATTAAATTGTATTGTTATAAATTATCTTAAAAAATTGTACAGAATTTTATTGAAATAATTTTTAAAATTATATTATTTATGATGAAATTATTTAATAAACATGAAAGGTTTTTTATTTGTTTAATAAAAATTTTTATATTATTCTAGTAATCGAACAGTTATATAATTTAAAATAAATCTAAATATATATAATTTGTGACGAATATAATTAAGAAGTATAAATGCAAAAAATACTTGATGTATTGTCTATATAATATTATTTAACTTAATAGTTAAAAAAAAAATACGAAAAAATACCAAAATATTGTATAAAACTACACTTTATATTAAAACAAAAACATAATATGTATATTTCGTATAACAAAAGTATTTTTCAAACAATAAGTAAAGTAATTGCATAAATAATATATCTTAGATATTCAATGATTATATTTTCTGTTATTGTTATCTGTAAACCTGAATTTTTAAATTATCAGCAATATTGAATGTCTTTGTTCAGGTATTTTATTTTAACTTGAAAGCATCGTACATTAAAATATAAAGTTTTGTAGTCATCACCAAAATTCGTCTGATTATATCTAATAATATTAAAAGTTTATTGTATAAAAATATTTTATAAATTTAGTTAATATTGTCCAACTTTCTTCATTTATAAAAATACTTGAACTTTTAATACAGTCAAATAAAAAAAATTTCAATTATATTATCTTCTTTTTTTTTATTAACTATAATTGATTCAATTTATACGTTAGAAATTTCCATTCTATACATCTCACAAAAGAAATAGCGTAACCTGGATACAAATCCTAAGAAATACTCAGACTCCTTTTCAGATCTTATTTGATTAAAACTCATAGTAATGTCGCAATACAATTCTGAACCACCTTATTAAAAGGCTTAATAATTATTTTTCCAAAATATTCAAAATGTTAATTTTCATAGTTTGTTTATTGTCTCTACAAAATAGTCAAAACTTTTTTAAATTAACATAGATAATATATAGAAATTATTTATGATATAAATAGATTTGATTTGTACAACAAAAATAAAGGAATTGTTTATTTAGTCAAACAAATAATGCAATGCAGAATTGCACAAATTTGTGTAAAAAAGTTTTTAAAATATTAATAAACTTATAAATAAAACTATAAACTAAAAAAATAAATCTTGACTGCCAGAAAATTGCTATTTAAAGTACACTTACTTTCAGAAAAAAGACCTTTTTTAACTTAATGAGTGATTAATTAAACTTTGTTAACATTACCCAGTTTTCTTAGGATAAAATCATAACAAGAAACAAACACTTTTTTTTTATTTTTTCTAAATAAAACTTATTTTTATTAAACAATTGTACAATAATCTTTCACTAATCTGCAAAATTCCATCCACACATCAGTCAAATAACGTTGGGAAAAATAAATATTGCAAAAAAAAGTTCATTGACCTATAATTTAAATCATTATGAGCTTTTTATTGCAATATATAATTTTCTCAATACTAATAAAACTTACATTTTTGTTTTTATTGAATATAAAACTAAGCTCTTTGAGAAACTGAAGGATTGTGAATAAAATGTAATTTTAATTTCGAAAAAAATTATTTTTACATAAATTAGTTTAACTCGAACAATGAGAAAAAATTTGAAATGATTTTATAGTAAATAAATAAAAATAAAAAACAGAATTAAATTAATATTAGGTGCTTATAGCTCATCTTTAAGATCTTCATCTGTACTTTCTGTAGGCGGTGGCGCCCCAGGTTGGCCTTGATATAATTTAGTAATTATTGGTTTTGCTAAATCTTCTAATTGTTTCTTTTGTGTTTTATATTCTTCAGCAGAAGCATCTGGGTTAGTATCCAACCATTTGATTTTTTCATCAATAGCTGACATTAGTTTAATTTTGTCACTTTCAGAAATTTTAGAACCTAATTTCTCTTTGTCTTCCAATTGACTCTTTAAGCTATATACATAGCCTTCACATTCATTTTTAGATTCAACAATTTCTTTTAATTTTTTATCTTCATCAGCGAATTTCTCGGCATCCCTAATCATTTTGTCAATATCTTCACGTGATAATCTACTTTGATCATTTGTAATTGTTATTTTTTCCATATTTCCAGTTCCTTTATCGGCTGCTGATACTTGAAGTATACCATTAGCATCAATTTCAAATGTTACTTCAATTTGAGGTATTCCTCTTGGTGCAGGTGGTATACCAGTTAAATCGAATTTTCCTAATAAATGATTATCTTTAGTCATTGGACGTTCACCTTCATATACTTGTATTGTAACTGTATTCTGATTATCAGAAGCAGTAGAAAATATTTGTGATTTTTTTGTTGGAATAACAGTATTACGAGGAATTAATTTAGTCATAACTCCACCAACAGTTTCGATACCCATTGTTAATGGATTAACATCTAGTAAAACTATGGCATCAGCATCTTGATCTCCAGAAAGTACGCCAGCTTGTACAGCAGCACCATATGCAACTGCTTCATCAGGATTAATACCTCGTGATGGCTCTTTTCCATTAAAGAATTCTTTAACCAATTGTTGTATTTTCGGAATACGTGTAGAACCACCAACCAATACAATTTCATGTATATCATGCTTTTGCATATCAGCATCTTCCAAGACTTTTTTAACTGGGTCTAATGTGGATTTAAATAATTTTAGATTTAATTCTTCAAATTTGGCACGAGTTAATGTTTCAGAGAAGTCAATATTATCAATTAATGATTCTATTTCCACTTTGGCTTGATGACTACTTGATAATGTCCGTTTAGCTTTTTCAACTTCACGCCTTAGCTTCTGTATAGCACGATTGTCTGATCTTATAGATTTTTGAGCTTTCCTTTCAAGTACTTTAATAAAGTGTTCAATTACAGTTTGATCAAAATCTTCACCTCCCAAATGAGTATCGCCATTTGTAGCTATAACTTCGAATACACCATTATCAATTGTTAAAATTGATACATCAAAAGTTCCTCCGCCTAAATCAAAAACAAGTATATTTTTTTCACCCTCCTTTTTATCTAATCCATAAGCGATAGCAGCAGCTGTAGGTTCATTAATAATACGCATTACAGTTAATCCAGCAATAGTACCAGCATCCTTTGTAGCTTGACGTTGGGCATCATTAAAATAAGCTGGTACAGTAACAACAGCATGCGTTACATTTTTACCAATATATGTCTCAGCTATATTTTTCATTTTCCCTAAAACCATGGCTGATATTTCTTCAGGTGCAAAAACTTTATCTCCATTTGATGTTGATACTTTAATATGTGGCTTTGAATTTTTTTCAATCACTTTAAATGGGAAATATTTAATGTCTTGTTGTACTTTCCCATCACTCCATTCACGTCCAATTAAACGTTTTGCATCGAATACTGTATTTTCAGGATTTGATGTTAGCTGATTTTTTGCAGCATCACCTATTAATCTTTCACCCTCTGCTGTAAAAGCAACATATGACGGTGTAATTCGATTACCTTGATCATTAGCAATAATTTCAACTCGGCCATTTTTAAAAACTCCAACACTAAATAAATAGAGAGTAAAAATAATTGAATTAAATTCATTTAAAATTACATTAGATAACATTAATATTTGGGAAATATTTATGTAATAATAAAATTTATTTAAGTCTGTTACCATGAATATGTTGTTCCTAAATCCACTCCTATGACTGTCCCGATATCTTTGTCCTTTTTTTCTTCTCCATTAGCAAATAAAATGACGGCTAATATAGCCAATAAAAAACTTAACTTCTTCATTATACTTCAATATCTAAAAAAGAAAAAAAAAAATGTTAAATAAATTTTTGTTATATCATTTTAAGCATAAGCTTAAATAAAAATAATAAATTAATAATAAAACCAAAATTGTCAACTCATATTCCCAAATACGAATGGGGTTTATCATTGCTGATTAATTTAACATAGTAACTTAAGTAAAATGACTGGTGAAATCCGAAAAAAAAGTAATTAGTATTTTAAAGTGACATTTTAGAATTATTAATTCCGCTTTATTGAGGTTTTGCTAGTAGGGAAAGTAATTAGAAGAGACATATTTTCTGACAAAAAAACGTATTTTTGAAGTTTTATGTGAATTTCATAATTTTATATGCCCTTTACTTGATTTACCAATTATTATGTATTTAATAGTAAAATGTACTTTTATAGCATCATTTTTTTAGTCTTATCTTATGATGAAATGAAAGAAACCTAAAAACTGGTGCTAATACTAATGGAATAAGAAATGATAAGAAACTGATTTTAAAATAAACCACTTGATATAATTGATTTGAAAACCTTCTACTTTTATCTGGGTTATTTCGATTGCTCGCTTTAAAAATCTGGAAAGAGTGCCGCCTTTTACTAATAAACGTTTCAAATATTCGACGTCTTTTATCTGTTGTGCTGAAATGAATTGATTTTGACGTACATCAGTCATTCTTTGCATTGATATTTCTGTTTTTGTTATAAATATAAGAAAACACTTATATTTTATATGCGAAAATATGTAACTTAAATTATTTATTATGTATAAAATTTTTAACGAAAAAATTTAATATGCTAGATAGACTTCTACAAAGTAAAAATAAACGTGTCTCAAATACATTAGTCACTGACTAATGTCAGTGTTTTCGGTTAAAAAACGAAATGAAAAATCAATGATTAGACGATGTTAAGAATTATTTAATTAAATAAAATTGTGTCAGATTTGATAGTGCCGCTATTTGAGCCACTATTAAATAAAAAAGAGAATTTTTTAAAAAATGAATTACAACATTGATTTTATTACTTAGGAATTAGTAAAACAGTTAATTTTAATTTAAGACCGATGTCACCAATTCAGTTCAATGACCTAAATATATGTACTATAACTGTAAGCTATTTTTTAAAAGTATATTTAAAATTTTAAATGGGAAACTTTTGATTCAAAAAACTTTATCTCAAGTGTTAATATTATTTACACTTAGAACAATTTATAACACCTAACTAAGAAAAGAAATAAAATGATTGAACTATTAAAAATTTTAAAAATATACCTAAGGTTTTTTCTTAGAAAATTTACAAAATTCTTGATAAATTTTAGAAATTAATTTTTTTAGCTAAGTTAAGAATCACAAGAACACGTATACTTCTAAAGTGCGCTGACGTTGCGGCTAATCACGATAATTCACGTTGCTTCTAGAACTTTACAAATCGAGAGAATATGAAATATATATGAAACTACATATATATTGAAAATAAATAAAAGCCGACTTATAGGATAATTATTTTCGGCTAGTTATTGTTTTCTTTTATATTTAATAGTAAATTATATAAATTTTCCTTACATTATTCACAATAACTTCAAAGTTTTTCTTTTTTTTTTTTTGAAGAAATGAAAAACTTAACTCTGCTTCCAAATGATTAACTTTTCACTAGCTAAAATATTTCAGAACTGATTATCAAACCTACTCTGTTACTTCTTTTTAGGCACTGACTTCTATATGTGTTTTTATCCTATTGGTTGGTTGTATACGTTTTGGTCAAATCTGATTGGCCCACGTCTGATGAATGTGTAATACAAAAAATTTTTAGTAAATGACAGCTAAATATATACATAACCTCTACTTATTATAAATTTCCATAGTAATAAACTTGATAATATTTATTTTACGAATTTTCTTCTGATGTGAAATCTTGGCCAGGTTATTTCTTTTCTACCCCACTCCCACACTTTCTTACATGACATAATTAACTTCTGAAAGAATAATTAAAACGTTCTAGTAGAAATCAATATAGATTTCATTGGGCGATAAGAAGAAGAAAAATTTGTTATTTTGACAGTTTTAAAATTTTTTAAAAGAGGATGTACAATTTCCATATCGTCAAATGGCTATCTCGGAAAAAACAACGGAAATTCTTTAAACATGTCTACTTAAAACCAGTTCCTTAGATTTACTTTCATGAAAAAGACATTGTTATAATCATATAAGCAGGTATACATTAAATGTATTATTTCTAAACGTTTCGAAACTTTTAAACATAAACCATGCAAGGATTGACGATTGTGCGGTTCCTTTATTGGGCTGGTTGGTATATCATCAAATAATAAATATTTTACCATTTACATCAGTATTCATTCGCTAAATAACTTATACCAATGGTACAAACCACAGTGGAAAAGTTAAAAAAATTTATCCGCACAGTAAACAAAACGAAGCAATCAGGCTCGGGTGCGTTGAATGCCTTGTTTATATATATATTTATAAAAATTCGAAATATGCTTACATTATATATATATATATATATATATATATAAACTTTCATGGCATAGTGTTAAACTTTTTTATTTCATTTGAAAGCTATATATATTTCATAAAAATAATTATGCAAATTCTAAATTTTATTCCCATTTTCAAAGTTTGCATGTTTTGTTAAGCTGTGATTTTTTGTAATCGATAGCCAGCTTAAAATGAAGTTGCAGATTTAAAGGAAACTATTATAGAATTAACTTCATAGATGAAGGAAAATGAAGATAAAGTCAAAAGTTCAGTTGAAAACTTTATTAACGATTTCGTATCAAATCTTCCTTTTGAAAGAACCCTTGGGTATAGAGTTTAGAAAAGTTTAATCAATTTGAAATTTAAACTTGATACCAATGTTGATTGTAATGCAATAGCCGACGAGCTTATGGAACGCGCTATATTTTTGCAGACCTTGACACACTTGATAGAATTATTGACAATGTTTAACTTTGCTCTAAGAAAAGGCTAATTGAAGTACCTTATAAAAAACAGTTTAAAATTCTTACTTTAATACTTTCTTTAAAATATGAAAGTAGATATAAATTTGATAAATATAATTACGCAAATCTTACAAATTAATAAATTATTTTAACCTAAAAAAAATATTTAATAAGTTCTAAAACATTCTTTTATCGGGTTTTTCCTCTTGAAGTTAACTCGGAAAATAAACATTGGAGTTGTCAAAACAACAAAATCTTCTCTTCCTGCTGATTTATTTGAGCAGAAATTTTTACATTGAAATTTTCTTATAGTTTTATTATTACAATTTATTATAAATGTTTTGTTTTGCTTAAGAAATAATAATATTTGTAACTCTTCTTTTTTTCGTATACCATGATTCTTCTAATAAATATCACACAATTTTACACTTAGTAGAATAGACAATTTTGAGTTCCTTCGCTTGTTTATACAGTTTAATATAGTTCCGATAAAAAGATAAATTTGACTTGTTTAATATGTAAACATGAAAATGGTGAATTGCTGAAAAGTACAGCATATCTTAAATCATTTTTTATTAAAACGATCAAGAACAGATACAATAGGAATATATTCTATTTCTTCAGACTTTTTACTGTCACTATATAATGAATCTTTATCTTTCTTTAAATTTTTAATGATTTTCTGTAAAAAAAAAAATTCTAATGAATTTAATTTTAATACGAAATGAAGAAATTAAACTTACTTTCTGTTTAGTTTCATACATAATTTGCTTATTTTTAGCTGCATTGACTGACCCACCTTTTCCTTTCATTTTGTTTCGAGTTTTATTATTATTTTCTAGAGGCGTTTTAGATAGAATTTCTTTCGTTTTCTCAATTTCATCTTTCAAAGTCGATTTATCAATACTAGATATAACTGTAGGATCTAAAGTTATAAGCTCCGCAGGAATTTTTTCAAGCAGAGCACGAACTTCATAGTTCTTACGCTGTTGAGTTGTCATAAATGGATTTGCTTCGTATGCATCATAGTTTGGCTCTCCTGAGCCTGGTACTAAAAGCGATTGAAAACCACCAATAGTACTCACACCTAAAACATCTTCATATGGCACAAAACTTAAATCCGTAATATTTTCCCTGAAATTGTGCAGTAAAGGAGAACCTCTCTCATTTCCCTGAAGCAAATTGAAATGAACTTGACATGTTTGATTCATTGAATAAACTAAATCTCCTCTTTGTGATACATCTATGTGATTACAGAATCTGGTAAGATGCTGTGTAGTGCATGGGCCATCCAGTTTACGTATATCCCATATCTTAACTCTTAAATCACCTCCAGCTGTTATTAAATGATTGCCTTTTTGATCAACAGCTAAACAAGTTATAAACGATGGATGGCATAACATTTTTGCAAGAGGCTGCTTTATGTTAGGGGACCACATTGATACGACGCCATTGCTTGATCCTACACAAATAACACCATTTGAAGGATTCTGTCGCATATTCTGAATTCTTCCTAATTTTGAATTGTAATTGTTTACAAGTTTTCCAGTTGATATATCCACCCATGATAGGTAGCCTGATTCATTTGCAGTAGCCAAAAGAAAATGATAGTTGAGAAATTCCATTCTGTTAACATGATATAAACATTTAAGGGTGTGTAATTCAGTGCCTTTGTTGTCATAAATGAATACATGATCTTTTTGTGCACATGCCAACATCGTTTCTAGGTGAAGCCATGTTACATCGACTACATTTTCCAACACATTCATTTCAAAATGTAGTTTTTTAGATATCCAGTCGAAAGCTGCTACATGACCTTTTCGCCCTCCGATTAGCAAATGTCTACCATTTTTAGTGTACTTATGTCTATAGGGTCCAAAGTCTAAATTTAATTTGAAATGTTTTGTTCCGGATAATATATCAACCTAAGAAATAATGAAACATTAGCCTGAGAAAGGTAATTTTTTATGTTTGAATTACATTATCAACAATCTCTTGTTGAGATATATTTGTTTCGCATTCATTTGGTTCGCATTCAATGAAACTAGATCGAATAACAATTTTTGAGTTAAAATATGATATATTTCAGTGAACTAATTAATTTTTTTTATAAAAACATAATATAAATATACTAACCCCGCTTCTTCTAAAAGTAATAACTCAGTTTTCTTGGCTTGTTCTTTCGCGTATGAATTTAAAATTTTTTTTCGGTTTCTTTTAACTTTTAAGATCGTCAATTTATCATGCTTTCGACTTTTTTGACTTTTTGTATCCATACTAGATGTATCCGTTGCAT
Organism: Acrocera orbiculus; assembly: GCA_947359355.1. NCBI lineage: Eukaryota > Metazoa > Arthropoda > Insecta > Diptera > Acroceridae > Acrocera > Acrocera orbiculus. The sequence continues at coordinate 16,345,233 of OX375759.1, forward strand.
CCTTCGAATTTAGTGTTTTAAATTCTTTTTTGCATTCTATTTCTGAGAATTTTGCAGCCGATCTCAAATCTTTTATTTCTTTTTTATATTCATACCCTAAATCATCTTCCTCTTTGGTATTTTCTACAAAATATCGTGACCATGTTTTGGTTTTAATGAGGGTTTTATTTCTCTTTTTATTATCCATTATTTAATTATTTAGTCAAATCATTAATTAAACCACGTGGATTAAAAATACGCATTTACAGTTTTCACTTTGAGATAACAAAATTAGTTAATCATTTAATAAAAACATCCTTTCAACAACACATGATTTAATTTCAATTTATTTAATTTATTTATTTATTAATTAACAACAATCTTCTTCAATCAATCAATTCACTATAGGCCTGTTTGTCAATTCTGTACCTTCGGCTGTACAAATCTACTACGTTTGTGTACTTCCAGTACTTCCAGTTGGAAGTGAAACTGGTCCCCAATTTTTATTTTTTTTGAATCTATTTTCATGTGTATCTTCATCAATATTATCATTTGAAAATTTTTATTTATATAATTAAATAATTACTTGCATACTAACTTAATCAATTAGAAAAAATACAGGCTATGTATGCAGGTTTGGAATTTTTTTTTGTAAAAAGAACATACATATAAAAAATTCAACAGCTAAAATTCTATAAAATTAATTAATTTTTGAATTTCGTTTAAGTCTCAATCAATATGTTTAGCAACAACACAAAGATGTAATATCAAAATTATATATATATATATATATTTATTTGAATTTTTGGTCAAAATAAAATGTGGAAAAATTTCCATTTTGAGATAATAACAATTTCGTAATCTCATGTAGTAAATAATATTTTTATATTATCTTTTGATTAAAAAAAATGCTTTCCTTGATTCAGAATATGTAAAAAAATGAAAACAGTAAATAATGAAAGAAAAGCTTTAAGTTATTATCAAGAGTATTTATTCATTAAAATTAAAATTTTATTTTATTTCTATGTAAAATAAAATCCCATTTATCTTTCCATCTGAGTGCAGTAATTTCAGGAAAATTTAGCTCACCTATACCATAACATATTGACTTTTTACTATAAAAAATCTATTAAAATAATTAACTATTGAGATTTTAATAAATTTTTAATTACCAATTATACATATATGTTCAAAAAGATAACAAAGAAGTAATGATTTAAATAAAAAAGAAGGTAAATAATTGTGTAAAGATAAATATCTAATAAAAAAATCATTTTTAAAAATATGTTAAGTAATAAATCATCTTAAATCTCAGTTTTGGCAACAAATACTACTTCTAATATGACGACACTTCTAACCATACAATTTAAAAAGCCAAACGTCAAATGTACAAGTTTCACTTCCAAAGTACAACTGGAAGTACAAAAACGTAGTAGATTTGTACTTTCGGCTAAGCCGGTGGAAAGCGACAGAATATAAAAACACTCTAGTAGTGTGTTTTTCAATTCTGTCGCTTTCCACGGCTAAGCCGAAAGTACAAATCTACTACGTTTTTGTACTTCCAGTTGTACTTTGGAAGTATTCTTGAAGTTTGACGTTTTGGTTTGTGTGATTTAAGCAAAAAAGTATTAAAAATGGAGCATTGCAAAGGTAAATATTTTTATATGTTTTTAACTTTAAATTTAATTTAATACAAGGAAAACAATTTTCTGTTTCAGAAAATAAATACGGAAAATGGACGTCAGGCGATATTCACTGCCTGATTGACTTATATAAACGAAAAATGAAAAATGAATATAAATATAAAATATGGACCTCAATCACAAAAGAGTTTAATGGATTAAGAGCCCGAAATTTCACCGTTGCCCAATGCTCACGGAAGTTTAGGCTACTGAAGTCGACGTATAAAGAGGTGAAGGAGCATAATGGTCGAACAGGAAATGGACGGCGGCATTGGGAGTATTTTGAAGCACTGACCCCTCTTTTTTCACACTTGCCCGAAATCCAACCCCCAGCAACCTGCAGCTCAATAGAATCAGTTGTCGTCCTCGACGGGGAGCAAGAAGCGGGAGAGAAAGACTATGACTTTTTTGATTTCATCGAAGAAGTGCCAAATAGTGAAAGTGCTGCTGTCAACCATTCGACCACAAGTAAGAAAAAAACGAAAAAGGCAAGTGATACACAAACGGATAAAATGTTAGCTGAGATTATTGTGCAAACCAAGAAGCACAATGAGCTTTTTGAAGAATACTTAAACATTTTAAAGAGCAGGAACGCATAGGCTGTTGTGCAATTTATGATTTAAAGAGCAACTATTTATTTATATCTTGTGATTTATTTTTTAAAAATCAAAGTAGCTGTAAGGTTTAATATATTTTTTAAAATCAAAGTAGCTGTAAGGTTTACTATATATTTTAAAAACCAAAGTAGCTGTAAGTTGTGATATATTTTTTTAAAATCAAAATAGCCTTAACTTGTGATATATTCTTTTAAAACCCAAAGTAGCTGTAAGTTTTAATATATTTTCTTAAAATCAATGTATCATTAAGTTTTAATGTATTTTAGTACAAATTTATATCCTGAATAAGAAATAAAAGACTTGTTTTTTTAAAATTTTTTATTAAATAAGATAATTAGTAAATAGTTTTTCATGTTAGAATTTGAAAAATAGCGGTTTTTGTACTTTTCATTCAACTTCGGTTCTGCTCGAGGTATTCCATGATTTCATTTCGTTTCCTGGCAGCTTCTCTTGCCTCAAATCTTTGAAGCGAGCGGGAGTTAGGTTCCCTGTTTATACCTGACATAATATTTGGGTCATTTTCATACCCATCTTCATAAAAGTCTTCTCCTTTTATGCATATATTATGCAGGACACATCCCACAATTATGAAAAGAGGTATTAAATAGGGTTTCCTGCAATTTAATCTTTGCAACCTCCTGAAACGTCCTTTAAGGAGTCCAAAGGCTCTCTCAATTGAAGATCGAACAGCTGAATGCTTCAAATTAAAAAGCCTCTGTGACGGGGTTAGGTTACCATAATTTTTAAATGGAATTATTAGATGTTTTTGAAGGGCATATCCCTGATCGCCCAAAAGGTGCTGGCCTTCCCTCAAATTTAATAATCCTGATTGAGAAATAAAAATTGAAAGATTCTTGAACTTTCAAACTAAATAATTGGAAGAGTTTTCCTTACCATTTTGAAGTCTTTTGCACAAATCGGATCTACGAAACATGCAGTAGTCGTGTACTGATCCGACTTCTCCCGCATAGCAATCGATAAAAAGGAGATTTTCATCACACACACCTTGCAGCAACACTGAATGGAAATTTTTTCTGTTGATATAAGAAGATGGATGCAGCTTTGGCGCGGGTATAGGAATGTGACTTCCATCTATACATCCAACAACACCTATAAGGTAAAATTTCAATTTAAAAATCAAAAAAGTTTTTGGGTCAAATTTACCAGGGAATCCTTTTCTTGAAAGGAAGTTATTGGCTGTCCTTTCCATTTCAAACCTTTTGGGCCAAGATATAACTCCTTTTTCTTTGTTTATTTTTAATATCATTTCGCTAATGTTAACTACTGCAAACCAGCATGCTGATTTGGATATTCCAAAACGGTCCGCGACTGATCTAAAAGTTTTTATTGATTAAAATAGCTTCTATGGAAAAACGAATTGAAAGTTACCTGAAAACTTCTAGATTGGAAAAATACCAAATAGCCACCAAAAGCTGTTTTTCAATTGGAAGGTATGGATTCCCAATTTTTCGCGTGATGTATACGGGCTCAAAAAGTTTGATCTCCTTTAAAAGAGATAAAAAAGTCGCTCTATTTAACCTGAAATGCTCCTTGAATTGTAGGTCATTAAACCTGGGAATGGTTTCTTCAAAGAAACCATAATTCTTTGCAAGGCGCTTCCTTGTATTAGCCTCATTCGATCTTACACGTATATTCAAAAACAAGTTTTGCTGCAACTGGCCAAATAGACTATGCCCAAGCCCTACAAAATCATCCAAATTCGAAACGCTTAAATTTTCTGAAACAGAAAATTGTTTTCCTTGTATTAAATTAAATTTAAAGTTTAAAACATATAAAAATATTTACCTTTGCAATGCTCCATTTTTAATACTTTTTTGCTTAAATCACACAAACCAAAACGTCAAACTTCAAGAATACTTCCAAAGTACAACTGGAAGTACAAAAACGTAGTAGATTTGTACTTTCGGCTTAGCCGTGGAAAGCGACAGAATTGAAAAACACACTATAGATATATCAGATTTATCATCGTACGCATTTCCTGCACGGTAAGTCTAATTGACTGCATTCTAAAATATACGTTTTCATTTATATTTATTCTGTAATACCGGTTGGTTATGTTTAACATATATGTTCTTTTCTTAGCTACCAAAATATCTAAAAGTTTTTTCTCCTTTTTTCAGCTCAGTAAAAGCATGAATTGGTTCTGTCAAAATACGCACCGCCAAATTTCATTTTATATCTTTCAGTTTATTTATTTTTATAAAATATATTTCAAGTGATATTAGTCAACAGATTTAGGATAAATGGCAGATACTAAACGCAATAAAAAACAAATTAAAATAAAAGTAAAAATTTTTAACGTTCTATACAGCTTTTTAAGTTGCCTTAAATCTTCATGCCTGAAAAAATTAATTAATCAAAGTCTATCGGCATATTCGAAAATAAATGGAATGTATTAAATTTTTGCTTGCTGCTTTTAAAAGTTTCAATTTTAAAATATTTCTTACTAATTAAAAATTGAATTGGTAAATTATAATCTTGCTTGCATTTTAGAAACCAAAGCGTCCAATTATACTTAAGAAAAATGAAAAAGAACAGGGAAGTGAAATTCCAAAAAAAGATGATCAAATAAAAAAATCTAATGATCAAATACAACCAAAGATTCTTTTGAAAGCTAAAGGAAAAGATATATCATTGCAAAATAATGAAATTAGAAAAGTACTAGAAAATCCACGTGCTGGAGCGATTACAATACAAACTAAAGAAAAAGAGGTATCATCATGTAATACGGTCACAAAAAGTAAAATATCAATATTAACTGTTTTTATTTTAATAATGTTAATAAAAAGTATTTTCATAGCTATAACAAAAGTCAATACGCCAGATATGGTCATTTCTGTTCCGCTTATATCTGGAAATGAGCAAGTTAATTTACAAGTTTCAAAATTTTTAATAAAATCAAATACTAATTTTTTTGTTATTGGAGTTATTGGAGCACAAGGTGTCGGAAAAACAACATTATTAAATCTATTGACTGATGAAGAAGAAACAAATATAAATTGTGATTTTTTTTTAAGAACTGAAAATTGTGCTTTTTCTTACAAAAATAAAACCGAAAAACGTCCAACAAAAGATTTCACAGACAATATCAAAATATTTATTACTAAAAGTAGACATATTCTATTGGATTGTCCTCCGATACTTTGTAGTTGTTATAACAGGAATGCATTATCAAATGAATCGTACGATATTAAAATGATTAATTTTCTTTTTGAAATTTGTCATTTAGTTTTAGTAGTAGAGGATGATTTTTTCAACTTAAACATTTTACGCTTGCTTCAGTTAGCTCAATTGATAAAGCCAAATAATGATAACAAATTATCAATGGATTATTATCCTCATATTTTATTTATTAAAAATAAAGCAAAACGTAATGATTTTGAAAAAAGACAAAATGATATGCATATTATGATTGAACAGTTTTCTAGAAATTCAAAACTTGAATTATTCAAAAATATTCGGGTAGTTCAAAAAAATACAAATAACAAAATGTGCACTGCATATGAGTGGATTGATTATTTTACAATACCTTATATAAGTGGTAATTAAAAAATTTTGTTGATAATATTACTATAAAGATAGTAATTATTATAATTCCAGATGAGGGCTTAACACCATATTGTTCAAATATACAAGAAATTGTATTGAGTTTTAGAAATCGAGTTCTAATGTCTCCAAGGAAACCAATGAGTGCTACAAATACGGAAATTACTGAAACTATATGGTTTGAAATTGTTATTGGATTTTTATTGAATACATCGTTCTTCTTCTTGAATCTTTATGATCAGGCGAAACGAAGTCTTACAGAAAGCTCACATGAATTTAGACTATAGGCAAGTTAAATTTTTTACATATTACATTGCTAGGAAGTTATTTTTATTTTGAAAACAAAATTTTTAAGTTAAAAATCATTCATTGGCTGAATATTTTAATTTTAAAATACTAAATCAATATATGTGAAAGATAACGTAAATAACTTAAAAATTGTTATTTGAACTAATTTCACGGAATATCGAGTTAAATTCTTACTTTATAAAAAAATTATTTTGAGTTTTTTTTCGTATGAATGAAATAAATTATAATCCACTATAATAATCTTTATTACAAAACAAAAGCTTATTTATAAACTGTTTGTAATAAAGGTTTTCTACGTTGCTCGATAGGTTTGTAAGCGTGCTGATATAAACTAGATAGCCTCCAAAATTCTGGATATCCACCCTGTCCAGCACCTCCTTTATAGCATGTGAAAGGCGGAACTAGTGTATTAATATCATAGTTCTTTTTTGTATATGGATTTCGTGGTTTTGGTATATGTTGTTTTTTCGGTAACATTGTTAATGATATAGTGTTACAACCATTGTCTGAACTTGTAAATTGATTTGATTTTAATAAGTCTAATTTACATAATGTCTTCAGACTTCATAACGTCTTTTCAGAGGTTAATTTATTTGATTTTTCTGAATTAAATTTTGGAAAAAAATTTTTAAAACAATCTTGAGCTATATTTTTGTATGATTTCTCATTTGTCCCATTACACTTCGCTGTAGTAATAATGTCTTTGTTTATAATTTTACTTGTTGATGAAGTTGGTGAACTAATAGAATGTTCAAGCTGTTTTCCTGACATTTGAAAATCAATAGGATTTCAAAATTCCTTTATGTTCTTCAAAAATTATTTACAAATACTTAAAGGCTAATGAAATACCTACTTATGAACTATAACTTAGGTTTAAACTATTTTTATTTAACCTATGTGGGCTAACTTAGCCACTATATTGTTTGTACATTTGCGGAAGAATATGAAATTTGTCATTATTTTGGTCAATTATTATTGTTTTTTTTTTTTTTGCTTATAGTGCAGAGCAATTGCTGAATTTTTCTTTTAGTTAACAAAAATTTTGCTTTAAAAATTTAACTGAACACTAGACAACAAAAAATAAAAAAAACATATTAAACTTACTTTAGCTTAACTTACTTAACTAACTTTACTAGCTGACTGTTTTGCGTTGTACCCTCTTTAACTTTTGTATAGCCACCAGTATTTCTGTCTTTTTTTTGAACTAATGTATCGTATTTCAATATGGATGGGGAGTCTGTTATCTTCTTTCCGTACTCAACTTCTTTGTTATTTCTAATTCTATTAACATGGTACATTAAGGGTATACCCGTTTTTGGACTTGGATAAGATTTATCCAGCTCGATGAAATGTTCGGGTGGAATGAACCCTGTCTTTTTTGTTGTATGGTAATAATTTTTATTTATGTTTTAATAAGGCCAGTATATCAGGTTATTGGTGTTGTTTAATGCCGATCTTTGACAGTGGTTTCTTGACAGTTTGATTATGTAGTTATCAATACGCCAAATATTTGCTTTGGTATATAATTTGATTGTTTCTATGTATTTTTTGAATCCTGGTATGCAGTTATCTTGACTTTGGAATCTAGGTCAGAAGAATACCTTTTCTTTTTTGAATATCCACATGTTTGTCGAAATTGAGCTTTTCGTCAAGGTGTATGCTCAGGTATTTCACTGTTTTCCTTCTGCATAACGGATGTTGACCTAACATGTTCACACTGTTTGTAATTCAATCTGGATTCTCTGATGTTTATTTGGGGGAACATGCTTTGGGCATCATTGTGAGGATTATTAGAGATAATATTTTTCCAATGATCGTTAATTGATTTTTTGAACTGTAGGTCAAGCTTTTGATTAATATCATTCATTAGTGTTTTAAGAATTTGTCGGAATCTGGAGTAGTTTTTGTTTGTGTTTCCTTTTGCCAGTTTTTTCTACTTGTTTAGTTGAGTTAATATTTTATTTTTTTGGACTTTAAGAGCCAAAATTTCTTTAATGATAATTTCTTTATTAAGTTTATGGTATTCGGGCTATGTTTTTGGGCTAATGGTATTGTTAAGGCCATTGCTTCATGAATTTTGGAGGAGATTGATTTTAAGTAGTTTGTTTTCCAAACATTTGTTTGCCGGAATCAGTTAGATACCTCCGGAATTTTTTCCAGTTAGCCTTTGTAATATTTCTCTTCTTGATGTTCGAGCGTTGATGCGGATAAAGTAGACGGTGGCGCTACTGCTCATGTTGAATAGTAAAAATGTTAGATAAAATTTGGCAAGGCCAGAAAGGCCAACTTATTTACTTGATGGCCACAAGGCCTGGCTTGAAGAAAGAAAAAGATGGTTTCCCCTTTTTAAGAAAATTTATTAACTTTTATATAAATTTTCTTAACACATAAGCTCAATCTAAATGCAGCTATTTTATACTGCTAAGCTCTGATTAAGCTCAAACTAAGTGGAGCTATAATTTACTTTAGCTCTAACTTATTGGAGCTTTTGATAACTACTCACTAATTGACTACCTTCTATAACAATATTTATACTAATCATATAGCATGAGATTTATTGCATGAGATCGCAAATTCCCATGCTAATAGTTCATTGATGGGTAATTACTGCTGAGACAGTAATTCCCATGCCAATGCTCGACATTATGAAATTGTAGTATTAGCAATTTCATAATGTAGAACATTATGACTTAGAGTTAATGAACTATATTAACATACATTTTAATTACTGATAAGTTTTTAATATATTTTTATGTATAAATAAAAGAGAATGAATATATATATAAAAAAGTTTAAAAAAAATAGAATGCATATGTGAATTCCATTACACCTTTTTGTATGCGAAAAACTCTTGATTGATGATGGGTTCTAGGGGTGGTAGACTTTCCCCACTATTTTAGTATTGAAGACCAGCGCTCTATGGTCGCTATCGTATTCAAGCGTGTCAACTTGATTTGTTTTGGTGATTACTGTGTCAATTTGCAAGCGATTGTCTGCGATGATGAGGTCTAAATATGAGTCTCCTGATGGGAAAGACGGGGTGGTACCACCATTCCGCATATAATTCGGTCTGTCAGTTCTGAAGAAATTATATCCTTCAAAACCGATCGAGTGTCTGTGACTTAGCTTCGTCTCCGAGAGTGCTATTACATCTGGTTTATATTTCTTCAGAAACGAAGCCAAATCACTTCTTCTAATGTTGATAAAGGTGCTATTACACTTACATATAAAAATGGCAAATTTGCCGTATATATGGCACGAAAGTGGCATACAAGTGTGATAGCCATATTTGTATGGCAAAAAATACATGACGTCATATATGTGGCACGGCTAGCCATATAGTTTTGTGCCATATATATGGCATAGTGTAATAGCTAAATATTGACGCTATCATATATATATAGCAGTTTTGTGCCACATTGGCATATAAAATTTATAGAATTTTATTTGGCATTGCTTTGCCATACATTTATATGCAAAATGCTTTAAAATATTAATTTTTCTTTAGAAAAAGACTTTTAAAGCAAATAATATACATTTTCAAGGAAATATATTTTTAGAATAAGGTATTCCCTTGAAAAATTAATTAAATACTTTAAGGACACTCCTCACCTTTTGTTCAAAGATGGTATTTATTTAGGGATTAGGATGCCTTTCTAAGAATAATTTAGTTATTTTGGTAAATAACTTATAAATAGCACTAAGGTTTGCAGTTAAATTGAAAATATATAGATTCAATTTAGAAAATATGGATCAGGCTTCATTTATCATTTAACAGTTAAGTATCGTGTAGTCTAAACCTTCAGTGTTGTGTTAATAAAATAGTCAATTTGAAAAACAGGTGGCTGTTCGGTAAAAAAGTTGGTATTGGAATAGGCAACAAATTGTTCTGCAAATGCTGGTAAAGAGAGCAACGATTGAAAATGCCGCCATCAGAACTACGTCCATTTGAACCAACATCAACGTATATCAATCGATAATTTGCATCACCGACTCCCATAAGAACGATGCTGTGAAAGTTTTTAGAATTATAGTAAGAACTTCCTGCATGTGCTTGTGATTTAATCGCTATGTGCTTTTCATCTAAGGCACCCAAACATTGAGAGAAGTTCCAACGTTTATAAAAGTTGTCGGAAATATTTTTCCATTCTTCTTCTGATGATGGAAACTAATTAAATGAAATCATTTCAGAAAAACCACATAAAAATTTATATAAAAACAATTCTAACCTTTAAATGTTGATCTTTTAACGATTGAAAAATTGTATCGCATGTCTCTGGGACAGTTTGGGTGATCCATGGTTGAGAAATTCGAAATAAATAGGATAGAGATTTGAAACTGTCACCAGTTGCTAAATATCTCAGAGTAACCATTAACCGTTCGCGTGGTGAAATCGCTTCTCGAAGATATGTATTTTGTTTTTCAATTAATGGCCCCACTAAACCAAGAAGAACATCAAAATTATCAATCGAAAATCCCAAAAAATTTGCAAACAATTCTGGCAATTGAAAATCCAGCTCTTTTAATAGATTTTCAGTACATCTTTTTTCCTTTCTTTTTAATAGCCAGTCATGAGCCCAAACTTCTCTTCTAGTGAAGGAATCCGTTGTTTGGTTGGAGTATTTTAAGCAATGTATATTATTTTTAATGGCTACAGCGGTACCACTACTTCGTGTGGAATTCGCCCTATCCGTTCTGAAGAAGTTATACCCTTCGAAACTGATTGAGTGTTTGTGATTTAGCTTTGTTTCTGAGAGTGCTATTATATCAGGATTATATTTCTTTAGAAATGAGGTCAAGTCACCTCTTCTATTGCTGATGAGTGAATTAACATTTAGTGAAGCAATTTTTAGTGAAATGCTTTTGTTGAGTGGATTATAGGATCTGAAGTCTTTAGGCATCATGTGTAAGAGATTTCAACAATTTCATTACGAGATCAGTTTTTTCTTTATTTTCGTTTAGTTTTTTTCTAAGCGAGATAAGCTCACGTAAGATCAATGATAGACCATTCTCCTCTTGAGTGTTTGAAAATTTTGAGCTGGCTGGAAGTTGAGAATTTGTTTCTTGGATGGTTTTATTGACTTGAGTCTTTGGTTTTAATAGCTCAGAATAGCTGATGTTTTTTTGAACGTAATTATTGATGAAACTTCTTTGACTTCTTGATTTTTCTTCAGCTTTTTTGGATTGTGTATTTTTTATATTGGTTGCAATTTTTTTATAAGTTGGGCAACCTTTATATGAAGCAGGATGACCATAGTTCTCACAAAGAACACAGTTGACCTGGTTGTTTGACAATGAGAGGCGTTACATTTCACACAGCGATAACCCATGTGGAAGTTAGCTGCAACATGTCCAAAACGCTGGCAGTTCAAGCATTGAATTATTGCATCTTTCCTTGGAATTCTTCCCAATAGACGCGTTGATAATTAATTGATTTTATTTTTTTAATTTCATTGAAATCTTGTTCATTAGACTATACCACAAATATTGGTAGTTTGATACTTCATTTTGAATTCCTTTGGAGTGTAGGTAAAGAATTGGGTTTTTGCGGAATCTAGTAAATCCTTAATAGCACAGTAATCCTCCAGGGTCATTAGCAGGTACTTCAACTATAATAGGTGTGTCTGAGGGTGTCCAAATAGAACCGAACCAAGTTCTTATAATCTATCCCTCTTCTATGGCCCTTAATAGATTCAATCGTTCTATTCACACAGGTTCCCTCGAGAGCCAAGTTAATAAAACGACACCCATTGATTGCTAATTCTGACACCACTTTTAATGTTGTGTTTTAGGTCAATAAAATGAAAATGTCTTATTTATTTTTTACTATATTTATTTTAGGTTTATATAAATTTTGAATAATATTAATTACGTTTATTTACATTGTTTATTTTTTATAGTTCAATATACATTGTTTATTGTTTTAATAGTTCAATATTTTTTGTTTTATATAAATTTTGATTTCTATTAATTATGTTCATTTACATTATTTATTTTTTATAACATTCAATTTACTTCAAATTATAAATTACACTCTATCTCGGAAACGGTTCACACTAGACTACACTCTAACACTAGAGTGTTAATTTTTGCAGTGGTTAATTAACTCGTTTAATTAACTGTTTTTTCTTTACTGAAGTACATTCAGTGAATTTTATTTTGTTTGGGGTGCGTTCAATATTTTTTATTATGAAATTAAGAAAAGATTATTGATAATAGAAAAAAGAAAAAGAATAATATTAAAAGTTAATAATTAATCTTAGGGAGTACATAACATAACATGTATGTGTTAATGGCCGTAGTGAATTAATTATATTTAAATGTGTATGTGTTAGTGGCCGTAGTGAATTAATTATATTTAAAATTAATTAAAAATTAACCCATAATTAAGTAAATTAAATTTATTTAATTAATTATTTAAAAACTATTACCTAATTTTATTTATACCTAACACGGTGTACCTTCCAAAAATTGGTGAATATCGCCTTTTTGCTTTACGGTATCACTGATTGCTATTATGGCGTAAACGCCTATAAGCATGGATGTATATTCAAAGACAGCTTGACTGCAACTAACTTTTATTCAAAAACTTAATCCTATTTATGTGCACAGATGTGCCCACCATTGTTAAAAACTTAAATGCAATTTTATATAGCTTTGGGAACTGAAGTTTAATATCTTTCCAGACTTCTAATGGGTTTTCATTCAATCTTGCTACCGTCAAAGATAAATAGAAAGCTCATCGCAAAGGCTGTCTTCGGATTTGTTACATTTCCAATTACGATAAACTAATTTATGATGATCAGTCCAAATGGAAAAACTTTCTCCATTTTTTTCTGATTTGTCTTAGTCGGAATCCATTTCATCTGCGTTTTGAAATAGCATTTGTACAAGCCATAGAATCACGGAAGTGCATGTTTTTGAAGCATGCATCCAAAATACTGGCAATAGCAATTGAAGTCACATGTTTTATAGAATTCATTCTTTTGTTTTGTTTAAAATTAGGTTCTGGATTTCTTTGGCCAAAGGTTCTTCTATTACAAGTGAATTAATTTGATAAAGCATGCAGTGGATCAAAGGAATAATTTTACTGCTTGTACAGTATTTGTCATGCCAGTGCTTCTACCTATCATATTCAACTTTTAACATAGCTGACTTTTTCGATGTATCGTAAAAAAACATCGATGTATCGAATAAATCAAGCGTCATGAAGTACATCGGTTTCTTCGATGCATCGTTCTAAAAACATCGAATGTTTTTATAAAATCGATGTATATCGTCCATCCCTAGTGGCAATGGCAAACATTAAGGTTTTGCCGGACTTACCTCGTTTAATTGATGAAAGCTTTTGATTCCTTTTCCCTTTACCTTCGGTTCCTCGTTGCTGCACTCGGGGTTGGATGTACTTTCCTTGGTAAAGAGGAGACTTCTCCTTATTAGCTTCTCCTCTTTTCTTTGGGCAATCCTTCGACGATATTCGTCTAAAGAGATTGGCCTCGACCCGGCGGTAGGGTTTTTCTGAAGTGCCTGTTGCAATTCCTTGTTGCTTAGTTTGGCGCACTCAAACGGCATGTTGCTGTAAGAGAGGGGTAACACATTGTCACAGTTATAGTATAAGGGAGGATCGGAAAGTTGGTCTGAGGGGGCAAATATGAAGATTTGCCGGACTTACCTCGATCAACGGGGAGTAATGCTTCAGTTTATCACCCAGGGCTTTGGAGATTTCTTCTGATTAATTGTTTTTTATTTCTCTTTTAGATTCTTAAGCTTTGCAGAAAGTGGTAGTCTTCCTTATACAGTAAATTACTAGTTTTTTTCTTTGCTGCACTTTGTTTGTTTAACAAAACCTCTCTGAGTTTGTATTAAGTAAAACACAATTTTGATAATTTTTTTACAAGGTTTAAAATGTTTAATTTAATCTTAGTTTGAAAATCGTTTATAAAGTTTTTAGCAAAACACAATCTTTATAATTTTTTTTTTTGTTCTTTTACAAGGTTTACAGAGTTTTTAAATGTTGTAAAAAAACATCGATGTATCGAATAAATCAAGCATCATGAAATACATCGGTTTCTTCGATGCATCGTTCTAAAAACATCGAATGTTTTTATAAAATCGATGTATATCGTCCATCCCTAGTGGCAATGGCAAACATTAAGGTTTTGCCGGACTTACCTCGTTTAATTGATGAAAGCTTTCCCAAGGGGGGTAGGTGAGGGCCGGAGTTTTATTTTATTATATTTTTTTTTCTTTTTCCCCTTTTTTGGTGTCAGGATTTAACTAAAATATTTCGAAATTTTATTATGAGTACTGTATTTTTATATCTCCCCTTTTTTTTATTATTTCTTTTTATTTTTGAAAGGGAAGAAAGGAAAAGTCGTCTTTGCTGTATAATTGTGGCCTGTTTCAGCCCGTCATACAGCAGCGGTTCAACTTTTACTTTCCGAGAATGTATTTTTCTAACTTTTATTAACCTTTTATATTGAAATTAACTTTATTACTTTATCTAAAATTTATTTAAATTATTCTTACTTTATTTAAAATTTGTCTAAGTTATTGTTACTTTATTTAAAATTTGTTTAAGGGAAAAGTCGTCTCTGCTGTAACCAGCAGCGGTTCGGCCTTTACCTTCTAAAAATTGATAACACTCTCTCCTCTTTTTTAAAAACATCTTTCTTATATAGTTTTTATTTTGGCTTGTCCCACCAAAAAATTCATTCTTTGTTATTATGTATTGGTTTCCGTTTCACTTATTCCTTTTTGCCAAAATTGCGAAAATTTATTTATTGAAATTGCTGATTTCCGCTTATGCATTTTCATGTCCGGTGCATGAACTTCATTTTTTTTTTAATTTTGCATTTACTCAAAATTGTATATATTTAAAGAAAAAGCTATAAGCTGTTTTAATACTTAAGATCTACAAGTGGTAAGTTATGGTGAATGAAAACCATTTTCTCAGCATTTGATGGCAGCAAGCGATTGCGCTTTTCTTCATATATTATTCCAGCTTCTGAAAATAGTCTCTCACTATGAACAGTATTTCCAGGAGATGATAGGTAAATCTTTGCAAATTTTGCTAAGCACAGAAATTGTTGTGCGTTTACTGATCACCACTTGAAAGCGTCTACCATCCGCTCTAGCCGCGGAATTTTTAAATAAAAATCAATTTCATTAGCAAAAGTACTTTTCCCCGAAGCCTCACTTTGCGTATTTTATTTATGTTTCTGTAGCAATTTTTTGTTTACGAGGTGGAGAACAATCATCATTAGATACATTCATTACAACTAATTTTCAAAGTTTCTAAGATAATTTTTTGTCTCGCCTTTTCTGTTTGAACTAATCCGAGGAAACTAGTTTTGAATCGCGGATCGAGAAAAGTAGCAACCAGATATTTGTCTTTACCGTCAAAATTAAACCGTTTTTCAAGCTTAAATTTTAGTGAAATTCTCATTTTTAATAAATTTGGTGTTTCATCGGTAGTCTCTGCCTTTCACACATTTTCCACAAAATATTCGGCGCTTCGGCCAAAAGCGTGGCCGAACATTTGGTATTCGGTATTCGGCCAAAACAACTATTCGTTGCATCTCTAATAAGAAGGTAAAAAAAAATTTTATAATTAGAAATATTACCTGGCGTTTTCCGGGACTTTTTACACTTTTGATAAAGCTGTTCTTATATACTTTTCTATTCAATACTATATTAAAATTTTTGAATTGGGAGAGCTATGTATTTAATGATGGGAAAAAATATTTTGGCTTATAATTTCATATAAACTGAATTCTTGTTTATGACATAATATTTCATTTTTTATAAATTTGTTAATGTGTAAAATATTTTTGTTTATGCTACTATTAAATTTCAATGGGAAAAGTTTTTGAAATTTGCTGAAATATAAAATATTTGTGACTGGGACCATGTCATTTTTCATTTAAAGTTATCTCTTGTTACAATTGCAAAATTACCTTTCTTAGACAAATTTTGTTCTTATTAAATTGTTTCTTAAAGCTAATGACCCATTAATATATTCTTTAATTATTTGTTACTTATATAAACTTTTAATGTTATTTAATTGTTATAACTATTTATTTACTTATATATAAATATTTAATTTGTTTAAAAATATTCCCCCCCCCCCCTTTTTTTTTTTGTTTGTTATAGATTTGTTTTTTACCTCTTAATTTTATTGCTTACAATTTTTCATATTCCCAGGTACAAAATTCTTATTTTCTTACATTATTCTTAACTATAATCTTAAATATTCTCTTTTTTTTCTTTATTTGAAATAATTCATCAGTTTTTTACGCTGAAGTATGGCGGCTGTGAATGGCCCATTATATTGTGTCGGAAGGCGAAAACTCCTAACCTTATTTCTTATGCCTTCCGGATTCGTGTTGTAGAATTCTTCTGCCACGTCGAATGGTATATCCCCCCGTGGTATCGCTCTATAGCCTTGGCAACCTCTTCCAGCATTTTGGTCCTGTTAGGTTCTTCAATTTCCTCACACTTTTCCATTAGGGATGGAAAATGTTGTTCCAGGAACTCCTCTCGGTGAAAGGTGGTTTTCACATGGTGCTCCATATGTTCTTCGTTTGCCCTTATGTTGCATAGCGTGCATTCGTATAGGATGGGGTTATTAGTATGGGGGATTATTTTGATCACATATTTGATCCCAATGTATCCCTTGATTATAGCAGAATCCTCTGTCAAACTCCTTATTGAAAATTTTTTCTCCTCTTTTTCCGGTAGGCTGGCCATATATTTCTTAATTTGGTACCCAAATGTTTGGAACTTTTCGTATGATCTTTCGGGCTGCATTCTCTTTTTTTATTTTTTTTTTATTTTAATTGGGTTGACTTTCTTTTCTCAAAGTTAAGATGTATTTTTAGAATATAATTATTAAAGAAAAAAAAAATTTTTTATTTTGTTTTTGATTTATTAATATATACATATATTTATATATTTTTGTTTGCTTTTTTTTTATATATTTTGAAGCGGAAAGATAGGTTTTTCCGGCTCTTTTCAATGCATTTTTCATTAATTTTTGAAGGTATTTTCTCCTCTTCTAGAGGGATTGTGGTTGTCGCAGTAGTCATTGAAGATGTTGGTTCCACAGATATTCGGATTTCTGGAAGGTCTGATTTCTTTTTATAATTTTTGTAGTACTTGATGCCTATTTTTAATGCTAATATTATTAATAGTGCTAAGACGGATATTAATATGATACTATTTATGGTGCTGTGTGTGTTTTGAGATTCTAAATTTCGATTTAATTCCGCTTGAACCAGGGTGTTTAAAAATTCTTTTAAGTCTTTACTATGAGCCTTAAGGATTTTATTATACTATCTTCCTACAGTTATTTTCATTTGTTCAACTGAGTTATTTTCTTGTTGCAATTGCTGATTATGATTGAATTGAATATTCTGAACTGAAAATTTGAAAAAACTAATTACAGAAAAAAATTGAGAAGGAATTATATTCAATGAAGTTTTTATTTTTAAGTACAAATTTAAAACAAAATATTAAGCCAAGTGTAACACAAATTTGAAAAACTCAATTTGTTTAAAATAACATTTTTAACAACGAAAAAATATATAATTATTCAAAAAGTTTTTATTGTTAATTAATTACAAAAAAAAAAATTGAGGAGGAATTATATTCAATGAAGTTTTTATTTTTAAGCACAAATTTAAAACAAAATATTAAGTAAAGTCTAACATAAATTTGAAAATCTAAATTTTTATGAAATTAAATGTTTAAGAACGAAAAAGTATATAATTATTAAAAATATTTGTATTGTCAGTTACTTGCAATAAAATACTGAAAAAAAAAACAAAACAAAAAAAGGACCCAAAGCCAAATTAACAAATAAATATAAATTATAAATAAATTAGTGTGTGTTAATTAATTTTAAGAATTGGCTCTTAAGGTTTTGAATTTAAACTTTTGAAAATAGTCAATATAAATTATATTGTATTTAAATTTTTTGAAAAATACTGAAATTATAAATAATTACTTTTGGTAACTGACCCTTAATGTTCTTAAGTTAAATTTTTAAAAAATATTCTAAATGTATATAAATCATAATTAATTAACTTTGTGTTTTGAATATAACTTTGGAACATATTGAAAAATGAAAATAAATTATAAATGATTAATTTTGGTGTATGTTAATTAATTCTAATGACTGACTCTTAAGGATTTGAATGAAAATAATACAAGACGAAAAACGGAAGGGATGACAAATGCAGAAAGTTTCCCCTCAAAATAAAGGAAATATAACAAATTACTATACTCCTTTTAAAAATATCTAACCTTTTTAGGACTGTTATGTGTATATATAAATAAAAATATCTATATATATATATATATATATACATATATATATAAGTACGTATTTACATTTCTTGCTAGGATACCTGTCTTCGGTTGTTTTCTCATTTGTGTGCTCTTATTGAAAATGTTGAATGCGGCAATTCCTCCTACTATAACTCTACTGGAGATCACCTTTAGATCTTTCTTACCTATTATTTTCCTTTCTAGTAGGTTTTGAGCAGATTATCTGCTCCAGATACTTTTGCAATTTAGTGTGATGCACATCGTCTATAAAGACTTAAAAAAATAAATAAAGATTTAATAAAGATATAAAAACTTCCATCGATTGTCAAGCTATAAATTTCTTGAAGAGCTTCCTTCATTGGTGTTGTTGAGTGTTTGATACATTTATTTTTGTCAGCTTCATCCAAGATCGTCTGTTCGCTAACAACTTGAGCATCTATAACCAAACTCTAATTTCCTTTGTTGGCCACCAAGCATTGTTCGGTGACCACTTGGTTTCCCTTTGTCACTGATCGAGGAGAAATTAACCGCTGGGATAACACATATTTATATATATATAGTACGTATATTTTCAAATTTTATTTTAAAATGTGTCATAGGCTTTTTTGGATGGTTATGTATGTATTATTCAAGGACAACACCAATTTCAGATATTGTATCCTAATTCATCTGAACTCTTTTTAAAATTTCATCATTTGCAGTTGAAATTTTTTACCCAGGTAATAGTCTTTAAATTTAATTTCTCATAACATAAATATAATCTGGCACCAATATATGGAAAATTTTTAAAACCAGAATCCTTTTACAGGTAACATACATAATTCAAGTAATGAAAATAGAATTTTATGATGTTTATCCGTCATAAAAAGGAATGAATTTTGAAAAAAAACGAGTACCAAGGACAAAAATATGCAAAAGTTATTGTATTATTTTATGACAACATATTGATGACTGAATTGAGTAAGTATTATGAGTAGGCCTTGTGGTTCGGTACTTCATTTATTCCTCCTCCATAGAATAGCTCAATGGTGTGTGAGAATAATAATATCCTATAAGAAAGACTTCTTATCAGTAATAAGGCTGTGTCTAGATTAGCGATTTGGACAGCTTAGAGGAGATTGAATTTTCCATACAAATTTACAAAATGGCGGAATCGAAATTGTAATATCAATTCTGTGTGAAACGCCTATGACTAGCGTTTCGGCTTTTTAGTAGGGCAGCTATATGATGAGAGGCGGCACAACTTAAAAAGCGAAAATCCAGAAAAATTACTGTTTTTGTGTAATAATATTAGCTTATTTAATTTTGAGTTCATATACTCATACACAGAAAATATAACAATTTATTGCAAGTAATGTATTGTAATATTTCAATTGCAATATGAGAGCCTGTGTGAAACGCCTATCAGTGGAGCTCATAAAACTTTGCTGGCTTATGATAGCTTACTGATAGACTGGCACGTGTGCAGTCTCGGCTATGGCCGAGATTCTCGGCAAATTTAAGCCGAGAACGAGAACCGAGATCTCGGCCTGGATTTCGGCCGAGACCGAGTTCTCGGTCGGACCTTACATGCGACTTCATGACTTCTAAAGGGGTTATATATATTTTGTCTCTGAAAATGAAAACTCATTTTTTTTATATAAACAATATATTTGTTTTTCTTAAATACATAAAATACATATAAAATATTCAATTAAAAATAAATTATTGCAAATTTTTACACATTAAAACAAAATACACTAAATTTCCCTGCAAACATTTTTACGAAACTTCGCTCGCCGCGTATCAAAGCGCGAAGTGTTAGAAAAGCACAAAATATGCCAAAGGGGTATTCACATTGAGGCCGGTATCAAATCGGAAATATTCCCCTACAACTCTCAGTCCACTAAAATACGTGAATATGTGTTGGTACATAACGTGTATATATAAATGTGTATTAGTAAGATACCAAGCATCCCAGCAAACATTTATAAGGACTCCCAGAAATACGGATTTTACGCGGATTTCGAGAATCCGTGTAAAATACGTGAGGCCGGATATTCACGGAATGTCAAAATTTTAGTGTCGTGTGAAAGTGATTTTCATATGTAAGTTATTTTTCAATAGTTTAAATAGTTTTTAATTTAAAAAAAAACTAATTTGGTAAGTAAATAGACATTAGTATACATAATATATTCATATTTTATGAATTTTGATAATAAGCAAAATAAGGTTTTATTTTTACCAATTCTAAAAACAAAGTGTGTGATATTATATTCAGTATTTGTTTTATAATAGTGAAGTTTTAAAAAAATATTAACTCAAAGCCGACTTATTTTTAACAATTAAAAATTAAAAGGTAGGATTATTTAACAAGATTAACAACAAGATTAAAAAAAAATAAAGTGAATGACACAAAAAATTAAGATAATTAATTATTTAATTTTTAAAAAAATACATAATTCACATATTAATATATTTCAGGTGAAAACAAGGAAATTTTTAGGTTAAGAAATATAATGTATTAAAATTAAGTTATTTGTAAAAAAATTATTTAAATCTAAGATTTTTTTGTATAAACACTTTATATGCAAACAATTAAATAAAACTATTTTAATTAACTGGACATTGTTTGTATTTATATTATAAATTTTTTAAACATTTTCCTTTCCAAAGCGATATCACGCAAGCATATATGTATATGAAAAGCACATTAAACCAATACATAAACAAAATCCGTGAAAATCCGTGAAACCGGAACGCATACGGTACGTGTTCACGTTCCAATGTCGGATGCCGTTCCATCCGTATGCTGGGCCGAGAAAGTACGCACATGGATCCGTATACGGATTTTCGCGGTCCGTGTTCGTACTTCACATACTGTCCGTAATGTTCGCTGGGATGAGGCAGAAATATTTCTGCCTCAGGAAGGGGTAAAAGCTTTTTCGAAATTTGCGAAACCCCGTCTTACCTTTCAACTTTCGTTGATGTCACTCGAGGTATCACATATCATCGTAGTCAAGGGTATGAACTTTCAGCAGCATGTGCATTGAGCACTTCATTCCTTTATATATACGTATAGGTCTCATGAATATAGTATCAATAGGGGTGACACACGAGTCATCATGACATGCACAACTTTTCGAAGTAACGGGCGAGTTACAGTTTGCAGGGAGTTCTTTATACGTCTCGCCCGTAACTTCAAAAAGTTATGCATGTCATGACAACTCGTGTGTCACCACACAATGATGCATGTGATGAATTGCAATTTCCCGTACATCTACCTTTGATCTACATCCTCTTTGGGACAAGCATTTCCTTCAAAAGATTACTGATGAATTTACTAGTAAAAACTATAAAAACCTATAAAAAATATCATTTCCACTGAGCGATTGCTGACGGATTTACTGATGTCTCATATACTTTCCCTTATATCATACAAAATAAATTTAAAATGCAAGAAAAGTGTATGCTACAATAATTATATTTCTTGGCAAAATTAAATTTACTTGTTTCTAAATTCCCATTGTCGTACAATGTATCAAACCTTGAATTAGTGCAGCTTAAAATCTTCTGGACGATATAGGTTTCACTTACTTCAACGATATATTGTGGTCCGCCAACGGTCCTTCCATACCTGCCTTTTTTGTTTAGCCAACTTATTTCTAATGTTCTTATTTATATTTGCTAACTTCTTTTTAAAGTCTATATACGTATCTTTACATCTTTACTTCCCATATTGAATTCGGCTGCAATCTTATTCAAAGCTTTATGCTACTTAACTTTTTTATAATATAATAATTATAATAAAAATCATATGATTATATAATAATTGATTGAATTAACTAAACAGTGAGATAAGGAAGAATATAGATTAAAACTTAATTACAAAACTGGTTAATTCAAAACGGCAACCTTATATTATTTGAATTTTATTCTTTGTCTTTTGTTTTGTCTGCTTTTTTAAATTTAAATATAAAATATTAATCTAAATAAAACTCTTAATGAATCTTCATTACTTTAAAATAAGGTTTTATTGTTTTATAAATTTAAATGCTATTTAAATCAAATGACATAAGTTTTGTAATACTTTGATATATTTGGTTGATGATTTTAAATTTAAAATTTCAAACTCTTGAATGCTCGGTTATGGCTTGATGTATAAAAGGAATTATTTCTTCTGTATACAAGGTATGAGTTTTACCATGAGTAACTTCAATTACTTTGCTTGCTTCGTACAAATTTTTTAACGCTTCTTCGAGCATCTCATTATACAACTGTATTTTTCCAATTTTAAGGTATAAAAGCCCTAATAGTGGATTCCAATCTCCATAATATTTTCTGTTCAAAATAAAATATAATGTTTGTTTATTAGAATAATATGAATAGCATACTTGTATACAGGAATAAGTTTATTTCCAAATTCTAATGCTTCTTCCCACTTATTTACATTTATTGCACTTTCAAAAGCTGCATCTAAGGTTTTAACGTGCCAAATATTAAATTCGTGAAGAATGTTTTCTTGCCTTTTTAAAGAGGCTTTGCACAAATCTAAAACTAAAAAAATAATAGATACTAACACATAAAATTTCAAATTGAAATAAAAATTATTTTCAAAATTTTTTACATATATCACTTACAAACAATTTCTTTCATGTTATTCAAATTTAATTTAGTAAAGGCAATTACTTCTTTGAAAAGGCTTTTGAATTCATTCGATATAGAAACTCCACATTTTGGACAATTATCTTTGTTGATATCTATTAATTCTTTGCATTCTTTGCTTTCGCAGGAAGCTGCTGACATTGTTAGATTTTCTTCAAAATCAATACACTTGGAGCAAGTACAAAGAAAATAATAGTTTTCTTTTAGTTCATTTCTGCGGTCTTCTGGTGTATTCAAAAGGTCGATATAACTAATAAATATCTACAAGAAATTTAAATAACAAACTATTGAATTAAAATTTAAACCTTCGACCAATCTAATATTGGGATATCCTCAATAATATGTATATTAATTTTGGTTCCTTCAAATGTTGCTACAGCATTGGGCAAACAACTGTGATTGATAATTGAAACAGCCAAGTAGATACCAGTCCCAACTGAGTTCATTTCATAGTCCAGAATATTAAAACTGTTTATAATAACCTGAAAACACAGTTATTTGTTTTTAAAAATAAACTATAAATTTATTTTAAAGCTAAGGATAATAGTTTCCATAGTATAATTATGTTTATTTAGTAGATAGCAGAAGTTTTTTATTTACTTACTCGACCATAGATTCCAAGCAGTTCGTATTCATTTGGTAATTCATTATGCCCTAAAATATCGGATAAGACACCAACAACAGATTTAAAATGTTCAATACGTTTTTCATCATGTTTCAATTCCTTGTAATCTATAAAGCAATTTTATTGAAAAGAATTACTATCAGTGAAGCATTTAAATTTAAATTTTTTAATCTAAACATTATCGTTATTCCAATTCTTTGAATTTTTACAGTGCTTTTCAAGTAATTATAATTCATTAATTGTTAATTATTACATCTACATCAAGATGATTTATAC
Source organism: Acrocera orbiculus (assembly GCA_947359355.1). Classification (NCBI taxonomy): domain Eukaryota; kingdom Metazoa; phylum Arthropoda; class Insecta; order Diptera; family Acroceridae; genus Acrocera; species Acrocera orbiculus. The sequence continues at coordinate 16,369,265 of OX375759.1, forward strand.
TTTTATTTTTTGTGTTATTTGAATGTAAGTGAATTATTTTCCTAAAAGTATTCTTTCTCCTACTCCTTTCACTAAATGGTAAAATAATTATTTACCCTTTTTAGTTCATTAATTCATTCCACAATCAGTAAACATGCTCTTAAATGCAATAAAAGACTCAACTCGGAGGGCGAAATGAAAATTACTGTGTTTTTATCGATTATTCTAAAACCTTCGATAGGATAGAGGTAACATAGCTAAAAAAGAGCTGGAACAACTAGAACGTCTAGAGGACTCAAAACTGCAGCGACGACTATGTATGCTTACTATGTAAGAAGCAGTGTGATATTTATATTAGCGACATAATAAATTTTTTTAAATGATATTCTTAAAGCTATAAAGCATACCATTAAACCTCTCTTGCGTAACTTTATAATTATTAAATATTTTAAGCATTCATAAATGAAAGCCTAATTTTAAAAAGTTAATTTCATGCTTTTTATGTTAGTATTTTTTTTTTGAATTGTTCTTGGTTGAAAAATACCTTATAATTAACTTAATGGATCTGATAAATTTTAAATTTATTTATGGACTTACGCGACATTAAATCCTTAAATCTTCGATAGCACTGTTTGTTGTAGTAACTTTTTTCATTGTCCCCATTATTTTTTAATTTTAAAATTACACGTAATATTAACCGTACAGCATCTGGGACTATTTTAGAAACAATTTTCTTAAGGTACCAGCATTCACTTTTATGTATCAGCCATCCTTGTGTTTGGCAAACACGACCACAATAATAAACATAATGGCAGTCTGAACATTTTAAAACTTTATTTCTATTTAAAATTAATTACCATTTTGATAACGAAAAATTAGATTTTATTTAACTTTTACTTACGATTTTAAACAGAAATCACATCTATCTTTACGATATTTTGATTTAAGTGTGTAAGCAAAAGGATTTTCGCTAAAAATACGGGTACCTCTTTTAAGACCTACATCACTGCATTTACTCTCCATTTAAGTTGAAATATTATATTAAATTTTTATTAGTTAATTCATAAATGTTCCAAGTAAAATGCAAAATATATTAATAGGTTATTTATCTGCTGTCAAATTATACGAAGAGGTTGACAGCTATTCTATTATTTTGCTGTAAAATGTCAAAAGAAAAGGTGTGTTCAAAAAGTCGGATAAAATTTGCTCTCGAATTTCTAGCGCTATACTATCAGTGTCGGGCTTTATAAAGTAAGTCTAATTGACTGTATTCTAAAATATACGTTTTCATTTATATTTATTCTGTAATACCGGTTGGTTATGTTTAACATATATGCTCTTTTCTTAGCTACCAAAATATCTAAAAGTTTTTTCTCCTTTTTTCAGCTCAGTAAAAGCATGAATCGGTTCTGTCAAAATACGCACCGCCAAATTTCATTTTATATCTTTCAGTTTATTTATTTTTATAAAATATATTTCAAGTGATATTAGTCAACAGATTTAGGATAAATGGCAGATACTAAACGCAATAAAAAACAAATTAAAATAAAAGTAAAAATTTTTAACGTTCTATACAGCTTTTTAAGTTGCCTTAAATCTTCATGCCTGAAAAAATTAATTAATCAAAGTCTATCGGCATATTCGAAAATAAATGGAATGTATTAAATTTTTGCTTGCTGCTTTTAAAAGTTTCAATTTTAAAATATTTCTTACTAATTAAAAATTGAATTGGTAAATTATAATCTTGCTTGCATTTTAGGAACCAAAGCGTCCAATTATACTTATTAAGAAAAATGAAAAAGAACAGGGAAGTGAAATTCCAAAAAAAGATGATCAAATAAAAAAATCTAATGATCAAATACAACCAAAGATTCTTTTGAAAGCTAAAGGAAAAGATATATCATTGCAAAATAATGAAATTAGAAAAGTACTAGAAAATCCACGTGCTGGAGCGATTACAATACAAACTAAAGAAAAAGAGGTATCATCATGTAATACGGTCACAAAAAGTAAAATATCAATATTAACTGTTTTTATTTTAATAATGTTAATAAAAAGTATTTTCATAGCTATAACAAAAGTCAATACGCCAGATATGGTCATTTCTGTTCCGCTTATATCTGGAAATGAGCAAGTTAATTTACAAGTTTCAAAATTTTTAATAAAATCAAATACTAATTTTTTTGTTATTGGAGTTATTGGAGCACAAGGTGTCGGAAAAACAACATTATTAAACCTATTGACTGATGAAGAAGAAACAAATATAAATTGTGATTTTTTTTTAAGAACTGAAAATTGTGCTTTTTCTTACAAAAATAAAACTGAAAAACGTCCAACAAAAGATTTCACAGACAATATCAAAATATTTATTACTAAAAGTAGACATATTCTATTGGATTGTCCTCCGATACTTTGTAGTTGTTATAACAGGAATGCATTATCAAATGAATCGTACGATATTAAAATGATTAATTTTCTTTTTGAAATTTGTCATTTAGTTTTAGTAGTACAGGATGATTTTTTCAACTTAAACATTTTACGCTTGCTTCAGTTAGCTCAATTGATAAAGCCAAATAATGATAACAAATTATCAATGGATTATTATCCTCATATTTTATTTATTAAAAATAAAGCAAAACGTAATGATTTTGAAAAAAGACAAAATGATATGCATATTATGATTGAACAGTTTTCTAGAAATTCAAAACTTGAATTATTCAAAAATATTCGGGTAGTTCAAAAAAATACAAATAACAAAATGTGCACTGCATATGAGTGGATTGATTATTTTACAATACCTTATATAAGTGGTAATTAAAAAATTTTGTTGGTAATATTACTATAAAGATAGTAATTATTATAATTCCAGATGAGGGCTTAACACCATATTGTTCAAATATACAAGAAATTGTATTGAGTTTTAGAAATCGAGTTCTAATGTCTCCAAGGAAACCAATGAGTGCTACAAATACGGAAATTACTGAAACTATATGGTTTGAAATTGTTATTGGATTTTTATTGAATACATCGTTCTTCTTCTTGAATCTTTATGATCAGGCGAAACGAAGTCTTACAGAAAGCTCACATGAATTTAGACTATAGGCAAGTTAAATTTTTTACATATTACATTGCTAGGAAGTTATTTTTATTTTGAAAACAAAATTTTTAAGTTAAAAATCATTCATTGGCTGAATATTTCAATTTTAAAATACTAAATCAATATATGTAAAAGATAACGTAAATAACTTAAAAATTGTTATTTGAACTAATTTCACTGAATATCGAGTTAAATTCTTATTTTATGAAAAAATTATTTTGAGTTTTTTTTTTCGTATGAATGAAATAAATTATAATCCACTATAATAATTTTTATTACAAAGCAAAAGCTTATTTATAAACTGTTTGTAATAAAGGTTTTCTACGTTGCTCGATAGGTTTGTAAGCGTGCTGATATACACTAGATAGCCTCCAAAATTCTGGATATCCACCCTGTCCAGCACCTCCTTTATAGCATGTGAAAGGCGGAACTAGTGTATTAATATCATAATTCTTTTTTGTATATGGATTTCGTGGTTTTGGTATATGTTGTTTTTTCGGTAACATTGTTAATGATATAGTGTTACAACCATTGTCTGAACTTGTAAATTGATTTGATTTTAATAAGTCTAATTTAGATGATGTCTTATTTTCAGAGGTTAATTTATTTGATTTTTTTGAATTAAATTTTGGAAAAAAATTTTTAAAACAATCTTGAGCTATATTTTTGTTTGATTTCTCATTTGTTTCATTACATTTCGCTGTAGTAATAATGTCTTTGGTTATAATTTTACTTGTTGATGAATTTGGTGAACTAATAGAATGTTCAAGCTGTTTTCCTGATATTTGGAAATCAATAGGAGAAGTTCCACATGAGCACTTGGTATAATTTTGATATTTTTGAGTGAAGCTTGTTTTGCGTTGTATAATATCTTTTTCAAAAAAATTGGTTTCTCCAAGTGTATTATTACAAACACCACCAATATGATTTAATTCATTAATTTTTGATATTCGGGGTGTTTTAACTAAAGTAAAAACTGATGGTGCTGCTGATCCATTTGAACCATCGATATGTTTGGAAGGTTTTGGTTCATTATTTTTATTTTGTGGATGATAATCCCAGCAAATCGCTAAATCCATTAGGCTTAAATTTTCCTTTTTGATAATTGATGTTTGAGGTCTATTATTTAAGTCAGAAGTATCAACAGGTTTTGGTACAACTCCACAAGTTTTAGGGCGATAGATTTTCATTTTAGTACATTGTGTGGGGCCAGCTTTATAGGTTTTAACACCAATGCCACTAACTGATGGTATAATATCAAGAACTATTCCAGGATTTATAGATTTTTGCAATTGAAGTCGGCGATAATTTTCATCAGATATACAGTCTGGAAGGGGTTTGTGCTCAAGATTTTCTTGTGCCATTTTTTTTGCTGTTAAAAAATTGAGATAAGCAGGATGGGTGATAGTTAAGCTATGTTCGTTAAAGCTATTTGAATTTTCCATTGTCTTTATTTCTTGAGTAATTTCTATTTCTTTTTTATCTAGATTATTTAGATTCGATGACGTAATTGTCTTTGTTACAAATGAATCATTATTAACTTTACTGTTATTAATATAATCATGTTCTGGATTTGATATATCACATGTTTTTTGCTTATATTCAATATTCGACGAAATATTTGAAGTGGGTGAGATAAATTTTTGTGAAAATTGCTGAAAAAAAAAATGGTTTTAAAAAAATTTTTTCGTATATATTGCGAAATAATATGTCATTTCGGCTTATGTTATGTTAATCTGTCTCTCATAGTAAAACTCTTTAATAAATTTTTTTTCATTTTTAAAAAATTACGTACTAACAGATACTGCCTAAAAGTGAAAATACAATGAATGCGAAAAGGTTTACGCAACTAATTTGTTTTATAAAGAAAAAAAATGTTTCGGAAGGTATTAGCACTTAGTTTTTTTTACGCTGTCCTAATACATATTGTTATTCTTTTTACACGGCAGATACTAGTTCTTCGAATATAGAAAGAACTTCACTATAGTTTATTAAATATGTTTTACTAAATATCCAACAAGACTCAACAAATTCAGCTTAATAAAAACCTTTTTTTTTAAAATTCCGTATTAATTTTGATTTGCAAAATTAGTAACTTTAAGTCAAGTGTTCGCTGACTGTTTTTCTATTTAACTGAACCGATTTATTGTTTTAACTTGAATTAATTTTGAATTAATACAATTCAGAAAGTTTAAATGGGCCCTCATTTTTAGATGAGAATTCACGCCCTTTTATCCTATGAATTTGGATACTCCAAGAAGAGAAATATTGCAGATGTAAGCTTCCTTTTGTGTAAATAGGCCCAATACAAAATAATTATTTTATCTACAAAGTGAAAAAATATACTTTATTGCTAATAATAATATAAATAAATTAACATAATAGCTATTCTTTAAATATTGCATTTTTTTGCTTACCAAGTCCTTCTCTGGTAAATTTTTATGCTTATCTTTAACTTCATTTACTTTCCTTTGTTGTCCTATCAGTTCTCTATTAATTTTACCAGCTTCATATTTAGTGATTTTATTTGGTAATTGCCAAGTATTTTTGAAATTTCCCCATGGGCTAGATTTAGGTCTGCTTTATATTTTATAATGCATAACTTTTTATTTATATAGTAATAAATAAGTTGTATAATTACCGTGGAATTGATTTTAATATGTGACCATTATTATCAGCAATTACTTTTGTTGCATTTTTTCTAAAGCAAGGATAAATTGATGTTTCTCTTGCCACTTCCCAATTACGAAGTTTCTTTGGGTTAAATGAACTGTCATACTATAAATTGATATTAAAAATTAGATCGGTGTTAAATTTGTGCAATGTAATAAAATAATAGTATTACTTTTATATAAATTTACAAAATTATCTTTTACATTTTTTAAAAGTCGAATGTTGAACATTTAGACTAAAAATATTAATCATCATACTCATATGAGAATTCATATACAAAATTAGCTTGATTCAAGCTCTTGGAAAGTGCTCTCAATTAATATGGCAACATAGCGCTCAAACAGAGTGCTAAAAATATTTACCGCCCAGATTTATGATGAATAAGAAATTCAGAAATTCAGAATATAAACCATACCTAGGCTGTTAAAGAAAACAGAGAACAACACCTTATTCTTTTTTTATTTGAGTTTTTGTATTTCTTCAATAATAAATGTTTTAGATAGTTGCATAATTGCTTTATATGTACTTTTAGTTTATCACGCTGGATTGCTTATTTATGATAGATAAAAACATATTGGAACTCTTTAGTTCAAATTTCCTCTTATCCTTGGAAGTATAACCTCTTTGTTCACCATATATCACAAAAACCTGGGATATCTTGTTCTTCGTTTTCGTCAGTCCATAATAAATACAAAACTAAGATGATTATTAATTTTTTTTGCGTTTTCTTTGTAAATACAAAAGGTATTTATTAAAATACATTAAAAACCCATTCCCTAATTATAACAATTTTCAATGTTTAGAAATAATTTATTTTAGTTCGACTTAAAAAAATTGCATTTTATACACAGTAATAATTTTAACTATATAATAAACCTAAATGTTTTATTGCTAAACAAATATTATATTGTAATTTATACCAAAAAAATTTCCCCTTTAATATTTAGAAAAAATATTAAATCGGATGTCAAATAAATTCAAAGCGACATGTGTAATAGGCTCTTTACAAAATCCAACTTAATCTTTGTTTACTTTTTTAAAAATTATCCCTAATTCCTATATCATTTATCACTATGACAAGAAATAAAACTATAAGGATTAGACATATGGTCAATTGTGATTTTCAAACAATAACAAAAATATTTTACTCATTGAAAGATTTAAGTACATTAATAATATCTAGTTTTTTGTTTTGTTTTTAATATTCATTTTGTTATTTTCATTTAAAATATTTCTAATAATATATTTTAATTTTAAAAATTTTGTTACCTTAATAAAAAAGTTTTTAGATTAAAATAAATTAATTAATTTAAAATATCTACTTGTAAATATAGGAAATTTTTTTGTTATTAAAAATTACTACAATCGAAAATTATCTTCTCAGTTTAAATTAGTAAACCCTCAGCGTTGGCTTATCCCATTATCACTTTGAGCCTTATTAAATTTACACGCCAATTACGTCCTTGGTAAACGATTTGTCGACAAGAAAATTTTATACATATCTCAATTTGAAATTATATCTAAAGTAACTAAGAATACCCTTATGCATTTAGCCACTTCAGAGTGATCAATTGACAAATAAATTGATTTTAAACTCAATTAGGGGCTCCCGGACATTATCATTCAGCTGCATATTGAATCTATTGTCTTGAAAAGACTCATCTTCCTTCCTTATATTATATCTCTTCCCCTTTATATATATATATATAATATAAAAGAATCTAGTATTACCCATGGGACTCATTTATCACGTTTAAGGATTATGTCTTGTAGTCAAAAAGCTATTTAGGCAGGTTGCATACTATAGTAATTTGGAAATTTAGTCACTCCCCTTTGGTTATTTGCTTTTTTATTTTAGAATATAGATTTGGCTGTGTATTTTTGTTCGTTTGTTTTATTTTTTTTTATGAGACTAGTTTTCTCACCTCATGTTATACTGAGGGTGTTATAGAAGAAGGGTGGCAGACCGTATAATCCGATCGTTAAATACCACATTGGATTATCTGAATCAGATTCGAACAAGTGTTTCATTCTAGATGAGTTAAAACAATTTTACGCTATCTAATTCTTCCAAGGGTACCAGATATATGTGTAAAAAAGAATGTTTCGATATGTATATACATATATATAGTTTTTTATTTTATCAACGATATAATTGAAAACACATGTTAGTTACAATTTTAGGAATGAATTGTTTTAAGTTTTTTATTTTTCTATTGGATTACTAAAATTTTGCTAATGTATTTTATTTTGCTAAGTATGTAAAATTTTAACCATAACTTACTTTTTTTAATTATTCTATCAAATTATTTTCAGTTTTCAATTTAAAAAATAGAAATACTTATTTAAAATGCACTTGAATAGATTGAAGCAAAAATTAGGACTATCTACAGAAAACCTCTGTATCCTTTTTCAGAAATGATAATATTAAAATAAAATTTTTTATATTTTATTCGCTAAATTGATAGCGTGCTCTTTGATTTATACAATAAAAAAACAATAAAATATGAATAACATTGAGTTAATAAACTTACACGCAATGTTATATATAATATTTGTTAGTAAATGTTTTCTTTTTTTAGATCATAGCATTATTTCTAAAAACGAAAAAGAAATGCTAAGTAGAAAATGTGTATTTTAAATAAAATAAGGAAACTGATGTCATAAATTTATTTTTATATGAAATAATATTCCCTTTATTAATTCCTATTTTAGATTATTTTAAATTTATTTTGTAGTTGCATATTTATGCTACCATTAAATATTCTGTAAACAGAAGTTGTTATCCTTTATATACTTTAGTGTTGCAGTTGTTCTGCTTTTTATTAAATAAATTTTTCATTTTATTTTAAAAATTATTTAAGGCTTTGTACGATGAAGTAATACATCAGCAATATTTCACCTGATGTAATAAATACAATACCATTTAACTAAATTACTGTTCTTCTGCTGCATAAGGATAAAGGAGATTCGAAGCATGAAACAGAATGAAACAAATCATACGAATTCTTCAGAAGAATTCATGCAAAATTTTTACTAGCACTTTAATGGACTTGGACCGAAAAATTAGTGTGTGTTGTCAATTTCAAAGACATTTTTGTGGCTCCCATTAACTATCCAATTTTTTTTTTTTTGTACAATGGAATAAAAATATTCTTGTGGGTACAATTGAACAGTTTTTGATAGAAACAAAAGTCAGGCATATTATTTTTGGAGCAAATTATTCGCTTGAGATTATAATAAGTTCACTAGGAAAATAATAATTAAAATCACTATAAGCTATAACTATAATTAGCTAATTTTTAGCCATATTACATACAAAAAATATTAAGGATGATGATTGTGAATTCTAGAATGAGTCCTAGAACTAAAATCATTGAATTTTTCACTAGTGCTATAACTGAAATTTAGCTTTCTTTTATTGATTATTTATCCAAAATTTTCTAACTGGAGTTAAATTTTATCTTTGCAAAGGCTGAGAAAAATAAGTAAATTCAATGATAGAATCTTCCCACGTAAGGAAAATTTTCGAATAGAGTAAAATTCCGTGAAAAATAAATGAGAGGTTAATACCAACGTATTAAAATTATAAAAAAGCCTTAAGTTAAAAAAGTAGAATTTAGTTTAAGTGAAAAGTTTAGTATTGATTATGGCCAGCATGATAAATATGTCATATGAAAGCCGCTACTAGTATGAGTTTAGGGCTCCATATTAAATGACTGCATGATAATTTATGCTTGGCCTCATCGAAAGATTTTTGTATAGAAAATAATTTGTTGAAATTCTAAAAAAACAATGATTTTAAGTGTCAACAAAATATTATTAGCAGAGATATTCGATAAAGTTTCTTTTTTGTTTTACCGACAATAGTCTGGCTTAAAAAAATAACACAAATCCCACACATATATTGGCTCTTCAAAAATTACAGAAAATAATGAAATTCAAGTTAAATTGAAGATAATTTTAGTAATTTTTCTATCATAATTTTTAAAATATATTTATTTGTTTTTGATTTCCAAATTTTATAGTTCTGAGGAAAAACAAACGATAGAAATGGTAGTCTGCGTTAAATATTTTTTTTATCTTAAAGAAATCAGCGATTTACAGAAATATTTTGAAGTTTGAAATTTTATTCAAAAAAAAAAAAAAAATAAAAAGGCCTTCTGATTATATTTAGCATAAATAATTGTTTTCGAAGTTTCAACAAGATCTGCTTTAATAATTTAATATTAAAATGAAAATATTTTGGATAATTAAATTCAATTGAACTAATTGAAATTCTTTTTTAAAATATTCAACTAAAATGCTTACTTACTTGATTTGCACTAAAACTTAGTGACATCCTTAAAAAAAAACAAGAAGAAAAACTGTTCACTAAAATTTTTAAATAATTTACACTGGGTCAACAAAAAAATTTTTAAATGTAAGTATTTTGAGTGAAAATATTTCAATGGTACCAAAATATTAGCTTGATTAAAATTAAAAAATTGATATTCCTTTACTAACATAATTCTTAGTTACCTGAAATCCTAGAAACCGAAAATATTAAATCAATTTTCCTTTTTTTTTACATCCTGACGACCATATTGTTAGGTATTTCAGAATAATAATTCAATTAATAAAGTCAAATGAATATAACTTAGTGGTAATATTTTGGTTTATGAATTATTTAAAAATTAATAAATAAAGGTTTTGTAGAAAATTCGAAGGTATTTTGTCTAAACTGCATTCAAAAAGGATGTTTGACTTTATTTTGGATCTTGAATGGAATGCTTGCTTGCTGGGATGTCTGTTTGGTAAACATATTTAATAAAATCTTTAAATTTTTAAATATATATTCTTTAAGAAAGTATTCTCGTGTGGAGCTCAAGATTTTAAAATTTTTTAGAAATTCAACCTTTTAATTAAACTAAATTAAATTATATTATATCAACGTTTGAAATTGTAGAAAAAAATTTTATTTAACTATACAGCCATAAATTTTTACACAAGCATATATCCTTCACCTTTGTTTTTTAGATTAATGCTTTTTAAATGACAGATTTCTACTGGTAAAACTACCGATAAAACATTTTTTCCTAAAAATTATTGTTAAGTTTAATTTTTCTACATTTAAAATATAATTTATATTATATTTCGGTATACATATTGTCAATTTATACGCTACAAAAACAAAGAGAAAATTAAAAATAAACTTTTTTATAGTTACAACAGCATCAATATATTCTTTGATCACTTTGCATTATGTGCTGTAACTTCATTAATACTTTAAATATTGGGCTAAAATTTCAACAGTATATTTCTCAAAATTATTACTTTCAAAAATCGTCAAATAGGAATACTCCCTTAATTAATTTTAACTCATTTAAATTATAAATAAAAAGTTACTATTATTATAGTTTTCTTAAATTTTTTGTAAACTACAAAACTAAAATGTAAAAATGTTAGATGATACCAAAAAATTAGCACAGATAAATTTTTTGAATTTGGAAAATAAGTTTTTCCAACAAGCAAACCAGCAAGCTAGCATTTTAATCGAAACGAAGCTCTACAAATCATGGCTTAATTCTCTAATCTGCATAAGGTATAAATGAAATATTTTTCTTTTTAGCTGTTTAAGTTTAAGCTCCACCCATAACTGACACATGCGTCGAAAGTTCGATTTTTATGTGCTCAACTATTATATACAGTTATACATATACATACATAGGAGAATTTAAAAGTATATTATTAAAATAAATTTGAAAGGACAAGTTTTATATAATATTAAATAAACTACAGATGCTTATTTTCAAAAATTTAACCGTGCTTATCATAATAATTATTTTTTTTTATTTATAAAATAAAAAGTCTTCTCTAAAAATAAAAAATGTGGGGATAAAATAAGAATTTAAAAAGATATAATTGTAGAAACTTTAAAGTTTTTTTTTATTTAAGTTTGAAAATTTTGAAATCACTTCAAAATTCTAAAAAAAGGCTAAATAATAAGAAAATTACATCATAGCTTTTAAAATTTATTGTCCTGTGTTGTGTAGAATTTGTCTTTTTCTTGAAATAGGGACGTTTAATCGTATAAATTCTAATGATATTGCTTCCATAGTCTCATATCTCGCATTAATCTTATTATTTGAATCAAATTTTCAACGCAGAAATTTTTTTTTTTCAAGTTCTTTAACCAGTTAACTGATTTTGACGTGTATGCACATCAAACCAAATCTCTATTACGGTGCGTTCGACATGTTTACTCGTCGTTAAAAATATAAAATTACTATTGACTATGAAAACTCGAAAATGGTGCAAAATTTTGGGATACATAGAATGCTCTGTAGCCTTAAGACCTAGAGATTGCAAAAAAACGTATTTATAGTGAATATTATAACGTTGTAGTTACTTGCGATGATTATTAAAACGTGTTTTGCACCGAACGAACCGAACTTTTCTTCATGTGTCTTTCTTTTTCATATACATATTTCATTATAATTGAGTCATTCAGAAGCCAATGTGGATAAGTCCAAAAAATCCAAACTGAGAAATTTAATGTTTCTTAATGCATTCATAATACATAACACATACGGAGGCTATTAAAAAAAGGATTTTTTGACCTACAAATAATGAAAGTATGAGTAAATCGTTTTAGGACTAAGAAATATATAATTGATTCTATTTGCAAAAATCAGAAAATATGAAAAAATGGACTTATCCACATTGGCTTCTAAGCGACTCATTTGAGAATTTTCAAGTTTATAATAATAAAAACTTTTTAAGTAATAAATGGTTATGTTTTTCTTAAATAAATATGTAGTTCTCCGTTTTTCATATAATTTGTAATAGAACCATTTTGCCCTACGTTCGTCGTGTATACACGTTACTGCTTGATTTTAATTCAACACACTGTGAGGGGTTTTTAAAATGAAATTCGACAGTTAACTGGTTAAATAAAGATCACGTCATCATTATCATCATTGAAAAGAGTTTTACCGTTTGGATATTGGATAAAATAATAGGTTTTATAAGAATAAAACCTTTCAAACGATTCAATATTACATTAAATTATGTTTATTTCGGTTTTCAACGTAAGACAATCTTACCGGTCAGCTATTGATTTGATGGCTCCTTCAACCAGCTTTCAGTTCATCTTTTCCATTTAGCAGAATGTTGATTCAATTCAACAGTAAAGTAGTTGATTTATATCTGATTAATTGCCACATATGTAAAAACGAAAACAATTCTTGTTATTCTTCTAAAAAGTGCTCTAAATCTAAATCATTTCTGATTTGTGTGAACTTTATTTTTTTTAAATATAAGGAAAATGTTCAATTCATATTTTAATGGAGTCATTTTTTATATTGTATTTTCATCAGACAGAAATTTTGTGAATTTTTTTAAAATTAAAACTTATTTTTCTTCATTGTTTGGAAAACAAAAAAAAGTGGAATAACTTAAGACATTGTAACTCAATTACAATGGATCTAAATAATATAAAAATTTTAAGAGTTGTCGTTTCATTGCTAATTATTTTTTTGACAGTCTTAAATCTTTTTAGGTCATGTGTCAACTAATTTGTTGAAACTTAACTTTTATTCAAACGTTGACAATATTATTAATAATTTCAATGAAGAAATATGAAACTTAAATTTCTTAACTAATGTGAAATGTACGAAGAGTTAACAAAATAATCAATTGTCTCCTAGTCAACACGGAGTTGCATTCATTTCAAAAGTATTCCTTTCATTTTCGATTTTTGGTGATTTAATTATTAAAAATGATTTATCCTCTTGAACGATTAACAACAGTAGAATTTATATCCTATTCTTTTGTTTGTTCTTCAGAAAGAAGAACAAAGTTATTCCCGTTATATGTATAAAAAATACTTTCAAAAAAATTAAAAAACAGTTATTTTTATTTTTCATTTCAGACTACTGCTATCATAAGTGGCCTTCAAAATGTTTCAAAGTTTTTTATGAAAACAATTTAAATGATGGCACGGGTGCAAGACTGCTTATGAAAATTTTGTTATAAAAATTACACTATTTTCAGTAAATAAAAAAATCATTATCCTAATATTTTTCTTACAATTGGGATCTTAAGCGTCGATGGACTATACTTTCTAAATTAGTAACAATTGTATTTAATACAATTTACTGAACTTTTCAAAGAAATGAAGTATTGCAAGAATTGGTGGATATTATAAAAGATGCCCCACACTTTAAGTCTTTATGATTAAAAATTAAAACGAATTTTTTAAAAGGCATTATTTATATATTTGTTTCTATATGTGCTTCCAGTATCAAATATAATTTTCTCCTATTACTTGTAGAGGTATATATATATATATATAAGCTAAGATAGCTTGTAAAACATAACTTTATGAACATACTTTTAATGCAATTTCTATATATTTCAGTTTTCATTAGGATTTACTTCAAGTGAAGACTTGCTTAAAGAAACCGAATATAATTTTAGACTGTATTTTAACGGTGGTTTGTGGCTTAGTGTAAATAAGCCTTAGATGCTTACCATTTTAATTACTTTTTTAATTTATTGTATTAAATTAAAATTATATTCTGCAGAAATGGAAATAATATACAAAATATGTAAAATTCAAATAATTTCCTAAGTTAAAAGTAAAAATTACTTTTGATGTATGATAAAGGACAAAAAGTTTAATAAATTGAAAAGAAAGTAGAAATTTATATTAATATATAAATATGTGTATATATATATATATACATATATATATATATAGATAGATTTTACATTCTTAAATACAAAACTGTTTTTAGTCTGCATGCAAATACATTTCTTTGCTCTAGTTTTAAAATCATTTTCACTTGAAATTAACTTTTTTTAAAAATTATGTAAAATTTTTATGTATATATAACTACAGTATAAATCATTTATTTCATGCATATATATATATATATAAATATATATATCTACAGATATTTATTTAGCATTAATAATTCTGGGTGGAGCAAAAGGACGCCATTTTCAAATTCATCATTGATTATCCTTAGAAAATGACCCTTTTTGCGCAAAACATATGCCAATGAGATGAAGTTTCAAAATTTTTTCAGATGAAGGGAGCATCCCACTATATAAAAGGATGCTGTGTTTTAGATTTTCTTGCAGTCGATTTTTGTTAACGGGCTTAGTATAGTTGTTTGCAAAAAAAATAAATAAAATTTATGAACATTTTTATTTAAATATTCAATAGTTGATATCAAATGGATAAATTTTAATTTTCATAAATGTAAGTTAATGTAATGTACTGCCTAAAATGTAATTTTCTCTAAATTATTTGATTCATTTTTTAAGAAATTTTAATTTAAGTTGCTTAAAATTACAATTTAAGAAATTTTATATTCTCCAGGAAAATTTTTATTATACTCTTTATTTGATTTTATTAATTTTTTTTACAATCAAACAAATGTATTACTCTCGATAAAAGTAAGTTAAAAAAGAAAATATTTAAAAAAGTGCAATTAATGAAAAAGTATAAAAAATAATTTCAAAAAATATTTATATATTCATTAAAGATTAAATTTTATCTAAAATATCCTTTATAACTCAAATTCAGTGCCAAAAGCAATTTACACGAAGAATAAGTGCAACCATTAACTTCAACGTATTTTTCCTCAAAACAAAATAATTAAATCATTAAATTTGAGTCAAAACGTTTTCTGGTGAAAATTTTTTTAAAACTTCGAAACCAGATGTTACCCGAAGTTTGGAGGTCTGAATCCAAAAAAGAAGGTGGTTTCTCTAGAAATTCCTTAAATTTTTCTATAGTCATAACATTTATGTGTTCATTGTCCTGACACAAAATAATTTTTTTTTTACAAATTTTCTTATTTATTTAATTCAGAAGTCTAGAAAAATATTCCTCTATGAGTGTTTTGCCCTTTTTTTAAAAAGAAATGACAAAAATATTCTTTTAGCGTCTCAAAAACCACTACTAAAAATTTTAACGATAGATAAATTATTTCTTGCAACTTTTGGTGTAGAAATACTAGCTTTTGTCTACTATATTGACCTTTGTTTGATTTTTGGCAAATGTTAGTCATTCATGTTAACAAAATGATGCAAAAACTCACTTTTTGAAACGACTCAAAAATTTTTGGGAAACTTGTTATCAAATTTGTTTGCCGTCACTAGTAAACAAAGGTAGCATAATATATTTTTGTTAAATATGTGTATATCTTGCATGGTCAATTAAAATTAAGCTAAAGAAAACTCTAACTGAATACAAAGAAGTGGTTATTAAATACTTTGATAGGAAGCCGCAAAATTTACTGTTTCTAAATGAATCTCTGAAATTCTCTGTTTAACATCTCTGTATTAAGGAATCGGTATAGCGATACCGCGAGTAACTCTCCCTAATCACTTCATTTAATCCAATATTGGATTACATTTTTAGGGCCGCCATAAACGGGAGAACATTGTCCCGAACGTTGTCCTCAGCGTACCATGTTGAATTTGTGAATAAATATCTATAGTGTTATCCGGTACATAATTTGATAGTGCATTACAATTTTATTTAAGGATATATAATAAATATTGCTTTTGGATTTTTATCTTAAGTTGCTGTAATGAGAATGTGTAGGCTTCATAGCTCAATCAAACTTTTTTTGTTTTAGATTCTAAAGAAAATTAAGTAAGATTTACATATTTTCTGGGCTTTTACAAATCTTCTAATTTATTTAATTCAGACGTCTAAATAAATACTCTTTTGTGAGTATTTTGCTCTTTTTTCGAAATAATTGATGAAAAAATTCTATTAGTATCTCAAAAACCGCTACTAAGGATTTTAACGACAAATATATTGGCTCTTTCAAATTTGGTGTAAAAATATCAGCTTTTGCCTACTATATTGACCTTTATTTGATTTTTGGCGTATATTGGTATCTACTTAATAGCTGTATGGAACCTTTTTTTGCATAGAATCTATTGTGTCTAGATTCTAAGGTAAAGTAAGTGAAATTTACATAATATTTTCTGGGAATTTAACAATTCTTAATTTATAATTTTCTAAAGTTCGTTCAAATATCACCCGTAAATTAGCACTGGCCTCTAGGATAATAAGACTTATTAATACCTTAATGTTACCTACTCACAGATACTCAATCAGCAACATAAATAAATAGTGATTTTCACTTGATACTTAACCATTTGGTTTTATTTGGCTTACTTTAATATGAGGCAAGGAGTACGACCATAATGGCCAATTTGAAATACTTTCTGCAAACTTTCAAATATCAATTGAGGATGTGCAAAGACAATTTTGTAGCTAGTACAAAATTAAATGAACGATTAATACTATGATTTGCAATGAATATTAGTTGTTTTTGAAAATAAATTTTTTGTCTTTAATCAGTTGAATTTTTTACCTCCTACTTAGATCTGCCACAAACTCAGACCTAGGGCTGCTATTACATAAAATAAATTAAGAGATATGTATTTATTTGGATATATTTCCTGAAAATCTAGGAAAATATAAGACAAGTTCTTGTCGGAGTAATGGTTTTAATAAAAAAAGAGAATTAATTAAAGTCATTCTTACCTATTTGGAAAATTACAGAACGACTTTTCTTAAATAAAATATTTCAAATCATTTTCTAGTAAAACAAATCGAATGAAATTCAATAAGAAGATAGCTAATAGGTTTTTTAGAGTAAAATCATTTGATTAATTTTTTCACGCCCTTCCTTGAATTTTACACTTCTATTATACTAGACCTACTTAGAATTCTAATAATATTTGTGATTCTAATAATAATTGTGGTGAATGAAACGAATAAACAGAAGTTAGAAAAAAAATTTGATTAATAATTCAACAACCCTTTCAGGATTCCACAAAAATGACACGCTTGAGGCGGTTACACATTGTAATTTAATTAGATGCTTAGCACGTTTGATGTAAAGAGGGTGGTTATAGGATATACACTCCTTTTATATTTTTGAAAATATTTACAATAACTTCTTTCAAAAAGAAATAAAATGGGGTGAAGTCTTTAATATGTTTATAATAAACAAGCAAGCAAACAAAAAATCATGAAAATAAGGGCAAACATGATTCTATGTTATGTATAAAAATTCAAAAGATCAAAAGTAAAAAGTAAATATTTTATTTATTGCAGTAATTTTTATTTCATATTTCCAATAAGCAATAAAATATAATATTTATGAAATTTTTGATTTATTGTATTGCAGTACTTACCTTAAATTTTGAAAAATAAAATCTTAATTTTCAGATAAAAATCTTTTCATTTTGATATTTTTAAAATTAATTAAGTAAATTTTAAAGTAATTCCGATTTTCTTATGAATCTTTTCATAATTTCATGGTTTAGATAAAGAATAGAAATTTCCGTAATGAAAAAACTCCTTTTGAAATTAGGCATGTTCTTATAATTTTTATATTAATTTAGGGTTTTATTTCTATGATTCAAAAAATGATTTTAGTTTTTAAGTGGTGGATTCTGTTAAAAATTAATTACAGAAAAAATTAAAAATTAAATCTTTTGTAATGAGTATTTGTGAAAAATTTAATAACATAAGTTTAAATAAATAAATACAATAAAAAATTTAATTTGAAACTTGAAAATAGAAAATATTTTAATTCTCTCATTTCACCATTATTAATAATTTTTATGGTTCCTAAAATCCTTTAGTAATTTTTACAGTTTTCACACTTAAAAAATAAAAACTGTAAATTGATGTAAAAAATTTAAATATTTATAGCTTGATAGCAAATACAATCAAACAAATTTATTTATTCAACATGTTTTGATTTTTAATCTTTTAATTTATAGACTTAATATATCATGGTTTATGACATTGAGCAAATTATTCCTGCTGAGAGTACTTCATTGGGCCGTGGATACCTTCATGCTGGTTTACCATGTGAAAATATTCCACCAGTTATGCATACAAGTGCAAGACGAAGAACAATTCCAATTACCAATTTAGATCCATCAGATTTAGTTGGATTATCTAGAGAAGAAAGAAGACGGCGTCGTCGAGCAACCCTTAAATATAGGACAGCGCATGCAACACGAGAACGAATACGGGTTGAAGCTTTTAATGTTGCATTTGCTGAATTAAGAAAACTACTTCCAACTCTTCCTCCTGATAAAAAGCTGTCAAAAATTGAAATTCTTAAACTCGCTATTTGCTATATTGCTTATCTTAACCATGTTTTAGAGACATAAAAATAATTCTATAAAATACGAAAAATCATATTCCAAGTTTTTTGTGATATTTTGTTGAAGTATTTATTTTTTATCTATTAAAGAATTTATTGTTTATTTCATTTGTATGAGTTTACATATATGTATATATATATATATATGTATATATTTCAGCAATGATCCCAAGTAAATGTATACCTTTTTTAAGGGTACCATTTGGTTTTGAAATATTTTGGTAGAATTAATGAGGGTTTGTCTTGGTGAAGCACCTGATCAAGGGAGGAGCTTTTATTTGTGAATCTTAATTGTCTTGCATTCTATTGTCATATAAAAAAAGAAATATTGGATTAATATAGCTGAGCTAAAATTTTTCCTTTTACATATTTGAATATTTATATAATATAGAACAAAGCTTATTTTGCACAATTCCATTGTATTAAAATGTCTTGAACAATGGATTTTTGTGGATAATATCTTTCGCAGTAACTAAGTTTTTATTTAAATATTATAAGCGATGGAAACTAAAATTTCTTAAGAATATTAAGATATGCTTTTTGTCCATATCCCCGGGAGACATCTGTAGTGAAATATTTTTCATATAAACAGTTGTTTACTGTGACCCTCATCTACTTTCCTTCTATCTGCCTAAACCCTTACTACCCGGATGGCGTTATCATATCATCCGATTTCCGTTTGGATTGTTTTCTAGTCTCTCTAGTGTTATTTGAAGTAGTCGATGTAATAAAATGGACTAGAGCTAGCAAAAGTTCGACTTGGACAAATAGTATTTTCATAAATTTAATTCAAATTTAAATAATCAGCTGATTTAAGAAAAGAACGGATGGGACAAATTGACTAAAATTATGTACTCATTTTCGAAACTTACGTTAATATCAGGTGGAGTAAACTTTTTCAAATTTAGGTCAGATAGTAATAATTCACGTCCCCGAAATACCTAGTCTATTTTTAAAAATAAAGTACATATGAAACTTTATTAATTTTCCTACTAAAAGTGGTAAAAAATATTCTTAAATAGTCGTATTTTGAGGTTATATACTATTTTGACAGTTACGGAAGTTAAAACACATAACCATAAATATGATGACAAATTCAACCATATAGAGAATTAATCATTTCTGGAATTTTTTACTATATAATTATATACTATTAGTCGTGCAGGTTTCTGAGGTAATGTAGGTAGCAGTGTATTTTTAAAGCTTAGTATATCTTGTTATTTGTTATCTACAACTGGACGTGGCTTCTTAATAAAACTTATTGAACGTATTTGCATTTAGGGGAAGAAATTTGGTGAAAACTACACATGGGGTAGTTCCGACAGAGTAGCTTTGTCATTTGTAGTATGTATTTGTCAGTCTTGCCAATCGCCATTTAATATATTAAGAAGACTTATTTAATTATACTGCCTTAGAATAATTAAAGTTTTTAATTAGAAAATATATACTTTAATAAATTTTATTCCTTCAACACCAAAATAATAAGAAAATAGTAAAGTATTTAGCCAGGTTCTCGTCTAATGTCAACAGAGCACTTTATGTTATTATTTCTGTATATTCAAACCGATATTTTCGGTGTGTTTTTTTAATCCGAATGTTCGATGTTTTCCCCTTATTTGCTACCACTTTGGACTAAGTATACCAGATGTATATAATTGTAAACAAGCCCATCCCATTAAATGTTGGTAATGACAAGTTTTATAATTTCATTATTATATTACGAACAAATTTCATACAAAACTTAAAAAAAAGATAGATCTATAAAAATATAATACAATCTCTTTTTTAAGAAAACTAGAAACAATGTTTTAATTCAAAGTTAATTTCTCTTTGAATACTTCAGCAGCCACCTTTTTGTTAATACGCTTACAGCCTGTTGTGGCAAATAATCCAAAGTCATTATCAAAAACTACAACACTATCAATAATATGCCTAAAAGACATCAATAAATAAACACTATTCATAATTTTACGAATATAATACTTACTGTATTAATTGTGATGGACATTCTCTTCCTGTTAGATTACCGTATTCAGCTCTTATGCATTTTTCAATATGTTTCTTTTCAAGGGGCAAAAATGGAATAAAGTGATCTATTAAGGTTTCACTAATAATACCAGACCGTTTAAAACCTCCTTCAACATTAAACGAAATTGTTTCAAGTATAATCTCAAAATTTGCAACTGTTGTTTTCTCTCTTAAAACTCCACTTTTCATTAATTCTCCCAATTTGTTTGATATTTCATATCCACCAGTATTCGTTAAAAATATGAAAATAGATTCACGAAAATTAAATCCCGCAACCTCTTCATGATAATCCATCAATGAAGCAATGGAATCCAATAGACCAAAAGGCATTGTATGAACTTCATCAAAAATAAATAATGAGCGAGGACATCTCTTAATAGCTTTTTTTACATTAAAAATAAGATCTTCCTTGAAAACAAAAAAAAAAAATTGTTAAGACAGTGTTGTGAAAACCGACTTTTAAATACTTTATATTGTGAAACTTTTGATGATAAAGGAAAATCAGTTCTTCCATAATACTTATGTATATAGTTACTCTTTAATCCCTTCTTATACAAATTCTTCGCTATAAAATCAGTAACAAAATTTTTCCCAGTACCAGTTGTACCATGAAAACTTATTACTAATGGTTTTTTTTGCTCTTTGGGTGAAGAAATGTGTGCTGCTAGAGAAGAAACTAGTTGTTCAATTAAAATGTGCTGTCCGTATACGTTTGTTTTCAAATCCAATAATAAACCTTCATTAGTTCAAAGAAGTATTAAAATAAAAATAAAATAAAAAAGAACTGCTTCTTACCAGACATGTTGGAATTAATATATAAATCATTACAGCATTCAAAAATTTGGCAATAAGTATTATTTTTAACGTATTCATAGTTATAATAACCTAAAGCACTAAGTCCGGCACCAATGCTAATAGATATAGGATCAATTAGAGCGAAAGTTTGATTTAAACAAATAGATATAAGAAAAATCCACTTCATTTCGATATTTAAGTACAACAAAATTACACATAAAATTTAGTTTTATTAAGTTACAATATAAAAAAAGCCGCCTATAATTTAACCTTGTCACTTTGTGTATTTAATATATTTGACATTTGTTTTCACTGATGTCTGAAAGAATCATACTTAACTTGATGAAAATGAAGCTCTATAGCTACATATCCTACATATTGCAAAATGTAATAGATGGCTCTGCTATTTAGCTGGTTTATTTTATCAAAAGCGAACAGATGGCTTTAAAATCGCTTTTTCCAAAGTAATAAAATACTCATAAAAAACCTTGATATTGCAACCAAAAAATACCGCTGGCAGTACTTATTTCATTGAGGGTATTTACATTGATGCCGGCATCTGTCAATTTCTACTTTAAGCGGAGGTGGAAGGTAAGACGGAGTTTCGAAATTTGAATCTTGTATGAATAACTGACGTTTCTGTAATATTTTACCAACACATATTTACATATTTTAGTGGAGTGAGATATAAAGGGGAAAATTCCTGAATCAGATTCGACAGATGCTGGCCTAATGTAAATACCCTCACTTGTTTTTTTGGATTCTACTTTGCTGTCACCGCTTCCGCACTGCAACCGCGTTCATTGTGTTTGAGCCATAAGAAGAGTACGTTCAGAAACTCATTAATTAACTCAAAAATTATGTCAAATTTCAAGTTAGCATTAACTGCAGCTCTATTAGGCTATTTTGGCACAGCCTCAAGAACCTTACTCAAAACTGACAAAACACGAGTAACGGTTTTCAATATACTTCTGAATGTAACCGCACCTCAGATCGCTTTAAAACACTTTATTACACTCTTTAATGAAAAAAGCATCGAAAATATTTTCTTAAACACAACATGAAAAGTAAACAACAAATATGTCGGCATAAAAGTAATTTTCTTTCAACGATGAGCGATCCTGTTAGAAAATTTTCAAAGCTACATAAGCAGAGCCATCTAGTTAAATTTTGCTCAAAGAAACCGCGTGTCTAAGTAGAAATTAGGTAGTATATTTCTACAAACTTAGAAGATAAATATCATAATAAATTTTGAAATTTCCTTTAAAATTTTTCAGTTTACTTTTAAGTACTTTATTCTGAAATAAAAATTGACTCATCTACAGTTAAAACTCATAGGGCGTTTACACCGGCAACGAAACCACGTTCCGAAACCATCTTTGCATGTTTTGTATGAAAATTTCAGACGAAACTACCTTTGCAATGTGGTTTCCCGTACTACCTAGAGAACGTGGTATACTACCATTGTGTTCCAATTTGAATTATGAACGCAGCCCAAAATATTTTCGAAATCAGCTGTCGGTGCAGTTGACAGATTAAAAGTGAACAAATTTAATGTTATTGTTTTTTAATAAGGAGCTTCAACTTTTAAAACGTAAGTAAACAAAATATTAAAGTTAAACATAAAATTGTTATTCTGCATTTTTTAGATGGAATCGCAGAAAAAAAAAGTTATGACGCATGGGGAGATTATAGCTTTTGTGGGCGTTCTAAAGCAATATATGCCTGCGCTGAGGGGAAGAAAACGAAATGCGAATGTGCTCTTGGAAATGCAGGAACAAATAAAAAATGAGCTGAGCATTTCACTCAGCGTAAAGGAAATTCGGAGTCGAATTAATAATTTGACCAAAAGATATAGGTATAGTTAATTTTTTCTTAATGTTATAAAATTATTAAAACTTTGCTGCAGGATGGAACGTATTGCTGTGGGACCAAGTGGAGGCGCACCATCAACTTGGCCCTTCTATAAGTTGATGGATGAGGTTTTAGGGAAATACCCCAGCAATTTTGGCACTGAACTTGCTGAGGAAATGATTATAGGTAAAAAAAGAAACATATTTTTTCTTAAGTGTCTTTTATTTAATATTTAAATCATAGAAATACCGTCACCATCTACCTCAACAGCAAGCCCTTCACCTTCCACGTCAGAAACAAGCCCTTCTCCTTCGGCGGCAAAATCTAGAAAACGGAAAAGCGAGGAAATTTTAGAAGAAATTCTAAAAAAAGAAAATATAAACGCTGAAAGGCGTTTGGATAAATTTTTGGCCGCGATGGAAAAGGCTGAGGAGCGGCGAAACAACATATTGGAAAAACTCATTCAAGCAATAGAGAAAAAATAAATAAAAACTAATAAAAATAAATAAAAACTAATAAAAATAAAATTATACTCACATAAATAATCTTTAATGCAATTCCTTATTTCCACTCCTGTTCTCTCAGTTGATCTGTCAATTGAACTTGATATGGTAGCATTTGGCCTTATTAGTTGTCTCCGTGCTGAAATTTGGCTCCACTTTTTGTTAATATGGTCGTTATTGTCATTGCAAATATTATGCATTATACAGCATGCTTTAATTATTAGGTTCGCATGACAAATATCATTTTCTATGCCTTTGCCAAGACGGCGAAATCTAGCCTTTAAATGGCCAAAAGCATTTTCCACCACTCTTCTGGATGATGAAAGTTTTTCATTGAAAAAACGCTGACTTTCAGTTGACTCCAATGTAAAGGCATACGGCTTTGTAACGTATTGTGATAACTTAAAAGCTGAATCGCCTATAAGCAATACTGGAACATTTGTACCAAAAAATTTTCGAGAGTTTTGAGAGAATAATTTGTTCCTCATCATATGCTTTTTTAGTTTTGAAGTCTCCCATATAGTTGAATCACTACAAATGCCTGAACAACCTACGTTTATATACATAAAACGATAGCGGTAATCCACAGCAGCAAAAAGTATTGAAGAATGTGTTCCTTTATAATTGTGATAGTCTCTCTTTGTATTTTTGGGAACTTTAATTCTTATATGGCAGCCATCTATAGCGCCATAGCACTGGGGAAAGCCAAGTTTCAGAAAGCCATTCACGTTTTCATCTATCTTTTGCTGTGTTGCTGGTATATATTCTTTGAAACACTTTGTACCGTTACATTTTATAATTTCCCTGCAAAATTCAAGTAAAATTTTGCAAACAGTACTCTTCCCAACGCCAAAAAGGCTTGCAGTGGTTCGATACTCAGACGAAGACCCTAGAGCATATAAAGCTATAGCTATTCTTTTATCCAGAGGAATAGCATTGCGGTAGTTGGTGTTTTTCTTTCTTAATGCTCGTAAATCAGTAACAAGCATATTAAAAGTAGATCGATCTACCCGAAACATATTTTTGAATTTTTTATCTGAGTATAGGGGTACTTCCCTTTCCCACAATGATGATTCTTCAACCTAAAATTAGTATTTACAAAAATCAATTATCATTCCTTTAACTAAGCACAAACTTACACTTGACCAAACCCTTTTATTTATTAAAAGTAGTAATGCACTATTTCGTAAAGTAGAGTACATCTCTTCTATTTGCCAAAACAAATGCCACATTTTTGAGATAGATTCACTTAGTGCAATATATTGTAGCAAAATTTGTAATTCTTTATTTTGCATTTTTTTGATTAATTGCTTTTATATATTTCTTTTTCACTATATCACAATATCAACCTTATATTATATTAATTAATATTATTTTATATATTTCTATTATTTGTTAAAAACACAGCACAATTCACCCAACTTTACAAATTTCAGAAAGAATTTGACATTTGAGCCCATTTCAATAGCTAGTATGAGTTAGATAGTATGGCAGTGTAAACACTCTTTTGAAACCATCAAATTTCATGGTTTCGGAACGTGGTTTCGTTGCCGGTGTAAACGCCCTATCACATAAATTAAACAAAGTAAAATTACTTATGTGTAGCTAAATAAAAGCAAGCTAATTTTTTATTCAACGGAATTGACCTTTTGTACTTCTGCACTGGAATTATTCGAAAAGATTTCATTATGAAACTTTTTTAAATAATTTTATACTTAAAAATAAAATATAAAATAGAAAAATTAAATATGTTACTGTTCTTTTCTGGCGAAAGCCTTAGTGCAGTCGATACATTGAAATTGTTTGTTTTCTGAATGTTCGAACAAGTGAATTTTAAGTGAAGAACGTTTGGAATACTGCTTTCTACATTTTTCACACGTATGCATAACACCATAATGTGTATCTAAATGTGATTTTTGCTTATAACGCTTAGAACATTTGGGACAAGCATAAGGTGGTATTCCCTTTAGTGAACTATTAAGATGGTCGACTAAATTTTTTATCACAGTCTTTTAAGTATTGTATTCTTATTAAATGTTTTCTCACATATTTTACATTCATAAGGCCTCTCTCCTGTATGTATGCTTTGATTGCATGTCAAGGCATTATTTTGTGCAAAAGCTAAACCATAGTAACTACACTGAAATGGTGTAGCAATTTTTTTTTCTAAAATTAATATATTGTTCATTCATTATTTCAATATCTTAATATTTATATATACCACAAAATGTACATTGAAAGGTTTGCTTTCCAGTAGGAGAGAAATTTGACTTGTAGTTAAATGGCTCTTTTGGTTTCTTTTCCCTATTTCAACCATTTTTTGAACTTCTTTTCTCTAGGTTTCGTGTAATATACATTGAACTTCAGAGGGTTTTACAATACTAAAAATTTCCTTTCTAATAATATCAATATCTCGACTGATATCTTCCCGAAGATCATCAATAGCTTTAGGAAGTAAATCAAATTCTATTAAAAAATAGTTTGCTTTCCTATGAACAAGATCGTGTATCCTTATTTTAAATGGAGGTTTTCTTCATCCAAGATTCTCAATTTTGCTCCAAAATCCTCCTTTTTCAAATAAATTCAGGCTATAGAAAATATTAATATATATTTTTATAAATTTTATTTGTTTAGTTCAGTCCTGCAATACGCTGGCCTCTCGTTTGTCAAGTTTTGTGAGAGTTCTCGGTCATTGTAAATTAATTACATCAACATCTTCAATTTAATTTTCTTTGCTGGACTTTCTGGACTAAATATAAGTAATAATCCAGATAAAAGTGATAAAGTAAAACCTAAAATAAAAATAAATATTAGAAAGTAACTTGAAACACATTTGAGCAAAAGAAAGAAATGTAAAAATCAAACCAAACCAAAGATTTTAATTATTTAATTTGAACTTGTAGGACAAAAGAAAATTTTAAAGTTCAGATATTATAAGAGGGTTCATTGAAATCTAATAGCCGAGAGTTGTATGATTTTGATTTAATTTTATAACTTATTATTAAAATAAAGTTTGGTTAATAATAAAACTAAATTGTTACAATAAAATAGTATTAAATGAAGACACGAAAACAGAACTCTTAAAAATAACTATTCAGTAAAAAATAAAGAAAAAATTCAATTTTCTAGTAAATTGATTCTTTTATATAAAATTTGAAGACCTATTTTCTATTGACTATTATATTAGAAAATAATTGTGAATTCAGTTGGGCGTGTCGTGAATATTTAAAATTTTTCTTTTTATTGTAATCATTTATTTTTATTATATTTCATGTATGATAAAACATTCATAAAATGTAGATTTTATACATTCAAGATTCTTATTTTGTTTCATTTTTCTTTTATATAAAAACATTAAATAATTTTATTTATAAAAAATTCAGTTCATAAAATATCCATTATTGAAAAATTTAATAGAGAGACATAAAGGTTTTCAAAAATAATTTTTAATAAACCTTTTGAAACAATTTTAATATTCATTAAATTAAAACCAAAAACAAAAGTTTTTCCGGAGTAATTTATAATAATATATGCTTGGCAAAGGCGAAAGTTTACTCGTTTGCTGATAAGAATATTTGACTTTGAATATATACTTCCTTAAAAGTTTTTACTTGTATTTACATCTATTCTATTTTGGAAACTTTTTGCTGAAATCTACTGTCATGTTCTGTTCCTGTTCCTTCACATCATACAACTTCCGATTATTCATAGTGTATGCTATATAGTTTCAAAAACTAGATGTGTTTGTTTTTTTTTTATTTGTTTGAGAGCTGAAATTGAATTTTAATAAAGTTTAGTTGTTATTTATACAAAACTGGTGAATCCAATTTTCTTTTGGCACAAATCATAAACTGAAGTTTTTTAATATGGTGTTCTCCTGTTGCTGAATTTGAAAATTTGCAATTAATGAAATTATTTTTCAAGTTTTCGCTTAGTATTTACATATATTTAAATAAAAATAGTTTTTTATGTTAATTAAATAACAAAATTATTCTAATGTTTTTTAACAGCTGAGAATTTCATAATCAATTATCCTATTTAAAAGAAGGACAATTGTTTCTTGTGTACTTTTAGAGTATTCGAAGTCATGAGCTTAGAAATTTTCTTCTGTTTGAAATGAAAAGTTGAGTTCTGTTTGAAAATAAGTAAAATTACACATATATATACTTTCATATATATATACATATATATATATATATATATATATATATATATATATATATATATATATATACATTTATAGTCATTCTTGCTATAATAATTTTTCCGCTTTCTGACATTTTAATTTCCTATTCTGTCAACACAAAAAAAAAACTTTTAACTTATCTCCTGAATACACTTCCTAGAATCCAGGATTTATATAAAATCAGAATGCACTAGTTCTTAATTCCCATTTTAATACTCTCCAGAGAATTTTTTTCCAAGAAAAAATCCATTATAATTTTGATAATTTAAAACAAAATATTTTTATCACATATTTTTTAAAACGCTATGTGTGTAAAAAATATAATTCCTTAATGTAGAGCATTATTTGCGTTGAATTCCACTTCAAAACTAAAAAAACAAAAAACATGCAAAAATGTTTAATGAATATTGCGTTTTTTGTTTTTTATTTCCAAGAATTTTAAAACCATTTAAATTAAAAGATTAGTGCTGTTCTCAATTATTTTTTGAATAAAATGGAAACAAGAAATATATAAAAATATATTAAATTACAAGTATTTGTGTTTTGTTTTTTGTTTTTGAAAAACGAAAAATTTAATAATTCTTTTATTGTATATATTAGGTAGCTTTTATCTTTGAATAAATTTTAATAAAAATTATATAGCTAATGTTAATGTCAGTCGGCATTAAACACTTATTTGAAAGATTACAAATTAGAAGATAAAGAAATAGAGTTTTTGATTACTTAAATTAATATTGAAAATATTCAAGAATATATACACAAATTTATAAAGGCTAATTCTGAGTAATTACGAGTTTAAAGCCGTTATGAGCAGTATCGGAATTAACCAACAGTAATTATGTCCTTTGGTTGTTGCCATTCTTTTCATTTCATCTTGTTGTATTCTTTACAACTTTGTTTCTTTACGTTTAAAACAATTTATTCGCCTCTTTGCTATTCTCAAGTTGTTCTCAAGCTCCGTTTACCAAAAAAAAACCCACACTTTGATGATTCAGAACAGGACACCATATTATTCTGTATCGGTAAGTAATACTTCGTCATCGAATTAGTAACCAGCTGAGTGGAGAGCAGTTGATAAAATTCATTCGAAGCGATCTAGACACCAGGCAAGCTTGGTATTTCAAGATATGATGATTTTCTGTTAGTCGACTACCTTGAGACAAATAAAACTTGAATTGTGTTTAAATAAAACAATTAGCGTTACAAAATTTTTGCTATTTAGAGCTAAGACGAAATGATCTATTTCCAAGTATACTAAATAAAAAGCGAATGGAAAATAAAAAAAACTTGTCCAAAAAACTTTAGGACAAAAAAAAGCATAGATGCAATAACAGTTTTTTGCTCACACTATTCTCTTTTTATAAATAACATGAACAAGAAGCTAAGAAAGGTTTTTCTAATTATTTTTCAAAAATATACTTACAAAAAAGCGTCATATTCCAAAATCAAATTCAAATATTTACCAATGCTAAAACATTTGTTAGTAGTTAGTAGTATGACCATTAGAATGATCCTTGAATGAATTCAAAGAGAATGTGTATTGTCGTTTTTAATATAACTTTCTAGAAATTAAGTTGATAGGAATTTTTTTACATTGCGGCAAATCTTGGGACTCTATGTCTTTATTTAGGTTCAGGTTTTTATTTTAATTTATAGCACAAATCATGGAATTTATAAATCGCACAATAAAAGTTTGCTACCTTTAGCTTTAACTAAAGCTTAATTTTATTAATATTTTTAATTAACTTTTTATTTTTTTAGAAAAGTAACACAATGCTTTTTTGTCCAATTATCCAACTAATACAACTTTAATACTAAAATTATTTTCTTTTTTTTACTTTTTAATTTTAATTATAATTTTTACATTTGATATTTTTAACAAATATTTAAAACTTTTTCGAAAAGTTTCTCTTTGCTTTTAGTTTCAACCCCATGCTTCATAAAATATACGGAATATCCTCATATACTCTAGTAATTATCTTATGAGTTTTAGAAAGATATAAATCTTGTTCTGTATCCTAACAGGATATCACTGTAATATTTATTTTAAGTGTGACTGACATGAATCTTAAATTTGGTTTTTATTTTTTTCTTAAATGTTAATCCTTTTGCAGTTTTCACTATTTTTAACAAAATCACATTATGATATAACAGAACAGATTTTTACTTTTAAATTTAGACAGGAAAGTCAATATATTTTGTTATTGTTGTTGTTTTTTTTTCTTAATATTTTCTTTTTCACTTTATGTAATTTAAGTGCTTAAGTGCTTAACGCTGTTAAGAGAATCTTAAAATGGGAGTTGAATTTATGTTTTTAATGCCAAAAAATTGAGTTTCATTTTTTATTTGTTCTTTTAAACCATAACAATAACAAAATTACTTATGTGAAATATTTTTTTTAATATATATTATTTTGTAAGTTTTGTGATTATAATGTGGAAAAATATTACAAAATAATATAAAAGTGATTCAAATGATTAATAAGAATTAAATATTTGTATTTTGTTAGTAGAAAATCTTGCCATAAATTACCATAAAGCTAAAGAAATCGTAAAATATTAACAAACTAAATATCAACGTTGAAAATAGCTGCAAATGCATCTCAGTAAGATGTGAAAGAGGTTTTGTCGGTTTCATGGGTTGTTAATACGATTGGCAGAAGTATTGATGTTTGTACATCTAAAAGCAAATCGATGACTCTACAATGAATTGCATACAATTATTTTTTCTACCTAAAATATTCCAGTTATTCATGTCTGTTTTGGTTTCATTTCCTACTAATACTGTCAGCAACTGATTTTGCTTTTATTGTTTTTTTGTTATTTATTTAGAGTATAAAGTTCCTAATTTCAAAAGTAGATATCGTTAGAGTTAAAAAAATTGTAGTTTCTTTATTTTGTGAATTGTTAATTGTATTGCTTATAAGCTACAATTGTTTAAAGTTTTAAAGTTTATTTGTTTAAATTTAATGTAAAAATGTTAAATCAAAGAATTTGAAAACTAATATTTATAGCTGCTCTAAATAAGAAAAATAACGGAATTATACTTGAAATAATGTTTAGAAAATATTGTGAGAAAACCTTTAACTATATTGAAATATAAGGTCACAACTATTGAACCATGAGCAAAAGTAAGAAAAAAATTTGTATGTATTGAAGTTGCCATTGTTAGAGCATTTTTTAAGGGAGCTATGAATAATTTTCTTTTATTATATTTGTATGATTAAAACTAGTTTAGAAGATCAAACATCAATAAAGTACTAAACATCGATAAACCATTAAAATATACTTTTGAATATTTTGTAAGATTCTAGAACACTAAACATACCTACTTATATTATATGAAAGATTTCAGAGCTTTAGGAATTCATTCAGTGAGTCAAAGTTGAGTTAAAAAATTCGATGAATCAATCCATCATCCATAAGCGCTCTAACCACCAATTATAGTGGTTTACTAACTATTAACTTTAAATCAGTGTAGTTAAATAAACAATGAGATATATGTTAAATATTTAAAGATTTAGGACGTTAAGGCGTTAAAATTAAGCATGTTTAGGCGTTTAAGGCGTTAAAATTAAGCACAATATTTTGGTGGACAGAAGTATTCAGTTGATATAGCCCTTTAACTACAAGTAATTATATAAAAAGTACAAATCATAAGTTCATTGTTAGCTTCTATAACTCTAGAGATACTTGGAAATTTTTAAAGTGCTAGGAACTTAATGCTTACAAAATGCAGTTTGAAAATTTAATGGATCAAATCATAATTTTTAAATGCAATATTTTAAGTGAATAAAAATCCGTTTTAATTTAAGTTTTGCTTACTTCAAATATGACTGGAAAATTTTAAATATATGCTTAAATTTGGATGGTACCAGCAACAGCATGTTAGACATTTATCTATCATTTAAGACATTAATTTTCTCACTACATTCTCCTTTTCACAATATTTTAGCCTTCCAAACAATATTTTTTTGTATTTATCGTTAATTACTTCAAAACTTATGTATCATTTGCTAGAAAAAACTGAGCCTGAAAAATTCAAAAATGTATTACTTCAAAAGAAATAAGAATTTAATTTGTTTTGTCGATTAAACTTTTAATCTAATTATTGGTTTTTATTGGAAATATAGTAAAGTGTGCGGTTTTATGCTATATATGAAATCTCAGTAGATAATCAAATTACACCATTTTTAATTCCTTCAGAAAAAGCAAAGAAAAATTTTTTCTTAACTTTAATGATATAAAAAGAAGTATTTATTTTGAATTGATTTATTTTCTGTTTTAAAAATAATCTTAATCTTAAGTTAACTTTATCACATGTGAAATTAGAACAAAAGGATACTAAAACTCATTTTATAAATCCTAAATTAAAAGCAAAAGGAAAAAAGCAACAACATTTTTGGTGGTCTAACCAATAAGAGCTAAGTTAATATAATATAAAATTCTATAAAATATTCTTTTTATCCTCAATTTAAGTACAATCTCATTAAAAAGAAAAATCGATCAGATTTTCTATTTTTTATCAGAATATCTAACCTAATTGAAAATTAGTGTGAAAAACAATTTTTTTTGGTATACTATAATTGAGTTTCCTCTTAAAAAATATTTTCGTTTTAAGGATCCAATATAAAATTAAAAAATATTGAAATGAAACATACAAAATTATTGAAAGGCTCTCCAATGAAAGAAATATCTATCTAAAAAATATAATAGTTGAGATTATTATTACCATCAGTTCTAAACAGAATTCCTGTAAGACCCTTATTTCAAAAATATCACAAAAATTTTTAGCAAAAAAAAGAAGAAAATTTAGAATCCTGACTGTTGGATTAAATATTGGCTTGTCTCCAATAGAGAATATATACATATCTTAAAATTGTTTTACACTAAATCTATATCTATTGAATATGGATAGATAAAATTTTGCCTTGAAATAGAAGTTTTCTAATTTATGACTGAATAATTAATTATAAAGCTAATACTGTTGACCAAAAGCAAATAAAATTATCTAATCTTATTAAAGGTGTCATTTAATTTTCCCAGCTTTAAGAAATCGATTTTTTGTTTTTTTTAAAAGATTTTTCAAGTGTATAACATCCAGTCTCTAACATAAAATAAAACTAAAATTTCTTTTGGTAAAATTTGACATTATATTCCTGAACATAATCTTTTTAAACATATATTTATTCTAATGATTTACTAATTTTTCTATTACTGAAGCGTAGTGGGATTTATTTTTGACCTTAAAAAGGCCCCCCGCATTAATTTAAACCGAATTTTTAAAGATCTACGAAAAGCTAGTAGCCTTGGGGGATCAAAATGGGTTAATAAAGTCAATATGGAATAAGCTTGGAAGTCAATTTAGGTAATTTAGTTACGATTAATTGGCTTCGTTAAACAAAAGTTTTTTTTGCTTAATATGAGGACATTATTTCACGATTATTGCTTTGATTATAGCACATTATTTCTTTTTGAAAATTTCTATATGCAGAATACTATTCAGATCCTAAAATACAGAGATTAAATAGATTTAACTTAGTGTCCTCATTTTACTATAGACAAAATATATATTTTTATTAAATAAATAGGAAGAGAAAACAAATACAACAGGATATTATCTTACTTGTTGTGGTTTTGGTATCTTTAGATGACATGTGTGACGCCCTTTTGGGGCTGCTAGCACCTGGCTGTCAATTTTGTTGTTATGTTGCTCAACTGTCACTGATATTCCCATTAAAGTTTGGCGTAATTTCACTATCAGTTGTTTAAGTTATGTCGAGTTGAGTACTACATGTGTTCACGATTTGTGAGAATTCTTGATATCGTTTTTCGCAAGTTTTTGGCTAAAAACAACCCGAATACTATCCAATAACTATCAAATTCACCTGAATTACCTGTGACTTTTTCCTGTTCAACATATCAAAAGTTACTGAGAGGAACGAGTTTCAGCAGTCGAGAGGAGATAATGGATAAATTGAAGATAGTCACCTAACATCAAGGAAGTAGTAATGTTTTATATATTTAAAAATATATTCTTCAAGTTTTGCAATAACCTAACAATTTTAACTGGCTTTCTCTATATTTTTTACGTTTTATCCTTGCTGAAACCAAATATGGATTTAGCCACTTACACAATTTTGTTCATTGCAGAATTAAAATTTTCTTTTTCTTTGAAAAATTTATGCTAATTTCTTATTAATACAATAATATTTAAAACTGAGATATTCGCTGCAACAAATGAAATACTAAATATAAAACTATTTAAGTTTTTTGTTTTATATCATCAGTCTCCAGTGTAAATAGTCCTACTTTTTCAAGGATCTGGTTTACTTGATGGTTTTTCTTCTAAAATATCAATAAACTCAAATGATAAAAAACATTTTTTTTATGTAGTTTTTATTATTAACCCCAGAAAAACATATAATTTAAAATTAGCTTTTCTTTTAATCATTAAAAGTAGAATAACAATACCTTAAAATTTAGTTCTCATTTTAATATTTTCCTTTGCGTTATTCATAGATTGTATTAAGTTTTAATTGAATTGTATTTCACTACTTGTAAATTTAAGGCAATAAATTCAATTAAATTGTCAGACAAAATGATAGTTTGAAGCTACTAGTGTCAAAGGATTAAATGCAAACTGTTTCTAACTAACTAACTAACCCCATGAGGAAAACATCTCATTATATTCTCTATTTTCCTGTTGAAGCAGTCAAGTTTGATGATTCTTCTATCTATAAAGTATAGAAAACTAAATTTGAATATCAGTTTCATTTTGATAAAATTAAAGCTTGCTAGACAGGACTCATTTTGCCATTTTATCATTTAACGAACAGACATTTCATCTATTGTTGTACCATACAATGAGATTTAAGGAAAACTTCTTCAAATTTATATTAAAAGATGTTCATCTTGTTTTTTTTTTTTTTATGGAAAAATTCGGTCATAAAATCTTTTGGGAAAATAATATATTACTTCACGCCAGTGCATTCTTTAGAATATAATTTCTTACCAAAAGTTTTATTAATTTGTTAATGGATTTGGTTGAATAAGGTTTAAAGAAAAAAATAAATATATTATGAGGTTTATATAAGTTACTTAAATAAAATTGTACGTAGTTCTTAATTAAACTCAAGGATTTCTAAAGTAAAAAACTAAGAAAAAATTATTTTGAAAAAAGTAAAACTAGAGTAATTAGTTATATTTAATTGAGTTTCTTAAAGTGCTTAGTCAAGAAACAAAAGATCTCAGCTGTTTTTTTCATTATGTAGATAATTTTAGCAAAGTTTGCTAAGTTTCGCTGTTTTGGAGAGTTTAAATAATTATATTACGGTTATTTTTGTAGTCTTTTTTACTACATGTACTAAAGGTAAACTATCCCGGAATTTAAATATGTTTGTTCTAATGATTTTTTGATTTATTTTTTAATTTAGTTGTATATGAGTGATCAAAGAATTTTTTACTACTTTATAGAAATTTTTTTTGGGAGCGAAGATTAGAGTCATGTTTCTTGTGGGCTTTAACTTTGATATCTAAAAATTTGTAACTCAATTTAATGTTTGATATTTATTTTTGAGTTAATGGAAGTATTGAACATTTCACTATACTGATTAATCCTTTTTAAGATATGTTTAGATGTTCCTTTTCTTGTGACCAAGCATACAAGCAATGTATGGACGTTCATTTAAACTGCTATAGTTCAATTTTCCACCACATTGTCTAAAGTCAGTTTTATTTTTAATTGTGATATAAGAATTTTTGAGTGATCTAAAAAGCAAAATTTAGATTTAGATTTGAGATTATCTTCAATTAAATTCGTTTAAAATAAGTGAAATTGATACAATATTCACCATTTATTAGCTTAGGTATATATTTTTGTCCAAATTTCGTCCAATTACTGCTACACAGATAAATAGATAAAATATTTTATGTAGAATTAAAACAGACTAAAAAAATATTTCATTTAACATAGTTTATTAGGGTTTTTCTATTTGTGACTTAATTACATTTGACTTCATTTTCTGATATGTTGTATGAAAATTTATGTGGTCTATAATTTCATTTATAATTTATATATTTTTTTAATATAAATATCTCTATATATTGATAATATTATATTTGTATTGGATGTAGAGAAAGTTCTATTCTTTTTTTTTTGTTTTTTTGCATACTGTCATTCATTTTTCACAATTCTTTAGGAAAACAATTTTAGTTGATTTCTTTGAACTTAAACTTACTACAGAAAAACTGTTCTTTTCTCTAAATTCACACATGGCTGGTTATAAAAGGGGGAACTTAAGTAGATGGGTACTGATACTAAACCTAATTCTTATTTAATTTTTTGAAGTAGTCATTATTACCCAAGCATTGCTAGCTACATAGGTAACAAAACGAAGTGTTATGGTAAGAAACTTATCTCAAATGCTTAGAGAGGCTGTAGCTACATTTCAAATATTTCAAAAATAGGTTATAAAATTTTTTTTGAGTGGGATAAGACGTCATTAAGTATTTTACTTTAAACACAGGTACTTAGGGACATGAGTATAATTTTATTTATTCTTACATGACTTTTTCCGATCCATGGAATAATATTTCTAGAAGATATAGACAAATTTGACAGGAGGAGGACAATTAGTGAATTTTTCTTTGACTGCATGAACATTGCTATTGATAAGCTTAAAGTCCCGTTTTTCACTTAACTTATATTGGAAAGAAAGGAAAATCTGGATTTTCCCTTTTATTCCAGACGGCTTCATCAGGAACCATAATAGATCTGAAGGCTGCATGGCACATTCTATCCCTAGATAAAAATAACTAAAAAAGAATGCTCTATTTTATGATCAGAATAAATATCTCATAAGTTGTTATGGATGTTAGTGAGAGAGATACTTTGAAACACATTAAAAGCCAAGGCTTACATGAGTCAACCTAGATAAATAAAAGGATAGAATTTTGGTATGTTTTTTAAATTGTATGAAAAGGAACCATATTTTAACAATTTGCGGTTTATGACTTAAAATTACTAGCATATGGGAACATTGTTAGAAAAAAGGTATTTCTCTTATAGCATGGAAAGTTTGCTGTTTATGCCAAAATCTTATATAGAAGAAAACGACGTGTTTTTCGATAAAAAACAAAAAATATAGTACTACATAAATTGCCTAAAAACTAATGTAAATGTAGAATATAATTGCTTATTGTTTATATTTTGTATAAAACTGAATTTAATGCTTTACTGACAGTTTTTAATGGTCAAAACTCCCTAGATATTCACTTAATCGAAGTTAAGCACTTTGGTTCTTAAAAAAAAAGAAGATATTTAATAAAAACCTGGTAGATCTGTATTAAAGAAAGCTCATACAGAAAATTGCTTGCTTAAAAAATTTCACAATTTTGTAGAATACCAAGTAATCATTTTGACTTGTAGAACAAAATATAAAAACTTTTTAGATTGAATTACAATTTAGGGTAGAAAAAACCGGACAGAACTTTCTCTTTAACTCAATACGTAATTCAAGAACTATTTTAAAGTGAAAGATGTCAAGGTTGAGCATATAAATGATCTTTAATTGTATGAAATATAACATAAATTATGTACAATACAAAAAAAAAATTAGTTTGCTCCTTTAAGTTCGATTTCTATAGTTCATTTTATCTGTATTGTAACATGTTTTAATGTGTTTTACTAATTTTCTTGAAATTAATTATATTTTTAAGCACACACATATATATTTGTTTATATACATTAATAATAATGTGAGCTTTAGCTTTCTAAAAAATATATATTTATATTGATAGTGACATAAATTATTTTAGTACTTATTAAATATATTTACATATTTATTTGAATAGTTTTAATGAGCATTTATGCTCATTTCACTTGATATACATTGAAAATTTTAAATTTTGATTAATAAAAAAGATATATTTTATGTGTTGTAATGAAAATATTTAGAAAATGTATTTTTAATAATAAATTTACAAAAAAAGTCACTTTTAAATTAAAGTGTAAGTCTTATGCAATAAAGATATTCTATTTTGATCTATAAATTTTTAAAAATTCTTATATTCAAACTTCAACTATGTATAATTTATTGAAAACTGTTTCAGATTTAGTTTACAAATGTTTTTAAAATTTTTGAATTGATATAAAAATTGTAACGTAGATAACTTTAAATTTGCTGATACTCAACTTTCCTAAGTCTCTTAACTTTTTTTTTTTTTGATTACTACTAAAAGTTATTATTAGCAAAAGGAGGGAGTTGATTGACTTCTTTAAGTCCACTTCTAGCTTTGCCACAAGATATAAATAAAATAGCTGAATTAACCTCAAACAGATTCACTTTTATAAAATAAGATAAGCTTTATTTTTTCTAAGAAAAATTTTAACGATTTCATCCCAACTCTTCACATAACCATCAGGATACTAAATTTATCTATATAAAAAAGGTAGACTGCTAAATCTAGAAAAAAAATATAAAGACTGCTAGATACTTTGTATGAAAATATACGCAAAGAAAGCAAGAAATTTATGTAGGTGGTAGTTTAATTCTTCTTAATACAGCTGAGCTCAATTTTCAGGTGAGCTTATAAACTAGGCAATACTTAAGCCGCCGATTTTGTAAGATTTTGAGTCAGGTGATACCAACGGGCCCAACTTTTATATAATCTTTTATGTATGAGAAATATGCATCAGGGTATTTTTTATACAATTTAGACAATTTCTTCGTGACAAATTATTTCGTGCTTATAATGAAAAAATACACAAGTGAGAAATTAATCATAGCTACTTTTCAATGCAAAGATTTGTCAGTACTGTAATTTTTGTGAAAATTCAATAATAAAATTCATTGATATTTTTCCTGCGTCGTCCTAACGACAGAAAAGTTACTTATTTATTATGATTCCCTACTTTTCGTACAGGGAAGCTTTCATAAGTTTTCAAAGCAGGTACAATTATCTAAGTCAACAATCTTATAAATTTAAAACAACACGACTCGATAATAATGTGTTGAAATTATTTTGATATCTAACTGTTGAAATCCATATATTTATTGATTTTTTCATAGATATAAGCTGATTCTAACTAACAATTTATTGAGTAACAATAATTTGAAGTTTCATCTCTATAATTTATTTTCAGTTAAATATTTTTTTTATATCACGTGTATTCCCTTGAACATAAATTTCTTCTGTCTACACTTTGAGCATTAGTAAATTTCTTGGTTATTTTCTAACAAAGTGTCTAAAAGCAAAGATATATATTTATGGAAGAAAAATTTATGGTTTCTTATATGTTTTCCAAAATATAAGTTCGAGTGAATGAGTATTGATGCAATCTATTTCGTTTTAAGGTTTGGAATCAATAATATTATTAATAATAGTTGTAAATTTCACATAAATGTAGCTTCAAACGATTGGTGATTGTGCAAAAATGAAATAAGTTCGTTTCCTTTAATTTTAAAACATTTTGTTTGTTATACTTAGAAAAACGAAAAGAGTTAATACTTGATTTATTAATTCAACTAGAATTTGTTTTCGTCCTCTCTTCTATTAATTACTGAAAATAAAATATAAAATAGTCAGTTTGCGATATAATGAAGCCTAGAACACTATTGTTGGTCTTCAGCCATTGGAATTTTTTCTAATCAACTTGGAACAACATGAATTTATTAAAAAATTTGAACGAGAGAAAAATAAAATAAACTTCGAAGTAAAACTTACATAAAACATTTTATCCATTCATTCTTATTAATTTGGATGATCTAAAAAATTGACAAAAATGCCAAAATTCATTAAAAGTTTTCTGAATGCTCTGAAAATTGTGCAAATAAACAAACAAACAAACAAACAAAAATTTAAGATAATTTTATTTTTAATATATTTTGCGTTCCTAAAGGCACTTTACTAATTCATTCAGAATTTTCTAACCATTCTTTGGTATTTTCTCTATTTCATAGCTAGAGGCCAAACAAATGTAATCCTAAAGTTTTTTTATAAAGTTCTGGTTTAAAATTTTTTAATCTGCCAGTTATCTATAAAATACGAAAAAATATTGCAATATACGCAATTAATTGAATTTATTGTAAAAAATTCCTAAAAATATTTCAATTATATTTAGTTTTCATTTAAAAAACAAAAATATTTTTGTTCCTAGCAGAGTTAGATAAAAATTTTAAAGAAATTTGTTGCAAATAAATAAATTTTCTTTTTATTTAACAAAATAAAAACTTGAAACATTTTATTTGCCATCTGTTTTTTCATGCATTTAGGTATATAATTCGTTATTTAAAAAGACTGGGAATTAATGACTTGAAAAATTTAGTTATGGTAACAGACTTTAAACAGTTTATAATATTATCAAAGGAATTCAGGGGGGGATTTAATAAAGTTTATGTGTGTTTAAGCTATAAAAAATAAACTTAATTGCATTTTACTATGAAGGTGAGTTATTTTTTTGTTGTAGTTCAGAACCAAAATATTTCATATAGATTAAGTTTTATAGTAGCATAAATAAATTCCTACGATATTATTTTTTTGTATTTACTAAAATAATACATTATCTAAATATTTTTCATTTAGAATTAAGTTTTGTTAGTTTTTAAAAAGGATAAATTCTATAAAAATGAACTAGTTTGAAGTAAATAATCAGTGTAATAAAAATTGCATTTTTTTAAACAAAAATAAATTGTGATTTTGTGCAAATTTTAGGTTTAACAGATAATCGCATCCATTTTCCTCGACACGTATGATCCGGTAGAGCACTCCATCTAGTTGTACGTCCCGGTAAACCTTCTCCACGGCATCGATATTTTTTTGTGGATTTTGATGTTATCAAATTAGATTTTTCATTTTCATCTAATATTGATGAATTATTAGTGATTTCAGTTTTATTACTTTGATTTGAGCTAGAACTGATGCTTGATGTATCCGAAATTAAAGCTTCTAAATCACAACGCACTGTAATGCTTTCACCTATTCCTTAATTATTTTATTAAAACAGCAAAATTAGAAAAAAAAAACATAAGTTTTACGTATAATAATAATAGTTATTAATATTATTACCTTCGAGCAATTGATTAAATGGTGTAAGCTTATAACATGATTTTGTGGCCTTTAACACTTCAAATTCGACGCAATATCTGGAATAAAATAGTTTTTGTTATTAACTTTTGGGAATTGTAAAAATTTATATCTATATATAAGAAAATCATGTATCCCGATGTTTGACTTCAATGCATTAAAAAACTACTGGACTAATAGAAGTAAAAGTTTATATTTTGTGCTTAGCTCAATTGGGAATAGGATATAGGATAGTTTTTATTTCGATTTATCCTTCAAATATTTTTTTATTACGATTAATGGCTAATACACGATTAATGGTAATACACGTAATAATGGGTAGGTACACGTGATTAATAATATAATTAATAAACCTATAATTGTGCTGTGTATTGACATAAAATTGAATTTTTTTCTTTGAAATTTTTGATAGAAACTGACATTTTCGTAGTAGTAAGCGTCTTTCATTTCATTAGTGAGTGTTATTATATTGTAATTGAAATTGTGATTTATTATTAAAATTGTGATTTAATATAATTAATATACTGAGTGGAGTGAAGCCTGTGAGGTGCTGAGCGAAGCGAGCATGGGGCAATTTTTTGTTATGGAAATAAACAAAATCACTTAATTCATTTTAATTTTAAGATTATCAATGTACACAAACACAATGTAATAAACTGTTATTAAATTTTTATTCTTTTTTTGCTATTAATTATTGACAGTTACTATAACTATAAAAACCAAATGTTCACATATGTGGGCAAGGGCATGAAATAATACAGGAATAATGCAGGTGCTACACAAAACTAAGTAACAAATGCGATGGCTTTCAGAATTTCTGCAAGACATTGAAGAATTTTTCTTTCGAAAAATCGCATGAAACATGCAGATGCTAAGTTTTCAAAAGATATACAGAATATCCGTATATTTTATGAAACCATTTTTTGGGTGGATAATTAGTCTATATTCCAACAGCCTTTCAAATATCTAAATTACACTCATATAAACAATTTAAATAGTTTCTAGTCCTCTGTTTTTTATACAGTTAAAAAAACGAGCAAGTTAATAATCAAAGTCACTTATTCTGATTGCAGAACTTTTAAAGGAATACTTCAAATATAGTTTTATAGTATATAAATATTAACAATCACAATGAAAAGCATTAAAAAAATTTTTATATTACAAAAAAAAAACATTTTTTCTAACAGCATGGCCAAATTGCTTATAATTAAATGAATTTATTATTTATAATCAAACAGGAAGGGCTGTAAGAGTTGTGTTAAAAAATAAATCGACACTTGGTTTTGGTTTTGAAGTTAATTTAGTGGATCTAGACTAAGTTAACACAGATTAATGCTGGAAAAAGTTCGTTTTTTTGTTTTATTTCAAAAAAAGTTGAGTATTATTTATGGTTTTGTTTGGAAAAAAGTTATCTCCTGGAGTTAAAGACAAAAAAAACAAAAAAAGATCGAAATTTTGTTTTTGTCATTTGTAGTTTGGAGGATAAAATATGAACAAATTTTGACGAATATACAAAAGTTAAATATTGCTTTGATAAAAATGAAATTCTCCATACAAAATTTCCGTCGTTGTATTGTAATATTGAGTTTAAGCTTCGGTGGAGAATGGGTATTAGAGGGCATAAATTATATCAGTAATTGACTGTATGTG
Organism: Acrocera orbiculus; assembly: GCA_947359355.1. Lineage (NCBI taxonomy): Eukaryota > Metazoa > Arthropoda > Insecta > Diptera > Acroceridae > Acrocera > Acrocera orbiculus. The sequence continues at coordinate 16,412,320 of OX375759.1, forward strand.
TCTCTCGTTTTAACTATAAATGCTGACCACTTTATATCAGTTCCAGTTAGTTAGTTTGAAGAACTATATTCGTTACATACAGTAGAAGTATAGATTCAGAAGTTTTGTTTTATTTTTTTTTTGGAGTTTGTAAATGCTGTTAGGTAGTTAAATGACCAGAAACACCACATTACATCCTCAAACAGGTGAAAAATTTGCAAAGAAAGTAACAAAACGGGTATCAGTGTGTTTGAAGTATCTACAGACTTTTTTGTTTATGACTAACAGAGCATCCATTTATACAATAACTGCATTTTGAAAAGTACAGAGAAATTAGGTAGAATTATTCAATATGGTGAAATTTAGTATTTTGCCGGATGCTTATAGATTGTGGTTCAGAACAGTCAAAAATTTGGTAAATGTTATTAATTAGTTATATAACATTTATACTTTTACTCTTGTTAAAATTTGACGCGAATAAATATGTAGAAGTGAATATGACACGAATAAAGCAAAATTATATATTGGCAATATTTATTAGTTGAAACCTCTTCATATGAACTAAAGATAGAGAAAACTGTATTTTTGCACTAAATTCAAAATTTAAAACAATATCATAAGCTTTTAATGAAAACCAAAAAAATACATTTTTTAAGCCTCTTGACTAGTCTTCAACCTTCTTGAGTTTGAATATGTTACTGGAGCGTTTTTACATATTTTGTAAACATAATAAAGTATAATCTCTTAATACCTGATTCTTACAATTATTTAATTTAAAAAAAAAATTTACTTGAAATATTTGTATTACTAATTCACTTAAAGTGCAAAGTCTTATTTAAATAAATAATTCATCAAAAATACAACAAAAATCGTTGTCTTTCATCATATAAAAATTTCAATTTGACCTCTTTTTAACTATTTGCATTTAAAATTAAATTTTTTTTTTAATAACTACCATCAAATGCAGTTCCTCTCAGGAAATATAAATAATAAATGCTTGTATCCCTTTTATAGACTGATTGGTAGCGCAAAAATTTATGTGGTATTTGGTGTTTCCTGATTTTATTATGTCTTTCACCATCAATGATAAATATTTATGTCCATTATATTTGTAATTTTGTGAGATTTAAGTGTTAGTAAATAAAAAAAACATAAACAAAAAGAGTTATGGTTTTTTGCTTCACTTTCACTTAGTTGTTTTAAACAAAATAAAAAGCAAGAGTAGGGAATGCAAGTTTAATGTAGTAAAAAATAAACATAAAAATTCGATTTAATGTGTAACCAATAAATATTATAGATTTAAAGGTTGAAAAATGCATAATCACACTGTAATAAATTATTAAGCTGTTAAGTTTAACAAATGTAAGATTGAGTAAAGTGGTACCAAGAAAAAACAATTTTTGCTAAAGCAGTGAGTGTGCCAAGCAGCCACCTATAGCTTAAAATATACGCTTTTTATGTTTTGGCAGTTTGCAAATGAGATTCAGAATGTTTCATTATCGATTAAATAAATCTCACAGTTTATTTATAGCATTTTGTTGAATTTTGTAAAGTCTAATCAGTAACTCTATAGCCTAAATTTTATTTTCTTTAAACCAATTAATTTAATTTTTGTGTTATGTTAGAGGGTAATATTCTGCATAAGCAATTTTTATAGTTTATCAAATCTCTAGATGAATTCTGTGATTTTTAAAGTTGAAGAATGGTCCGCCGAACTTAAATCTACGTCCAATAAGCAGATCACTTAATAGGAAAAGTTTTAAGGAATATTTTTAATGTTTTAAGCAAAAAAAATGTCCTAAATACTTCAAGCCTATATTCGAGATTACATATTCTATTAAAAATATATTAAATTGATCAGAAAATATGTAAATTAATACAAAAAATTTTAAACTAATTAAATAATTTTCTACTCAAAATGAACAAAAAAATTTTTTAATTATGGCTTAGTATCTATAGCTAGGATAATAAGATACGATAAACTGCATTTAAGATTACCGAAACGAATAAATTAAATTAAAATAAATCACCTGAATACCTTTTTAGAAAAAGAAATAAACAAAATTATCCCACCGAAAATACTATTGACAATTGTTGAATTTATTTTTTATTCAAATAAGAATCTCATTTACTTCAAATTAAATTTATTAATTAAATTTCTTTTATACTTCCAAAAATATTAAATCAATTTATCTAACTTACAGGCTTACTTGCAAATCAGATTAAATTGATTTATGTAAACTTATTAATCTAATGGTATAAAAGTAAAAATAAAGACAGCTTATTTTAGGAAGCTATGAAGGATAAATTTTCTTAGAAATTATTATTAAATATATTTGTAGTACATTTTTTGTTACTAATAAAATTACTTTACTAGTGGCAGTTTATTAAAGGCAGTTTATAGGATATTTTTAAAACAAAAGAATATTTATTACATAGAAATTTTACTTTGCATTTATAAAGAAATATTATCATAGGATTCAAAGCGACCAAATTTTCTATATATGATATTCCGAATAAAAAATCGCATAATGTCTCTTTGAACCAACCAAATAAAATATCCCTTGTTGCCAATTTGTAATATAAGCAATGAGTATTGTAAAGACAAAAAAAAAACGAAAAACTACAAAAACAAAAACAGGAATACATACATATAAAAAAGAACAGCAGTAATCCCAAGGCATTTTAAAAGTGTCTAACATTCCAAAACGTTGAAAAAACTGCAATTATAACTAAGTTAAAGGCAGAAAATTAAAGCTTTTATATAAAACAAAAGATAAATATGCCATTGAGACTTCTTGAAAGTTTATTAGTTTTTGTTATTTTATTTTTAAAACTTTTATCATTTATTGGAATATATGTACATATATATATTTATATATTTTTTGTATTATGAACCTAAAACCTAGACTCAGCGATTAAATCACTTAAAATTAAAATTAAGATATAAGCAAAAAAAAAAGTCTGAAAGGACATTTGAAGTATACTTGACATGAAAATGCTATGAATGCAAAATAAAAGTTGAATAGTTCAGTACGGTTACTATCTGGTTTTATTGCTTGAATCTAACAAAAATAATATTTAATATTTTACTTTGAATTATTTATTATTGAGCACTACTGAAACAAAGAGAAACTAGCCCAAGATTATAAATTTGAAAAAAATTTAAAAAAATATTTCTTTTTTACAATTATTTGAAAATTAATTTGAAAATCATAATCATAATTTTAATAATTCTATTTAGAATAATAAGAAAACTGGTATTGTATTCGATTTTATAATTTACATTGAATGTTATTAATTTATTTGTAAAGATTTTTAGAATATACTCAAATTACTCAAATATGTACTCAAATACAAAATTTGAATACTCAAATTTAGAAAATTATTTCTATGAAAATTTGTCTTATTGTAAGTTAAAATAAATATTTGTTAAGCTAGCTATAATATCAGAACTTGAAAACTTTGTCTGCCTTTTAATTTCAAATGGTGAAATACTTTTTCTGGCTGATTTATGTTTATATACATATGTATATATATATGTATATATATATATACAATTGTATGAAATAAAAAATCCTATACTTGTTGACTTGATTCTTTGATAAGAAAAACTTTCTTCATTTATCCTATAAAACTCTTTCTATTAAGAAAAATTACTATATTGTATGACGAACTTTACTGAGTGAGTTATTCTCTACTAATACAATTGAATTTATATTCTGCGAGTATATTTTATACTATGTTATATTAAATTTTGTATTTTCTTGATTTTTAGTTTGTACTGCATCATTTTAATAATGAAACAAAACAAGAGTTTTTCTTCATTTTTGTTAATTGGGTCAATGATAAGTATATGAAATTTCAATTTATTTCAGTTTTTTAATAGTTTTAAATAGATATAAGTAAATATCGTGGCAATATTATCAACCAAATTACTAACCATGAGACTGCTCATCCTAGGATCAGTAAATGGGATATAATTGTCTAGCTACAACGTCATTTTTAATATCAATTTATGTGTTAAAAATTTCCTTAATAGTACAAACAGTTTTCGACATAAATGATTCAATGAAAATATATTTACCATAATATCAAACTAATTATAATTCTATTAATAAACAACTGAAATTATAAAGAAACTAATTATGTCATAGATAAAAATATAATGACCCATATTATTATTGTATGTATTTAAAGCAAGTTTATTCTAACCAATAAAAGTGGATTACAGATCAAAATGGGCTTCAGGTATTTGCATCAGTCTTTTCTAGTTATTAAAGTCAATTAAATATCGTTCATTTTAGCAGTTTTAACACAACTTTAAAATAATTATTGAGGACAAAATTTGAAAATGAAATGACAGCCAAAGAATGATACAAATTTGTCTATTTCGACTTTAAAGCTGACTTTACTTAAAATGTAACAGGTTCAGATCAAATTAGTTTAGTTGACGAAAGGGAATATTTTTTGAACAAAAAAAAAATTATTATTTGACCTTCGGGACTAATTTTGATAACAATAAATTTTTTTTAAGGCAAATTTTGTAATAAAGTTTTTAATTTAATTTATTTTTCAACTTTTGGAATTATAAATTTTAAGAAATTTAAGGTACAAAATTTGCTTTTTTCTCCTCTTTGCAGCAATGTTGAATTAGCATAAAAACTGTAACAGAATATAAATACAATTAGTTTAACTGTTTATTTTGTAGAAAAAGATAAATAATTTCTTTTCTAATAAATTTAAAAGCATATTCTTCAAAAGGATTATAAATATTTTTTAAATACAAATAATTTACAACTATCATTAATCTTGACTCAACAATATTGCAACAATGATTAATGATAATGTCATCGATAAATTTTTTTTGAACATTCATCATTATAAGCTTCAGTAGCCGACAGAATATTTTTAAGTTCTGTCCTATTATTACAAGGACATGGATATAAAATACTTAATACTCAACTTGCTTTTCGAATATTAAATTCCTTTATGTAGGACACTAAAATAGCTTTTTGTGGTTTTGTTAACAATATTTATTACTTTAAAAATAAAACACGCTACCCAGCTACTAAGCATATCGAAAATGTTTCTAGAAAGCTAGTACAAATGTTTTCTCTTTTGTTCATTTATAATATGACAGGACAAACATTTAACCTATTTAAATATAAAACATGATCTTAGCTCAGATGAGTCTTAAATTATTATCATTTATATTGAATTTGAATAAAACGTTAAAAATTACTGGGAAGTTCTTGAAAAAGTTACACTTGATTATATTAAAAATTATAAATGATGTCATTTTTGCGTGAGTTTTGAGCAAACCGAATTTGTTAAATAATAATACATCGCGTGCTTTTAGATAATTTGGGATCTCTTCGAAATATCTTCGTTGATGTGCTGGTTGGGAGTTCTGGAGATGAAATTGTTAATATATAAACCATAAAAAATATATTTAGTTATAGTTGCTTATTCTCTTGTATGTAATAAGCTTAAATACCTTCCAAATAAAAAAGAATAATTAAGAAGAAAGTAAACAAATTTTGTTTGCATTTTTAGAAATCATGTGAAGCTAGGAAACGAGTTACATTGAAATGTTTGTAAATGTAAAATTTTAAAATTCAAGTTTTACTTTTCTTGTTTGTTTGCGAAATAAAGTAATTCATTTTCTTTTTATAAAATTCTAAGGAATTTGGTGCAATAATAATATTATGAACAGTAAAATTATTGTTAGGTGTGAGATTTACTATTAATGTTATGCTTTTCTAATTGAAAAAAGTTTTAATTTTATATTCATTTTAGGTATGTTGTATTTTTCCTTGAGTAATGCTCGTTTTTCGGAATAGAAAATTCAATAACAACTTGCCTCAAGACTTATTTAATGATATATTTTTTTTAAGTTTCTTTTATCCTTTACATAAATTTCATTTTGTATATTTCTAAAATTTTAAGTTATGAAAATTTATTATGGCTTTTGTTTATGAGAAGATTGCATTTTAAATGATGCAATGTAAAATATGCTTATTTTTCTATGGTAGATTATGAATTATATTTATCTGCATAGAAAATTATTTTAAGGGAGTAACTCAGATTTGTGTGTGTGAAGGAGGAAAATGATTACAAAAATAAGCTAAGGTTCTCTAAGCTGTCTTAAAATCTTTTTTTTGATTATTACTAAAACTTCATTATGTAAGAGAAGAGTGAGAAGGAATTGACCTACTTGATCCTATCTCAATTAATGTTACTGAATTGAGGTATTTTGAAGTCTTATATAGTTTACATATAATTATACATTATACAAATATTCATTTTACATAAATATTGTAGCAAACAAAATAAAATATTCAAGACTTTTTTACTTAGATTTTTTACAAAAAATTAATTCAATTATTAAAAAAATTTGTTATTTCCATTTTACTAACTATAGTAAAATTTTGTTTTTTGTTTTCTTTCTTCTCATTAACAACTTGTATTGCATCATTAATTTAACAATATTTTATTTAGTTAATTGACTTCTTCTTTCACGAAATTTTCATTTTTGTTTTAAACATAACTAATTGCAGATGTTTAACATAAGTATATTGTTCAAATTATTTCTAGATTTAAGGTAAAAATAATAAACAAAACCAAAGTATACAACAACAAATAGCAAATAGCTAAGAAGTGGTTCTTATGAAACAAGGTCGCTAAAAAGGTGAGTAATAAACTGGAAAATTCCATTTAGCTAGTATACTACTATCCTTAGCAAATCCAATGGGACCACTTTGCCACCTTAAAAAAATTTTTCTTTACAGAACAGAAGAAGCCCGAAAGCTTTAAAGAACAAAAATTTATACTTTTAGTATTCACCTTTGAAATTTGTTTTTGGTATTTATTTAGGGTACTCTTTTACTATGAAAATAGATGAAAAGAATAACAACAACAACAACAACAATAACAAAAGGTATGAAATAAACGAAATAGATGTGTAAAACAAAAAAAATCTTGCATAGAATTTATATAAGCAACAAATACTTACTCATGTTCACGATTGTATCTATAAGCGTCCTCATAGCGTAATCGCAAATTACGACGGATATCATTACTTTCATTTGCATGACGAATTTTGGAAAATGCTGCTGGCAACAAAAGTGCTACTTCTGTAAAAAATTATAATAATAAAAATATATTATATTTTAATCAAGGACATTATTTTAAATTTAATTTTTATATAAAATATGCAAAATATTCAGTTTTGATGTGTAGGCCTATATTTATTATATGACTTGAATGATTTTATGTATATCGAAAGAGATTTAATGTTAAATATGACAATATTAAAGTGGTTGATGTGTCGTCCTGAAGCTATGATTTATATTGAGTATTTGAAATTGTTTGGATTTCAATTGGGAACATTATTTTAGAAAGAAAAATTAATATTTTGTAGAGATTTGATTTAAATACTTAATGAAAATGAATTTTTTGAATTACTAAGCCTACTAGGCAGTTATTTTTGTTGTTGTTATTTTAACAAATATCAAATGTTGGTGCGAGTTATTTTAAAGAAATAGTTAGCAAGTGAGTTTTTTCTTTGTGTTTAAAACAAGTATTTGGGGACTATTGGTAAAAGAAGTTTAGTAATCTAGTATTAATGGACTGTATCTAATATTTCGAAATCATATCGGTATCTATCCCAATTTGAAAAATATTTAAATAATTTAAATTAATAATATCTCCTGAAGCCAGTGTCGTTGAGGGGGTGGGGGGATGCACCCCGTATGATAGCAATAATTTTCTAGTAATAGAATCACAAAAACTATATACAACACTGCGTGAAGCATTTAGTGGTTGCCTACGTCTATGCCACTAATAATAATTAAAAGAATTTTATAGAATACATGAAGCTTAGCTTATAATCATAAATTTTCTCAGTTTGTATTATTTTGTGGCGAAAGCCATGTTTCGTAGAAAAGCAATTTTATTAAAAGCGATTAAAATTGTAGTAGGCTCGCTATAATGTTAGACATTTAACAATTTGTGATAAAATTAAAAGTCGACTAGACATTACTTTTTGATTAACGTAATGTGCAATACATTGGGTATTTTTTAAATAATAATAATTACTTATAACAATTTTATTTAGAAATTGAATCAACCAATAAAGCAATGTATAAAAAATTATTTTATTTGGTAAAAGATAGTAAAAAAATATTTAATATTTATAAAATATTATTACCAAACATATAAAGTCCTGGCTTATATGACTTATATAAAAGAAAGAACGATGATATTGTTTGAGCTGATGGTACAAATGTAAAACACTTTATTAAATTATAAAATATGAAATATTTGCAAAGTTCCTGGTGTATGTATCATTTATAATAAAATACGCTTACAATTAATAAAATTAGTTAGAAAAGCAATTAAATAAAAAGGTATAAAGAATTTAAGGATGTATTTGTTTAAGTGTTTGTTTTATATTCTTAAATATGTGGTATAGTTTTACTCGTACAAAATAATTTGTTATCTGGGATGTAAGCTATATATTCATTTTAATGGCATTTAAGAAGAAATCAAGTGTAAATCCCACAACCAGAATTGTTAAAAGAAATAAGAAAAAATTATAGAAAAATTCTCAAGAGATTTGATTACGTTTTTACAGATTTTTACTTTACTGTCTCCTTAAAAACACACAAAAGTATTACAACCGGTATTAAGTAGGAAATTATTTGAAAATAAAAAGAAAATATCTCTTTGTATTATATTAATATTTTCATACATTTTAATTTTTCTATATTATTTGGGTAAACCATATTTTGTTTTGCGAAAGCTTAGTTTTATTTTACTGTTATAAATTTTTCATTTATTATTTTGGGAAGCTAAAACCATTTTTACAGATTATATAAAATGCAAACATAGTAAAAACATATTTTTATTACTTGATACTTACCTCGAAGTACTTTTTTATCCTTATGGCCATGACAACGATATCCTTGACATCCTCTTGTTTGTTCTAATGATGGACAATGTTTTCCACCATTTTGTGGAGCATGTTTAATAATACGATTTCGTGACATTATTCCTGTACCACATGTTATATTACATTCACTCCAAGGACCCCATTCACTAACTTGACAATCAATAACTGAAAATATAGAGAAAATAGAAAGTTTATTACTTTATTATGAAATTTATGATAAAAAAGAATTAATATTAAGTTTTATGTTTAAAAATTTCTTTATAATTGTTTGATATTGTTGTATTAGTTTTATTAGTTATTGGAATTTAGTTCAAAGATTGGAAAGCAAATATATTTAATTTTAATTACTCGGAAAGTAAAAATAAGTCTTCCAAAGCAATCAACAAATATTTTTTTACATTATTTCAATATAATATTAAAAAATCTGAAATATTAGAGAATTCAAATATAATTAAGTTAGGATCCTTTAAAATGTAAATAAATTTTTCCTTACTATAAGCTATTTTAAAAATGTTTTAAAATGGATTTTTTCAGACAGTTGACTGACAATATGATACACAAAATAGACAGCTTGAAATGATATATTTTAAAATTTAAATGCTAAAGAAAATCTAGAATTGGAATTTATTTCAATAATTTAAAAGAAATAGAAATGAAATTTCAACTTTAATAAAAAAAAAAGGAGTTTCATTGTAAGAAAAATATCTAAAGTATAAAATAATGTTTAAAAGGTTGGAGGCCTTATATTTTTGGAATATTAAATATTTTTTAAAGTAGAAAAACAACCAGGAGGGAAGGAGGAAAAAATGGGAAAAAAGCAAAATGCGAAGAATTGGAAGATTTAGATAGGAAGGATGAAGCCACCTAAGTTAAAGCTAAATAATATCATAAACTACAAAGCAAGATGACATTTAAATCATATTAAAGCTTTTATTTTTTGAGAAATCAAACTCAATTTTGGTTAAACATTTTCCCTATCAAACGATAGAGTGAGGATAATGTTTTGAAAGTAAGTATAAAAACTAACCATGCTTGCAAACTTCCCTTTAATATTAGAAGGTTGTATACAAAAAGAAAGCTCATCGTTCAATATGTATACATACACGAAATAAGTTTTTATCTTAGAATATTATGATGATAATTTTATCTAAATCAACTTGCTAGTCTCCTTTATAAACAAACCTTTAAGTAAATTTGTTAAATGTTTTTGAACCATTAAGTCTGAATTTTTCAGTTTTTTTCCCTTGTATACATAGGATGAACATATAAAAATCTGAAATTTTGTTAGCTTTATGGTGCGGTTAACTGAAGGGTGCAGTTCTTGTATTTGACGGAAGAATGGTTCCAGTAGAAATTTTAATTATAAAAAAATATATAAGTAAGATATTAATGATTAATAAATTATGAGTAATTAATAATTCTATTTTAAATTGTATGTATTGATATTGGAAGAATAGTAAAGGGATTCATTAGTGTTAGTGGCTTAAATTCAAAACAATCGAAAGCCAAATGATTATCGCTTCCTGTTTTTGAAGAAATTGTAAATTATGGTCAGATTGTTATTTAATAATATACAAGGAAAAGCTATCAGCTGAAATAATATATTAAACACTAAGAGAAAAGTGACTATTTTGAGTTTACCTTAAAAGTACAATTAGCCAGCTATCAGGGATAAGAGCCTTGCTTATGGCGAATAGCTGGCTAATAGCCTAGTCAGATATACATAGAAGATATTCAAAAGTAAAAAACTTTTTTTTAAATGTAGTTTTTTATTGTAGCCAATCAAATATCGAGATATACGTAATATTTTAGCCATAGTTTAGTTCAATTATTATTTATACAAGAAATATGAAGGTGGTTTTTCGGCTCTTTTCCAATTTGGCAATGCTTAAATAAATTCGTTATATTCATGGACAAAGAAGATCTTTTAAGATAAAAGTGAAGGTTTTTCTAATTATATTACTATTATTTTCAACTATTGCTATTTTCCTCCATCTATTCCATTTAAAGTATTAGATTGTTTATGTGTCAACCGTCAAAAGAATTCAAGTTTTTATTAAAAAGACTACATTTTAAAGAACATAGTCTTTTTTGCCTCACTAAATAGTCTGTGAGTGTCTATTATAATCTATTTAAATGGACCTCTTAACCATTATACATTTTCATGCAATATTGCTCAAAGCGCATATTGCAATATTGCTATTTTGTCCAACATTTTATCGCTGTCAAATCCATACAAAAATGGCCCATCTAATCTTTGAACACAGGATTTACAGCGATTCAATCGCGTAATCCTATAAAATGTTATATCACATTATATGGGGCGCTATTTAAAAGTCTGTTTGTACAAAATAAATTTAAAAATAATATTCTTAGCTTTAAAATTTATGAAAATAACTACGTTAAAATTTGCTTTTATTTAAAAAATTCGAAATAGACTTTGATTACGATTTGACAAATAATTATAGTGTAATAATTTTTTATTATTTTCAGCTTCAAAATGATTGTAATCAAATTGTTATATAAGCTAATATATAAAATATTATATTTTTTTTATTAAATATTATATATAAAGTATTATATAACACTTTTTTAAATATCGTACATTGACTTCTATATGAATAAATGGATACTAAATTTCATTCTTTTCTAATTCAACACATGTAAAAGCAACAATTTGTCAAAATTTTAGTAGTAATTTATCTTTAGACAGCGTAGAAAGCTTCTATATTAAATTATAATCGATGTCGTGACTTGTTTTATAAGAAACCGTTAAAAATTCAATTTAGTTTTTAGTTGTTTCCATATGTCAAAAAAAAATCTAAAGATAGAATGCATTTTTAACACAAGAATAGTAGATATAAAATTTCTTAACAAATCAATTTCAATTTTAATAAATTTTATAAAGTGACTACAACAATAATATAATAGAATTAAAGTAGTATTTCGATGATAAGTCAAGTTACAATCGTATTACATTTGTTTTATTGATGCCAATCTAAATGATGATAACTGTTAAAGTTAACTGTTGATGACAGACTAAATCCATATACTTCAATTTTAATAATTATTAATCAGTCGTCAGTTAGTATTAGTCAGACAATTGTAAAAATTCTTAATCATGTCATGAATGGATTGTGCATCATATTGAAATAATTTTTGATATAAATCGTGAAATTTGTGTTTTTTTTTTTTTGGTATACTCAATTTAAACATTTTTCTTTAGAAGAGTTTTAAGGCCATATGTTTGTGTTATAACTGGATAAATTGAAAAAGTTGTTTGTTTTATTGTGTGCTGTTAAGTATTTTGTTGTTGTTCTAGTAAGTTATTTGATATTTATAAATTTTATTGTACATACTTACATATTGAAGAAATAGAATTGCAAGAAACTATGCAGAGTTGGAAAGTTTTTTTACGTTTTTTATAGTGATTTAATTGAGCTTTAAAGGTTTATTTTTTAGGTTAAATTAATTTAGTTAGATTTTTATGAAATTACATTCTTAGCATTATATTTGACTACACACAAATACCAAGCATGCATAGGCAGAGAATGAATTGTATTTTTGCATATTAATAATTGAAAAAAGAATGTGAAGAAAATTGAAATTTTTACAATATATGTATATTTATATATATAATTTTTAAATGAATTTATTGAGACTTAAGGCGATAGTATTTTTGTTTTTCATCGATAATATTTCATGATTATTGTATTGTATTGAAGTTTTTATTCAATCCAAGTAAAAAGCCCACGGGAAGTAACGTGAAAAGATCGACAAAACGGTGACACAACGAGATTATGTCATGACGTGCTTTCCTTTTAGTTTTTGTTAGTATTTTTAAAGTCAGTGCATACTGTAACTTAAAATCTATTGCACCGATCCTTTTTTTATACATAAATTGCAAGCTAATGCTGTCAAGTTATAAAAATGAATAATTTTTTAACATAAAATGGCGGATTTTGCTTGTAAAGAAATGGTTATTTGATTTCTACATAAGTGTTTAAAAAAATTGAAAAATTGCAAATAAAGATAAAAACTTGACAGCATTTCCTTGAAAAACCTCCTAGCTAAAGTAATCCATATGAACTTCAGATTTTAGATAATTGGGACCATAATTTCAAAATTTTTTTCAAAATCGTCGGCCATGATTCGCTGTCAATGGCTTTGTTATACATATTTTTTAATGAAATTTAAAAATATAATACTTTAAATATCATTGTGTTTTATACTTAATGAATAAATAAAACTATATTCCTCAAATCGTCAATAAAAATTCGTTAAAATATGCTTTATTTTAAGCAAATTAGCTAACTTACCCCCTTAATATAACATTTTTAGAGTTTCAGTGGCTATTTTAGATGAAAAAGATAATAGAAAAAGGTATAATACAGTGTCTGAGCTTCATTTTGACATTTTTTTTTCATTAAAATTATTCTATCATCATAGCAGTGAATTTATAGGAATGAAAGCCCTCTTCGACGGAAAATATGTATCATATGAAATAAATCAATGAATATGCAAATCTATTTATACTATTTCATGGTTGGAATTTCATGCATACATGTGATTATGATTTTTATTTTTGGTATAAAAAGTTTAAAAAAAACAAATGAAATAACTCTGGCAGCATGAATTTGGGATAGAATAAAATTTCAAATTATTTACAATGTCATTCAATGATGCTGACAACATTGTGGTTTGTATAACGTGCCTGACGTGTTATACTTATGTTAAGGGGGTAGTAGGATAAATTCGATAAAACAAAAAAAATTTATTTTCCATAATTTTTCTTGACGATATTTATATATTTATTTATATTTATTTTTTTAATTACCACATTATAAAGTATATAAAGTAATATTTCAACAATATTTTGAACAAATTTGGTTTTGAAAAAAGTTTGGTTGTGGTGCTCCTCATAACTCATCACTCGATTATTTGAAATCGGAAAACCAAAATGATTTTATTACTTATTAAATCTCTGCAGGTAATAACGTTGAGTTTGTTTTGTAATCGATTTTTAAACTTTTACAGCTCTCCGAATTCAAAATACTGATTTTTCATTAAAAAAATCGAATTTTTTGTTATTTTAAGAATTAAGAAAAAAATAATAAAAAAAAACTCGACATCATTACCTTGTCATTAATGTAAAGGAAAGTATGTAAAATTTGAAAAGCATCAGTGCAGTAGCTTTCGAGCTATAGTGGGTACTTCTTTGAAAAAGCTAAGTGTGAGAAAGCTTGAATAAAAATAACAATTCACTAATATGGTAGAAAGAAGGAGAGACATACTATCCAATATCTTCGTTAGTTTTTCTCAAATCGACTTCAAATTTCCACACAATAATCTTAATATGTTTTACATTAATATAAAAAATAGAAAATAAAAATAAAAGGAGTACTTTACTATCTCCTTAAGTTTCATATGATATACAATTACTTTCTGTAACATCAAGAATATTTTAAAATTTCAATTTTCGTGTATAATATTTTTTAGTATCCTACCTGGCGTATAACGTGCCCATTCTATATGATAAACTTTGGCAGTATGAGAACTGAATAGTGTTGTTTTTTTGTTGAATCAGCTTACAAAGATAAAGTTTTCCTAAACACCTGGGATTGATAACAAAAATGTTTTGTTCAAAACGCTGCAAAATGTCTTTCGAAAAGGCAATTTTTATTTATTTTTCTTTATATAAGGTAAGTGTTCACATTTGAAAAGTTGCCCTTAAGTAAGGAGCTGTAGCTTTCTGATAAAAGATGTAATAACTGTTCAATGTTCTCATATATTCTTTTGTATATTTTTAAAAGTACTTCTTTAGTTTTTTTTTAAATATTTTGAAAAATTTTATGAACTAAAGTATTTATTTATTTAAGTTGTTAACTTTTGAAATTAATCCAATATTAACCAGATATTTATTCTTATTATTTATATTTACCAAGTTTGTTAATTATTTGTGATGTGAATAAATATTAAAAGCTTTTAGATTAAAAAGTTTATAGAAAAGCCTTGTATAACGTGTTTGTATTTTGAATATATGTAAATAAAGTATACCTAATGAAAAATTTCAGATAATAGTTGCCTTAAAATAATCTTAAAAAGGTAAATTGTACTCCTTAAAAAGGTAAAAGTAAATTTTTGGACTAAATTATGTGTAAATTGTGTGCACATCTATGAACATACATATATGAAGATATAGCATGAAAATATATTAATGAAAACCTCTCTCCTGGCATGATACCGATATCTCAGCACCATACCCAGAAGAAAGATGTTATCATTACACCCATCCGTATCTCTAAACATCCTCTATCTTTTCTATATTTTGAGAACGGTCTTACAATAAGTATCGGGTCAAAAGCTTTTTCTAGTACGGTTCCATTATGTGTCTGGTAATCGAAGAAAATGAGGAGCTAAGTTGTTCTGCCTTAATGGCTTTCCAGCATCGACTCCTATTCTTTTGCCATAATTTCTGCGTCATTGCGTAAATTTTTTTATGCTTCCACCTGTTGGACGTAGTGGTCATACTGTCAGTACTCTTTGTTATATTTTCCCCCCTGTTTTTGTTCATCGGGGGAAAAGTTTCCAATAAATAAATAGCAATTGATTCACTGATGATTTCAGTGTCATAATTATGGATGTTCCTACATGTCTTATGTAGCATCTTATAATTGTAATCTTTTGTTTTAAATTCGTCAAGATTTGCTATATAATTCCTTAGTTCTTGATCACCTGATTCCTCATAGATCGTGTCGTGGAAGCTATTGTTGTCATCTAAAGGGCTGCCACCCTCTCTCGACGGCTTCTTTATGGTGGCTCCTGTTACCAGGATGAGCACTAAGCCCATTTTTAATTAAAAACGTGCTCATTTTTTCGGCTTTCGCCTTGAGCTTAAGACCAACTAACTCGTGATAAACCACTGTTCACACGAAAACCTTCGCCACTTCAGTCCTTTAACCTAAAAATACATAGTGAAAAATTTACAGACTTAAATTAAAAGTTATAATAAAATGAGTGACGTGGATCTCAATATTTCCGACTCAGGTCCGAATATGGTAACAAAAAAATGAAAAAGAGAATAAAGACAAAGCGGAGAAATCCAGCGATAACTTATGCAGTTTAGACATCCTAACAAAAAAAATACAAAGCTTGGAAGTGGCAGTGGCTGATTTGATATTTAAAAGCAATAATCTCGCTATAGAAAACGATAAACTGAAACTTAAATCATATGACAAATCAAATAAACAAAGGACAAAAAGGGAAAACAATGAAAAAGATCTTCAAAGAAACAGATTTAGCTCCTTGGATAACGAAGATGACGAAATGGCAGCTAACAAAATCAACAATGGTGAAGTATTGTCTCAGGCCCCTGAAATACCCACCAGCAAGGTAATTATAAATCATGAAATACTTTCTAAATTAACAGAGGAAAATTTAAAAAATAGAAAAGTACAGAATCTAAAAACTAAAAATGGTATAATTAATGATAAGTTTTCTAAAATAAACAATAATAACCCTTCTAATATGAATAAGGAAAAAATACCTCCGATATTCCTATATAATCAGAGTGCAAAGAATACAGTACAGTTAGTTAAAGAAAAACTAGGATTAACAAATTTTGCATTAAAACACGCTGGGTCGAACAAGCATGTTGCTTACACCTATAATATCGAGGATTTTACAGAAACTAAAAAACTTTTAATTGCAGCTAACTCTCAATTTTTTTCATTTACCCCAAAATCACAAAAAATGCATTCCCTTGCTCTTAAAAGTTTAAGTAAAGAAGAATCCGTGGAAGACATTAAAAATTAGATCGATGAAATAGATTCAAAAATTAAAGTTGATAGCGTTAATCAGCTTCAAACCACAAGATCAAAAATAACTGGCATAAAATTACCAATTTTTGTGGTAAGATTCCCGACGACATAAGATATTAAATTAATAAGAAATATAAAATATATCAACTACCAAAAGGTCACCTGGGAAAATTTATTAAACACCGAAAAGGTAATACAATGCAAAATGTGCCAAAGATTTGGCCATATAGCTACCAACTGCAATCTTGGTTATAGATGCGTCAAATATAATGAAGATCATTCTCCTGGAAGCTGCCGAATAATCAAAGGAAAAGAAGGACATGAAGTTTTTTGTGTCCTTTGCCAAAAAAGTGGTCATCCATCATCATATAGAGGCTGCCCTAAATACAAAGAATTAATTGCCAAAATGAAAAATAAATTGAATGCTCAGCACTTATCCAAGCAATCAACCAACCCAAGGCCAGAGTACAACAACTTTGTGAACAAAACCACATCATTCGCTGATGCAATTAAAGCTAACAACTTAAATAATCTAACGACCCTACGGAAAAATACAGCAATCACATAATAGTCAAGCTGAAAGCAAAACAAAGCAAAGAAAAGCAAGGGTTACGACAGCCATACCACTAAAAGATTGCACAAACTACTTTCCGCCTTCAAAAAAGCAATTAATAACTATTGGAATGGAGTGATTTCAAATATTCCTCATAACGATTCCAAAAAAACTTACCCTATGCTAAACAAGATATTCCGCAAAAAACAATCAACATGAATTACAACAATATCGACTGACGACAAAGATCTCTTGGCTAGAGCTAATATTGATGCAAATTCTTCTTACATATTGTAATTAGCAGCCCTTCAGACTGTCTTGATGTGATAGGAAGCCATTTTCAAAAAATCCACTCAAAAAATGAACACATGAGTGACAAAGCGACAAAAAATTGGGTATTCTCCACTTTAAAACATTTTAAACCACCCGAGAGATTCTCGTTTAGTCCTCTTTCTACTGCTAACAGTGACGATATCAACTCATACAGCGATAATCCCTTATTCATTACTGAAAATAAGCTAAGCCTTCTGTTTTGTCTACTAAAAAATAAAACTTCTACAGGAGTGGACGATATTCCCAATGTTGTACTGAAAAACCTTCCAAATAAAGTTGTCAATCAATATTGTACATTATTTAATAATATATCAAATAGCGCTTACTATCCAACAGGTTGGAAAATGGAAAAAGTTTTACCATTATTAAAAAAAGACAAATCTAATACTAATCCCTCTAATTTTATACCCATCAGTCTTCTACCAACTATCAGTAAGGTCTACGAAAAAATTATCAATAAGGCACTTGTTGACGAGTGCGAAGTACACCACATCATACCAGACAACCAATTTGGGTTTCGCAAGAATTACAGCACTATGCACGCAACAATAGACTGGTTTCCGACATAGAGTGGAATTTTAACGCCAAACACTGTACAGGAGCAGTTCTAGTTGACCTCGAAAAAGCTTTTGACACAGTAGGGACCGATGCACTGGTTGTAAAATTAATTCGAAGCAATCGCAACAAAAATATTACTGCTTCAATATCCATCATGGTGAAAGGGAAAGAGTTCAAAATTTCTGCTGGTCAGTATAGCAGTGAAAAAATATTCACGATTGAAGAGGGTTTACAGCAAGGGACGATAAACTCTCCTATCCTTTTCAACATGTTTACTTGTGACTTGTTACAAGGCCTAGATAAATTAATTGCCTTCGCTGATGATCTTATTGTTTACAATAGCAGCAAAAACATAAAAACAATCGAAAAACAACTAAGCCATCAAACCTTATTACTCAAAAAATACTGTCACAAATGGAACCTTTCGATTAATTGGCAGAAATGTGAAACAATTCTTTTTCATATTAATATAAGGGAATCATCCATGCACATCCGTAACAACAACAAAAACTTCGCAATAACTATAAATGATATAACATTAGTCAAAAAAGATGTCGTCAAGTACATAGGAGTTCATTTGGACAACAAATTAAAGTTTGACGTACACGTTGATTGTCAAAGAAAACAAGCTAAGCTGATTTTCAACAAAACCTGCAGATTCTTTTACTCACCAGCTCTGAATGTGAAAGTCAAAGTATTGGCATACTAAACACTGATAAGGCCGGCATTTACAAAATCATCAGGGTACAGCAAATTTATAACAAATTAAAAACTATATGATTCAGCACGTATTGGCAGAATTGATAATCACATAATAAAGCTTATTCGAAATTTTATAAAAAGATCAACGGCAAATTCATCAAACCATCTTATATATGGTTCATACCAATACATGAACGAAGAATTTTATAATAAAGTGAAAAAAAGTGGTTTTATACCACCGGAATTCTTCATAAAATTAAATGAAGAAGGCTTTATCCAGAACCCAACTTTATCAATTCCCCTAATTTACCATGCTTATAGGCCACGCATGAAAAAAGCAATTGAATATACTCCACAAGTTCTAATAAACCAGGATGGTACCAGGTTTGATACGGGCATACCAAGGTTCGGCAGGATCGAACTACATAAAGCTTTGATGGAGCTTACTAATACTAGTGGCTGGAGCACAATTAGATCATCAATAAGCTGAACATCTTTGTTATAAAATATGTAGTTAAGTAAATTAGAAATAAGGGGAAAACTGTTATCTTCTATCTTCATATATTTTTGTTTTTTATGTTAATTTCATTTATGTGATTGTTTATTACTTTATTTGTTTCTTTTGTTTGTATATTATAATTTCATTATTCCTTTAATTTTCTCTCTTGTTCGATGCAGTTCTCCCAAAAAACTAGGATTGAAGCGTATTAAGCTAAGTAAAGTTTTTTTTTTATTTTTATATAAGAGATCTCTATTCTTTTAAGCTTTTGTTTAGATTTTATAAAAAAAATAGTAATTTGGTTTTTTGTTATGATTTCCAGTGCATTTGATACATTTGGTTTGCAGGTAACAGAAGTTATTTGTGTGTCCAAGTTGTTTACCGTATGTGCACTGGGGGATACTTTTGTATTTTTTAAGAAGTTTGATCTTGACCTTACAATACGCTAAATCTTTGATGCTTTACACGTATTTATTATTTTCAATTTGTTCTAAGTCAATGTTGAAAAGAGGAAAACTAATCTTTGTTTTTACACTATTGTTATTAATAAACTTGTATACATTGGTAATTCTGACAACTTTATGTCCTAGTTTTTCTAGCGCTGACATAATTTCATCTTGGCTGATTGTAGATGGTAGTTCTCGAATGGCGCATCTATAACATTTTTCACTTCTCAACTGAAACGTGTGGTATTCAATATGTTCAAAGGAATTGTTAGGTTTATTTTTTAAATTATTCAATAGATTCTTGATATTTCTATAGTCATCGTCGTCTCGGATAGTGATCTTAGTATCATTTTTCGATAGCGCCCTGAATTGGGTTGATCCCTTTATTATATTTAACGTTTACTGCCTAAGGAGTTCAAAGTTTTTTGTTCTTCATTTACATAATTTTTATTATTATTATCTTTTGGTGGGGTTTGTGATGCTGTACGCTTACGTTTTGACCATTATCTCCTTAAAGCTAATGAACCAATCTTTTTTAGGTTTTGCTAATAACGATTGACCACTGCTTGAAAGAAGGATTTTTTATAAAGCAATACAGAGTAAAAATGATGCCAATACTAGTGCTCCTTTGTACAAAAATTCCTCATTAAAGCTTTGATTTTTTTCTTAGTTTAAGTATAAGATATATATACCTACTCACAGAAATAATTCTCTTTGTTTTTATTTCGGATGAATCTATCTTAAGCTATCGTGTTAATGGAAATTTTAGGGGTAATAAGAAATGAGGTCCCAACAGCTGAATTTTCAAAGTTTTAAAATTAAACTTTTGAAAAATATTTATCCTTATCATTTTAAAGAGTTAAAATAAAATATTTTATTAATTATACTAAAAAAACTTAAAGATAATATGATTTCTTGTAGGCTTCGAACCCCATGTCATCCTTAAAAAAGTTATTTAATTTGCAAGTTGATTAATTTAAGATTTTTCAAAAAATTTTTTCTGATATATTTCAAGATAAAAGAAATCGCATATCTGATCATTTTGGAGACTTTTTTACGGTTAGAATATATTCAAATCTTATATTACATAGCCTTATATAGTTATTTTGTGTCAGTGTACTCGTATGTATATGTTTGTCATAATTACAAACATAAAGAACTTTTTTGGCTTATGTGATAATACAATAACAAAAACTTTAAATATTTCCCATTAATTACTAAAGGATATGATTAATTTGCTTGTTTGATTTATACTATACGTATTTATGCATCAATAAAATTTGTTTACATTTTAGATTATAAAAATATAATTCTATGTACATAATAATAACTAAAAATAAAATTATTTACTTTGTGTTTTTGTTAAATTGAAATTTTTTCATTAGAAAATGCTATAAGTGTTGATAATAAAAATGTATTAAAATTTCATTCATTCTTGAGCACTAATAGAACAACAGTATGTCAAATATTTAAGACAAAATAGTGAAGGATATTACGCACTGTAAGATGTAAATCTATTGCATTCCCCAAAATACGTCTCATTAAACATAACAAAGAAATTAATGAGTATACAAATACATTCCTAAAATTGTTTACAAAAATATTTAATAATTATCGTCAATGATAATTTGACAATTATTTTTTAAGAAGAAATTATTTAAGCCTAAAGCTAGATCTTAATTTAATTTAACCAGTTCTAATGAAAGTCATCAAAAATAATTAAACTGTATTATAAAGGCGAAAAGTAAAAATAAAATTTAATTAAAGTATACGAAATTCAATTTCAAAACAATAATAAAACACACTTTAAAGACTTCATATAGATAAAATTTTATCGCTTCTAAAAGACTTTTAATGCAATTTAACTGAAAATAGAAAGAGAAAGGAATGTTTAATATCATAAGCTAAGATAACTTTATCCTTTAAGGCCCAATTATTCCATTGAGAGTTAAATTCATGGACATCAATATAAAACGTGACAACTTATTTATTTGTTGAAACGTTCAAGTTTTTTTTAGTTGAATTATAACACCTGAAGGACTAATTTAAATGTTAAATTAGCTATTTAACATTAAAGATTTGTAGTTTTATTTTTAATCAAACGAAAGCTAAAAATAACTTACTCCCTTATTATAAATTTTGATAGTATTTTTAATTAAGAAAAGACAAAAGCCTTTTGGGCTTGAATTATAAAAATTGTTTTTTTTTGGAAAAAAATCAATACTCACAATTGATTATTATAATTTCAATCTATTTGATTATGAAAATATCAAAGTCATTAGAGCAATGGGTCACAAATTAATTACTATTTTCATTTACTGCCAGAGTTTCTAATTAAAAGTAATGAGAATTCCACGAAATTTGAGAATTACTTACAATTAGTGAATAAAATAGAAATGGTTCAGGAAATTGTTTAGATTTTTGTTTGTTTCTTTTCCAAAGCACGTATTATATTACATAATTTTTGATTCATATAAATAGGTGGTATAAATTCTGCAATTTTTTGTTAAAAATATTTTTAAGAAAAATGTAATAGATAAAATTATATGTAATAGAATAATATTTGAAAATTCAAATTTTGTGTAAAAATAATCATTTATGCATTTGACTCGAAAAATGCTAGCCATTTAGTAGTAGTCTAGGCGAGATGATCTCCGAAATATTGGTGCTATCTAGTATCGTACTGACATTATTGTCAAAAAAAGAAGCGTAAAATATTAACAACAAAAATTATTTTTCGTATCGCAAAAAAAGCAAAAAATTACAACAACTATAAATTAAAATAAAAAAAAACAAAAGCATAGAACAAATTTTAAAATCAAGTCCACTTATATGAATTTCTATAGAATTAACGTTTTAGAAAGTCCTTAAGTATTTTTTCTTCTTATTTTGAAATTTCCGATTAATATTTTCAACAAAATCTGAAATTTGTTGAAAGATACTTTGAAAATCTTATCCGAATTTTTTTGTTTTATTTTGTCATAGCAGTTTAATATGGATTCTTATGTATTTTCTCTGGAACTTATTTCATTCTTACATAAGTTTAGAATGAGGTATAATAAATCGAAACGAAATCAGTTTGTTTAAACTTATATTTTATCAATAGGATAATGTAATTAAACACTGGGTAACTATTTTCCAAAACTTTTATTTTGTTTTGAAAGTTTGATAAATATTTCGTTTATTTGTATTTCACTTTCTTGAGACCATCAGGGAGGTAAGTAGTACTTTTTGAAAGGATAGAAATTAGCAAAAAATTTTATATAATCCTTAGTTACTGTTATTAGGATTAAAATCAATATAAATTTTTGCCCAATAAAAAACAGGAAAAAGTTATAGCTCTATACATATTCTGTCAATTTTCAAACCTTTCAAAATAAAGGAAAAAGAAAATACCCATTTCAATTTATTCCATACATATTCTTATTTATAGTTTATGCCATTCTTTGCGTACTTGAATATATCTGTATCCTACTTATATACATATCTATATATATATAGCATTTCATTTCTCTTATAAAACTAGCAAAATGAAATAATTTTTTTTCAACTAACCAATATAAAAGAAATTCAGTAAATCACTTAAGCATAAAATTTCAAGCTTCAGTACATTATTTATAATCCTTTTTTAAATTTCATTATATTATCCTTAATCCTGTAAAATCTTAACTCGACCTATTTCATCCTTTATATCTATACACCAGAATATCAAAGAGATCCGTTTTGGATGATATATTTTACGCAACCATGTGAATATAAATATGAAGTTAAAAATTTTTTTTCTTCTCCTTAATATAACTAATGCTTGACAAGGATATTAAATTTTTGTGTTTTTAAAGTGCTAATGGTATGGAAAGGCCATTGAAGATATTTTAAATTTAAAAGAATCAACAAAAAGAAAAGCCATATTTACAGAATGTCTAAGAAAGATTATAAGTAGCAAATTATATTTTTAAGGAGTGTATTATATTTAAAAAAGAAAAAAATATCCTTCAAATTAAATATTTTTCATTATTGTAAATCCAATAAGAAATCAAATTATAAAATCTTATTAGAATATGTAAATTCTTAGTGAGTTAAATGAAGAAATTTTCAATTTTGTACTTCAAGGTCTAAAATGTTTTGTATACCTAGATGACATTGCGATATACGGAAAAAATTTAACGGATCATAATAATAAGCTAAAAAGTGTTTTTCAGCGATTAAGGGAGCACAATCTCAAGCTCCAACCCGAAAAATGTCACTTTTTGGAAAAAAGAAGTAATATATCTAGGACACAAATGAAGGAGCAAGCCCAGACCCGAATAAAACAAAATGCGTCCAAAATTTTTCCTGACCCAAAACCATTAAATGAGTACAATCTTTCTTGGGACTAGAGTCAAGTTCAACAGGGTCTTCTTTCGCTGCTAATTACTCCAAGCCCATTCCCTTGTGGTTTCACTAGATAGTAGATAGCGATAGTAGGATAGTAGGAATCTCGTTTATCCATTCATGCGCGTCACTAATTAGATGACGAGGCATTTGGCTATTACAATTTCCTTTATAAAATATGAATATTTTTTTACAAAATTGTATAATACAATAAAATTAATTAAGGAACTTTTTTCTACTGAAATTGACTCCAACTTCTGAGATGATTACCTCATTATATTTTTCTAATATAATATCTGGTTTTGCTAGTGAATTATCGGAGCATCTGATATGAGGCTCTATGCCAGCTTTCCATCCCTTAGATTTAGCATATTCTGCTATCATTTTCACAATCCTATCGTGTCTGTTGATACGACTTTGATGGGTTAAAGGACACTTTTGAAGCATGTGGCAGTGGGTCTCGTTCCTGTAGGGGCATCCTGCCTTACATTTCCTCATGGCAAAAGGTACGGAGGCATGCTCTTGCATGATAGAGAATTATAGCGGAGTAAAATGGCATGAATGTGGTCCCTTGCTGTCCAATTTTTAGGTGGGTTTCGTATGTATTCTGAACAGGCCTTGTGATTTCGGACTTCATTTATTCCTCCACTATAGAAAGAATCATTTAATCTATCTGCATGAACTGTTTTGATCAGCTCTTTCGAGCCCATGCCTTCTTTGATGGTTTTCTGTAGCTTTTCTACCCATGTTAACGACAAGTTGAATGTTTCTTTGAGGAGATTACTATGTGTTTTTGGGATGAGAATTGGAATATTCCCAGCCCACCATCCTTCAATCCTGCATAGAGGATGGAGTTTGCGCAGTGTATATTAAGTTGTAAAATTTTCTTTATGGTGGACCTTATCATACTGTCAATCCTATTTATTATTCTCTCTGACATGTTCGGTTTTTGTAGACTTGTGATGTACCTCAGGATAAGGTGATCTTTAATAATTATCAATTTCTGGTTAGGCTTTAATGGAGCGTGCCTAACTCTTCGCAGCTGTTGTGACAGCTCCCTTGTACAACAATCAACAATACTTTCAGAGTTAAACTTTTGGCCTAGGTATTTAAACGTGTCTCCAATTTTGACTTGGGGAATTTTTTCGTTATTGATTGCAAATTGAGGTTCCTCAACTGCATATAACTTCTTTTTGCTGCTCACGGTCTTAAGTGTGATAGCTCTGCATTTCATAGTGTTAAAAGCTTAGCCTCTCTTAACAAAACAATTGTTATAATGGTCCAGCATCCGTTGGCCATCAGCTTCATTACTAGCAAATAACACTAAATCGTCAGCGTAAGCTAAGCATGTTGCAGATTCCGTACCTATGCTAATACCGGAGTATGATGTTTCAAGCTCTTCAATGAGCTCGTCCAGTATTATGTTGAATAGCCAGGGCGAGAGAGGATCCCTTGTTTAACACCTCTTTTAATTTCAGTACTGCATACCTCATCCCTATCGCAAGTAATATTAGTTTTCACCTCACTGTAATTGGCCATTATTATTTTCCTAGTTTTATGATCAAAATTAATCCTATTTCGCACCCTTGTAATACTATGGTGGGAAACAGTATCAAAAGCCTTAGCCAAATCCAGGCTAATTATAGTTAAAGGCTTGGCTACATGACGGTGGTGTTTTATAACAGCTTCTACAGTTACGAAGTTCGCAAAGCAGCCGTCGATTTTCATCAAACCCCGTTGATTAGGGTTGATTTCAATCGAAGATACTCTATTCGCAATTATTTTGTTAAATAATCTTATTAAGATAGAAGATATGGTAATAGGGTGTCAATTTGCAGGATCTTCCAAATTCTGACTGTTTTTTTGGGATTAAAATGGTCCTGCACTGTTTCATATTCGGGATATATTCAAGGTATAACATAGCCTTAAATAGTAGAAGCAATTCCTCTGATTTCTTTTGATGTCTACAAGTCTTATACCATCGGGCCCTGGAGAGTTAGATTTTGTACTGTCCAGAGCCTCTTTAAGCTAATCTTTAGAAATCGGAAAACTTATTTCATGACGTTCATTACATTTCATTTAAAATTTTTAAAAGCCAGACCTAGAGTCGGAGTGAAAGATCTCTTTATACTTGTTTGCAAGAGTCTCTAGATCAGGTCTGACGTTGCTTGTTAAGACATCTTGACCATCGATTAATTGTTGTGCATAAGTGTTCTTGTTATTGTTAAACTGCAGCTGTGCTGCCTAGAAAGCCACAGCTCTTTTCTTCCTTTTCGATATGCTTTCGTCTTGAAGAAGTGTTATTAGTCTATCCCACGATCCCAAGTTTTTACTTTTTGGTTTCTTTGCCTTGTAAAATTGCTCCTTATACCAATTTCAAAATGATGATTTACATAATTTCTTGTTAATAATTTAATAATTTCCTGTTGCTAAGAGAGTCATACCCGAGTCGAAATATTTGATACTGAATTAATACTGATCATCCTGAGTAGACCCTTATTTGATACCGATAGTGTTGAATTGAACCTGATTTGATACTGAATATACTGAAAGTTGTGAACTTTTTGCATGTCAGTAAGTTCAGTATCAAATCAACATCAGCATTTTAGAATTAAGTGGATGTTGATTTGATACTGAACGTGTTGAAAGTTGTGAACTTTTGCATTTCAGGATGATCAGTATCAAATCAGCATCAACTTCATTTTCTATTTTATTTACATGACAAAGTAAAATATATATGTCTCTCTCGCTGTATGAAATATTATTTTTCAATGCAAAAGTGACAGTTCGCATCCATTTTATTTTAGAGTCGGCGTATCCGTGATAATGTGATACTTTTTTAAATTAATTTAAGTGATTATATAGTTTTAATTAATAAATAAATAAAACAAAAATTTTTAATTTAATTAAGTGACTTTAAGTGATTTAAGTAACAGTTTTTTTGTTAATATATTATACAGTGCTATAAAAATAGTGTTCTTTTAAAACTAATAATAAAGTTTCCGAATTGGAATATTGAATGGTAAATATTAAAATAACTTTAAATTTTTATTTAATAAAAGAAATTTCATTGCTTTTGTAAAAAGCAAGTACAAAATAAATTTAACATATCTTATTGTAATTCTTTTGTGTTGACAGTTTTAATAATTTATTGTTTTTCGTTATTGTGTTATCAATTCATTAATGGAATTATCAATTTACTTATATTTATATAAATGCTTTGCTTTTGAAATTGTGTTTAACTTTTTCCCTTTTAAAAGTATTTATTTTCAGGTTGATATTAAATTAAAAAATGTATAATCATACATCCTACCACTTGACCAGTATAACCAGTATCAATTCAGTATCATCTTTTATTTACTCTTATGTTGAATTACAAACTGAAAGAGAATATATAAATGCACTGAGAGAGCGCTCTATAATATACTGAATTGATACCGATGATGTTGAAAAGTTTGTATCTTTTCATACTGAATTGATACTGATAGTGTAGGATCGCTTATTTTGAATACTTCTCGGTATCCATTCAACATCAAATTTTAACATAAGGGTAAATGTAAGAGAGGTACTGAATTGATACTGGTGGTACTGGTAAAGTGGTAGGATGTTCATTATCAATTCAGTATCAAATATTTCGACTCGGGTAGTTATTCCCGCCGTTTACCCGTGCTTACTTGAATTTTTTCACTTTGACATTCAGAGCACTGGGTAGAAATCACATTGTGTCATCACCCGTTAGGGCCATCACAATGCTTTCTTTTAATTAGACAGTCGGATTCCCCTAGTCCATGCCAGCTCTGAATTGATTGTTAATTGATAGCCGTTAGAAACATGTAAAAATTTTCTTTAATAAAATTTTCCAACATATTATTAGCAAGAAAGTTCTGCAATTGCTTATGTAAGCTACTATCTGGGGAACGAATTGATTCAATGTTTTTAACACATTGACTTCATTCTAATTTACCCAGAACGAGTACATAAACCATAATATTGTTTCCCAATCAAGCCCGAATATCTCAATCTTCAGAGCCAATCCTTATCTTAAAGTTACGGATCTAATTTGCCGACTTCCCTTACCTACATTTTTCTATCGACTAGAGACTCTTGACCTTGGAGACCAGCTACGGATATCGGTACGGCCTGTTAAAAAGTTTGCGTAGCCCTACCACAAATTTTCAAGGTCCGAGGAGAAAATATCTACACAGCAGTAAATGCCATGCTCTGCTAGTCCATTGACCATATCTCTCTTCCAAAGACTTCCATTGTAACATGACTATAAAACAGAAAAGAAAACTCTTTAGATATCTTCGACGGCTTCTTTATGGTGGTTTCTGTTACCAGGATGAGCACTAAGCCCATTTTTAATTAAAAATGTCTACTCAAAAGGTTACGGAATTGGAACCGTATTCCCTTTCGTTCAAAAAATTAACAAGATATATACATTTAAGCTTGCACATTTTTTCGGCTTTCGTCTTGAACTTAGGACCAACTAACTCGTGATCAACCACTGTTCACACGAAAACCTTCTCCACTTCAGTCAGTTTTGCTTTAATTTCCAAAGTGTAAAGACATATTTAATTTTTCTCCGGTTTTATTAAAACGAGGGAGTTAAAATTATATTTCGAACTATCACAATAATCGGTTTTTCTTAAAACCATCATTATGTTTTTCTCTCTACCTGCGGATTAAGTTAATCCCTTAGGGAATTAAATTCTCAGTGTTACTAACTATCTGCGATTGAGAATATCTAACATTGCCGTATAGGCACTAAAGAACTTATTTTAATCCTTTATGGGATTAATATATTAATACATCAGTGACTTAAAGTTTACACATTAATAGTGAAAGTGCATCAAGGGATTAACTTAATCCTTCATTAGGGATTAAAAATATCTAAACATTTTTAAAATAAATCTAATAGGGTGATCATAGGATTTAAAGGATTAAATTTAATATCCTAGGGGATTAGCATATCGCTTATACTAAACGGTTTGAAACTGAAAAATTAAAACTTTTCAATTCAGTGTGTGTAACAAAACTTTTGTGTCATTAGGTACTAAAGAAAAAGAAAAAAAAAAATAAACTACATGTAAAATTAGATAATTGGCAATTGACATGAGTGATATGGAGAACAATATTTTGGATCAAGGTCCAAATATTTTAACCAAAAAACCCAAAAAAGACAAAGATAAAATGGAAAAATCTGAAAACAGCTTATTCAGCAATGATGCGTTAGCGCAAAAAATAAAGGATCTGGAAGCATCAGTTACAAATTTGGTGTTCCAAAACAACAAGCTAGCAATTGAGCTACCAATTTTCGTAGTGAGATTCTAGATAGGCCAAGATATTGAAATTGTGGAAAATCTAAAATATATCAACTATCAGGAAATCAGATGGGAAGATCTGATTAATACTGAAAAAGTCATACAGTGCAAAACGTGCCAAAGGTTTGGACATACAGCAACCAATTGTAGCCTAGGTTACCACTGTGTTAAATGCAATGAAGATCATGATCCTGGTTTCTGTCAGTTAATAAAAGGGAAAGAAGGACATAAAGCTTTCCGTGTCCTCTGCCAGAAAAATGGTCATCCAGCTTTGTACAGAGGCTTTCCGAAATACAAAGAATTAATTGCCAAAATGAAAAATAAAATGAATACTCAGCGATTATCCAAACAATCATCCGACCCAAGGCCAGAGTACAGTAACTTTGTAAATAAAAACACCGCATTCGCTGATGCAATTAAAAATAACAACACGAATAATCCAACGTTCACGCCAGTAAATGCAGGAACATCTAATGAAGCTAAATACAATAATACCATGGAAACATTACTCGAAGAATTTAAAAGCTTAAAACAAAAAATTGAAGAAAACACCCAAAAAACAAACTTTTTAATGGATTTTGTCACCTCTTTAAATCATAATGAGTAGATATCTAAACATCTCTAGCATCTCTCTTATTGTTAGTATAATTTTCTTAAACATCAATTCACTAATTAACATACGAAGAAGAGATGAGATGTATATTGTTTAACAATATTTCCAATAATGCTTACTATCCAACCACCTGGAAAATGGCAAAAGTTTTACCATTGTTAAAAAAAAATAAATAATTATTATATCCTTCTAATTTCAAACCCATCAGTCCCCATCAGGGTACACGAAATATATTATAAATCGAAGACTATATGATACTGCGCGTATTGACCATTATTAAATTAATTGGAAACTTTATTAAGAGGTCATCAGCAAATTCTGCAAATCATTTAATATATGGTCCTTATGAATGCATGAATGAAGAATTCTACAAAAATATTAAAAATAATGGTTTTGTACGTCCAGAATTCTTTAAAACATTGGATGAAGGACTCATCCGGGATATATCAACAGGTATTCCATTAATTTATAATGCTTATAGGCCTCGCATGAAACAAACCATAAGCCACGACACATAACTACTGTTAAATCAGAACAACTTCCGATTTGATACCTCCGTACGCTGATGACTTGATTATGGTAGAATCCACAGAAAAAGGATTACAAAAACAATAGATATAACAACCACATTCTTATATAATACTGGATTAGAAATTAATGCTTCAAAATGCTGCTCTATAGCAATAAAATCCATAGCCAAGCAGAAGCTAGTATATATAAGTAAAAATACAAAGTTTTGCATAAAGGGTAAAGTAATTCCGGCTGTGAGTAGTGCAGACCTAATGACCTACTTGAGACTAGTTCTCTGGAGGGTAGGAGCACAAGTAAGGTCAGAGGAATGCTTGAGCTCAAGCTTCCAAAAATTAACAAAGCTGCTCTAAAACCTCAACAGAGGCTATGGATCCTAAATGTATCACTTGACTACAGGATCCATTAAGATTGGACTTCTTAAAACGTTGGACAAAATAATTAGAATGAATGTAAAAAAATGGCTTAATTTGCCTAAGGACTGTCCAATAGGATACTTCCATGCACATGTAGCCGATGGAGGCTTATTCCATTAGTCCCATCTCTAAGATGGACAGCACCCCTCATACAGCAGTCCTCATACATAAGTGGCGAAACCACTTATGAATTTATAAATAAAGCAGACAGCTCTAGATGAAGCAATCAGAAAGAAATGTGATAAATATAACAATAACAATATGACAAAAGCTTTAATAGAGACCGCACTGGACAATAAAAGCGGCAGCCGAGGACCCGAACTGCCAAGAGGCAAGGGCTAGGTGAAGAGTTGGGAAGGTTTAGTGAGTTCGAGCCCCACATGGCTATTAGCCCTTAGTTGTTCAGAGTTTCGCATGGCGTTCCCCCCAACTCCGGATAAAAAAAAACAAAAAAATAGTATCATAAAGGACAAGCTAAAGTTAATATTTAAAAAATGTGATTTGTTGTTTAACTAAATGATTTAATATAAAATTTTATAAGCCTCAAAGTCAAATTACAATATGTAATTTTTATTTTTATCTAGATAAAAGCTATATTTGACTATAGTATCTGCAAGGATATGATTTTATACTATTATTTTTTAGTTTTTTAGTTAATATCAAAAGAATGCTACCAAGGATTTGAAATAAATAATAGTCGATAAATGAGTGTTTGGCAGTGTTTTCTTAAAGATAAAAAATTTTTGTAAAAATGATGTATCGAAAACATTTATAAAAGGATTAAGATATTTAAATAGCTAAAAACGTTATCTATTTATGAATTGAAGTCAAACTCAACGATATTTACCAAACAATTAACTATCAAAGAAGAGACAGAAAGAAAGAAGATTTTTAAGTTGGATGTTAGGAGTAATATATTTTGTTTTGTTGAGAGGTGAGAATGAGAAAAAGAAATTTAAAAATTTTTAGGCATCCCTGTGGTTAATTTCTCTTTGAATGTAATGAAAAATGAAAAATTTTGTTTGGAATTCATTCAAAATCATAACCGTATTTTAAAGTAAATAGTGAGAATATTAATTTGTGCCTATAATTGTTTTTTATTGTTTTAACGCATCAATTAGAATTCGAGTATGCGACATTAGATAGCTTAAGTTAGAAATTCAATTCAAATACCAAAAATTAATTGTGTTTAAATATTTCACTTGAATTGCAAATATTTATACTAATGAATTTGAATTTTATCTGTTGTTTTGTACAAAATACAAATATATTTTTACTTTTAAAAATCTTACATTTTATTTTTTACATTATAATTTCTCAAAAATGACGGATTCGGCAATTTAGCACTGATTTCTTTTACTCAACGATACAGAATTGTTAAATCTTAATTTAATAACGCGATGGTTAATAAGTCCTAAATTTCAAGAGACTCTTAAAGTCTGTAAAATTTAGTATTATATTAACGATTTGTAGTTTTGAATATTTTTTTGTTTCGAGTGGATGAAATTAATTGATTCTTGAAATCAATTATTCTAGTTATTTAGTAATTTTTGTACATTAAAATTAAAGTCAGTTACTCTGAAAACAAAAATAATATATTTTAATTATCCTATAATAAATCTAGAACCCATTTAATTTGTCAATTAAATTTCCATTACGCACATAACATATGTCCCTAGTAAATAAAATGTGCGATAAATTGAGATAAAATTCATGCATCAAACTAATTACATTCCGTTGGTATGGTAAAGATGATGCCTGACACCTTAGACAGCAATCAGAAATCAACCGCCAGGAGGTAATGATATGAAACTATATTTTATTGCCGTTGTATGGCTATATATATATATATATATATATATATATATATATATATATATATATATATATATGTATATACATATATACATAACTTCAATGTAAATATTTCCTTTTCTTAATGGTTTGCTACGTGCCTGACAATGTATTTTTTTGTTCTTTTATGAAGAATATGTTCTGTGATTTATTTTTTTTTTATATATTTTTAAAATAAAAATGCCTTGCGACATAATTATGCAAATAAAATAAAAAACAAAAAGTTAACCATTGGCTTTAGGTAGTGTTATATTTTAAAAAACTCCACATATAGCTGTTCCAATGGCGGTCACTGATGTTAAATTCCTTTTGCATTGCTATTTTTAACTTTCTTGTTCACAGAATATGTATATGTCTAATAAAATATTGCTTTTAGTTGGTATTTTTCTTATTTTAAAGCCCACCTTCTAGTCGTAACAAGATATCGTGTATATAGCTTACTGTGTCTCTCTGCAGGGCATTTAACTTGTTCCTTGGGCATTCCTTTATTTAATTCCTTTCTTTACAATATTGTTGTTGGTCCTTGTTTAGTTATTACTATTGTATGCACAATTCTTCCTCTTTCCCACTATGGTATGATATATACATATTTTGTTTGCACAAAGTTAATTAACTTGTGGGTGCAGCAGGTATTGTTATGCGGCTTATAAGGTCAATATCCTATAACAATTGCATGCAGGATGCTTGAGGATGTAATATGAGAACCAGTTAATTCATTTGACACAGCAATAAGAGAATATAGAAATAAATAATATTTAAATAAATAAATACATTATGAAATTTTGTATTGTCAAAGTAAAAACAGGAAAAAAAAAACTGTTTGCGTTTGCTTACATTCTGATAATATAGTGAATTTTTCCATTCCATTTCCCATTTTCCAGAAATTGTAAATTTTTTACTTTTTCTGTTACGAATTTATAATTATTTGTTGTTTTAAAAAAGACCAACTTTCTTCTTAAACTCAATAAATTGGTGAATACTACACGTAACTACAGTAGGCGAGTTTTTCAAATATTTGATTTGGTTTTAGAATCAGTTTTTGTCACTAATTATGACACTATTTTTAACAAAAGAATATTGGACGAAGAATTATATAACCGGAATATGATTTTACGGTGGGGGATTAAGGGGGATTAACATAAATAATAAAATAAAAGTTATAACATACATATGTTATTAATTATAATTTTGATATATGCCATTTTTAATAAATTTTGAACGATATATAAGTTAATGGTTTCCCTCTCTTTCAAGGAATCCTAATACAATTAACAAAACTCTTAGCATCTATTAATGTTGAAAATCCTTAGTACGATATTTGGCAATTGATATTAGATATAATCTAATGAAAATTGGATAAAAAGGGTGAAAACCAATAAAATTCATACAGTTATAGGAAAATATGAAAAACAAATTCGAGTTCAATAATACTGTAATACTCAAAACTACTACCATACCAATAAACAATATATTTTACATAGTTAAAGAATAATTAATACTTCTGCATTTAATTAATGACTTTAACTTAAAAAATACTTTTTAAAAGGCAAAAATCAATGCTATTTGTAAGCAGTAAACGTAATTTAATGGTGCTTGAACAGTAATATAATTAAATCCTGAAATTGGGTCTTATTATTAATTAAAATGTAAGAGGATTGCACAAATTTTAATCTGTTAATTTCTATATGTACTTTATTCTTTTATTATTTTCATTTTTAATGACAGACATTGTAAGTAAAATTTTCCAATTAAAGTTAAACACGAAGCCAAAAATGTTTTTCAAATCTTATTAAAGGAAGTGAAAAAATTCTTTTGTTATAATGACTTCATATAGCTAGCAGGATTGTCATTAAAATTAAGGACAAAGAAGTTTAGTTTTTTATTTCACTGCTTTCGTAGTTTGATGATTCAACAGATGAACAAAAACTAAAATTTTTACTTGTAACTATTGCTTTTGATCTGTGTTAATAAAAAAATATAAAATTCTAATTAATCTGAACTATTGTCAGATGAACAGTATAGGAATTGAAAATCGAACAAAAAATCGAAATTCTTTGATAAAAAATATCAATTAGATGTGTTTAATGTAATAATGATTTATTTTTGGGTTGACTTTTCTTGATGGCCATAATACTATTCTTTTTCTTCTAATTCAGCAATTTTTTAATTTTACTTGAGCAATTTTCAATAAAAATGTTTTTTTTGAATGTAATTTATTTTCACTTCTAGGCTAAAAAAAATATTATTTCTTTCTGTCGTCGTATTAGAGAAAAGTAAATAATTTCACTTCTTGTTTAACAATTAAGGGTAAAACCCATATGAGTTTTTGTGGCATTTGGGCTATAATTTAAGTTTACCTAGTTTACCTCCTTGACAGTTGTTTTGTTAGTTAGTAAGATTTAGTTTACGTAAATTAATATTCATTAATTTTCGAGTAATAATCTTTATCGTTAGAACTCAAGCAAATAATAAATACATAATAATATAATTTTATTATAAATAAATTGAGTAACTTTTAATTGATTGTAAATTATGAAATATAAAAAAATATAATAAATATAAAAAAATAAAATTAAAAATATAATTTTAAAAAGTCTAAAATTAACAAAATAATAACTAATATTGAATAAATATTTTTAAAATAGAGAGTTAAATATAAACCCTATCTTAACTCCAAACTTTCAATATTTGTTTTTTTCTAATCACTTTTTTTGCTGGACTTCACAATAATCCATTCCACATTTGTGAATATTTCTATAGAAAAAAATATATCACTTCACTTCTTTTTTCTCATCAGTTATAGTTTAGCGACCTAGTTTGAATAACACCAATAATAGATCTATTATAATTTCAATCAGGCATGCAATGTTGTAAATCTCTGAACATTGCGTGAGCCCCAAAAATTCAACCAACAGACACTAACATGTAATCAGGTAATATAAAACTACGTTTTTGAATATTTTCAGCTTTTCTGAACAACATTTTCTAAAAAGTTCACTAGCTCTTGGACTTATAGCTTATTGTGTTTTTTTCACTTTTCTTTTATTATTTTTTTTTTAAAATAAACTCTTAGGCCGTATAGACAAAAATTTTGTATTTAAGTCTTTACCTAATTTTAAAACAAGAATTCATAGCTATTATTAATTAAAAGTAAATTGCTTAGAGACAGTGCTATAAATAATTTTTAAATTAAGCTTCGAGACAGTGTTTTTTTCAATGGAATTTATTATGTTCACACGAAATTCCTCTTTTATAAAAAAAATATCAATAGTAGGCTTTACTTAAGAATTCTTTTAAAGATAAAAATATTTAGATATCCTTAAAAGTAGTTAACGTATCTCTAATAAACATGTACGGAGAAAAAAAAGCATATTTGAAGAAGCTGCAGGACATTTAATTATTATTTTTGATATAAGACTATCTATAGTAAGTAAATGACATTTTTTTCATTTATAGCAAAATATATCAGGTGAAAACTTAAATTCAAAGATAAACAAAAGAAAGAGATAGTAAAAGGCAACTTTATATTAAGCATCTATAAGTTAAGGCTATAAAAATAAGAAAAGCCCTTTCAGGAATGAAAAATGAAGTTTTAGTGCCGTTAGCAGTAAAAAAGATATGTTTTTTTCTTTTTGCATTTTATTTTGTTGTTTGAAACTATTGTAAAGCTTTTTCTAAAGGCAATAAGAGATGGTTATTTTTTGTTTGTTTTTGTTTTTGTTAGTGTTGGTCATTTATTTTTGATGAGCTAACCTCATAGAAAAAACATAAAAATAGTAAATGTAAAGACAATAAAGCTTGGCTGATAATAATTGGTGTTCTTGTTTTAAATTATCTTTAATAATATTATTTATCTAAAGATTTATTGTTGTAATTAGTTAAATCATTTTTATCAGTTTGATTAACTTATTTAGCTATAGTTGATATCTTCAATATGTCAAGTCAATAAATGTTCCTATAATTATTTAAATTTAATATAATTTGTAAAGGATTTATTTTAAAGATTAAGATTATATAGAATTAGGCTAGACTAAGTTATAATTAGAATTCTTAAATAAGGTTAGCCTAGTTAGGTTTTTAAAAAATTGAGAAATTTTGAATAATTTCATTTTTATTGTCCTTTCAATAATACCTTTTTACAGTTTTTATATTATTAAATGATTTAAATTTTGTAATGGAAAAATTTGCAAGCAAAATATTTCATGTTTTTAGACATTTTCAAGCCAGTAATTCTTAATTGTGTTGAAAATGAGAAAAGATAAATTTATTAAAAATCATAACCATAAAATCATTTATTGAGAATATTAATTTGTGGCTTATGTGCTTTTTTTTGTTGCCATAATTTTGTGTAAATATGTTTTTATTGTTTTCAAGTATATTGCATGCTCTGGAAAAGAATAAAAAAACACTAATATGTCACAAGAAGAAAATAACAAGCAGCTACGTGGTCTTGTAAAAAAAAGGTATTTATTCCAAAAAATCAAAGGGATTTGGTTAAAAAAAACAAATATGCGCTTTCATCTTAATATTTTAGTTTTTTTTTGTGATTACAATGTTATTAATTTGCCAGTGTGCGATACCCCGGTGCAAATTTTGGACATTACTGGAGAGAGAATATTTGGCAAAATGTCGTCGCAATATCGCCAAAGGTTAGAACAGTCTGTTTTTTATAGACCCACATTGCTACAGATCACTTTTCTTATGTTAAAATACTTGAAATTGACGGATAAAGAAGGCTGGTTTGTATTACAACAATAATTGATAGTTATTATAAAGGACACTCTAGACTTTCTGATATAAAATTATAAATAAATTTTCTGAAAAGCATTATTTACATTCCTATTTAGTTCATAATATTATAAAATGATCATAGATAAAAGTCTATGTCTGAAAAGCTTTATTGATATTTTCTTTTTTGTTTAAATGAAAAAAAAAATCAATATTTTTAAAATTTTTCTAATTCTTTTCGTAAAATATGTAGATTGCACGAAATTATGTCATGTCAAAATGATATTAAAAAATTTTTGTTTGTTGTATTAACGATGCTGGATACAAGTAATAATTAAAAGAACTACAAAAAGAAGAAAAAAAAAATATTCTAAAGCTAAAAAAGCTAAAGCTAACTTTTATTTGCTTATTTTCTGTTCCTTTTCAAAACCCCCTAAGATATGCAAAAAACTAGATAGGAATCAGGAAACCTTTGAATTAGATTAAAGCAACTTCTGTTTAGGTTTACTTTACAAAATATTTCTTACAAAAATAAATTTTTATTACATTCCATAGGAAAATTTATTGATTTTGCTAAAAAAGGCTTCAATCATGTTTTGTTCATTAATTTAAGTTACTTAAAACATTGACTAGTCGCTGGCTTGGAATTGTTTTTTTTTGTTGTTGTTAATAATAAATCCTTGTAGCTTAATATTGACTTAAAATTGTATTTAAGGAAATACATATAGGGAAATAATTTTTTACTGTGTTATTTTTAATTCGTTTCAATGTCATGTTTTTGTTTTTAATTTTTATGTACGTCCAGCCATTTTTTTTATACTTAAGCTTGATAAATATTTAAGGAGACCAATTTGAAGGGAACACAAATTTTATTGACACCTTCGAGCTTCTGACTAATATTTTTTTAGCGATAAAGTATATAATTTTCATTATCTATACAAAGAATTTAATGTTTTTGAATCTTTTTCATCCTGTTTGATATGAATTTTCTATAACTATTTCTAGATTGAGCGTTTTCCTTTTGTTAGGTGTTTAAATTATTTTCTTTTTATAACTATAGCTTTTTAGTTTATAGTTTTAGTTTATAGTTGAGAATTTTTAAGAACTTTTAAAGAGGATGTTGGTTTTCAGGTGAGATTAAATTACTACTGATATGAATTAAGGTATAAGGTATCTGGTTTATCATTTTTAAAATATTGAATTTTTTTTTTTTACATTTTTCGAAAGTATAATTCCTTAAAAATATTGTATTAAGATTTCAAAACAATCGGAGAAGTTAAAATATATGTCTAATGTTTCCCTTCTTGCTCTACTATAGCTTTAAACTTTAAACGCATTTTACTCAAAACGTCATTCTTTTTGGTAATGTGGTAATGATTTCTGTATCACCACTTAACTGATCCTACCGAAATTTCAACAACATATTCAGGACATAAGTGGCTATCGTGTGAAGGCAAAATTTTGATTTTCATTATTATTTTTTTTGGCAAAAACTGTGAAAAAAATACCCGTTTGTGGTTTTTTTGTGTATATCGCTAACATTGTTTTTTAATCAATATATTTAATTGATCGGGGTTCACACGGGAGCCAGAGTCATACTTCATCTAAATGTTTTTGTTTTTTTCATTATATGTTAGGCGTCATCGACATATCACCACCACGGGGGACATGTCCATTTTTAAGGCATTACACTAACCTGTCATATACAGCAAAAGTATAAAAAATTTTCCATTTAGTTCAAGAGTGTATTTATTAAGTAAAAATACTTTCATGCTAATATCGATAGTAATAAGTTAAAAAAAAATTACCGAAAAGACTCCATTTTTCGAGCATATAAACCAGAATGATATCTTAATAAAGAAACTTGTGAAATAGTAGAAATGTTTTCTTACTCATATACTGACTTCAAATGACTAATTCTTCACTACTCATTTTGAAATGTAAAAATCATATTGGTTACTTGCTTACTTGTGTAAAATGGTAAATTGATATTTGAAAGTTTTACAATTTTTTGGAGATTTAATCAACAAGTAAAATTGAAACTGATAAATTTCTAATGCGTTTGCTGAATTCACTGGATGTGTTACCTAAAACTCAATTAACAGTAAGAAAATATTGTATATGTCATTATTATTTTGTGGTGGCTAAAGGTTTTACCTGAAGAAAAAACTTAAGCATAAGAAACGAATAAAATAAATTAAATTGAACAAAAACAAAATATTCAAACATTTTTAAATTCTTTAGTATAAAAACTTCAAAATAATTTTAAATTGTTATCTAAAAATTATGAACAGAAAAATATTTTATCTTCGTATCATATCCAGTTTTTATTTACAGTCGTCTTAAGTAAAAGTAGAATTTTATTCTGAATATCTTTAAGTAGATTACTAGCATATGTGGCAAATGAAGAAGGAGGACACAACAGCCTGCATAAACATTTATATCTTAGTAAATTTCTAAAAAAAACAAGAACTACTATCATCCTTTTAAATACCTTCTGATTTTTCAAATATACAGTTGGAATATAGAAGTTTATGTTCCCTATAGACAATAACAAAATATTCAAGTATAAGCTAAAAAGGAATCCTTTTTTTTTCATATTTTACATTGGTTATATTGTGGTGCCATAAGTATCTGCATTGAATTTGAATAAAGTCCATATATAGATACAGCAAGGACATGAATTGAAATTTAACCAACGTGTAATATACTAACAGAAATGTTGGAGATATTTTGATCATTTTTTGTTTTCTGTAAGGACGTTACATTATGAATTTTTTTTTGTATATTTTGATTTGTTTTTCAAAAAAAAAATATCAGTAAAAAGTCGAAAAGATATCTTTGAGATAATATTGCCTACATTAATATCCATGCAATTGATTAAATTTTTATGTAGAAATTTCGTTTTTTCCTTTGGTTCTCAGGTGAATGAGTTCGTAAAATTAAATTTAAGTTTTATGTTAATATTGAATTTTCAAATCTCTTTTTATTTTTGAGTTTATAAAATAAATTAAATTTTTTTGTTTTGCTGTAATTTTTACTATAGATCTTTAGCATTTTTCGTTTTTATAGTTTCCCAAGTTTTTAATTCTGTTTTGAATTTCAGACATAAAATCTACATTACTAAAGCTTTATATTATATATTCAGCCGATGTTGAATTTACGATATACTCTTGAAATATATTATAAAAACAGGATAAATTTATTTTGGATAATATTTTGGTTGAAAAAGGCGCGTACATAGAAAATTTGATAGTTACAAAGTCATCAAAACTGATATAAAAGTCTAATAAATCAAGTTTTTTGCTTATGATATCCTTACACCTCTAAATCATAACTTTTATTTAGGGATATCCTGTTAGAAACTTGAAATTTTTTCCTAGTTTAAAGTCATAAAATAAAAAGGAATGCGTTATCATTTTGAGTTATATAAAAATATGAACTACGTGGGCAAAGTTGAAGATATCTTCGCCTGGCATAGAGACGGGGTTTTTTTAAGGTAACATTTTGTTTTGCTAAGCTGGGATACTTTTTATAATTACTTATGATAGATGCAAAATTTATATATCAATAGTTTGCTCTTTAAAGTTAAACTTTCGTGAGTATTTTATTAAATTAACAAACTGAAACATGGTATAGTGAGAAAATACTTCTTTTTTAATAGGTTATCGTAAGCAAAACTTATTCAAAGTTGATAAAAGTAAAAAAAAAAAAAAAGAAGGAATTTTTTCTTTATATTTTCAACTGTTCAAAATCAAAGGCTTAAGTGTAGTCATAATTCGCTTGAATACGAGAAAGATATTAAAAATGAGAGTTGAATACTTCTTACATGACAAATCAAGTTTTTTGCAAGATGGGTGCACCATTTGTTAACTGGTAATGAGTATTATGAGAAAGAATTTGAGTGATTTTAAGCAGGTTTTTGATACATGAGATAAAACATAGGCCTAATATCATATCCAAACAGCCAAATAACAATCAAACATAAAAATTGGGCTAGTATATTACGAGTATTGTTATTAATAATCTCTATTAATTAGAAAGAGCAGAAAATTATTTTCTATTTTGTACTCTCAAAATTATATATATGTCTATATATATAAACCCTAAATTAGCTGTAAAATATTCACTATATTTTGAAGGTTTCATATCCCAAAATATTATATTATCTGATTTTTGGGATATTGCTATTATTAAGATAAAAACCCGAATAAAAACTTATTTAAAGAAAAATTCTCTTTTAAGAAAAAATATATTCCTTTTTTAAGAATAAACATTTTTTTGGGTTAATCACTGTTGACTTATTGTTAGTAATACATATTTTATTTCAGTTTATATCTTACATTAGAAGAGCTTAACCAACAACAATCAAAACTTCTAAACATATACTTATTAGAGCTATTACTGCAGGATATATTAGACTAATATTAAACCAATTAAATTTTTTTTACTAAAAATTCAATAAGAAGAAACATAAAAGAAACTAAATTTTTCCTAGATTCTCTATTAGTAATTTTCTTTTGGACTTTTATTTTTATTTACCCCAAATTTAAACTTAAATAAAATTCCTCCAAAGATTTTTGGTCATTGTAGTAAATTGTGCGTTTTTTTTGTATTAATATTTTGTTTGTTTTTGTTTATATTTCTTTCCTTTTTGGGCAGTTTGTTAAAAGAATTAGAGGAAAAATTTTGCTCACATGTTGCTATACTACAAAAAAATTGGTAATTTAACTTTTTAAATCATATCAGAACATAGTTCAAAAGCTTTGTCAAATTGAAGTATTGTACATTCGGTTAAATTTTGTTGGACTTTCACAGTTAATTGAAGTTAGCAAAGGAGCAAACTTTCTCTCGCATACACAGCATACATTAGCCTAATGAGTACCGCTAAATGAATATTAATTTTGAATTGAAGTTTGATTACAAGACAATTTTTAGACTAATAGTATTCATTAGTAACTTTAGTTATGTAGTTAAAAGGGGTAGATAGGATTAAGAAAAGGAGGAGGAGGTTAGAAAGAAGAATTTAACTTGGGAAGTAGATTTTTATTGTTGTTAAATATAGCTTGATTATTTTAAAATGTATACAAAGATAATTATATCTATTCGGCCAAATTTAATAGAATAAATTTTTGAATTCAGTGTAGATTAAAAATTTTCTTTAAGTGTTGATGTTCTAATTAAAATTTCAAATTTAGATGAAAATATTTTAAAGCTTTATATTAAATTAAAATAATTGAATAGCTTAAGTAATATTGTAATTAGTTTTGTTATATGAAATTATTTTTATTGTTATTATTGATAATGTTATTGAACAGAACAAAAATGAGTGTAAAAATTAAAATATGTGATCAAGACTACACGGGCAGACGACAAGTGAAAAAGCTTATTGTTAGTCGCTTTGACATCATATTTTCATTTTTCATTTTACTCAAATTTTGAAAATTTGTTGTTTCTTTCTAGTTTACTTTAAAAGTATAATATTTTAAAAATAACCTGTGAGAATCTAAGATTATTTATTACAAGCAACAAAGCAATTAAGCAACACCGTTTTGTATACAAAAGTCGGTTCAAAAAACTTTATACTCTTTTTTGTCGAATCTTAGCCTAATGTTAAAAAAATAAGATGATTGGTTTAAGCACTGCCCTTGCTCTTGCTTGGCAAGAGTAAGGATTATTTTTTTAACACGACTAACTCTTATTTTTTGCTTTAATAAATAAAAAAATCTTGAATCTTACAAACCTGACATTTTGCGTAGCCCTAGAATGCCTTACCAATATTTTAAATACTGGCTTAGTATACATTAAAATACTACGATATAAATCAACTTGAAATATTTTTGAGCCCATTTTTGGGTTCAGTTATTTCACTGAAAAAAATGCAAATTTTTATTTCAAAATAATAATAAGTGAAGGAGTGGCAGTTAATATCTGGAGATTTACGGTGTGCATCATAACTCACAACAAAATCATCCAAAACTAAATTTTTTTTTGATTTTTGAATTTTTGGAAGCCTTGGGAAGAAAAAATACCAATTTTCACTTAAGAAATCGACTGATTTGTTATTTTAAAATTAATAATTATTAAAAATATTAAACAAGCTCTTGTTTTTAATAAGTGACAAAGTAGGGTACAAATTTTTTAAGCGATCGGCCTAATAGGTTTATAGGTTTGGAGTTCTTGTGAACCCCGATTTCGAAGATAACAAGCTTCAGGAAAACGCTTTAAAGTTTTGCTCACCAATTCTAGAGTGGAAGTAAAAGATGCTCTAGATCAGTGCTATTCAATCTTTTTTTTTTGAGGTGCCAAATAAGTGGCACCAGAAACTTACCGGGTGCCAAATTCCATATTTCTCTATTAAAAGTTAAAATAAGACTTTTTATCCGAAAAAATAAAGGTTGATTCTATATTCATACTTTATTTTAAACTTTATTTTATTCAATGTAACGGATTATATTCTTTGGATTTAGCCATTTTCACAAAATCTAGTTTGGTTTCACATAATTCGCAACGTAATTCGGATTTTAAGTTCTCTTTTTGCGGCGTACAAGACTTGAAAACGTACATTCACACAAATATGTGGAACCAAACATGCACATGTATTGCATTTTTCAAAAGTAAAAATGAACATTCTGTAATCAGTTTTTTCCACATTTCAATGCAACTGAGATTTTTCAAATGGTTCTCTTGTGCAATCGAGGCCAGACCAAATTCAAGCTGATGCTTTTTGACAACAAACATTTCTGATAAAACTGTTACTGTATCTGAGCTCACCAAACTTAATAAAACATTTTTCAATCACTTTGAGATCTTCAAACTAATTTGTGTATTTATTTGATATTTAAGAGAGTTATACAAATCAAAATGACAATCAAAAAATTGAATTATAGAATTTCAGTATTAGTAAATGGTAAGACATTAAAATGTCAAAATAATGCAAAGGCAAAAAAAAAATCTGACCCAGGAAAATTAATTTTCAAGAATTTATGGCTAATATTTAGGATCAAATTTTAAGTAGTAAGTTAATAATAAAAAAAACAAAAAGCATTTACCCAAAACTTTCAAAAATATTGAGATAGAAGTCATGACTTTCCTTTTTAATAATTTAATATAAAATATTTTGAGACTTTTACAAGTTGTATGCCCATATCTTAACAATTTGACACTTTAAATTATATGACTTTAATTTATTTAGACAACGGTCTACAACCTTTTCCAAGAAACTAAAAAAAAATTACTTCAAGTAAATA
This sequence comes from Acrocera orbiculus, assembly GCA_947359355.1. Lineage (NCBI taxonomy): Eukaryota > Metazoa > Arthropoda > Insecta > Diptera > Acroceridae > Acrocera > Acrocera orbiculus. The sequence continues at coordinate 16,457,253 of OX375759.1, forward strand.
TCATACCTTCAAAAATCTTAATATTTAAATCTAAGGAATATTTTCTTTTAATTTTTCAGGGTACATCAACTTTTGGTTTAATTAAAAATTTGTGTGAATTAAAAAACGAAAAAAATTCCGGTCAATAGCATTCTGTCACGTCGTATTAATCTTAATCCCTTTAATATGTATAAGATATTTTTTTTTAAACAAAAATAAGACAAAAAAACAAAAACAAAAACTTACAGACCTCAGTCACTTTTTTAAATATTAAACAACCATAGATTTTAAAGGATGAATTGAAAATTACTATAGTTAGTAAATTTGTTTATATGTTGGCTTATAAGACAATAATCTACTCCTTTCAATGGTCAAATAGTAATCAATCTTCGTTAATGTCAGACAAAATAAGTTCCTAAGATATTGTCAGAAATTTTCTCAAGCGAAAAATAAGGCAATGACCTAAAGAAGGACCACAGACTATACGAAATGAAATTATTATATGAAAATAACAAAATTGTTTTTTTTTTTTCTTGGAGAAAAAGGCGAAATAAAACGGAAATACCTTGAGGTAGATTGTTGCACATTTAATGAATCATTTTGTTGGCTATTTGTGGTTATTTAATATTCAGGTCACAAATTTATAAGACAAAAATATTGTATATAGTCTCATAGAGATTTCAGTGAAGCTTTCTGTTTTATTATGTTATTCAGTGTCATAAAATTTGAAGCAGTTCATTTGAATATAATAAAAAACAAAAACATAAACCCAAGTAATGATTTTCAAACATTAAAAAAATGTTTCAATTTTTATTTTGTTAGTTATCAAAAGTACCACATTTGGGGTTCAGAGACCCACATATAATTGTCAGAAAATAAATGCATTCTCAACGTGTTTGATGTGGATATTTAGCTGAAGGCATCGTAAAATCATTTTTGAAAATGACACTGGTCAAGCATTAAATGTTACTGGTGTTTAATATTGTGACTTACAACACAATAGTTTCTGCTTTTAATTAAAGAAGAATAAAAAACTTTTTTTAAAAGTATAATCTAGTAAAACGTAAACATTTTTTGTTGTTGTTTGAATTACACAAAAGACTAAAAAATGAATCACAAATTTGTAGATATCGGCTAAGTGACAAATCTAATACGAAATAAAAAAAAAATACATTAATTAATGATGAAAAATTCAATTGACATTAAAATTATGGAAAATAAAAGGATTTACCATGCCATTTTACTCTGAAAATGATTGCCAAGGATGTAAAGTGCTAGAAACTAATGTAATTTTATGCCGATATCGTAGCGAAATTGATATAATATGTAATCATTTTAAATATTTGTATTTTATATATTCTCATTTTTGTTTTTTGTTTTTTTTTCATAAATTATTTTCCTGAAATATATCTACAAAATATAATTAGTTACTTTTGACAAAGGATGCCAAAAAAAGGAGAAGTTATTAACTCTTTTGTAATATGAGACAATAGCAAAGGTTTTTGCTTTGATACAAGAAAAAAAAAAAACAAACAAAAGTAATTCTTCCTTTTTCCAAAATTTCCCCTTTATTAAATTTTATCTAAATTTTACAGTTACCTCCATTACAGGTATTTCTATTGAGAAATGATGAAATGCTGATAAAACTTCATTTTTAGTATGAATTTGGCAAAAAGCTTTGTATTATGGATTAGATTTAAGCTTCTTTATCCAAATGTTTTTATTTAGTAAAGAAACAGCTTCAATATATGGTAGAAATTCAGCATAAAAAGCTCTTCTTAAAGTTAGTTCTTTATCATTAGGGATAGGTAATGACAAATGACTTGGATTACTTTTGGTTTTATTGACTCAGACAACATTACCAAATTAAAGTAGTACTTCTGCAGCTAAATGTATTTTATATGTTTCCAGTATGATCCAGTATGATAATATTGAAGTCATCTTAGACTTTAAGTTTAATTTTATATTTAATTTATTAATAATATTCAATCAAACATATAGTATTCAAGATTGAATCTAAAAATAGGAAACTTTAGGATTTTAAACTGTTTAATGTAGGAATTCTTTGCTGTTAGGAGTAGTGGAAGATATAAAAATATATTGGGAAGGATGTAATAGTTTGATCAACGCATTGAGTTTTAAGAGAGATTTGAAGAGAGACACATATAAGCATAAGGTTATAAAAATATTTTATTTGTACACTGAATTTTTGTTATTATGATAAGAATTATCTACTTTCTACATATTTGTGTGTCCTTTGATGAATTAGCTTAGTCTTTTGCCTCTTTTTAAGTAAAAATACTATTATCCCTGCTTCTTACCTATAAATCTTAAATATAAATATGGGACCAAAAACTAAGACAGTGTTTGTATCGGCGCAATTACCAATAATTTTTAATTCATTCCAAAGTAAAAATCTTTTTATTTATTGTAAATGACGCGTATAAAAATTATACCGATTGTAAATGATGTATGATGTAAGCAATTAAAAAAGGGTCTTACTCCTTCTTATTTCACCCTTTATGGTATAAACCGAAAACCATGAAAATATGAACTGAAGTTTATACCACCTTTGATGTGTGGTATTGTTAAGGATAAACAAATTAATAAATTTTAGTATAAAGCTGACTATTCATATAATGCCAAGAGAAAAAGTCAAAAAAAATGTAAATCTACTTTTTTGGAATACTGATGAAATTTAAATAGGCTCTGGTACGTGAACTGAGATAAAAATTCTGTTACTAAAATGTATTACAGCTCTTGGCAACTCTCCAATTATTGTTCAAAGAGAAATGATTGTAATTATAGTTCTATTTGATACAATTATTGCCAAAAAATTTTGGCAGCTATTATAATTGGTAGTTGGGCTAAAACTCTTTAAATAAAATAGTTTTTGTATTTTAGTGAGCAATAAAAACAAAATAAGTTTGTTGTATTCTTATAGCAATATTTTGTGTTTTGCTTTTTAATGGAATGAATACCATCAAAAGTGAAGAATTGCGCAAAGACTTTTTGGCCTTAACTTTTGATTGCTAATTAGTCTGATAATTTAAATAATAAGTTTAAAGGATATCAAAAAGATGTTTTTTCTCTACATGTGAAAAAAACATGAACTATTATTATATTTTTATATCAAACTTGTTGAATTTTAAGGAGAAAAAAATTCATTGAAAGCTAATAGAAGCTATTAAAAACTATAAATTCAGTCAATAAAACCTTGATTTTCAGAATCCTGTACCTTCTATTACCATGTCATTTATATATTAGAAGGAATGAATTCTATGAATGAATAGAAATTCATTTATGCCCTCTACATATTATCAAAAATTAAGGATAAAGGAAAAACTTCAGCAGTAGGTTGTTAACTATTTAATAATATGTGTCACCTTTAAAAAAATAGATTTATCTAAAGAACTAAATGAAAAATATAAATCAAATTTATTCAGTAATTTTTCATGCTATTAAATAATAAGTTCAGTTTTTTTTTCGTTTTTTACATTAAAAATGCACTTAACTGAAATATTATAATATGAACTAATTTTCGATATATCTCATTAAATCTAAAATGTTATTAATAATATTTTCTTTAGAAAAAAACCTACATTAAACATGTGAGCATTTTCTCATGCTTTCACTTAACTAATTTCTTTAAAGTCTTTTAAAGGTGAATAGAGTTAATAAGAAAAAATAAAAATTATTGCATTTTTCTTTAAGATATTTTTTGCTCTTTTTAGAACTAGAAATTCAAGTAAATAATAAAATTTACTTTAGTTAATTAGCTTAAGGGATCAAAAGAAATCTCCTAAAAAGGTAAACAAAATAGAAGAAAATATTTCAAATTATTTTATCTGCCTTCAATTTATTATGATTGACAGGTGAAAATTATTTTTATATAAATTTATAACAAAAAAGTTGTTGTTCGTTTTTATTCGCCTTTGAATTACTCTAAGTAAGTTGTTCCGTTATTGAATTTTCTTTGCAATACTCAAAGTGACACTTAATAATCGAGCAATAAATTCAAAGGGAATTCTAAAAGTACTTATCTCAAAAATATACAAAGTAACAAAAATTTTGTGTGCTAAAACTTATTCAAAATATTATGTAAAAATTATAAAGAGTTTTAGATTTTTGAAACTAAGGCAAGCGAGTAATATAAGGTGTTCAAAAAAATCCTCATGTTTTCAATTGCTTGCACAAATGTGAAGAAAAAAATTATTTAAAGCAATTACTTATGTTTTGAAGTCTTTATATTCTCATTTATATGAATAGTTATGAACAGAATTTCAAGTATTATTTTAAGCATATGATTTTTTAAAGTACAACTTGTGCAAAAATTTGAATTTAATTTAAACAGAATATCATAAAAGGGTTATTTATATTTATAACGATATCACTTAGAATATGACTATAATTAATTGAATATTAACTAAAATTTGTACACCTAAATTAAAAAAATTTGTTTAAATTTTGCAAATTTTTTTAAGTCTAAGGTTCGGATTGGTTTTTAAGTAAAAAAAAGAATTAACAATGTTAAAGGGTTAGTATTTTGATTCATTCTCATTCCACAGTTAAAATTTGTGTCCTATAATTTTAAACAAAGCAATGACTTTGACATATCATTTCTAAGATATTGGTATTAAGTTACTTCAAGTAATATTTTTATTTTAAACTATTTCATTGCAAAAGGTTTTATATTTTAAGAATTTTTCCTTTAAAAGAGGAAATTCATATTTCATATTCATATTCATATTCTAGAATAGGTTCTTAGTGTAAAAGAATGATTATTTTAAAAATAAATATAAAAATGCTTTTAGATTAATGCTAGGTGAAAATGTTTCAGCAATCTTTTTGTGTAAATGGAATAGTAATAAGAGGAGGAGAGTAAATAAATAATTTTTTATTTAATTTAATATTTTATGTGGCTGTTTTAAATATAATAAACATAAAGAAAGCAAACATAGCTTTTTGATTTATCATTTATGCGGGTTAAGCCATCTGTTGGTATTTTGTTTATAAAAAACTAATTTTACTGTCAAAAAATAAATGGCACAAAATGGCAAAAAAGAAGCTAACACTACAATGATCTTGAATATTTGCTACAATGCAACATGATGCAATGAAATCATGTCTATATGCATTATTAGTTACTGTTTATAGATCCTTGTTAATAAATAGACAAACAAAAGCCAGATAAATAAATAAAATATTCTTTTACATACAATAAATATTTAAAAGAAATTAAAAAATCAACAGGCAATTAATACCATTAAATATATTCTTCGTATACACATGTATAAATTTACTAAATAAAAACTAAACTAAAATTATGTCTACTTATGTAGAACTATTTCTAATTAATTGAGGAAAGATTTATCCACTAGCAAAAAGCAAATGTTGAGAAAACTTTAATAATTTATTATGATTGTATGGCATTAAATGACTTTGAATATTTTGATATTAATATACCAAGAGAATTATTGCATAACTTAAGGGATTTAAAGGGTAAAAGACATCTTAAAACATAAGAAATTAATAGCATTATTAAGTCTTATCTGAAGAAAACTTTCTGAAATATTTACTTAGTCCTTTAAATATATATTTCATATTTTACTTATATTAAATTATATAAGAAAATGTAATACAAAAACTTTCTTGATAATATTGCAGTTTGAAATGAAAACTATGAATTTACAGACAAAATTATTATTTGCATGATCAAAGTTGTTTTTAAATTTTTTGATGTAAAACACATAACTTAACGTCAATTTCATAAGAAAGTTATTTAATGAGTAAACAAAAGAGATAACTTCTTCAAGTCAAAACTTGACTAGCAATTAGACTACCAATTTACGAGCCAAGAATCCAAATAATTAAATATTTGAATAATAAGTGTGTTAGCTTATTATGTTTGAATTGAGGGTAAACCTTCAAAAGTATTATCCAAAAATTTTCAAATGAAATAAAAAACTCAAATTAAAGGTATTCAGAAAATATAATAAGTTTAATGTTACTTAATTAGTTAAATGGAAGAAGTTATCCTAAGTTTATTAGGGTTTTATGGAAGTGTTTTTATTTTTCGGCTAAACTATTGTCGAAAAATTTTTTGAATTGCTTCATGACAATAATATTTCAAGGATATCTCTAACTATCTATTCAAAGCTTATTGGATTATCTATAATAAAGATAGTTTTTTGCTAGATAAAATTTAATTAATTAAGTTTGACTTATAATTTTTCTGTTTTAGAAGTATGTTTATTTGAGAATTCTAAACTATATTTCATTCAAATCACTTTCTTTCTTGAGTATCTTTTAGACTGCTGACTGAAAGCGGGAGCTGGCAAGTATATAAAATTACTGTGACAAATATGGTTTGTATGGAAATTAAAGCAATCAGCTTGTTAAGAATGGAAGTGATCTAATTTGCTGATAAGGGATAGTTCTAGGTTTTAAAGAACATTTTTGGGATAGCTACATATAAAAATTAATGAATGTTTATGATAATTAACGTTATATTCATTTAGTGATATTTTTATTCAAAAAGTTCCTTGTAGATCAAAGGAGTACACCATAACGCTAAATGCGAAAATAAATAATATGTTTTAGTGTTCACTTTTTTTAAAATTCAGCTGGAATGACAAAGTTTGCATTTTGATTTATCTAATTTAATGGAATTTATACCATATAAGTCTAAATGAAATAGTAATTAAAATCTTTAGAGGCATTTTTTTAGTAACATCACAAGTATAACTTTTCCTGACGTTCTATTTGATGATCCTCAAACATAAAATAGATTAGTTTATATAACAGATGATAATTTTTTATTTAAACTAGGTTAGTATTTAATTTAAAAGCAATTTAATATTCTTAAGTATATTTTAAAAAAAAAAAAAAAACAATTATAAATAAGTAATTTATGTCATAATTTACTCTAAAATCATAACTGCAATTGATTTGTATTAATAATTTGGAATCGGAAATCATTCAGATATATTCAGATTTATTTATTTTTTCTTCTTTTGTTGATGATTACTAAATAAATTCAAAATTTTGTTGGAATATTTATGACACATAAGGTCAGATTATGATTAAATGATAAAATTTTTAAGAATTCTTCTCTTGTCTTCGTTATATTTACAGACATTTAGAGAAAATAATTTTCCAAAAAAAAATAAACAACAATTGTATATTTTAGTAGGTAAAATTAAAAATATATCAAAAATAATTTCTTTAATCACTACATGTTATGTTTTTTAGGAATTAGTTGCTAATTTGTTTAGTTTATATATATCTAACTATCTAAACAAATCAGCTGCAACTTATCTACTAATTTAGCATCTTGATGGGAGTTTAACAAAAATTACAAATAAATCTTAGCGAATAACCTCGAAGCCTTTGAAATCAGCTAAAATGAATTAAATATCTATTTATTTTTTATTTTCTTTTATAAAAGTTAATTTAAATATATTTTGAATAATTTATTAACAAATATTGCAAAATCATATTTGATATATATGAAAATTTTCGAAAGTTCAAATTTTTAGTAATAAATTAATTTGATGTTTTTTTTTTTTGCTTGTTTCTTTTGGTTTCTGTTTTTTTTTCTTGAAAGTTTCAATAACAAAGACAAAATCAATTTTTAAATACTTACCACCACAATATGCCTTAAAATCACTGCAACAATCTTCTAGTTTCAAGCATGCATGATCACAATAACAAGGTTTATCACTAATGTCCTCAATAATAGCATTTATAGGTGCTTTTTGTACAACACATGATGAATCTCGTCCATTACAGCAAAGTTGGGCCTCACGGCATGTTCCAGCTAGGACATTACTTATAATACCAACAAATGTAAATAGTATTATAATTAAATTATAGCCGGAAAATTTCATTTTATAAATTTTTTATATTTATATTTAATATATTTTCTAATATAATATATTATATCTTATTGTTTTTATTTAATAAAAATTTTGCAAATAGTTTTTTAAATTCACACGAAATTTTTTAATAATATAAAAAAAAATATTCTACTTTTTCACCGTAAAACTGTTACGAAATCAAACAAAAGATTATTTTGAATAAAAATTAAATAAATTTTTGTACAATTTCATAGGTGAAAGTTTTATTATTATTAGAAACCAACAATTGAGAATTTTATTGCTTTGTCAAAAAGTTCGTTAAAATTTCATGTTTTCTTAAGAATAAAATTGCTAACAAAATCCCGTTTTGGAAAAATAAAATGACACTAATTATTCCTTTAAAGGACTATTACTCTATAAAAAATTTAGAATTATTCGTGAAAAAAACTTTACAAAAAACATTAAATAGTTAATTCACAGAATCTTTAAAAAAAAATTTACTTTTTTATTAAATCACTTGCTTAACTACTAGTATAAAAGATTTACACACGTGAATTAAGTTTTTTAATAAGATAAACCATGAACCGGTAACTGTGGTGTCTGCACAAAGAATGAACACTAACCTCAAATGAAGATACTTTTAACATCGAAAGTGAAACAACGAAAAAAAGGGATTTGATAGCTTCGGGTGCAGTACTGCCTGCTAAGTCTTTTATCATTAAAATATATATATAGATATATTTTTTGGATTTGTTATAAAGAAATTGATGGAATGTCAACGAAAGTACCAAAACTAAAATTATTGAATTGAGCTTTGGCTGCTTTATACTACTGGATGGACGGTTTTTGTGTCTATGGACAATGGCGCAACTCGAATTTTCATGAAGGGATTCATTGGAATTTGCGCAACAGCTCAAATACTATTTAAATGTACTTTACTTATAAGGGGTAATTGTTTTTGTATTTAAGATTTATAAAACTTGTTTTATTTTATTAGTTTGGTAATATAAAATCTTTGGTAATTATCATAACAATTTTGTTGTGTTTGGGTATATAAATAGTTTATGTTTATATTTACCGAAAAAACAAAAAAAAACAGAAAAAAGTATATTAAGACATTTAAATACCTTAAGTTTTTTTAAGTGAAATTTAATTAATTATGTCAACTCTTTACTTTTTTTGCTACATTAAAGTTTGATGAAATTTGTAAAATTTGAAGAAGAATAGAAAAAAATAATTAACAAATATGAAAATAAAATTGCAGAAGTGCATTTAAACTTTGAATACGTCATCTTTTGTTTACTTTGAATTACAAACTATGCCAAATTATAGTTCTCAAAGGCTAAAGTATCCATGAGTTCTACAAGTTTTTTGAATCAGTAGTTGAAATAGGAGTAGGATCAATCCCTTCCGTACGCCCTTGACTAGTAAAAGTTAAGTGATAATCAAAGAAAAAAAAGCTAAAATGCCTAAGAAGGTTGAGTCTTCGCAGTAATCAAGCCCCTTTCTCTCCTCCTTACCTACTGAGAATCGATGAGTTCTGGTATTGATCAAAGGAATTGTCAAAATTTTAATTTTTGAGAAAATGGTGGCTATGTAAACAAAAAAATTTGAATTTTTGGCAAAAACTTTTACGCAAAATATTTTAAAAAATATTTGAAAAGGTTGTGATAAAATTTAAGGTCGATCGATTAGGGCGTTTTTTGAGAAATCGTACTCACCGACTTTGAAAATATGGGTTCTTTTTTCTCAACATAGATATGGGCAGCGGGGCCAATTAACAGATCTATTGCAATTATGAAGTACAAAAGTGATATTGTACTATCATTAAACATTGCAGCTGCGATGTAAGCCGCTATTACAACAATTTTGGAGCCACACGGAATGTTTTTCGTTGTTATCTTTCACATAAACTGGTTATAACTTTCATTATTCTTTTATATAAAACTACCTTCAGCTTCAGTAATTGAGTTTTAAAAAATTTAAAACAAAAAACCGAGAACAGTAAGTTGAATAGCAATGCATGATTTTATAACGTGGTGAAACTGTTTACAGAAAATATTTACCAGATTGATTTGAAATTTACAGATAATATATCTAAACATATGTACACTATGATTGATTTTTTGAAAATTCTAACTGGGTATAACCCCTCAAACTATTCAAATAGAGCTCAACAATAATCTACACCAATTTCAAGGTATGAACCCCTTGAAAACTTTATTTTCGTATGGTGTCATTATCTTCTAAATTTTTTTATTTATTTTTCTTTTTGCTTTTTTTTAAAATTCTTATTAAATAAATTTTTGTAATAAATAATATAAAATTTTTGTGAAAATATATGAAATGTATATAACGACTATGAAATGCGTGACGACATGTGAATTTTTTTGCAGATAATATCTCCTGCTGTTTTTTGCAGAGCAAAATATTTTAATCTTATATAAATTCAAGGATAACTCCAGTATTTTAAACCCTAATTCACTAGAATTCTTTGTTTAGCACAATAAATCAAATCATGTTGTTGTTTTATTGTTTAGTTTTGTTTTTGTTGTTTTACTTTTCTTGTTATTTGATTATTTCTATTTTTTGGTTTAGTAATAATTTCTTAGCCCAAAATAAGTATTTTAACACTCCAGGAATAGTCATTAAGGTACAATAAAATACACAGTTCAAAGACCGCATCCCTAATACTTTACTTCACTTATTCGTTTTATCTTAGATATCGGCCAAACTAATTTATATCTTCTTTCATGGATATTTTTTGTTGTTGCTGTTGTTGTTATTTTTTGTCTGTTTTTAGTATGAACAAGGGATAAGATCATATTTCCATAAGAAAAGGTTGAATATTAAAAAAAAAAATATTAAAAAAATAGACAAACAAATGAAAAAATAGCGCCAAAGGTGTTTCCCTTGTTGGCTACCTGTAAAATGGGCAGTAGCATACTAAAGATCAATAGCATTTTTGCCGTCAGCTAAACAATAGTCAAAGTTATTTTTTTTAAAAAAGAAGAAGTGTCTAATAGACCTCTAGAAGCTAAATACTGTTGCTTCTAATGAGAAATTAGAATGAATGCTGTCCATGGTGGTCCTTTTTGTTAGATTTAGACAAGTGTTATTCTAATTGGAATAATGAAGGTGCAATATAATTTTTTATGATTGTAAAAAAAAAAAGAAAAGAGAACACAAATAAATAGAGAATGTATACTTTATCGTTTATGCCATGTCATATATTAATTATTTGCTTTCTTAAGACTAATTAAAACAGTGACTGTAGTATTATTTTATTATTTTGTTAAATTTTAATATAATTATGCAAAAAACTTATTAATATTAAATAATTTATGAATCTGATAAGAAATATAGGAAGATTTTTATTACTAAATTAGCATAATAATGTGAAAAAGGCATCATTATAAGTATTCTTTTATAGCTTGGAATTTTATATTATGGACTAGAAGGATATTTTTGGACTACTTAATATTTATGATATATACATATGCATAAATATGATATTATGATTTGATGCTTTAGGGTTAGATAAGGGCTAATAAGTTGAATTTTTGCTATTGTTCTTGTTTTTTTTAAAGATTTGTATAGATTCATTCTTGTTTTCGTCTGGTTTTATTATTTTAATAATTTTCATAGATTTTGATTTGGATTTGTTTTGAAGTACTTTTGAAAAAATTAGGAATTTTTAACTAACACAATTTAAAATTAATTCTTTGTTCTTTGTTTCAATAAAGAAGAAAATTAAATTTTTTATTTTGTTAAACTATATTTTTATCTGGCCATGTATTTACATTAGCTCAGTTTTGTTTAAATGGACCTTAAATAAAACAGAAAGAACATGTTTTAATTTATTTCATAAGGTCTTTGAACTTAAAATATTTCTTATTGTGTCTCTTGGCTAATCTACAATTAACTACAATCTCAAAATTACATAATATAAAATGAAATAAAAATACCATTAACTTTTTTAACAAAAATAATTTTTTTCTAGTTATCAAATTTATGAATACTGGTATGCGGGACATAAATATTTATTTGACTTAATACTGAAATAAGCAAAAGAACGAAATTTGGTCTGCCTGGATTTAGTCTTCTGACAAACAATCGAAAATTATTTAGGCTTAACAGGTTCACAACTTTTCACATAAACATAAATGTAAAAGTTGAACCATCTATAAGCTTGATGAATCTGCTTAGTAGGCAAGTCAAGTAGGTTCAAAAATTTTGATTCAGGCATAGTCTTCAATTGAAACCCATATATTATGATATTTGAGTTATTTAGCTCTCTTATTCAACTCAGCTTTCTTGTTGTAATTAAATAAGTTAATTTATTATTTTTTATCATTTAGAGATGAAATAAGCTCTGTAACTTTTTGGCTGTAGATTTTAGCTGACAAAATAAGTATAAGATAGAAAAAGAACATAAAGTTCCATGTTATTGATTAAATCAACCTAAAATTAAGGAAGAGATCAAAATCGAGTACTGTGTCCTTCAATGCTTCAATTTTTGAATATATCTAGCTGTTATATTTTCTATTTTATTTGATTTTTTAGGGTACTATAAAGAAGTATATTTTATTATTTTATTTGCATTTTATTAATTATTTTCATATTTAAAAATTGTTTTAAAAGACTTTCAAACTGAAAGTAGCTTCAACTATAAAAAAACCTAAAACCAAATTATATATTAAAAATTAGAAAATATTTTTTTGCTTGTAAGATTTTCAATCTATCCAACAAAATTAGGTTTTAAATAAATTTTTATTTAGCTTTATATACTACATATCGGGAAATTTCATTAAATCAAAAAAATTCGTAAAAGCGCTGATCGAAAAATAATTTTAACTTAATTAATTCCAGGAATAAGTATATATAAGTATATATAATAACATTTTTTTTAATTTAACGAAAGGAACAAACCCTGGCAAAAAAGCAATTTTAATATTATTGCTACCTATGAAAGTCATTTTTAATCCTATTTGAATGTAAAGAAATGTGAATTTAATCCTTGTTGAAAGCTTTCAATCCAATTTTAAATACTTGCTGTTCATCTAGATGAAATATTTTTATCTTGTAGCATAGACCAGGCAATAAGTTATAATTTAAAATTGAACCGTATAAATCTATATAAATATCTTTTTATTGTCCTTTTTCATTTTAGAACTTTAACGAAAATTTTAAAGTATTCCAAATTCTTTTGATAAATTTATATTTCAATATATATACATATATAATATACATAAATGAAGTTATTGGTAGATATTTTCTACAGGAATTCATTTTATCAACCCAATCCATTTTCTGATTTATTTGTATTTGTTCAATATTTACATATGACATGATGAAAAACAAATTGAAAAGAAATCTGGAAATTTTCAAAGGTTCTATTTTTGGTTAAAATTATTTTATTTACTTTTATTATGATAAATAATAATATTGATTTTTGGCTTTTTTTTTTATTTGTATATTCGTACATTGTTAATTTTCACTTTCTTAATTTTTATAGAATTCAGTAAGCATACAGAAATATAAATTATTTAATTACAATAATAATAAATTTATTCTTTTAAAATGTAAAAAAAAATTTATAATTGAGTTTTTTATTTGTCAAATTCAAAGCGAACACAGTCTACCTGTTTAATAAATACAAATCACATAATGTTATTGGCTTTAAGATGAATGAGGGAAGCAAATTTAATGTTTTTCTGATATCTAATAAAACTAAATTGGCTATATTTGCAATAAACCTAATTCTCAAGTCAATATACCATGAATTGGTCACGTCGTTTCATAATGGAAGAGCTTCTACTACCTTGAGAATATACCAATAAAGTCTGCGTGAATATATCAAAGTACAGGCGATTAAATGGGGAACAAGTAAATTGGTGAAAAATGAGGAAATATATTTTCTTTGCTATGTGAAATGGATTAAAGCAACTGATGGAATGTATTTGACTTATTTATGGAATTTAATGCTGAAGGTAAAGTTAAAATATTCATGAAAAATTATAGGTACTATAGCCGTCTTATGTATAAACAGGGTGAAAAATTGTTGCTTTGTAAGTTATAGCATTGAATAATTGATTAAAATATATGTAAAAGGTTTCCATTTTTATTATATAATAAATTTTTTAATTTTAAATTTGAATAATGATTAAAGATTTTCAAGACAATTTGGAAATCAAGAACACAAGAAAAAATTCTTAATGTCCTTATATAATTCGTTTTTGAAAAGATTCTTTAAAGCTTCTTTGAAAACTTGTGAATAAAATTGTAAATCATTCAAAAATTTTCTTATAATATGCTCAAAATGAACCCAAGATTTTTTAGAGTTATTATTTTTTAGAAAAATAATAATGCAGTATCATTAATATGGACTCTTGGTATTGAAGGCAAAGAGAAGTTTGACAGATTGGCAAGAATGGACTCAAGTAGATGATGCTATGTTGATCCTCAGCTGAATTTACTGGAACAATATTTCAATATCTTGTTTTAACAATGCTATTGCTATTTAATACAGTTTGACGCATTTTTCATGTCAAAGATTGTGAATTTTTTACGAATGTTGACATGATTTATCAAGGGATATGGTCTTTTCCATAAAGATCTCAATGAATTTAGAAAATCAATGACTCCAAGCTGTGTCACGAAATGAAAAATATGCCTATCTATTCGCTTTTCTTGTAATTTTGATTGTCTTCAACTGTTAAATTTTAATTAATTTGCACGTTAGCCAAATTGAATTAAGATTGAAATCAACATAGAGAAAAAGTTTTAAAAACAAGATATTTGGGAGTTTTTCGAAAGTTCAAAGAGAAACTGGATATTGTTTTTGGATTCAGTGACTTAAAAATTATTTTATTTTATACCGATGGGTGGAATTATACAACTTTAGCTAATTTAATTTATTACAAAGAATCTTTCTGCTTTGTTTTTTTGAGAACAATTTGTTAAATAATACAAATTGTTTAAATCTATAATATTATTGAAATTTAAAATAGTAGCAAATATATTTTTATATGCATACAGCTGTTGTAGATTTTACATTCACAATTAATTACTGACATCAAGATCCCTTTTTACATTAGTTAACCCCATTCAATGGATATACTGGCAATATATTTTACTCATATCTCTTTGAACAAAACTATTCTATTCAATTGTTATTGTTGCATTGGTTGTATGAAAAGTTGAATCATTCTCTTATATGATGACTTCATTATAAATTTGGTTAGAATTTGAGCCCTTGTTGCCCTTACTAATCCCACGGTTGTTAAATTCATCTGTGGATATCTTTATTAGTTGACTTAAATACTCTATATCTCAATGAGAAATTTTAATTAATCAATTAATTTCTTTTAATTACTATATTAAGTAAATAAACACAGAAAAAATACAAGAAGTTTAAATTTATGTATAAATATTTCCTTGTTTGTTTTTACTCATTAAAAAATTTTCTGATTTCACTAGCATTAATAAAATTTACGATCACAGGTGTTGAGTAATATATAAATTAATTTTATATTACAAATTTATTAATTTTATAGAATTAACATTGCTAAATAAGCAGTGTATCCTTAAAATAAATAAACTTAAAGATATTTTTTATTTTTGAAGCTAATGTGGCCATAATTTGTGAAGCCTTCATTTGAAATTTATTGCTAACTTCCTAAGTTATATGCTTAAATTTTTTTCTTCTACTGATGATTAAAGTCATATCAAACAGGTAAAATCTAAAAGAAAAAAGGAAGATTATTTGATTGATAAGTATATTTTTTGTTGTTTTTATAATTTTTGTTTCAAGGACTTAGCAATTCCCAATGTTAAAATTTTAAATAGGATTTAAATTGAATTCTTTTGATAAAATTTTATAAACAATTTTGTTAGAGTGTGGGCTAGGTTTGATATGAATTTTTTACTCGGTTTTTGGGGCTATGTATTATAAAATTAGGTTTGAAATATATGATAGAAAAAAATAACGATAAAAAATTTGATAAATTTTATTTTAATATAAATGATTGGAATTATTTTTAAAGTAAAAAATTAAATTAGAAAGTTTTTCAAAAATTTAAAAAATTACTTATATTATGCCTGAATTCTTTTATTAAGAGTTTTCAACTATTGTCAATGGTGAAAGGGGTCTCTATAAAATCAATCATACAAGAATTGGTTTCAAAATCAATTTAAAAGTATTTTTAAGTACCAAAAAGCAATTTAAAGAGCTCGTCAAAAATTGAAAGAATTGAATCATTTAGTTTAATGATTTATTAGAAAAATTCATCAAAATTTGAAATAAATTAATAATTTTTCACATATTTCACTTATTTCTTTTCCATTTTAATAGTCTAAAATTTAAGTTGAAAGCAATTTATTTCTATTTTCTAGATTTCTTTGACTTGAAAAATTTTATAAAGAGAAGGTACTCCCTTTTCCTGATTGAAATAGAAAATCAATTGAAATTGTTGTCTAGAATATACTTTTGCTTTCAATTATTTGAATTTTAAATCGAAATAGATTTGAAAAATTCAAATATCTGTCAATTGATGTTCTTGAACAAAAGTATCTGTTTCCATGAAATATCATTATATTAATACCGTTTTCCGTTTTCTTACTTTTGCCAACAATTTCTACCAATTTTATTGCTTCGATCCTGTTTATATCTTAAATATTTTACTGTAGTAAAATATAAAATCATTTATTTTGGCTGTAAAGTAGAAGATAAATATTTTTGTTTAAAACTATTTTATATGCATTGATACGAAATTTTTGCCCTTCCTTATAAGCTTTTGATTTCGTTTCCCTTTTATTAAAACGAAATAAATAATAAAGGCTGAAATACACTTACAATTACAATTTGGCATTTAAATTAGAGACAATTAAATAATGATTTAATTTTTAGTTGATTTGATGAAAAAATTATATCATTAGAATGTCAGAATTTATTCTATTGTATATACTTCAAAAATATTTTATTTTCCTAAAAAAAAGAGAATCTTTGGCCTCTTACGTCAATTTTCTGTTTTTTTCAATTTATTTTTACTACAATCTTAATTAAACATTATTAATTTATTAGTACTATTGATATATGAGCGTTGGTATTGTTGGTATGTGTTAAGCTTGTGCGGGTTAGAGATCCAATGATTAGTCCCCTATATGTGTTTCTATGTTGTTGATGCTATGTGATCAGCTCGTGCGGTTTGATTCTGTGTAATGTCCGTGTTTTGCCCGTTGTGTCCAACAGCTGGATAGCTTCGATGTTTATGTGGTATAACAACCTGCGTTCGTGCCTAAGAGCAAATTCCTGGATAACATTCTCTATCGACTTAACGTTCATATCCTCATGTAACTCCTTATTTGTTATGTACCGATAAGCGTTGGTAATCAGTCTTAATGTCTTATTTTACATCGTTGCATAATTGCTCGATTCGATCTGCAAGCACAGCCCCACAGTTGGATCCCGTAAGTCCAGAAAGGTTTGATGATAGACAGGTATATTATCCTCTTACTTCTTAGGTTTAGACGTGAGTTTTTTCCAAGAAGCCAGTAGAGCTTGATTGTTTGTTATTATATCTGCTTTGATTTTTGACGAACATGATGTTTCCAGTTTAACTTAGAGTCAAGATGAAGACCCAGACATTTTGCTGATTCAGCTTTGGGTATATGCTCACCATTAAGATATAATTGATTGTTATTGCTTGTTCTTCTTAATGTGTATACGACATGCACAGATTTAGTGCGGTTGAGTTTAATTTTCCATTCGGAACTCCATTTGTTGATGCTATTGAGCGACTTCTGTAAGTATTCATTTGCTTTACCCTGCAATGTATCAGTAGATAGTAAGACAGTCATCCGCAAATGTGGCTATGAACGTATTTTCCATTGTCGGGATATCTGCTGTGTATAGGAGATATAATAGAGATCCTAACATACTACCCTGGGGTATACCTGCCTTCACTTGATATAATTCTGACTTAGAATCTTGATGCACTACATTGAATTTGCGAGTAGGTATGTATGACTCGAGTAGTTTACTGAAGTTGCCTGGAAGCTGTGTACTCTTCTTATAGCGAAGCCCTTGATGTCACGGTCAAATGCTTGCGATACATCGATATATAGTGATATACGCCTATAGAAGATAACTTCCTCCGCAGGTTTATCAGATTTTTTGATCATGATGATTTGCTCAGTTTTAAAGCCGTCTGGAATATACTGTAGTCTTAAACAAGCGTTCAAGATATATACTAACATTTTGATTATAAACATACTTGGATAAAGAAAAAATATGATCCTACAAAATTTCAGACTTAAAATAAAATAAAGTTTATTTTACTCATATCCCACGCACCTTTTAACTCACCTGAAAAACGATAATATGCAGGGCTAATACCTTACAGATTTTTGTATCTGTGCTTAGCATGCTGTGCCTCATTACTTTAAAAGTTCCTAGCCTTATAGAAAGAACGCTACTCAAAAAGTTCGATTACTGTATCTCTCGTACAAAACCACTGCTAACTTCTATTATTTTTATTTTTCTTATCGTTTTTAGTTTATATATTTGTAATATAAAAAATAATTGCATGAACTTGTAAAATGTAAGAAAGAGTAAATTTATTTTAATCTAAAAATAATTAACGCATATGCAGCAAAAAATTGATGTATTTTTTGGCTAATGTTTGAGTAAAAAGTAATAGAATACTTTGAGTTAACAAATGACTAAAATTTATAACTTAAGGATATTCTATATATATTTGGTTAAATATTAGTATCATTTCTACATCTACTGACCCAGTAAGAAAATTGATTTAAAAAATGCTATGAATATGCTAAATTATTAGCACCTTTTTTTTGGTTTGTTTTGGTTCTTTGCATAATTCTTTTTTAGATAATAAGTGCTACGAAGGATTATAATCTCCATAAAATCTTAATATTACAACAGATTCCATTTAGGCTTCCACATAAGAACGTGCTTTGATTACTTCCATGGTAAACTCTGACCCTGGCATAAATAACTAAGTTGAAGTTCTTGTCTCATAAATTTCCAAAAAACGAAAAATAAAAATCCTCCCATTTGATTTGCGTTTAACTTGATTTACAACAACATTAGGCAGCTAAAATGAATTCAAAGTGCCATCATAACCTATCCCATCAATTTCTATGACTAACTATATAGCTTTGGAAAAAGTAAAATGATGTTCTTTAGGGAAATCTATTAAAAATAAAACAAAATATATGGAAAACAATATAAATATATATATACACATATATATACATATATATATATATATATATATATATATCGAAAATTTAAGTGAAAATGTAAGACTGTTATTAAAGGATGTGCTTAGAATACATTAAATTATCTAAATACTAATCTGGCTTGTCTATCAAATGTCTTTCGTTTAAGTAAACATTATTAAATTTTGTCCTGTTCGTCAGAATTATAGGCAAACAACAAGAAAAATTTTAAGCTGAATTACAGCTGCCAATTTTCCCATAAATTTTTTTATGCATATCAAAATATATTAAAGTAGAATTTTTTTATCCACATAATTATTTTTATATATATGTAAACATATACATATGTATATGTCTCGTTTAAAAGTAAAAATTTGAAATATTTCTGAAAATAATTAAATTTATTTGTTGCATTTTTGTCTTAAAGAAATATAATTCACAATAGGCTTATATTAGTAGTTCTTATTAATATTAGTATTAGTAGTTTTACTCCTGAGTCTTCCTCTATACGATGGAATCAAGTATCGTAAAAAAGCTAGAAATAGCATTTCTTTCTTAAAGTTGAAAATTCGATCTTTTAATTAAATTTACTCGTTTTTTATTCAAAACGTCACAAAATCAATTCCTTTACTCAGAATATATTAAACTCATTTAAAAATTACTCTTTAAGTAAGTGGTTATTCTGGAAAACAAGGTTTTGTGGGAAATCTCTACAAAAAAGGACATGGCATATGATTTTAATTAGTGCCTGTCCCAGTATATTTATTTAATACTATTTTCGTTTAGTATAATGGGTAAAACCATAAATTTTGTCGTCCTAGATTTTGTTTTAATTTATTTTTTTGAATTAAATATTAACCTAATTTTGAATACAATTTTATTTATTATTATTAAGATTTATATTATATATATTTTAATAACATTTATTTGGTTTTTATTTAATATTTTATTAAATATTTATTAGTTTTAATTTTTAATGTTTTTAGTTCAAAATTTATGTCGTTTGACGACAATCTAAAATCGAATCCACTGTGAGGACAAGAAAATGTCTAATTTTGAACTGACTAAACCCACAGATTTATTTATGATCATTAAATAATGAACTAAACTTAGACCTATAACTTTGTATTCTCAAAAGAATAATTACGTAATTTTTTTTGTTTTTGAAAATCTATACCTTGGACATCATGGAAATCTTATGGAATGAGCTCTTAAACTCTTTTGTTTTATAATTTAATTTTAAGTATTTATTATTTGATTTCTACAAACTGTTTCAATTTTTCTGTAAAATTTTATTAAATATAATAATTTAGTATAGTTTCTTAATAAAAATTTACTCAATATAACATTTATCCAATGACCTAGCAATATAAATCAGCTCTCTATACCAACTGAAATAATAGCCAGCTGAGTTAAATGCTAAAATAAAGAGGACTTAGACAATAAAACGAAGCGGGAAGGATGTGAAACATAATTACAAGTTTCATTGTCCTTTAGGACAATATACTTTGCCACTTTTGAGTATAGTTAAAGCTTCATTGCACTATTATTAACAATATGTTGAGTTGAGCATGATAACGAACCAACCGGAATAATAGGAATGATGAAGCAACATTTTGTCATAGTTATTATAAGATGGTATTAAGAATAAAATGTAGCATTTAGCTAACATTATTGGATTTTATTTTTCTAGGCATTTTGATAATTTCACACAATTTTACTATTGTTGTCTTGTTTTCATATTAAATAGTAGGATTAACAGCTTAAATTTACATTTGAAACTGACAAAATATTTGTAGAAAAACATATTATTTTATAATGAAAATGAAAAAAAATGTTTAAAAACTAAATTAATTTTTGCTTTAAATATAAATTAATGTGTTATGTTGTAAGGTTTTATTTTAATAAAATTTAATTTTAAAAATTATTTAGCTTAGCAGACTTATATTTTGTTTATAAAATATCAGACTTGTGTAGTAAAACTAATTAAATTTTCTAAAAGAATGTAAATATTGAAATAGTCTTACTCCAGTTCTTTGGTGTAGACTTTTTAGTCACTAAATATTGTCTTATTATAAATAGATATAAATAATTAGTGAGTATCCAGCTTGTAATTGTAATTTTGGAAAAAAAAGAAGCAAATTGTAATATGTGGTAAATATTTCTCAATCAAAAACACTAAATAGCACTAAAATCATAAATAATCAGGTGATTTTCTGCATTAAAAACATCAAAGTTGTTAAACAAATAATACCACAATTTAATCAAAATGCTAAACAACAATTTTGAAAAGCAAAAACCATCTATTACTTTGCATTCTTAATTAATCGTTCACGAAAAAACGTCTTCATAATAAGTCCAAAAAGAATTGTTTCACAAAAAAACAGCAACAATATGCCTTGAAAATAATTTAAATATTCATTAGTTTAATTTTTAACTTTTATAATTGTATGACTTTTGTATTGTAAAAGCAGTGCTTGTATCCTTTTTCTTAATTATATTCAAATAAATCTTATTTTTCTCTTCTATTTTCAAAAATGTAACAAACTCGGTTGAATATCATTAGAATTTCTTCTATTCTAATACAGCTAGAAAGCCGAATTAAAAAACAAGGAAAAAAACCAAAAACGCATTTAGTAGTTTTCAAAGAAAGCATCTTTTTACCTCAACCAATTTATTCTTGTTAAATTAAGAAGCAACAACTTCAAGGTATATAAAATAATATCTTAGC
Source organism: Acrocera orbiculus (assembly GCA_947359355.1). NCBI lineage: Eukaryota > Metazoa > Arthropoda > Insecta > Diptera > Acroceridae > Acrocera > Acrocera orbiculus. The sequence goes on from OX375759.1 coordinate 16,479,072, forward strand.
AATTTTCCAGACTATGAAAAACTACCAAGGAATAAATATTCTTGGCTGCAATTGCAGTTTATTGTAAATTTGCTGCTATAATAGAGAATGAAAATTGTGTTTGCTGAGTTCATGGAAATATGGGTTTTTTTTCACCTGTCAAAAAAGACTTATAATGTAAAAATTTCAAAGAAAAAATTCTGATCTATGGAAGTGGTACCTTTTTGGTAAGTTAGTAAATAAATAAATATTTTATAATGATTTTGTAGGGATTATTTTATTTATTGTAAATATTTTAGTTTCATTTTCTAAAGTAATATTTGTTAAATGAAAATTTATGCGTATGTTTTAGACTAAAAATTCAAAGAACTTTAATATTTACGACAAAATTAAATTATTGACAGCTGCAAAAATTTAGAGCTGAGTTCAAGGTGTTAAATAAAAAGAGGAAAATATGAAATAGGCCTCTAAAAAAAGGTTACTGACACAATTTTTGACATCATAAAGCCACCAGTATTGTTTGGTTCTTTAATTATTTTGTCTAGCCCTTTTTGGTAATTTCTTTATGGCAAAACGATGATTCGTCGCTGAAGATTATAAAATATCAGCGGTTCTTGTTTGGTCTACTTTTCCAGTTGTAAATAACTGAAAAATAATATTAATTTTCGATATACCCTTCACTGTAAAGACAGAAAAAACATTCTGGTGGTTGAAAATGTTTGATTATAATAATTATAAGTGTAAGTTGGGAAAAATGGCATTGATATTTTTGATAATGTTTGGTTTAATGAATTATCTCTATACGGTACTAAGGTCACGAAATGACTTCTGTTTTTATATACGGAGTCGTAATATGTGAGCAAATTTTACAGTAAAATTTTAATTTTAACAAATTATTTTACATAAAAAATTAAATAAATAAAATTAAAACAAATAAAATGAAAAGGTAACCAATAAATAACAGTAATTATATTTTCGGAAATTTATTCAGTAAAAAATAAATTTGCACACAATACCTAAAACATATTTTTTATCTTAATATTTCAGAAGGAAATTTAAAAAAATTTTACTACTCAACAATTTAATTTATCCAAAAAAGGGTAAAAATATTACAAGAAATTTTAAAATTTTCGTTTTTATTTCATTTTAATGCTAATTGAAACTGCTGCTAAGTGCTGACATATCAATATTTCCGTTAAACTTCTGTCTACCCCCTTTGATGACTTATTCTCGTTTTGTTAATTAATTCTTTTACTTGGTATAACTAAAGAAAGCCATAAATCAGTCGAAAGCAATTTGTCTGGGTATGCTAAAGTCATCAGAAACGTTGTTAGGGCAGAACTGTTTGTTGTTGTACACTTTAATCTTTTCAAGTGCATAAAGAAAATTCTTAAGTTTGAAACCATGAATTATTGTTTAATTAATAAATTTCTTATTTGGTAGTCTATAAGGAATTTAATTGAAAATAAGTACTTACGAATATTTTTTATAAAGTGTCATTTCTTTTTCTTCTTTTCCTGTAATATATAATTACTGCTATAAAATATAATTGAAACAAGAAACTTCTTTTATTAAAATATGTAAAAAATAATTTTGTCCGTTATTAAACTAATTTGAGATACTTTTGTTTCAGAAGATTTCTCAAGTTAGACAAAAAAATATTTCTATGTAAAACCGGCAGCAAATAGGATGAATTTCTATAGATTAATATGATACTCCTTCAATTGAAGCCTAATATCTATCAACGGCAGCTAATGCCATAAGTACAAAATCTTGTAATAAATTTCAGATAAAATATTGAATCCAAATATACTTAAAGTCAAATTAATTATTTCTATAAACAAAATGTTTTCATCATTTTTTTTAAATAAATGATTTGAAAAAAATTTCAATCCTACTCATTCAAAATATTTATTTTGTTTTTTCTTATAAAAGAACAATTACTTACCTAAAGCTATCTTAAAATTTTAACGCTGAATAAGTCAATTTATGACATTTTTCATTACATTTGGTGAACTTCAATAAAATTCAGGATAATAAAGTAAAAATTTTTATAGCTTTTACTGTCCAATTAATTCAAATTGAGTTTTTCAGACAAATTGGTATATGGCTTTTACTTGCTATATTTTCAGGCTAGTATTTATTCAAAATATTTGAAATTTCTATCTGACTTGATACCTCCCTAGCCTAAAATTGAATGGGAGCCCTTGAAATAGAGGTAATCTATATAGGATAGTAGCTTTTGTAAAAGAAAAAAATTATACACCAACAGTTAATGTAATACACAACAATTCCGACAGTTGTCAGGCAGACCAATCTAAAAAAAAATTTCCATGTGTACGGAAGCAAAATTTTTGCTGTTTAAATTGAACACCTTAACAACCTGGCTCTGAATTTTAGTAAACTTTAGAAAATAATTTTATTTTGTATTACTTGCCAAGTTCACAACAAAAGCTGAAATTGTGTGCACTTGAAGATTAGCCATAAATTTAGAACCAAAATATGTCAAATTAGTTTCGGCCAATTTGCTGACAAATTGTGTCCCTTGTTTGAGATAAACAACAATAGGTATCAAAAAATGACAAATTTTTTAACTCTAAAATGGTCAACATTTCTATGTCAATATTATTTTTCGATTTCTGATATTTCTTTACCTATAAATTTTACTTTATTATTCTATAATTTCTAAAGGATTGTTCGATAGGAAAATTAGAAAGATGAAATCATATATGTAGAATATACCCAAATTTCTTCTTATATCTTAATATAATGTGTGTATAAGATTAATGCAAATTTGTAAAATATTTAACTATTAACTATACTATTTTATTTTATAATAATTTAAGCCTTTTCTATATCTCACCTCAACTCCTATTAATTTTTAGGTTGAGTGGTACCTGAGTTAGAGATAAATTTCAAATATTTTAGCTTAGTACTAGCCTGAAAAAGATAATTATTATTGATTCAATGAAGTAAGCATCATAAATTCTATAACTGACTACTGTCATATTCAAAAAGGTCCAAATTCTTATTAAATATTCATTGAACGGCTGAAAAAGGGAAACAAATATGCTCATTTATGAATTTAGATATATATTCATTGAAAGTTGTATTGATTTTCAATACAAGACTTTTTAATAATTAATAATAGAAGCTTAGTCATACGATACTTAAGAAAAGGTTTCTTTTAAGGAAAAAATGATTATATTTCTTAAGAAATAGTCAACAAAATTAAATAAAGATCTCATAAAGGCTTTTATTAAAAAAAAATAATACTTTGTCCAAATTTTTGCCTTCATTAACAAAGTTTTTGGTTAATTATAAAACAGACAAATAAGAAGCCCTTAGTTAATTTTTTCTGCTATAAAATATCCTTAAAATGAATTTTTTAAGTATATAAATTGAAAGATTTTGACTTCAAACAATTAGATCTTTTCTATAAAATATAAAGTCTTTTTGCTTCTTTTTGCGTCAGTGTATTTCGAACAAAAGGGATCTAAAGTCAGCAAAGGTAATTATATTTTCTAGGACTCTTATAAAGATAAGGGACTTTTATTTTCAATAAGATTTTTGAAGTATAAGATCTTAGCTAGCAAATAAACTCCGATTATTTTTTATGATTTTGGTCCTTTTTTCTTTTTAAAAAGAAAAAAAATTATATAAAATTCTAGTAAAAAGTGAGGAAATATTTTCATAGTATTGAGTCAAAGCTAACCAGAGGCTAAGGCATCTGTTGACAGATTTCATCACAAAATATGCACGAAAAAATCATAACACTATCCTATATTTGAATGTGAGTGTGTGTACATTGTGCAACGAATTTTAAGATAAAAATTATATCGTTAAATGTGGCAGAAGAGTAAAATTTTAAAAATGATACAGGAATGGCTGACTTAGCAGAGCTATATAGTTTTAAAGAAAATTTTTATGAGCAATAAAAGAGAATTTTTCTTACCAGTTTTAGCTTCTTCATTAGTTTTCCTTTTTAGCCCAAACATTTAAGTACATGTAAACTTCTTCTTCTTTGAGATTGCTAAATATGCAAGTAGTTATTATTATTTTTCCCCTTCTTTAATTTATATTTAGCAATTTAGAGTAAAAAAAACAGAGAAGCAAATTATTCAGTATCATGTCAATTAATCTTTCGTGTTATTGTAGTATTCAATTACAGACTTCAACAAGTTTTAAAACTTTTAATTGTATGTTTTTGTTAATGACATAGAAAAGTTTTGTATTTTATTTATTTTTATTGTATTTTTTCTTTTGGTAAAGTTTTCGTAAAATAAATTACATAGTTTGATTAGCAAAAGTATATCCCATGGGAAATAAATAATTTCAAAGCATTACCCGATATACCTACTTAGATATCATAGATAGAAGTTTTGGTTTTACAATATTAATAAGAAAACTTTTAAGAAAAATTTAAATTTCAAAAACTTTATGTTTAGTTTCAATTACAATTTGTAAGGAGCTTGTCGGAAATTTAAAATTGAGATAAATATATTTATTTTTTTGAATTGATATTGAAAAATGATCTAATTTCAATTTCAGGCCGAAATGACTTTCATATTTCATTTGACGGATATTTGACAGAAGATAGCTTCAAAAAAACTCTATTTCCATTGGGATTCCTGAAAGAAAAATCTTACAATTAGTGAACTGTAATTAATTTTCATAATTTATTATGTTGTAAATACTTTCCTATTCCTTAATTGAGGATAAACGAAGGAGCAGTACTTTATATATATAAAATATATAATTTTTTTATTATTATATATTCTAATAAATAAACTGTTTTTTGTAATTTATTATTAAATCCGAATTTATCTTTTGTATATTTTTTGAATATCTAATAAATATGTCATACGTATGTAGTCATTCCTTGTAAATATCCGTCACGATCTCATTTTTAATTCTTGGAAAAAGGAGTAATACGTTCGGAGGCAGAACAGCCAAAAATTGGGATAATCAGTCTATATTATATTGTCTGATAAATGAAAGGAAAGAGCAAAAATAGACCTGAGCGCTAAAAGATTATCTACGTTGAAGTTCTATGACCATGATTTTGTCTATCAGCAAAGTATGAATACTTTGTAAATTTAGTATCAAGCTTGTAATATGAAACTAAGCATAAATATTTTATATGATTTTTAATTTATACGCCATTCGATTAAGTTTTTATGTTTCATATATTTCAAAAGCTTATTTTACAATAAGTACATTATTTTATTTGCTAGCAACTAAAAAAGCTAAAAAAAACTTGCAAAAATTAATAAAATAAAAAATATTATTTATAGCTTTTTAATATAAAACGATTATAAAAGCTAGTAAATTATTTTACCTATTTAATTGCTAGGCAATTTTAAAATTAACATAAAATTCAATCATAAAATATGATTATTACTAAAATCAATATCAATAATTAAAATATTTCAAAAAAATATTCTGTTTGAAGCAGATATTATTTTAGTAATAAATAATTTTTTCTTATCCTTGAAATTAAATGATAGTAAAATGAAATCTATAAAATAATTCACTTTTGAAAAACAAAAACAAAAGTGATGCACAATTGCATATATTTAAAAAAAAGTAAATATTATATAGTAGTAGTAGCAGTAATAGTAGTAAAAGTAAAAAAAACTAAATAACGACTTGAGTCATTTCCTCAGTTTATAAACTCGAACGTGATGTGAGTAAATAAAGTTCTTAACGTTTTATTTTTGAACTTTATTGGTAAAATACGTGCTCTAAGAATTGAAGAATAATTAAGAAAAGTTTAACTCACATAATGATTTTTATTTCTACATTTTTATTCGTTCAATGGTTATTTATGGATCTTAATTTATTACCGATTTTATTACACACTTTAAAAATAAAAAACTAAAAGAAAATAGAATTTGAAGTAAGCTTTTAAAAATATCTTATTACTTTACAAAACAACAAAATCGAATTTACGTTACGGATATTTCATTGAACTGGAATCTATATATATATATATATATATATATATATATATCCTTTTACTTTTCATTGACAAATTATCATTACAACCAAACACTTTTTATTCATTTTGCAAGTAGGAAATAATTCATTATACGAAAGGAAATTCAGTCAACTTGAAAATTCCTGTAAAGAAAAATCTTTGAAGTATTAAATACGATACAATCAAGGGAAAATTAGATAAAGAATTTCACAGCTTTTTCTTTTTTAATCTTTTATTCAATAAACGAAAGTGTATTTTTTTCTCTTTAACAAAATCTATTACCAAAAAATTTTCATTAATTTAATTGTTAACTGGTTATAAAATAAATCCTTTTATCCAATAATTCAAATAATCCTTTTTTTCACTAAATATATAGTATGTGCTTGACTACAAGTATTTAAGAAAAAACATAATTTGTACTTTTCAACCAATTTTATTATATTTATAATGCATAATTTTTTACGGTAAGTCAATTTTATATTATTAAAAAGAATAAATTATATATTTCTAATAAGAATCTCATATAATTGCCCCTTATGCCCCTACAAAAATATCTTTTTTCCATATGAAATTTTCCTTTTACCTGATACCTCCTTAACCTAAAAATCGGAAGTAAGTCTTCATTCGATATCACTGATAACCGAAAGAGAAAACTAAAATTATATGAATAGACCCTGTTATAGAATAAACTTATTTTATTTTTGTTTAATCTGAATACCTTAGCGCAAAAGAAAACAAAAATATATTTTCCTGAAATATTGTTTAATTATTTTAATTTTGCAGTTGAAAGCTCCTGAAATATTATTAAGTATTATAAATTTTTTTTTAAAAAATTTTACTTAAAATTACTTCTTAAATACTATCGTTATTACTTAAAATTACTTATACGTCCTGTGAAGGGAAGATAGCCTCAAAAACATAGCTATATGTTTGTCTTTTTATAAGCAAAACAGTATAAAAACCAAATAAAACTGTTATTTATAATTTTTGAAATTTTGAGAAACGCAATGACTTATTAGTATCATCTTTCCGAATTATGAATCATTAATCTTTACAACAACATTTTTTTTACTATCAATCAAAATGAAGCGGAAAAGTTGTACACTTCCTTTTACTATGGTAAATTATATTTATTTCCTTTTTTAAATACGTTTTGAGATAAATATTCACATAAATGATAATGAAATAATATATAAGAATATAAAAGTTGCAATGTTGTAAATATGTATATAAAATTTTTTCCAATGAATAATTTTGTGGGTGCTTTAAGAAATTCATTGAAAAGAAATGCAGAGAAGATATTAATTGAATTTTGATAATATGACAACAAACTATTTAACGTAGTAAGTTTATTTAAAATTAATATAGCAAACCGACTGCAAATGCTTTCTGGGGAGCTGTATTTTTAAATTAGTCATGAAGTGGGTTGCATTAAATTAACATTAATATTGTTAAACATTTTACAAAAATTTTTAAAATTAATTGAAGGATTTTTAATTAAAAAAAGACCTGGCTATAGCATATCTTTTGAAATAATATAGGTAAATATCTTGAAAGCCATATTCATCAATGAATATGTAAAAATACCATTGTTGCTTTCATACTAAGACCGTCAAAAGAATTTAATGAGAAAGCTATTCAAAATTTTTATTGACAGCTCTCAAATCGGCCAGCGAACACTGGGAGAAATGTTGCTAAATTCAAAGTGTTAGGACGATGAAAGGAAAAACGAAGTTTTGAAATTTTTGAAACTTTCCAAACAAATCTATGAGACAGGAACTTCGCTGCCCTTCCTTTGATATCTTGCCAATAAATATTTATTGATCATAATTCTTATTAATAATTTTAAAGTGTAAATTTATTGTGCATCATTTGCTAAGTTCGAAAAATATCTGCTTCAAGAATTGCTATCAATATTCTTTATTTTTTCCATTTATCGTGAGGAATTCATGTATACGAAGGCAGTCCCAAAATTCGGTGATGCGACTTTGCTGAATAGCAATCTTCGTAACAGCAGCAGTATACACGTGAGAGTTGTTCTGAAGAAGCAGAATCCCTTTTTGTAATTTTCTACGACATTTCTCTTTGATACACTTTCTCAGTTTGTATAGAACTGAAGCGTAATATTTGCCATTAACAACAGTATTACATTCTTTAAAATCAACACCATTAGTATGCCTTTACCATCACAAAAGACTGTACACATAATCTTTTTCATAGACTGCTGGCTCTTAGCTTTGATTGCCGGCTTCTCTCTCTAGAAAAGCTTCTTCATAGAGTGCACGCCCTTGTATGCACAGAAGAAAGAAGTTTCAGTACCTATCTTGCTTATGTGATGATGATTATAGATAGCCCAATCAACACTTTTTTTAGAAAGCCAGAACCTAGCTGGGATTACTCAAAACTTGTTCGATTTGCTTAATAGTTTCAGGAGTTAGAATGTCCACTGATTGACCTTCATGCTCAACATATTCCATAGATTGTCAACAAAGCGAAACTCCTTAACCCAATCTTTCACCATGCTGCAAGAAGGTAGTCATCATACGCGCAGTCCAAAGCTATTTTATTTCATCTGGCTTATTCCTTTCATTAAAAATAAACTTTATCACACTTCTAGACTCAATTTTCGACTTATTAAACTTTTTGTTCTCGTGTTGTTTATTTAGATTCTATTTTATCCATCTAAACTGTGCACGTCAATACTTGTTTTTATTTTTGCTTAGTAATTAACCAATAAACACGTTAATACAAGTTATCTAGTTAAAAAGTGGTCATATGAGGTCAGATCAAGGACGTATATAGGGGGGGAGGGGGGAGTTCTGGGGTTCAAACCTCTCCCATTGAAAAAAAAGCTATACATTTCAGTATGAAATTTAATTAAATAATGCGAGTGTGTGCATCTCGAACAAACTTAAACCTGCACTGGTAAAACGCAACGGTAAAACATATAATGTTGCTTATACATACGAGTGCAAAGGCTTAACTAGTGTAGTAAGCTAAGTGAACTTTAACGTGTACTATTCGAAATATTGCTCATTATCCGTGGGCACAAATTTCGCTGACAAGTGTCAGTTTAACTTATGAAAGAAAAAGTTGTTAAAGTCTGAGGTTAAGATTAATACTTTAAAAATAAAATTCATAGTAAAATGATACCTAAATTTTATTTGATGAGTCAAACAAAATGCCAAAAGGCTAAATAGAATCATTACAAAATGATTAAAATTATTCCAGTTCCACTTTTAACAGCTTTTAAGTTATTTTTATTAATACTTTTATTAATTTAATACAAAATGAAAGTAAAAAGTATACAAATTTTTATACTCAACAAGAGAATATAAATCAGGTCCATTTTTTCGCTATGCTAATGATAATGAAGACAATGTTACAAAATTATGCATTTGTCTGTCACTAAAATGTCATTGGCGACATCAGGTCAGGAGTAAATCAAAACCAATGAATAATGTATGAGTTATTCAGTACAAATTTTTATTAATATTTAAGAATGCAAGATATTACTCAAGAAAAAAAGATTTAAAAATAATAAAAAAATAAACTAAAAAGTTTCAACTTAAAAAATGAATATAAAACGAGAATAGAATTTTTAAATTGAATTGTTTTGTCTCTAAATCTTACAACAATTTAAGCTAAAATAAGAATTTGAAATAAGAATATCTTATTTAAATTATATATTTGTGGTATGCTGAGGACCTAAGATCCAAGTTATGTGTGTCCTGACATATGACATATCTCTATAAATTAAAATTATAGAGATAAAAGATTGACCGCAATTGATTTTCTTTAAAAATTCACACTTTATTTCTACAAAATCCTAATACCTAAAAGTCTGAGATTATTTATTTTCTTTGACTAAGCAAGAAGAAAATTCTATATGTAAAAAAAATAAAACCTATTTTTGGACAATTAATACTTATTAATGATTATTTGTAAATATTATTAAACTAAAACTATGTCACTAAGCGTGAACGCTTTTAATTTTTAAAATATCAATTAAACCGTATATACATATACGCCGAAGAGTTCAAATAAATTTCAACTAACGACTTTCACCTAGTAAGAAAGCTAACACCTAATTTAATTTTAATTTTCAAAAACATAACCACAAAATGAGAATTTCAAACAATAAAATTCAATCATTATTATTTCATAATTTAATGAAATAATTCTAAAGACGTTAACCTAAGCATTGAACAAAAAAAAGAAACGAAATGACAAAACTAAAAGCAACAATAAATTTCTTCAAAACTTGAATTAGTACTAATACCATAATGATTGAAGTTCAATGTTACGTTAGTCGACCTTAACAGCTTATATCTTCAAATAAGAAAAAAAAAAATCAAAAAATGTAATGTTTTTTGTAGTGCAAGATGTTCAACATAAAAAAAAATGATTACTTCGCTAAAATTCAAAAAGTAACAAGAAAAAAACAAAAATAAAGAAATCTGCTTAAAGAAGTGGCATCTTATAGTTTGTACGGGCGATACTATTGACCTACTAATGGAGCATAAGTAGAGTTTCTCTTATTGTTATACCTGTAGGTATAGCAAAGAATTTCTTTCCTTACTCCAGTCGTCTAACTTGTGCGAGCGAAGCTTGACTAATACATCTCAATCGTTCTAAACTATTTAGAAATCTAAAAATATATATATAAATTTTAGTAATTCTTTAGTCCTAAATTAAAAATATTAAATTAAATAAATGTTTTGTTTTTTTTTGCCGGCTTAAAAAAGTGTTAAGTGATCTTCATCAAATAACAACAACAAAATGTATGTAAATAAAATGTTTACCTTTTAGGCAGTTTTTTTGTTGTATTGTGCACATGTTTTTAGTTCTACCCATTAATATAAATACATATATATATGTATATTATAATTTTTTGGATCTGAACATCTATTTTTTAAGACGGATTTTATTTTGCCGATTTGCACTTGTTGCAAATTTGTGAAAGTTTAATTTTTTCAATAATTTTAATGTGAAAGTTTCGTGAAAATTTTAAGCAAAAGAAAGATAATTATTTTATTTATTATTCTCAAAAATATGCATTTATACGATATTATCATTAAATAAAATAACTAATCGTTTCATCTATAGCAAACACAATTAAAATCAACGTTAAAAAATTTTATAAGCTAATGCCTCCAATGAAAAACAAAAAAAAAACCTAATTAAATTTCTCCTTTCAAAAATTAAGTATTCAACTTAAGTACGATCTAATTACAAAATACTAAAAACTAATAATTTTTTATATCAGTGATTGCTTATTTAATTCTTGTGGAGGGTGGGGGGTAAAATTAAATCTAATCAAATATTCAATTTATTATTTTTAATAGAACTTTGAAATAGTTTTAAATATTTAATCAATTTTAAAACCAAACCAAGGTAGTATACTTTATTTAGTTACGACATGAAAATATTTGACACCATTCAGAATATTCTAGATTCTAGACGCTGCATTAAGTATCATAGCGTGTAGTTTTATATATACTGAAAAAAATAAAATAATTTCATATTCGTTCAAAGTACTAGTGTTTTTCAAAAAAAACTTAAAGTTGTTTCAAAATTATTTATTTTCTGAATAATATTTTATGTTTTCATCCAGTTTTTTTATTTCCCTCCCTTCCTTTTCTTAAGTATATTTTGGGTTTCTGCAAAAGGAAAGAATGAAATTAAATTTTGGCAGCGAAATTTTAGATTTATATTCTTTTTCAACAAAATTTTTAGCAATAGTATATTTTGATATTTATTTTTTAAACATAATTAATATTTTTATAAATTTATTAAGAAAAAATATCAATCAACTATATGCAATCACTAATAAAATTGTTAATAAAATTCATATTGAGAGATTTAATGATATTTTTTTGATAGTCTAACAAATAAAACTACATATAATTATGTATATGGCAATAGATAAGTTTATTTTGGATAGCAAAAATTTGACTTATCAAAGAAATATCTGTATAAAAATATAAATCAGAAATATTTAGGCAATAATTTTAACACTTTACTTGTCTTAAAAGGCAAAGTAAATTTAATTTAGCTAAAAATGTTAATTAGAATTAAATTTTAACTTAAATAAATAAAAAACTGTTATTTAATGTACAGTTAAATAATTATATTTTATGTGTTGATTAATGTTCACGCCCGTAATTAAGCTCATTAAAATTCATATGTAACGATTTCAATTAAGTAATTATCAAAGTTGTTGAATTATTTCGAAAATTGTTAACGCACTCAAAAGAAATTCCTTGTTGAGATTTTAATTAGACAAAATGGTTTTTCTTTTTTATTGTATCAACAGTGGGTAAGTCATCAAGAGTGGGTAAGTTAACTTACTTTAACTTTAGTAAAGGTTTTTATATCGTACCCGTTTTACTTGAATCACTTAACATTTTTTGGTAATTTAATTATTCTTTGAAAAAATAAAATTATGTAGTTTTTCTGAATGGAATGGAACTTTTTAAAGTTTTTATTTTTACAAAAATTAAATAAAGATATTCAGGCTTTTGTCATAGCATATATCACACAAACAACTATTACAATCATAGATATGGGTAATATCTTCTAGTTAAACGATATTTTTGATTTCGGACACTCTGAAGGACAGAATCAGGTGCAAAAGTGAGAGAACTTTTTTATTTAAAGACTCAGGAGATGGTGAATAACTTGTTAAAAAAGCAGTAGTTTCATTTCAAAAACTTACTTTGTATTTTTCATTTATGGAAAAATATACCTGGCAAATTTCAAAACAGTCGGAGTAGCATTTGTTTTTCTAAAAAAAGTTACAACAAGCACCCTTTTTTGAGATAGTAACACTACTTGTACCCCTTAAGTTCTTGACTAAAGGAAACAAAATAACACTTCTACTTTACTATATTACTTTATAGTGAGTTTTTCACATGACACGGTCCTTTTAACAAGTTCCTCTACAAAAAAAGCCGAGCTATAAATTTCACCACGAAGTGGAAACCTACCCACTTACTTTTTGACTAGGATAAATTAATATTAAAGAAAGCAAAGCACTTTTCTTTTACTGAATATTACAGTTCAAATAAACTGTATGTTGGAGTTTTGGCAAGAGATCTTAAAATAAATTTTCCACCATAACGGATAACAGTTTATGCAAATTTTCAAATAACAAAAGCTACTAAAAGTAACACTATGTAAATACCACAGTCCAATTGAGGTCTATCAGTGAGACTAGATCGAAAATATTCTTCCTGCATTTCGAATATTATAAAAAATGACTTTTCACGTAAATAAATTTAAGATTTCATTTTAATAATTATAGAAAATCTTTTTAGTTTTTCTTCTAGAAAAATAAATTACAGCTTAGCTAATAAGAAACAAACAAAAGATTTATAAATGTTACTACATTAATTTTTATTTATTATAGCAAAAATTTAAACGTTTTGAATAGTTAAAGGAACAATGATATCTAAGATACTTTACAGTTTTATCTTAATTACGCTAATGGTATCATATTCTGAAGAATCTAGCCGCAGCAAACAAGTGCCTAAATGGAAAAAACAAGTACAAAAATTTTAAATATATTTATATATATAAATATATATATATATATATATATATTTATAGGCCTGTGAATTACCATCAATCCGAAATAAACAATCTCATTACATTTGTGATGAAGCTGGTGATTTTAAATGTAATGCAGGCTGGCAGGGAGATTTATGTGATGTCCCAATATGTCGCAAGGGATGTGATCCAATGCAAGGTTTATTTTTTAATTTTTGTGAAATTTTACAAATTATATATATATATATATATATATATATATATGTCTAATTTTTAACTTAGGTTATTGCACACGACCTGGAGAATGTCGTTGCAAATTAGGATTCTATGGTGATAAATGTAATAAATGTATACCTTTGCCAGGCTGCCAGCAGGGTAAATGTAATGTTTCATTTGAATGTATTTGCAATAAAGGCTGGGATGGACTTTTTTGTTCTGAACGTAAATATTACTTTTTTTTCTTTTTTCTCAAGTATGCTCATAAAGAGCACCAGCTTAGACTGACTGATACATTAAGGTAACTTTTGTGAATTCAATCACTATACACGAATTTGTCATTTCCATAAAAATGTAATTTATGGATATTTTTTGATCTATTTTTTGATAACCACAAAAAAAACAACACTTCAATTTTTTTTTTTTGACAAATGATAATTGCTTTTTCAAAAAGTTTTATAAAAAATTTTTGAAGTTTTGTTCTTGTATGCCTTTTTGATTGGGTTAAAAAAAATACATTAAATCTAGGAAATGGTTAAGTTAAGACTAGGGTGGTCGGCCAACACTTTATTTGACTAAACTGTACAGCCACCAAAAATTGCCTAAAAATTAAGTATTTTAATGATTCATTTTTGTGTTTCTTTAGACATGCCAGACATAAAAAATTCTTTAGTAAACCATTCAATGATTTGCATGTTTGCATAAATGTAAAACCCATGAACCAATGAAGTCATAATGATACACTAATCATTCTATTTAATAAGTCCTTCACTCCGACGATGAAAATCTGCTAGAAAAAGATGTTATATCCTCTAATCACTGTCAGATTAAATTCAAATATCCATTCAAAATTTAATAAGCTTCGTTACTCATAAGTTTGTTGCTAAAATAGCTTGAATTATTTATTGGAAAATCATAGACGTTATTTTGGAGCCTGAATGGTAATTCTTTATCAGTAAATTGAAGAAAAATCTTAATATCTTACTTATTGTTAGTAATGGTATTCTGGTGATAAACAATCGATTACTATGTCAGCAAATTTACACCTTATAAAAATAACAAAAATATATTTATAACTATTAAATTTGTAAAAACAACACGCTACAATTTTGTTAAAACAGTCAGCCTAAGATGGCCTACCCTATATATAATTAAATTCAAATTAAAAATATTAATAAATACTATTTATAGCCCTATGTCGTCCAGGATGCCATCAGACTAGAGGATATTGTGATAGACCAGGTGAATGCCGCTGTAGATTAGGATGGTCAGGGCCAACATGTCATGAATGCCAAGTATTACCAGGATGCCAGCATGGAACGTGTACGAAACCTTTAGAATGTAAATGCCATCCGGGATATACAGGACTTTTATGTCAAACACGTAAGTATTAGAATGTCACGTGTATATTTGATTATTTTTCTTGAAAATATAAATAAATAATTTTTTGATGAATATGAAAAAAAAACTTATTGAGAAAAGTATAAAAACTCTCTAGGTAACTCAAACAAATTAAATTTTCATGAAATTATTACCAAGTTTAGATATTATAAGAAAAGGAAAAAGAAATGTAATATATGAGAGTCAAAGCATTTTGTCAGGGAAAACACCACTCTACTCTTAAGTATCTTAATACAGCCTTAGGCCGTGTAAATTGCAAACAATTTGTAGTGTCACTTTTTACTCAAATATACAATATTGAGAAGACATTTCCACAAGTACTACATTATTTCAGTGATTTTAAATGTCTCACGACTTTTCCTATTCAATGGAATTGATTGATACTTTCCTGTATTCAAGATCTAAGTCACTTGCAAGTTCAGATCTTTCGTTATACCAATCGTGCAGGTGACTAAATGTACACGATCCTTATAATTCTCGGCCAAATGCTGCATTAATTACAATTTGTTTTAGCAAAGAATCTTCATTTTGCCTTAAAATTCAATGAAAAAGCATTTTCTTTTCATTTCATTTTAGCAATATGTGCAGCAAATTGCCATAGACAACGAGGTTACTGCAAAAAACCAGGAGAATGTCGGTAAGTTTTATATTAAATCAACAACAATAAAAATTTTATATTTACACTTGATAGATGTAAGCTAGGATGGATGGGAGCAGATTGCTCTAAATGTCATCCTTATCCCGGCTGTGTTAATGGCGATTGTCGAAAACCATGGGAATGTAATTGTAAGCCAGGTTGGGGTGGATTACTTTGTAATGAAGGTAAAATAACTTATTTTTCTCAATACAAAATTGTTTTATTAAAAAAATTAAAAATCATTAATTATTTTAGAATTAAATTATTGTGAATTAAATTCAAATACCTGTGAAAATGGTGCTAGGTGTGTTTCATTAGCCAAAGAAGATGGCAATTTTAGATGTATATGCCCATCAGGTTTTAAAGGAAAACGTTGTGAAATTCTTCCAATGTCTATGTTAACACAAAATCAAAATAAGACAACTACATTAGATCCTTACGTACTTGATTCTTCAACAGAATATTATCTCTCAAGAAATAATGTGACAAACAATCATACAAATTTTATTATTGAAACTTTAAATGACGTTAAAGAAAAAGTTCCTAATGAAAACGATGCGGACAATGAAGCTTAGTTGTTATAGTTTAAGGTTAAACCATAAAAAATTTTATTTATTTAATCTATTTATTATTCGTCTACTAAGATATTTAAATAAATATTTTGAAAAAATTAACTTTTACTGTTTGTATGTATGCCATATTATATTATTTTCTCTGAAAAAGAAATTCTAGAACTATTAAATATCCAATAAAAACATTTCTTCATAAATATTTTAATTATAGCCAGAAAATAGCTGATTTCTGACAGAAAAACAATAAGTTGCGGAAATATTTGAAACTAAATATTATATTAAAAAATCATTTGCGTTTATTAGAAAATTTTAAACTAATCAATATTTATCAATAGAGCATGCAGAAAGTAGCCAACATGACTAGTCTGTCACACTGGGAGGAACAAGTGATATTTTCCGCTTTTGTAGAAAAAGTTCATTGATATTTTCTCCAAGAAAGTAACCATTTACTGAAAAGTAGCTATTTTTCAGTATTTATTGATACTTAATATCTTTAGTTTTTCAACTCAAGTTTGATTTCTAAAGTGGAATCTGATATTTATTAAGAATTTTTTTTTTGTTTTGAAAATAAAAGCTACGACTATGACTACGACTTTTCAATTTTCCCTAAAAAAGAAAAAATAATTCAAACAGAAGCAAAACAGATGTTATAGCTCAAGTAAAATTGCATTAGCGAATTTTTTGGAAATGTTGTGGTAGACAGTCTATATAATTGAAGCATTAACCAGCTTGGAACTTTGAAACAGTAAATTTAATTACGAATATATCAAATTGATATATACAAAAATATTTATTTAATTAAATAAAATAATTATACATAAAAATTTTTAATTTCTGATTTGAATATTACCTCAAAGAACATCCAGGAGCTGAGTCCGGATAAATTAACTTTGCCGAAGATTTGTATCATATAAAGGCTTTTTAAGCCATTCGTATGAAAATTAATTTATCGTGTCTTGCTCCAATGAAACAACATCAAACAACATTAATAAAAAAATTTCCATTTACTTTGAATGAATGAAATCTTATACTCTTTCTTAACAGGCGGATGTACACACTTTCTAACTACATAGAAAGCCACTTTTGTATGGAGAACTTGTACATAGGTGGTTGGAAATGTGTAGTAACTACAGCTTTTTAAAGACTGTAGACACAGAAAATTGAGATCTATTGTAAATTTTTTCTTATTGGATCCCTCTGCTTTGTGTATCTCTAGTTCTCTTAGCCTCATTAATATTCATTGCTTAACTTTATAAAACAATAAATAAATTAAAAACTCTTAACTTTTATTTAGTTTTTTAGTTAAAACACTTAAAAAATTTAATAACCTGTTTTATGGCAACCAACTTTCTGAATGCGGGACATTTTCAAAATAGTGTGAGATACTGAAAGAACTTTTAGTTTTATTGATTTATACCAGAGAAAAGGGGTAATTTGGAACCCCAAATTTAAATTCCATAAAGATAAAAACGCAGTAAGTACTTTTCACTTTATTAATATGGTGAAAGTGGAAAATAGTTTCAGAAATAATACTTCATAAATATGCACAATATGCACAAATGTGTGGATGAATGCACAAGGCGCGGCAAATAGAACGAACTTGACATTTGGCGAATGTCACGAATGTGTGGAGGCGGCAATAGGTGATATGAGGCGCGGTTACACTCAGAAGAAAATTGACTGCAATCATTAAATTACAAGTCTTTCGAAAAGTATAATTTGTGCCTTTCAACTTATTTTACCGCATTTATAATGCATTATTATTGCGGCAAGTCAAATTATAATTATAAAACTAGTTAAAAAACATAAATTATATATTTTCAATCAAAGTATCAAACTCAGAAAAAGTATTGAGTATAACCGTCCCTCATCGCCTATAATTCGCTGTCCAAATCTCTAATCTAGACACAGCCTTAAGAACCAATTTTTTTGTATGGAATATTTTTAATTTATTTGCTCGTTTTCAGTTTAGAGTTACTTAGGAACTAAATTGCAGAATTTAAAGAACTTAAACAAGTATTTGCTGAAAACAAAGATCCAACTAAAAATTTCAAGTACATAAAAATCCTGAAATATTTATTAATTTGAAAATACTGACCTCAAGCTTCACAGACGTAAATTTTCTTTTTCCTTTAGTTTTAAGAATAATTAAACTTTCTTTCAGAATAATTTAATAGAAGGAAATTGAAACGAAAGTAGGAAAATTAAAACTTTAAATTGAAAACAAAACATTTTGATCAAGTACATTTTAGAAGACGTCAAATTTATATTGAGCACAGAAGACAGGTCTAGTGAAAAGTTTTACATAGTTTGAGCACACATTTTCCTCATAAATGATTTTCTTTTTTAGTTGGCTAAATGTGATAAGTCCAATTGAATAAGATATAAGTCGTTGTTTAAGAAAGCATAGTAAAAGAAAATATTTAATGCTTTTTAATTAAATGCTTATACTGACTTACATTATTATATATTAATTAATTGCTCGAACTTGATGTTTCTGTATTGGATGTATAATTGTCAAATATATGTCAAAACTTTAATATATTATTGCTGGTAGCTAAGGTATTTATTAAATAAATAAGAAGTAAAAATAATATGCTTTACATTATGTTAATATTCTGATTCAATTATTATTAATATTTTAAGCATTTATCTTGTTGTGTTTCAGTGTAAAATTATCTTATCTGGGTTTATTTGAATGTAAAACTTTATTTTAAGGTTATGTGATGTAACAAATAAATTAAAAAGCTTTTATTTAATATGAAAAATAAGAATTTATTTAAAATATTTTTATACATATATATTTATTGTTTATAGAAATGGCAAGTGTTTTACGTATTGGCTCAAACCAATATATTGGTAAACTTGGTGCACTTTTAGGAAAAGAAAAATTGATTTTATTTCAAACGCGTAATATACAAAGCAAAGCACTACGAGATTTAATTAATAAACCAAAACCAAAACCATTTCCATATAAAACTAAATTTTATGATGCATTCACATCATTATTTGATACAACAAGTCATCGTATGGATGAAAATTCAAAACTTATAATTGTTGAAGGTCCAATTGCAGCGGGAAAATCAAAATTAGCAAAAGAATTAGCTAAAGAATTGGATATGCTTTATTTACCACAAGCTGATCTAGATTTAATATATATTAATTCATATGGTTATGATATGCGTCAATTGGATCCAAAATTACCAGAATCATGTAGAAGTTTTGATGAAAAAAATTTTTGCATTAATCCTAAACATAAATTAGCAGCTCAATTTCAAATACGTATGTATATGGTACGCTATTGGCAATATATTGATGCATTAGAGCATATATTTTCAACCGGGCAAGGTGTTATATTAGACAGATCACCATTTTCTGATTTTGTTTTTGTTGAAGCTATGTACAAAAGTGGATATATATCTAAGCCGGCACGTAGCGTTTATTACGATATCAAAATGAATACAATTGGAGAAATTATAAGACCGCATTTAATTATATATCTTGATGTTCCAGTACCAAAAGTTAAGGTAATTTGGCAAATATATAAAATTATTAAAATCTATTCTTTATTCTTTAAGGAAAATATTAAAGCAAGAAATTTTGATTATGAAACAAAATCTACAGTTTTTACAACAGAGTATTTAAGTGAAATAGAAGCACAATATAAGCAAAAATATTTAAAGTTAATGGAGAAACATTGTGAACTTCTTGTCTATGATTGGTCAAATGGTGGTGAAACTGAAATTGTTGTTGAAGATATTGAACGCATTGATTTCGATATACATGAAATAGATAGATATAATAAAAAAATGGAAGATTGGCGTTTCTATAATGAAGGAGATTTGAATGCTCAACGTATTGCTTATACAAATGGTAAGTCTAGTCTATGGTGTTATTTTAATGTACCAAGATTTGACGTACCAGAACTGGTTCGAACAGCTGAAGATGCAAGAATACTTCATGAAGTCTGGCACAATGTAATTAATTTAAATTAATTATATCAAATTGATATATTACATATATATATTTATTTTTTAGGCACCAGGTATGAAATATCAAAAGGGATATAATGCTGATATGGGTGATACTGGTATACTTACAAAATTATCTTCAAATTTATACTTTTAGATATTTTCAAATCTATTAATATACGATTTGAAAATAATTTTGGTTAAGTTATATTTAAAGATAACTCACTTAAAGCTGCCGCAGTTATCGTGTTATTTAAATCAAATTTTGTTTTAGATTCAATATTTATTCCTTAAATATTACAAAGTGAATAAACATGCTAAAGATAACTAAAAGTATTTTTTGATAAAAACTGAGTAATAAATTAAATAAGTTATTAAATTTTGTATTTACAATTCTATAAAGTTAAATCTAAAACAGAAATTTAATATTTAACGACTGTATACATTTTTTTTTAATAATATAATTAGAATTTCTTCGTTTGATTCTATCATCACCTTAAAAAAATTAATTAGATTAAACAACAATATTTCAAAAATTGTCTAACCAATCGTTTTAGATAAATACCTAAATGAAATAATTTATATTAACTACAAAACAGAATAGATGGCTTTATAATTTTAATCAAATAATAAAATTATTGATAGTATTTCAGGAAATCGTAAAATTCACTTTCGTGCTTTCTTCAGAATAGAATAGTCTTCATAAAAAATGTGTAAAACTATTTTGAGACCTGTTCCGTAAATTTTAAAAGCTAAAATTTTGAAATTTTTATATAATTTCTTACGCAAAAACACATTTACTAGCTCATTGTCAAACTTGAACTTTTATAGAATGTTATTGCCTGATTGAAAATTCACCTAGCTCCAAGAGCTGTAGAAATTATTGATTAAAAACTTTAATTAATTATATTTTTATAAATAATTTTAATTGTTGGCCTATTTAAATTGTATTAAATATTCTAGTATTCAAATGGGATAAATACTTTAATTAAGAAATTTTCTTTGAAAAAAACAGTTTTAATTTGTGTTAATGTTTTTATTTCCCTTTTATGTTATTAATTATATTTACCATGTTTCACAAAAAAAAACAAATAAACAAAGATAATAATTTATATCATTTTTTACCCTATAACTAAATAAAACAAGAAAACAACGTGAAACAAATTTAAATTCTAAACAATAATAATATTAACATAAAAATTTGTTTAGATTGGTTGATAAATTTCATCTAATACATTAAGTATGATAAGCTTTCACATATAATTTTTTTACCTCAACCATGAAATTTTTATTTTCAAAAATATTTAAAAATGATTTTATTTTATTTTTTCATATAGTATATATCATTTTCCTTTTTTATTTGATATATACATATATAGCTAAAATTTTCAACTAATTTATGCCCGTTTTAATGAATTTTTATTAAAATTTCTAATGGCAAAAAGTAATTGATCTCTTGTATCTGGAATACATGCTGATTTATTTAAACAATTTGGTTTTGTTACTACTGAACGTATAATTGGAGGTGGTGGCTGAAATTCTAAATTTTCAATTTTTACATTATTTGTATTTTCATGATGATTAATTGTTATTTTAGTACAATTTTCATTATTTTTTGAATATAATTTATTATCATTATGGGAACTCTTATAAATTTCATCCTTAAAACCAGTTTGTTTTAATTTAATTTGTGTAAAATAATTATCATTTTTAGATTTTTCATTTAATGCATTTTTCATTAAAACTTTATTATTTATATAATTTTCATTATTTTTTGGATTAATATGTGTTATACTAATTTTCGATTCATATACATTATCAATTTTATTATTAGGGTTATTATTATTATATAAGATATTTGTCTCTGGAGTTTTTAAATCATTTAATTCAGAATTATTTTCAATATGTTTATTTGTTGTAATATTTTTAAATCCGCGTACAACTGGTACAAAACTATTTCGATTTATCTTTGGTATACGTCCTAAAGTCATTATTGAGTTTTGTTCTTCATAATTTTTATCTAATCCCATTCCAGGACAATTCATCTTTTTATATTCAACACTACGCACAAATGGTATTTTTGGATTAACATTTTTTTCTATTATATTTGGTTTATGTGATATATCATTTAGCTTTTTAATAAATTTATTATTATCATGTTGATAAATTTTATTATTTCGTGGCAAAGTATTTATACTATTCATATTATTATTTACACTATTTATTTTGATAGTATTTGTACCACCACCAAATTTATAATCACTATCATCCTTAATTGAAACATGTACTTTTGGTCTTTCATTCCATGTAGATAAACTAATGCTTGGTGGTCCTTGATATTTCCATTTTTGTTCTGATTTCATATTATTTTTATTATCATTAATATTTTTATTGTTTTGACTAACAACAATATTATTCTTTGGTGAAATATTTTTAAAATTATCACAATCTAATGTCCTAACATTATTTTTATCATTGTTTATATTATTTTTAAGTAAACAACTTTTAGAACGTACAATCGGAATTCCATTTGAATTGTTTGTTTCAATTTTGAAACTATTATTTCGTGAATTTGATAAAATTGATTTAATAACACTCAAACTTTGTAGGCTTGGTGATTCAATAATACTTAATTCTCCTGAAGATTTACGACGACATTTATTAGAATATTTAGATTTTTCTTCAAAATCATATTCATAATTTGTTATATGATTCAATGATACAAACGATGAACTTCGATTATTGATATTATTTTCATTAAAAATATCATTAGAGTTGTGTTGTGTTGAATGAAATGAATCAGCACGTGTTATTGTTGCTTTAGATCGAAAAAGTTGGCTAGCAACATTGCCATTTAATGTAAGACTTGAACGTTTAGTTGTGTAGGCCTTTTTAAATGTTATATCTTCGTTATTATCAATATCAATATCGTCTTTAGTTATTGAACCAGAAATACCATTTTCAGTTGTTTCAATTCTATTATTTTCTGAACAATATGATATAATTTTAAAATTATTTAAAATATTTGGTTTTATAGATTCAATTGCATCTGTATCATCCGGCTTACGTATTACACTTTTGACACCATTTTGATTAATAATATTATTTAATTCACTGATTATATCTGATTTATTACTATTAAAATTTTCTGTTGAATTCAGAGGAATAGAATTAACTATGCTATTGTCTACAATTAATTCATTTTTGGTCTCTTTAGTACCTTTATTGCATCCATTTTCAATATCTAATGCGTTAACTATCCCTGTCTCACTAAAATTTTGTGATTCCTCTGGTTTTATTATCTCTTTTATGTTCATAATTGATTCTTCTTCTACTGCTAGGGTATTGGATAATTCAACTGTTTCAATACTTTTTATCAAAGCATTATTATCATTTGGACATGTATCAGCAAAATTTGGTGGTGCTGGAATTGTGAATTTCCAATTTGGTAGTTCTGATGAAAATGAATTTTCCACTGAATTAGAATGTGTTGTATTAAGTTCGTTTTCAATATTTTCTGACCCTGCATGGTTCGATATTGGTTTTGTACTTATTTTACTCGTATTTAAATTAGAAATTTCGGTATGTTCTTCTTCTTCTAAACTAGATTCAGTTTTCAAATTAGAATCATCAGACTGTAATGATAAATTTTGGTCTATAATATTATTTAAAATTGTTTTATTCATGTTTTCATCAATTGAATCAGTTTTTTCCTCGGAGTAATCCTCTTTACATGTATGATTTAATTTTTCATCAAAAATTACATTTTCTATAATGCAATTGCCATTAGTAATATGAACTTCACAAGAGTTATCTAAAATGATAATTTAAATTAATATCTTTAGGTTTTTCAATTGTTTTAAATTTATTAAATTAATGAAGTATAATAGTTTCCTATATTTTATAAATTCAAAGTTTATGCTATTATTTTTTTAAATTTAAAAATTTATTTGCAATTATTTAGGAGTTTTCTAAGAAATATAAAATAAACGAAACTAATGAATTTGACAGAATAAATATCAAAGAATATAAATCAAAACTTGAGTCTAAATTGCATTTAACACACCATTTAGGTTATTCTCTTGATTTTTTGCATTATCCATGCAGATAGATTGTGTTCTTGGTGCTGGTGTTGGTTGGGTAGTTCGTGGTGGCGGAGCTGGAGCCTTCTTTTTAGCTAAAACGCAAAAATGAAAAAAAAAAACTAAATTAAAGAAAATTTATTGGATACCTATGAAAATTTTTTTACGAGATGCCTGTCCTGGAATACTAGATGAAGCACTTGATATACTACTGAGGCTACCACCGATTGCACTTAAACTTCGTGCTACTTTAACATCAATAATTTCTTCAATGTTTTCATTAAATCCATTTGTTTGTAAAATTTTGTGTTCAGAATTAAGATTACCAACACTAGCATAACAATAAACGTTACCATTTGGTTTATCGTTAATTTTAGATTTTAAATTATTATTACCATTGCAATCAATTGATAGATTACTTTTATGATAAATATTTCTTTCTAATTGTGAAATTGTTTTTTCAGTACTGAATTGACTTAAATTAGGTGAAGATACATGAAAATCTTTTTTAGATTGTGAATTCTGTCTTAATTGGACAATATAATTATTATAATCATTAGCTTGAGTTTTAATTGGTTCATTTTCTGGAACTGAATTTTGACTTGGTGGCCTAGGTGCTATACGTTTTTTACGTGTTGGTACAGCTGGAAATATTGTTGAATTTCGTTCTAAACGTTGTACATTATTTCCAGTATTTATAGTTAAATTTGGTGGTAATGATGCTATTGGTCCTCTATAACTAGTATTCATACCAGTTGAATCAATTGAATTTAATGAATTACTAGAACTATACGGACTTGTTGTTTTAAGTGTTTGTTTTGAATTTCGGCTACTAAATTCAGATGATGATAATGATTCACGGCATGATGTATGATGTCGTAATTTAATTATTTCATCTGCATTAAAATTATCATATGCTTCTGTTTTATGGCATAAACGTATTTCAGTTAAACCAACAGCTCCAATTGTTAATTCTAAACTGAAAACTTGACTGATGTCAACTGAAAAATAAAAATTTATTTACAATTTTATAATAACAATTAAAATATTAATGAGATAAGGACTTTTTAAAGGTATGAGTGTAAATGATCATTGAATAGATTTAACGCTGATAGTGATTCGGCTGCTGAAGATTTAAGGAGCCTTTAGCCTTTAGCAATCTGTAAAATAATTGAGTGTCGGACTAAAATAACATTTTGCCCACTTGATGGGTAGATAATCTCTAATTAGATTATTACAAAAACAGTCGTACTTTGGTGAATTTTAGAAAAATTATTTAATAAATATTATCCATAATTAAAATCTTTACAAAGACTATAAGTAACTTTGTGAGAGAAACCTACATCCTTTCATCATAGAACAGTTAATTTTAAGTAGTTATCTATCTGGGTATAAGAGCATAGCTCAAAATAGTTTTATTGTTAGGCTAAGTAGAGAGATAAGGTTAGAAATAGGATTAAAGGACAAAACGCCTGTAAGTCTCTAGCGATGCTATGTAGTCACTGGTTTTTTGTTTTTCAAATTAGTACCATGCATAATTCCTGTCTACAGCCCGATATTAGACTGCTGACGGAAAAGAATTGTAAATTTTTTTTTTTTTTTTGTTTTCTCTATATTTTCCAAAAGAAAACCGTAACACGGTCCATATAATTTTATGTACTTTTAACGATGACTGTACAAGCATTTAACTAATCATAAAGATCCTAAAGATACAGAATGGTGTCTTTTTCTATAATGTGTGCCTTGAAACTGATATTAAGCACATCAAACTCACTTAGCTTTCTTTCTCTGATAGATAAGAGAAAAAAGATGCGCTCCGTCATAAGAAATAAAAAACAAGAACAATATGAGGAGAAATATTACCACTTGAAAGTACATCTTTATGATTATGATTTTGCAAATTACTATAAAAATAATTTCAAAAGTAAAACTTGTTTCAACACTTAAAACTCTAAATCAAGAGATTTACTAGCATAAGTAGGCAAAAATCTATTTTATTACAATAAAAAAAGAGGAAGAGAACAACAACAACATAATTTTTGTGTTTTGATAATAATCTTAGGAAAAACGAAAAAAAAAATATTACAAGCAGACGACGCGACGTTTTCTTTTGTTTTCCAAATAGAATTTTTTGCTGTGGTGAATTTTTGTTCCAAAAAAAAAAATAATAACAAAATTCATTCAAATAAGAAAAACAAAAGTTTTATTCTATGTTATGAGAAATTAAGAATTTCACAAAAAAAAAAAAAAACAAAATATTTCGGGCTGTGGCCACAGTGAAAGCGATTACAAGCGATTAGCGAATTTTCTCATTTGTATTGATTGACACTTGCCACACAAATGGAGTATACATCATTATATATTATGGAGTATATTATCAGTCGATAAGTTGCATCGCTTCCCTTATGTCCATAGAGTTAATACAAGAAGACCTCGTTATGTTTGGCATACGTGACATTCTGAAATATGTTCACTATAGTGTTTGAGTGCCTTTTGGATTATTTTGTATACATGTTTACTAGTATAACATACTAGAAATATATTTGAATATTTTTCTAAACCTAAAAAAGGATTTACTTTACTTTTAATTAATCACATATTAATTTTTTTCTTGACATTTCGTTAGCATGAGCATTAAAAACTATCAGTGATTTTAGCATAAATGTCAACACGGCTCAAAAAATTATAGATCCAGTTAATCATGTTAATATTTATAGAAAATTGAAAAAATATTTCCCAATATAAAGGAATTTTTTAATTTTAATTTTTCTTCAATTAAAAACAGTTAACACTTCTATTTTTTTAAAATATAATTAAACTATTAACTATTAGAACTATTAATTAAAACAAATTTTAGCTATATCTAAAAATTTTCTTACTTGGATGACGAAATTCATATTTATCTGGATCTAATTGTTTATTTTCGCATATTAATTGAAGAAGTTTTTCAAGTTTAATTCTAGCTCCCAGACGAGCAACATAAAGTTGATCACGTGGTAATAATACAGTTATACGAAATGTTTGCTCAAATGGTGCATTACTAGTTGCTGCTGGTAATGGTGTTATTCTATTCTGTTCTAAATTATTTGTAAGTCCTGTTGAAACTTCAATACCTGAAGATGTTTTTGATAAATTTGTTGTTGACTTTGAAAGATTATGACCTAAAATATAGTTATATATATATATATATATATTTTCGTTAATATATTCAAGTTTAAACAAACCTTTATTTTTTTTGCCCAATAAACGATTAAGTGTCGAAAAGCCATGTTTAACATTCATAATAAAATTAAATAAAGGATTTCTTTAATTTTTTGTTGTTGCTATTATTCTGTTTAAAACAGTTTATTTATGTTATGAATTTCATGAAGACATTGAATTTAAGTATCCAAAAATCAGATATCTGTAAATAAAAATTTTATTATTTTATTTAAAATTGTTTGTTGTTTTCTCATTTCTTTAAGAATTAAAAAGGATTAAGAAAAAAATGAAATATACAAAATTTGATCTTTTGCAATAAGTTTTAAAGGTAATTTTTTGCGGTTTTTATAATTTGAGGTTTTTATTTTGGTTACTTTTGGTAATTAATTTTTTGTTGTTTAACTAATTTCATTTCATTTTGAATTTTTCCTTTAATTTGATCTTTTTTAAGGTTTCAGAGTTATTTATTATTTCTTTTATAGTTATGAAGTTGAATGAATTACTTCCAAATTCTATAACCTTTTAATTGGGTATAATATCTTTAGGCATTGAAACTATATTAATATTTTCAAGGTTTAATTGATTTTATTTATTTGATTTTGGTTATTTT
Source organism: Acrocera orbiculus (assembly GCA_947359355.1). NCBI lineage: Eukaryota > Metazoa > Arthropoda > Insecta > Diptera > Acroceridae > Acrocera > Acrocera orbiculus. The sequence goes on from OX375759.1 coordinate 16,507,278, forward strand.
TATTTATGTCTTTTAAGTTTATTCTCCTTTTTTCAAAAGGTTCAAAGTGTTTCCAAATGATTTGATATTTTGTACTATACTCCCAATTTGTGACTAGTATAATCAGGTGAAAATTTTTACAACTAAAAGTCTAAAATTTGTTGAGCGTCGAACGGAGAAATTAGTAGGATTTTTACAAATGTTTTTTTGGTATACTACGCATAAGCAGTTAACTCTTTGTACTTTGAATATGCAAAGCAAAGGCTTTTGAACAAAACTTTAAAGCATTTTCCTGAAGCTTGTTATTTTCGAAATCGGACGATAACTAAAAATTTATTGAAACGATCGTGTTAAAATTTAAAAACTCGCAAAAATAAGGAGTGTGTTAAAGTAATCATTATTTTGCCTTGTCCAGACGGCATTCGATAGCCAAAGAACAATGTAGAAGGAATAACTTTGACGTTATCAGGATTGTATTGTATTGTATTTCATTACTAATTTCAAAAACTTAAGGTTTGATAAAATTAAATAAATAAAAATTGGTTTTAAAATTTGAATTCTATAGAATTTACCACATTTTTCATCAGTTCGAAAATGAATTCAAGTCCGCGAACGTGTTTTAAGAAGCAAATAAATTTAATATTTTTATAGTACTGAATACTTTTGAGAAAGTTCGGTAGAGTGTGTCTAAGCTACTTCCTAAGTTTCAAGGAGCTTGAAAGTATTAATTACCCACATATGTATAATACTGATAAATAGTTGTATAATTAAAATTTGGAAAAAATCAATGACTTTTAATAACAAATATAATTAAACTAAAAATAGTTTAAGCAAAAACTAAAACAAAAATTAAGTCTTCATCATAAAATTTTATTAAGAAATTTACTACTGCTCTTTGTACAATAATTATCCAGTGTTCGGCAAATTGATGGTGATTTAATACTTTAATCGGTGCTAATATCCAGCCTTGAAATCTCCTTGTATTACATTACTAGGCCTCATTAACAAGATCAACAAAGAAAAAACGAAAAAAAAAAAAAAATTAATTTAACTCCTGGAATGCGAATAAAAGTAGCCTTGTGCTGTTTTTTGTTTTATTTTATTTAAAACTTGTTTTCAAGAAGATACAGAAGTATTTTCTGTTCTCTTATCTTTTGCTTTTTTTTTAAATTTTTTTAATTTTTTATTTTTTGTTAAAACCATGTCACTCTTAGGTAACAAAATGATTATTTCTAGCCAATGAAAAGACAACCATATCTTTAGTGTTTTTATCTTAAGGCGTCAATAATTAACTACAATACAACGCTATAATAAAATAAATAACAAAACAACTAAAAACAAAATAATAATAATAAAAAAGATGTTGAATTAACTTCAATTAAATATTTAAGTATGCTTGTTTACATGTCTCAAATATAAACTTTAATCTATAAAATTTACGCTTTAACTAGCATTGTTTTTATTTTAAATTGTTTTCAAATTTTATACATTGAAAAAATGTGAAAACATGTTTAAGAAAAATTTTTTGAAAAATAATAAAAGAAAAAACAAAAAGGGGCGAAATACAATTAATTTTGATTAAAATCTTTAAATAAGGGTTTTATAAATTTTGCAATGTTTAAAATTTATTAGTGATTGTTTAAAATTGATAATAATTAATTCGTTTTTGTTTTTCTTATAATAATTTGTTCCCTTAACAACAAAACGTGTTAAACTTCTTCAAGTATTAAATGAATACTAATTTTAGATCAAGTTTATGCTCATTAAATACAAGAGAAAACTATTCCTGATTATAAATAGGAGGAGGTATAGAGAACAAGGTGAATACATAATTAAGATTATTACTCGATTAATTTGTTGTTTTTTAAATAAACGTAGGAACTGAAAAAAATAAAATTAAAAAGGCAAATAGTCATTTTGTGTTAGGTGATGAAATTCACCTTATCCTGTATTCATATAGTGTCAAAGTTTCTTACCGTGACATAACATAAAAAAATACATACAACAGTTTATAATTGTCGTGACATAATCTTCTTTTATGTTTGCTTTTGTTTTTATTTTTTTGTTATCAACAAAATTTATAGTGACAAAAAATAGTTTTACTTTGATAAAAAAATAAATTTTTAAAATATTTTTGCTTTTGTAAATATTAAAGGTGGCAAGAGGGGAAATATGGGATAACGGTTGAAAAAACAAAACTTTTTCCCATTTTTTAAAATATTTTATATATTTTTGAAAAATTTTTCAAGAACATTTTGTAAAAATTTTGTAAGTAATAAGGATTTTTCAAGTCATCCTTCAAAAAAGTCAATTTACAGTGATCAACATATTTCAGCCTAGAATTATTAGAAATCTAGAACCTTAATTAATTTAGGTAAAATGTTAGTTTTTCCTCCCATTTAAAGTTTTCATTTCTAAAAAATGTAGGCACAAATGTTGGAAAAATTTAAATGTCAATAACTGAAAGAGTTTTAGCTAAATTAACTTAAAATTTTGACATAATTCTCTTAACAATAAGAAACTGCAATAAAAAATTAAATAACTTCAGATTTAAGGATACTGTTAGGATAAATTACCATAAACTTCAAACTTCATAAGCAATAATGCAGGTTGAGATTTATTTAGAGCTTAAGCATGAAAATGTAAACTTTTAGCTATAAATATGAGTTAAAACTTTCAATCAAACTTAATTTACGTCAATTTAGATCTGAAAATTTATTAATTAAGCAGAGTTTAAGTTCAAACTTGTTTAACTTAAAGACCGACTTAATCCAGTTAAGGTCTTTTAGCAGGACCAATCAGAATAACATTCTTCTTAGAATAATTAATAATTGTGAAATCTAAAGGGCTGTAAAGATTATTCGACATTATTTGAGACACCCGCCGATAGGATTTGAAAAAATTTTCACACAATAGTAAAAGTCATATTAGTACTATACTTCAGACTTTTCAGACATTGATTTACTTGAAAATTGAAGCGACATTTATATATTATAAGTTAGATAAGTACAGAGCTTTAAGTTTTTTCTCTTGTTTAATTGACGATCTTGACGATATTCTGTCTTTAAACCACTTTTATTACGGATCTTAATGCACCTTTGTTTTTGGTAAGCTTGTCAATCAATGACAAGAATTAGTCCTTAAATTTTACTAAAATAGCTGTGCATATCAAGCTCAATATGATTTTATACAAATGACATCTATGTTTTGTTCTCAAGAGTACTTCGACCCTCGTAATCGTAGCATACAATCATGAAGCAAATTAGAATGAAACAGAGTTTTACAGAAATTATGTTGGTACAACTAGAACAAAGTGGTTACATGTATACTCGAACTCACTGATATAGTTCCGTCTTTACTTCATATCTTTAAAATTTTGGATTTTCAGAAAGTTGAATAACAAAAAAAAATTGATTTTTTGAAATTTGAAAACTAATTTCTATGTTCATATATTTATGAAAACATTTTAGTCAAATTTGACTAACACAGACTAACTGCAGGATTAGAACATAATTCCTACCACGTGTCCTTTGACATCACTCATGATAGTTTTTACTAGGACTAAAATAAAACAAATACTCCAAAGTAATCTACTCTAGTTCGATTAAAAGGCAAATTTTTAAACATTTAAATTTCTCCTTAAGATTTAAAATGAACATTTTTTTTGTGATTTATGCAACAAAGATTTCTTTTTTCTTTTGAAATTTTACTTTCAATTATTCATTATTTGAGAAAATTAAAAAAAATTTTTTAGCTATCTTCACAGAACAAAAGTGATATTGATTTCTTTGTTTAAGAGATGACTACATATCAAATAAATTAAATTACATTGTATAAAGTCCAAAAATAAATAAATCAATTCTAAAAACAATAAAATTATCCTATACATCATTGAAAATCAAATTAAAAATATATTTAAATCTTCGTGTTGTAGGGTTTTTAATTAAATTTAAAATCAAAGATTTTACTGTTAAATCGTTTTGTTTTAGTAGTTTTAAAAATTTAGTACTAGTAAAGTGCTAAAATATATAAAAATATATAAACGCTAAACATATCTTTATGAGATATTCTCAATTCATGTCCGCATTTCATTTACTGATCATAATGGATAATAAATAACCAATGTTAGACTATCATTTTAACTACCAAAGCAATTTAAATTTCATTACATAAATGTTCATCGGAAGTATATTTCTATTCTACACCTGTATCTTTAGTTATGTGAATTATATCCTCTACTATGTTTGGTAATGTTGTGCATTTAAAACACTAAAACTGTCATTGAGGTGATGAAATATATTCACAAAGCTTATGACCTCGTAATATATTCATCAATTATGAATTAAATAAATAAAATATGTTTATTTAAATCATATTTTCAAAAATGATGGATTCTCTCTTTATTAAAATTATATTTTTTTTAATCTTTTAGATTAGTAATTTACGTTTTTTTTCCCCTTACATAAATGCTAGTTAAAATAAAATTAATTTTAGAAATATTGTCTTTTTATTTGATTGTCGTTTGTTGCTATTTCATTAGAAAATTTGTTATAATCCTTTGCGATAGATAACTTTTTCGGCTTGGATAGGTAGCAAGCCGAGGCGATTTTTACGAATATGTTTAGTGACTTACATTCTACAAGAAAATAGAACTAAAAATAAATTATCACATAAAAATTTTTATATTTCGATTGTTTATCTATATCTATACAAGAATACTATCTGTAGTTTGGATTTGTGTGATACTTTATAAAGCATTCACCAAGATGCATTCTTGGCTTATCTGGGTATGTATCGCAATAAGACGTCATCTTATGTCTTTCATCTGGTTTGAGTACGAGTAGAGCAAACTTTGCAATCCTTCTTTCTTTCAGTAAGAATTACATAAAGTTTTCCATTCAGACGAACTTCGTCAGGATTGGAGGTTGATCTTGTTGTTGTCGAAAATATCCTCTAAATTTATTTACCAAATTTTTTCTGAAACTATAAATATATAAGTGGTTGTCCGTGTCTTTGCCTTTTTACTTGTTGATACAGAATGTAAGAATTAATTAAATAGATTTTCATTTCCCAAAAGAGCAATTTGCTCCCTTACTTCAGCGATTTCCAGTACTTGGAAAAATATTGATTTGCCAGATCAACACCACCCATGAATTGGGTATATTTTATGATAGCATTGGATTTTATAACCACAGTTTGGACACCATGCCGGAATATTTGTTAAACGGTACTCATAACCTGGATTGTGATAATCCATCAACAGGGTGATGATTTTCTTATCTTTCTAAGCCAAAATAACATGTACTGTTTAATAACACTTTATTGTTTCTAGGTTTTTTCTAGGAATTCACAAAACCTCATGAAAAAATTTCTTTTGATGTTGACGCCACAGTTTCCAAGTCTCAACTGATTTCGGAGTCACCTCTCGTCCACAAAGGGTTAAACCGATACGAAAGTGTAAATGATAAATAAATGGAATACTTTTTGATTTTGTTACTGATATTTTAAGTATGATAAATATGTTAAATCTTCAAAAAAATCTTGAAAAAACCAAGAAAAACTAGCAAAAAATAATGGAAACTACTAATACAATAAAAATTATAAGAATATCAAAACTAATGATTTCTAAAAAAAATCAACAAAACTACCAAAATTCTTTAAACATTCAACAGCTCCAAATGGCAAAATCTATTTGACAAAAAATAACTAGACACCTGTATGAAAAAAGAATCTAATTGTATGAAAATTCGCATTCAAATATTTTCACTTTTTATAATAAAATGTTAGTTCCACTTATTAAACAAAATTTTACCATTTTAAAGTTATTTTTGTAGATCAACTTTTATTTATATGAAAAAATGTTTTTTCATTTTTTTGTATAAAGACACAAATTTCTAATTTGCTTCTTTATTTGTTTTTGTATCCGTTAGCAACTAGTATAGATTTCACAAAATTTTAATATTTATAGAAATATTTTAAAATTTTGCCAGCAATTAATTTTGTTTAATTTTTCGTTAGATCTTAAAATAACGAACTGAGTTTCTAATTATTATTCTAATAAAAGAATAATTAATTTTATTAGTAAAGAAATACAATAATATCGTAAATACTCTTTTTCTTTTTTAATTAGTTAAGACAAACAATTCAAAGGTTAATTAGTTATTATTTTTTATAAAAAAACACGAGAAAAAAAAGAAACCAACTTGACTTATAAGAATATTTTTTAGGTCTGAATCACCTTGACTTTTGATATCATTAACTTTTGGGTGTCAAGTATAATTTGAGTAATTCTTAAACGAAGGGAATCACTCTTTAGCTTTATGCATGTTTTTTATTTAAAAAAACTAATTGACCCAGTTAAAGGATTAAACACATAAAACTTTTCATATTGTCTAGAATAAAACTGATCTGTTCCAGATATTTTGCTTTTTTTTTCTTTCTTGAAAAGTTTTATTATTTTTCTAATATTATTTGAAAATTGGAATTTTCATTTCTGGCTGACTATAACAATTTTTATCAGCAAAAAGGTGTGGAAAAATTTTTTAATTATTTTTTGATTATTTTTAATACTTTCATTTTGTTTTTAATAAAAATATGTTATTGATTTACAACTGGTGGTTGATAACAATTATTAACTAAAAACATAAATGGATAGAATGAGTAAATACTTATTGATTATTTTCCGCCTTAACATGACTATTATTATTAATTACCCCCTTCTACCCCACGGATGGATCTATGATTGCAACGCAATGCAGGGAAGGGATGTGCCTGCGAAAACTAGATGAAATTTTGTAATTTTCATAGGTCAAGAAAGTGAAAAACAAAAAAAGAGTATCAATTTTTCAAACAATTCTGTAAAGAAATATTCACATTGAAGGATTTTTTCCGTTGGTTCGTTTTACAACTGTAAAATTCTTGAGATAGGATGCTGTCCTTTTTCGAAATAAAACTAAGACTTAGGAATGAATGAAACGATAGCACCTTGTCTCAAGAATTTCCTATTTGTAAAACGCTTCAGTGTAAATGGTTTTTAAAGCAAAAATTTTATTACAGCTCGTTTTACATCTTATAAATACATATTAACTAGTTTAATAGATCCATCAAACAGACAAAAGAATCTAATTCAACACTCTATATATTTTAAGTTTTTTTTAATGGCATATAACCAATCTACAGAAAAGTTGGAGAAAAGAAGAAATAACTGAAAATAATAGTAATATAATTAGAAAATGTCTACATTTTGCTCTTAAAATATTTTGTTTATAGTTACGGTTATGATATTTGACACTCAATACTGCCATATCGAAAAAAGAGCCAAAAGACATCACTTATGTTTCTAGTATAATCGGACTAAATTTTAACTAAAATACTACGTACATCTCGACATTAGATTGTTTAGATCAAAAACCTAGATTTAAAGAACTAGTTTTTTTGCCCGTTTAACTACGCTGCTAAGTAAATGTTTGTAATGTAATTTTATTGTGCATAATTTACTACCTGCAAAGTATTTACTACCTTGATTAAAAAGTTCATGGAATAATGTGTGGCGCTTTGGTCCCATCAAGGCTCCGCCAGGTAAAGTAAAGTACGGTTTTCACTACAGGCCGATGAAGCGAACTAGAAAAATCTGCGGATTTCAACTATTATTTCCACGATTTAAGGAAAGATGAACGGTTTTTATCGAGATATCATAGCCGAGCTGGTAGTGGGATAGTTTGGAGTGCAATATCTTAATAAGGAACTATAAACTTGACCTATTAGTACAGGACAGCTTGGCATATAGGCGTACCAAATGTATCTGATGTCTTACCATATATTTTAACAGAGCAATGTTCCTATTCATTACGCTAACGAAGTAAAAACATGATTTAGTCAGCAAAATATCAATCTTTTATATAGGACTGCATATTCATCGGATTAGAATATCCTCGAAAATGTTTGGGGTCGGCTGACACATTAGGTTTATGCTGATGGAAGACAATTTGAAAAACAACTGGTGATCTAGGATTTCGTACCTAGCAGAAGTTATTTTGAAAAAGAATAGTCATAATAATAAAAAGAATGAAAAAAAATATTAGAATTTTCTTGCTTTATATTTATTTTTGTAAGTGAACCTAATCTAAAATGCCCTTAGATTACTTGAGGCATTTATAAATTACGTGAGCCTAAGCGAGAGTTTATAAGCTGGCGTCACAGAATTACTTAAGCAAATATAGGGATTACCAGAAACATACTCAAATTTTTTTCAGTAGTTAAAATAATATTAGGCTTCAAGGAAAAATGGGTAAAATTAAGTAAATTTAAATTTTTAATAAAGAAAAACCTAAAAAAATTGGAAGCTTGTTTGAATCGATCCTAGTAGCTCAAAAATTAAAAAACACAATAAGTGGTATTAAAGTTAAATCAGAGCTCTTGAGTTTTTAATCACTATTCCTTTCATTTCTTGTTGTGTACTGAGTCGAAATTTTGAGCCTGCTCGACCTGCAACGGGAATTATGTAGGCTCAACAAATTCATAGCAGGCTCATTGGAAATAATTGCAAAGTTTTGTTTTTTCTCCATAGAATTTCGGTTTCAGAAAACAAAATGATTTCGTAGAATGCGCACTAAGTGGGTGCCCACCTTTATATTTAAAGCAAAACAAATTTAAAAAAAAACAAAGGTGTTTTATAATACTTTTAGTCAAGAAAAAATGATATTAATATTTAGAGTAAGATCCTTAGATTAACAGTTTTAGCAGGAAAATGTTTTTATTTTGATAATTTTGACAATATTGTCATTATGTCAACAGATGAATTCCAAACCAAACTACAACTAAATAGTTTGCACAAAGTCAAAAGAACTGGAAAATTAAACTCAATGAGCCAAAATCAGCACAGGTAGCCTATACGCTCTACTGCAAGATTAATAGGCTTAATATATACCCTAATTGGGCTCAAAAGCTGAATCAGCAAAATATCTTGGACTTCCACTAGACTCAAAATTAAACTGGAAATATGAAACGCTTACAGATATGTGAGCAATCGGGAAACATACAAAGACTTGAATAATAAATAAATTGGGAGTTGAGTATTGGTTCAGCCGAACCCACACACATTTTGCTTGATAAGCACAGTTTAATAATAGTACTAATAAATTAACTAAATTAAGATTGTACTAGAAATATCCAATAAAGGATGTCATTTAAAGAAAAAAACAAAAAATTACTTCCCTTTAATATAAAAAGAAAATAACAAAAAAAATATTATCTTAATTCTGTCCAGTCTATTACTAATTAAAAAATTTATTTAGAAAAACCAAACTTCAAACAAAATTTCATCCAAATTGGACAACTTAATTAAATTATGACCACTATTGTTAAATGGAAAATTTTAATTAAATTGTATGTATACTACCACCATCTAATCTCTATGTTAATATATATCCATAAATTTATGTTTTGCAGGAATTTGTTAGATATGTAAAAATTTCAAGTTGTAAATATGTAACACAAAAAAAAACTTAACTAATAGGGAAAAAAACTTTCACAAAAATTCTTGAAGCTCTTTATGATCCGGAAATATAACTCTAGTATTCACTTATAAAAATTACATTGACCCCTCAACAAGGTCTTAGAAATAACTCAATGAGAAACATATTCTATAAATGGTATTCATTACTATGACTAATGACATGACGTCATAAGGGAAATTCAGCTTTGATTTAAAGATTAACTATTAAAATAGACTTCTTAATTGAATAAAACTATCAAAAAGCATAAAATTTTTATATATTTGTGCAATTTTAAGTGATTTACTAAATTTTTTTCACTTTTATAGGATTGACTGGCATTTTTAACTCAAATTTATGAAGTCGATAAGTCATATGACAAAAAGTTGCTTCAATTTGCTTCCAATATGCTTAAATCCTTAAGCATTTACTATTGAAATAATATAAAAAAAAAAAACAAACTAATATTCAACTGCTTTGATTGCTTTTATTTAAATCCCATCAACTTTTAGTGCTACAAAATAATTTCAATTTAAAATAAAAACGAACAAAATTTTTTGTAACTTTAATTAACTAAAAAAAAAAAAAAAGAAAAAGCATCACAAATTTTAAATTAGGAAATCAATTTGAAAATTTTGTATTTATCGAAGAAAATTACGTTAAAAAATTTAGTAGGTCCAGAATTCATTTAATAAGCGCAACAAAATTGACTAAACTAAATTTATTAGAACAATTCTAAATTTTTGTTTCTTTTTAAATTATTTATTTGATACTAAAAGACATTATAGACACCAAATGTTTTTAAATTCAACAAAATTTTTAAATTTTTAGATATAACAGTACTTTCTATAGTATAGTAACTACCACGAAAATTCACTTTTACATTTCTTGGCAATAAGAATTTTATAACGGTAACATTAATTTCCGGTAGAAAAAAAAAAAACAAAAACAAAATCTCATTTCCTATTTGAATATAAATTAATTTAAAAATAAAATATATTTTTTGCTAGTAAATTTCTTAGTAATTGCTCTGTGTGAACGTATTTTAAGGTTAAAAATATTTAAGTGCGTAATAAACAACAACAATAACAAGGTATTTTTTACGGCGAGAGATGGAATTTAAATTTTATTAATTTAACTCCTATCAAAAAGTTTCAAGGATTTACAAGAATATGAGAAACTACAATTAGATATTTATTGATCTAAAAAAATAGAAAAATTAAATTGAAACTTTTAAAAATATCGAAAAATTGACAGCAAAATTTACTTATCATCACAAAATTATAAAATCTGACTAAAACTAAAAAGTTATTTTGTTGTGTTGTGGAAATATTCAAAATTATTCTTCATTATAACCTTTATTAATACATTTCGAACTAATGACGAGTTATCTCGTTTTCATATTGGTAATTGCTAATTGATAAACAACGGTGCTTATAACGCAGTGGCAAATGGACACAATTAAAAGTTTTTAATAATTTTTAATCATTTTAAACCATTTAAACATGGATGGTGGTAAAACGAACAATATTACAGAGATATTTGAGGACAGTTTATCGTATATACCAAGTAATGATGCGAATATGAATACCGAAATCTGAATCCCTGAAATAATATAAGATACAAAGATTTTCTCCTTGAGTTGTCAAAAAATTGACTTAATCCTGAAGATGATTTAGAAAGAAATATACCAGGCCCTTTAAATGTTGCCAAAAGATCACCCGCAAAGGTTGTCAGATAGTATAAAACAACACATCCAAATACAACTTCCGCCTTCGAAAAATAAGAAATTCCTCACAAGACGTTGCCAAGTGGACAAAATTAAACGGAAAAAGAAGTGAAACCCGCTACTTTTGCCAAGCTTTGTAGTATTCCATTTCACTTACAATTAAAATATCATACTTTAAAAAAGTTTTAGTTTATACAAATTTTAAATTAATTCTTAATATTGAAAATCATTCATTTTTTGTTGAAAATAAATATTTTACCTAACAATGATTTTTAAGTATTAACAAATCATAACAAATTTAAAAATATTTGACGCAAAAAACTACCTGGCCACTGAGCACGATTGGCAATAAAATTCCTGGTCCGCAATGTGTTATTAGCAACAAAATCAGTTCAAGAGTTTGTCAATTTTTTCGATTTTATTATTTTACAAAAGGATTTGTCTATAGGGAGGGATCAGTTTTGTATCAAAATCAAAATGATGTAAAATTTATCCAGAAATATATCCATGAGGGCCAGAATGAAGCAGACATTTATGTCAAAATCATTGAATTATGACGTGCTGAAAGCCAATATTCCTGTTTGCATATATGATCGTTTCTTTTTTTTTTTTTTAGATTTTACAAGATGCAATATGTAATACTGCAGCTGTACAGTATGTGATGTGATGTAGCTGTACAGTAAGATGATGGCTGCATCATCTTGATATTGATTCTTTTATCCTTTTTATGATAATAAACCTTGCGAATTCTAAAAAACATAAGAAATGCGTATTTTGTACAAGATTATGAAAGAATTTCTCCTGCAGTACATTTTGTCAAGAATCAAGAGGATCTTTCAAGTAGTTTTAAGTAGAATATGTTCCTGATATATTTTTGATAGATATGGAACATATTTCGAATGAAACTTTTTTGTATTCAGCTGTTTGTGTTACATAATAGACTTTAACTTACGTTCACTGATAACAATTTCCTTGATTTTTTTTTTTTATTTTTCCTGCAATATTTACTTAAGACCAGAGCGTGCATTGTCATTGACGTACGTATTTTCCAATTTACACATTGTTGATTTTAACGAAACGGAGTTTGTCATAACATTTTTTAAGCTATAACTGACAAAACTAGTTATTTTTTAATTGTATACAATAAACTAAAAAAGCTCAATTCAATTTTAGCAGCTTTAGTATTTTACATTTCAGGAATGATTATTTTTTTTAAAAAGAGAAAGGAAAACGACAGACTTTTTAAGTTGTGATTATATGTGTATATAGTTAGTGAATTTATACATTTAAATGACAAATGTCTCTTAATTTCATTAAAATGGTTTCCCATTCCGGAAGCCGTATGAAATCGATTAAAATTACTTCTAATAAGATTTCACCCTCACAATATATATTTTTTCTTTTGGTAATCATATCCAGTTTTTTACAATCAATAGAGCATATGTAGAAGGTCTACTTTTTTTGCTTCAATTTGAAAAAGTCGGCTTGCTTTATCAGATAAAACCTGCAGTGATTACTTTCATGAGTTTAAATTTAAAATTTTGGAACTGAGTGATAAGAAGTGAGAAATTTTATTTCAGAAAGGCAGGCCTCTATTGGAACAGGAAGAAAATGTTCAACAAACAACCATTGTCATGCCATGCTGTCTATGTGCCAGGAGAACTGTTCAAAATCTTGAAAAATTAATACTGCACAAACACATATCAAATTTTTAACAAACATTGAATTTTTGTTTTTTTTTTGGAGTGCAAAATTTTCAAAATCAAAAACAATGCAAGATTGTAAATAAACTACATTAACACCGATTTTTCGATACAAAATTTTCTTGCTTGAATTAATAAAATTTGATTTTTAACAAAGTTTTATTTGATTTAAGAATTTTTTTTAATTAATAATTTTTACTAATTTTTAGCCAACAATAAGAGATTTTTGTCTTATTTGTTCAAATTAATTCATTAATTTTGTTTTTAATTAAAAATAAATTGTAACAAAGAAAATTTAATTAAATTCACATTAAACAAAATAAAATTAAAAAAAAAATACATAACAAAAATTTTAATTACTTATATAATTGTAATAAATTTTTGATTAAGTAAATGTAATTAACTTGAATAATTTATTTAAACAAAGTAATTAAGAAAATTACAAGAAAACTATTAATTTATCTGTTGGAAGCAATGTTAAAACAATATTCAAATAAAAGTAAAAATTTAATTTATAATCAATTACCTGGTTATTCGAGAAATCGTAAAAGAACCAAAAACAAGAAATAAATTTTCCTTCACTTTCGTCACAGATTGACAGTTAAATATATTTCTATAAAGAAAAAACAAGTTAAAATTAGTTAATTTTAAATAAGAAAAATAACAAAACTAAAAAATTTTATCAATAAAAGAAAAACATGTTCACGCTAAATATGGAAATAAGAAGAAGAAGAAAAATTGCTCTCCAATTAGTCAATGTATTGATGAATACAAAAAAGTCTAAAATAAAAGATGTAAATATATTTGATTTTTTTGTTTTTTCTTTATTTTCCTAGAAAAAAAAAACACATGCTTAGCTTCGGAAACATGTAGTAGAAGAAATTAGTTGTTTTTGTTTTCTTCTTTTAACAAAATTTACATAAAATATTTCATATTTTTGTTTACACTTAATTTTGGCAAAGTATTTTAAATTAAATTAAAAACATTTTGCCTAAAGTTTCATATAACAAAATAAAATTACAGTAAGTTTTATAAAAGAATAAAAATTTGAACCAAATCTTTTAACAAAAATTGAAATAATATTTTATCAAGAAAATAATTTTAAATGCAGGAAGCAACGAAAATTTTTCCTGTTAACCAAATATACGGTATATATATATATGTATATAATTCCGTTATATTTACTTGTGTTTAATTTTTGTAAATATATTATTCAGTTATAATGAATGAATCAGAATTAATTTTAAGTTGTGTTTGGTACTTGGAATATAAATTTGAAATTTTTGTAAGGAATTCATTGTAATAGATTTTATTGTTGTTACTTTTTTTTTTTGTTTTATTAAAAAATTACAACAATAGAAAGTAAATTTAAAACAACAACAAATTTATAGATTGGCATTTCATATTATATTCCAAACAGATACTATATTGGTTATTTCTTTTATCTAATATAAAGATGAGTGTAGGAAATTTGAGTTTAAACAACAACAAAAATTTTAATGTTTTGTTGAATACTAATCTTTGTTCAATGTATAAAAATGAAGTTTTTATAATAAATTTTAGTATTTCTAGAATAGTAAACTTGATCTATGAAAAAATTGTTATTTTTTCTTGTTGTAAAAGGTGTGAATATGTCAGATTTTAACTTATTTTTCAAAATTAATCACTATCAAATGTTTATCGAAAGAGAAAGAATTCGAAAAAATTATCCCTACCAAAGAATACTAAAAGAAAATGGTAAAGAACATATCTTAGCCACTGTTTTAGAATTCTTACTTAACTTTTATAAAATTGATTCTGTTGGAATATTTTCTGTGGGGAGCTGTCCAGAATAAATGTAACTCCAAGAATTCAAATATGGTTAAAGACTTAAAACATTAAATTTAATGAAATTGCCATTGATGAGATAGATACTCAAATATTCGAAAATGTACTCAAAAATAAAAAATGGGGCATTTAACTTGAATATTAGTTAAATATCAGTTATTTTTAGGATGTGATGTGCATAGGTGGCTACTTGAATAATAGATTAAATATTAAATCTAATTAAGATTAAATTATAATCCTCTAAAAATAAGATTCTCTTCTACATTCAAGCTAGCTTCATTCTTGGCTTCTATTTTAAATATATGTTCCTAGAGTTATAGTAAACTATCGCAAGCTTTACTCAAAACGCGTCCTACCCGTCTAACCTAGCCCGATAATAATATAAAATAACTTTTAGATATGTTCTTAGTAGGAAAACTAATGGAAAATTATCAAAGACGGCAAAAAAATTTTGCAGACATAATAAAATCAATCTTAAAGATAACAGTAATCAATTTTTTTTTTTTTCTGGTATATCATCCAAAAATCACCATTTTTGCTACTTAATATGTCAAATGCCAGTGAAAAATTCAATGTCAAGAAAGTAATTGATGCAAATTTACTGTCTTAGATTGGTTAACATCAATGGAAATACAAACAAATAAATAAATAATAAATAAAAAATCAAACAAATCAAAAAGGTAACAAGTTTTTGTTGGAGAAATTTTAATCTAGCAAAGATAAAAAACTTGGAAAATGATTCTATTCAATTTTGATACCGAAATTTCTCTGAATTTCAAATCAAATAAAATAAATTAAAATAAAAATAAAATTTATGCTGTCAAAAAATGTTCATTTACACAAATAAAAATTATGCTGATGCAATTTTAAAATTGATTGCTAAAGAAAAAAATTTCTATTTTTATTAATATTTTTGTAGTCTCATTTCATTTTAATTGAGGGTGTAAAGAGTCTCCCTAAATTTCCAATTACCTTGTTATCATCTGTTAAAAAAGTAGATAACAGCATCTACAACAAAAACAAAACAACATCAACAACAAAAAATGTTACTTTGAAAAAAATAGTAATAGAAATCAGATAATGATGCCACTAATATCGATGAGGTAATCAATATTTTTGTCGTAATCCAATCAAATTCCGATGAATCAAATATGATGGAATGATTTAAAAGAACAACAGTTAACACAAAAAATAAAAATAAAAATAAATAAATAACAAAACGATAAAACCCACTTATCACCTTAATTAGTTAGTTACGATTGTTAATTTGAGGGTTTACCATCAGACACAAAATGATGGATAGATGTTTGTTTCGAAGGCTAAAGGTGTTTTCTGTTTATACTACAGGTACATATTCTATAGAAAAAATAGTTTGCTATTCTTTATATGTTTTTTTAGGTACTCCTACAGATGGGGATAATACAAAACAAACACACACATACACACACAAAAAAGAAGAAAAACTAAACAACTAATGTATACAATGTATGAATCAAATAATAAGAATATTGGAGCACCTAAAATAAGTTCACACCTTTTATATTATCTTCAATATCGGGGCATGATTAGAGTTGTCAAATTAAAAAGTAATTTCAATAAATTATGATCTTATTAGGCTTGCCCTTTAATAAAGAAAATAAAAAACTTACGCAAGAAAAAAGGTGTGTAAAAAGGAATCTAATCAATTTTCACTTGATAAAATTGGAAAAATAAATATTGTCATTTTCGTCCTTAATTTTTTGGAATTAATTATTTGGTTTTGTAATTAAAGTATTCTTTTTATTTCATATACGACATAATTATAGAAAAATTAATTTTATTTTTTAATTTCTATCATGGAAAAATAAATTATTAAATTCATTAAAAATTTGTATTGGTCAAGCACAAACGAATACAAGTAATTTCCAAAAAGTGGAGTTATAATTTATAAAATTGAATAGAACAAAATTTTCATACGTTTGGATAACATCAAGGCTTATTCCTTTTTTTTTTTGGCAAGAAAAAACTATTAAAATGATAAGAAAATAATAGTTGTTCCAATAAGGCTTAGTACTAGATAAAAAATATAACAAGAAATATTAAGGATATATAAAGGTAAAACCTTTGAGGACAGTCTTTGATATAGATTTCAACTACAAGTTCCAAAAATACAAAAAGGAGGCAAAAAAAAGTTTTAATATATTCTCCTGTATTGCTTTGAAAATTAAGAAATAAGATTAAATTTTTTAGTATAATTATAATTAATTAATTAATAATTATAATTAGAAACTTGTAAATGACATAAAGATTTTTATAGTTTCCCAGAATTTTGGTTTTCCTTGGTTTATTATAAAATAAAAAGTCATTGTATGAAATATAGTAATACTAATCTCGAAGGAGGTGAGATATAGGTATGTATTATTACTTTTAAAACTATTAAATATTAAGTTGGTAATAAGTATGAATTTCATATTCAATAATTATGAAAAAATAGAAAATTGCAAATTAGAATCAGACAACGATGCAGGTGAGTATTTATCATTGAAATCATCCCAAAAAAAGAATCCTAAAATCAGATAATGAAAGCAATTCTGATCAAAATAATTATTGTTTAAAAAAAAAGAGAATCATACAACTCATGATGAGTTCAGATGGCAATGCTTCTTCAGATAACCAACCAAAGTTTTTTGGTTGGAGCCTTTTTACTAAAATATTTTTGATATCAATTAATGTAGATAATACAAAAGTTTTTCCTCCCTTCACAATTTTTTTGCATTTCCTTTTTTAATTTTTTTGTGGTTGTTTGAAGTCAAAACATTGATTTTTAATTAAAAATCTGCCATTTTGTCATTTTATAACCACCAAAACTGTTTAAAAAAGAAAAAACACTACTAATGGAGAGGTATTTTACATGTAGAAAGTAAGTTCTGGAATTCCGATGATCATGGGCTTTTAAAACTTTATTTGGTATTTCAATTTGAATTCTAAAAACTTATTTATTGATTGAACTTAGGTCTATAACAACTTATATAAACTTTATTTGGAGAACTCTAAAAGATATACAAGGGATGCTAAGATTCAAATGTCAATAACAATAACAGTTTTGTCTTCATTTACTTGAAATTTTAACACAATATTTTAAAAAATATTATTCAATACCAAAAATATAATAGTTGCAAATTTTTGTAAAGAGAGCAACAGCAGAAATGTTTTTAATTATAAGAACTGAATGAATACATGAACAAATTGTTCTATCCAATAACGAGTCAAATTGATAAACTTTTACCTAATTTTCCCAAAAATTTCTTACAGTTTAGATAGGTTGAAGATATACACCAATTTGAAAGTATATTTTTAATATTTTGCGATTTTGTTTAAGCTTGAGGCTATCCATTTTGTAAATGAAAAAACTTACTTTGTAGCACCTCATGAATACAATTAAACTTAAAATGAGCAGTAATTTAAATTACCGAACGCTAAATGACCCACAATATATATAAATAAGTTTTTTTTTAATTTAATTTAATTTAACTCAGCAAAATTAAAGCCTACAAAAGACAGAAAAGGAGTAAATTTCCTATCTTTCAATTTTTTTAATACTAAGAAGAAAAAAAATATATACAAAAATTTATAAAGTTATGAATAAACTTGAAAAATAAATTTCAAGTTAATTAGCACACGACAAACACACACATCCAAAGAAATCAAATTGCTTTTATATATAAATATTTTTTACTAGTGTTTTCTTATTTTTTAGTTATTTCTTAAATGAAGTCACCTATGCGGCAACGAATGACTACCATCAGAAGAAAAATATGTCAGAAAATTTTTGAATCTAAATTTATAATTTTTCGTACTAAAAAACAAAAATGTTGCCTTAAACAGTTAATTAAGATAAATACGCCAGTACAAAGACGAAAAAAAAAATACAACTAAATCCCTTATCGGTTTCTATTAAGAGACTTTTTTAAGGTTGTTTTTTGTTGATATTTAAAATTCATGCTTTATAATTGAAACCAAATTTATTTATTGATCAATGATTCAACTTGATGAACTCATATTAAATTATTTTAAATAAAATATTTAGTAATACATAAAAGGCCTTGATGAGCAAAAAAAGCAACTCTTAAATAAAAATTCAAGATTTTTGTCAACAATTTAATGGAAAATGCTTGACATAAATTTCCATAAAAGATCATCCTTTTATTTTAGTCTTTATCTTAGTAATATTTATTATGTATAAATTAGTTTTAATTACAAATTGATTAATGTATAAATGTCATTATAAAAGATCAAGAATTATTTTATGATGATATCAAAGAAAAAATAAAAAAATAATAGGAAAAATTTTTATAATAAACGATGTGAAAAATTTTTGATAAACGATATAAGTAGGTTAACATTTTATGTATATAACCGAAAGCTGAGAGCAATATTGAAAAAATATTAAATTAAATTAACCTCTTAATGCTCTTGACAACATATGTCAACGTTTAGTTTTTTTATAATTAAATAATATAATTAAATAATAAATAGAGCAAAATTTGAAAAAACTATTTGATTCACTTCAGAACCCTTACATAAAAGTAAAAGTAAAATAAAATAAAAACTGAACTCATTTTATTTCGTGCCATGCAAAAATCATCACTGAAGAGATTTAAATATATTTCAAATATTCAAAATTAATATAAAACTAAACAAATTTAAGTATTTTCTCAATATATAAATATACCAATCTAAGGAATATGTGTAAAAAAATTGGCTTATATTAAATTAATTTATTTAAATTGCTCAAGGTAAAAAAATTTAATCTATAACCAAAAAGTTATTCGTGACTATGGTATCTAATTATTTTTATGAATGCAAATAAAAATCAAAAAATATTACTCAAAAAAGGAAAAAGAAAATAATTTGACAAAAATTCAATGATAATTTCTTTATTAATTTAACCTTGAAACGAGAACGAGTTTTGGTTAAGCTTTGATACACGTTTCGCTATTGACTTTTAATAAAAACAAAAAAAGAAAACCTAAAAAATTGTTAACTTTTTTGTTTTTATTTTTATTATATACAATAATAATCAAAAAATTTGTGAAAACTCAAGATAATATAAATGTCATGAAAATTATTGTTATTATCTGATATCACTATTGAATTACAACTAATAAAATTTTTTAAAAAAAATTTTGTATAAATTAAATATATATAATATCGAAATTATTTAAATCCTACCAAAATTATTACATAAGTTCCAATCGAATATTAATAAATAATTATTAATTACAATCTTGATCTTGATTTTAATGGAATTTATTGCAACATCATAAATCTATAACAGCCTACGGTTTAATAAATTTTTAATTAATAAATATTGTAGGGCTATTTAAGTGTGTTAGAAATCATGAATACCTAAAATAAGTTCATTATTTTTATATCTATTACTAACAAGAAAAACAAAGTTTAATTTAAAAAAAAACCATAGAAAACTTTTTAGGTAAAAAAACACAAAAATAATAACTAACTTAATTTAAATCTAAGCATTTAATTTCCAACAAACACAATTTCTCCTATTTGCAAAAATTATACAACTCCCTAAAACTGGTTCTTGTGATTATAGAAAATTGGACTGATAACAAAAATCATTCAAAAATGGATCAGAATTCAATTCTATTCGTTATAAAAGTAACAAAATTTATTGAAAATATAAGGAAATGGCCATGAACTTCCACAAAAAAAATATTAGATACATTTTAAACTCTGACTGATATAAGTGTAAAATATATGTACAATAAATATATAAGTAAACCAAGAAAAAAGGAGATCATAAAAATTACACTTGTGGAAATGTATTTAAAATTTTAGTAGCTCTAGAAAGTTTTTTTGTTTTTTATTTAAAACCTTAGCAAGAATTTTACTACAATGCTTGGCACATAAGCAATGAAATATTTCTATTTCAAAGGTTTCGACTAAATTCAACACAAACAAATATTCTTTTGAAATTTTTGCAATGGAATTGAAATAAAACCCTGGAAATTTTCTGTGTGGGGTTATATGAAATTCTTTTACTTATTAATAGGATAATAATGGTTTATTTTATTAATGATATTTTCTTTTGTTGATTTCCTACCAATAAATGACTTTTTCGTTTGTAGAACCCTCTTTTTTGCAGGCTACTAGTCATGAGGAGAATTTTCCATTATCTCAAAATAATTGAATACAACTTGAATAAAAATTTAACACGGCTGCATTTTTATGAGTTTATAAACACTAACTACACAGACAAAGGTGTAAATTCTGTTGATATTTATTATTGCTGGTCGAATGAGAAATTTGACCAAAACTATACATCATCTGCTCAGCTGATATGCAGCATGAAACTGTTTCAACTATAGTGATCAATGTACCGCTATTATTTGAGTCTGAGTTTTGCAACGATCTAATGTTGCCAGTGTTGGAAAAAACTTTACCGTTGCTTTTTTTTGCGGCAACTACAGAAGAATTTTGTCCTTATTGTTGGTCAAATTGAATTGAACATTGTACGAGATTTTATCAGGATTTATTTTGAATTAGTTGCCGTAGACAAATTTGTAGAGCAGAAAACTTTCAAATATTTTAGAAAAAGTGACAGGGAATTCTGTTTTTCGGAAAATAAATTTAAATTGGATGTAAAATTGCTTCCAATGCCAAAATGATAATAGGCTATGCTCATAAGTTCGTAATAGATTTCAAAATCAGTTTTTTTGTGAAAATTTTAACTCTATTTCCAAAGAAATTAGTATTAATTGCTATAAATATTTAATTAATAATAACGGCCGCAGCCCATCAAAACTTGCATTAAAATTTCTAATTTTTTAAAAATCGTTTTCCTAAGCAGATCCTTTAAGTGATACTTATTTAAAATTTACAGCTAAAACTGAAGTTTTATATCTTCCAGAATATGAAAAAATAACATATAAAAAAAAATTTTATTCTTATTACAAAGTTAGATATCACTTGTTTGATACTATAAGTCTGTATTAATAAAAGAATTAATAGAAAACAACAAAATTTTTGCATAAACTACAATAATAAGAACATTTTGTTTATTTTCGCATAAATTGTAAAATTTATTGCCGTTACTGGCTTCAGTATGACGCATACATTTCATTTTAATTTAGAAAAAATATATTTATCAGAATACCACACAAATGAGATATAATCAACAAAGTAACCAAAACAAAAAATGTTTGTTTTTTTCTTTTACAAATTTCAAATTGGTTTTTATCTGATATGTCGTAAGTAAATATAATACATTTTAATGGCAACTAGTAAGCAGCTTCAATAGACTGGAGCTAATATCTGACTAATTTTCTTCTTTTTTTTTTAAGTGTACAATTTGAATTTTAAAACATTTAAAACGTTAACATATTATTATTTGATATTGTTATTAGATGAGAACTATCCAAGTTCAATATAAGTATTAATTAAAAAGAAAAAGAAAAAAAGGCAGAAAATAAATTATATTTGTCGCGACATTTTTGTTATGCTATTTTTGTTTATATTATAACATATGTTATAATATTTTTGTATATTTACCACACAGTTAAAAAATAATGTAATTAATAAAATAAAAGTTCAATGCCACTTTGGCTATCAAGTAAACTTGATAAAAATTATTTTGTTGAAATAAAAGTGAAGGAAAAGTTAAAGGAAATGGATTCAAATAAAAAGAATAATCCTATAAAATTTTACTAGAGTTTAATTTGAATTTTTTGGCCGAAATAAATTTCATTAAAGTATAGGACGAGAGTGTTTCAAATTTTTTTATAAATTTCAAAAAATTACTTAGTATTTACAGGAAGTAAAGTTATAAATAAGAACAGAAATTTTAAGGCTTATAAAAATGCAACAGTTTTCACAGTTAGAATTTTAGTGAAAGCTGTACCATCTCAAATATTGCTATCATTGTCAAAATAATGGCAGTAATTAAAATTTTCTCCTTGTTTGAAATTCTAATAGCAAATAATTAGCCCTCATTGATTTCTATGAAATTAATCTACTGGTATTAAATCTATTTTAGACAGATTAGTTGGTCTGCTGTTTTTGTTTCTTTTTTCTTCTTTTTTCCATAATATAAAATGAAAATTTCAATGAAAATAGCCGAACAAGGCAGAAAAAGGTACCATCATATTTATGAAATTTTTTTATATCTTTTGTTACTTTTCAAATGAATTTTGTATTAAACACAAAGAAAAATAAGAACAAAATCCATACAAGAGAAAAAACAACTTTAATAAATTTCAAATGTTGACGTTTTAGACAATGATTAAAGATTAAGTAAATTTACATGAAATCATTTATGTTTATGTAATATACAAAAGAAAATTATATAACACCTTCAGATATCTTTGCTATAAAATTCAAAAAAATTTCAATTAAACAATAATTAAATGTGCTCTGTTAATTATTTATCATTATCTCTTTGCCATTTTTTGTTCAAATAGTATTAAAATAAAAAAACTGAAAAAATTATTTACTTAACTTCTTTTAATTAAGTGTTAGCTAACATGTTCGTCTGATTAATGAACTTCGAAACTCCTTTCCTTGACATAACATATTGGAAATATTTTCCAAAAATAATATTTTCCTTGTTTTATGGTTAAGAAAATAATTAGCATTTATCATTATGCGAATTTAAAGTAAATTTTGCTTATGATTTAAAAAATAATCAAAAGCCCATTTATTAGTTTTGTTTGGTTTTTTCCATATCGAATCAATTTAAATTTATTTTCCGAAAAACAGAATTCCCTCTCACTTTTTCTAAAATGTTTGAAAGTTTTCTCATCTACAAATTTGTCTACTGAAACAAATTCAAAATAAATCCTGATAAAATCTCGTACAATGTTCAATTCAATTTGACCAACAATAAGGACAAAATTCTTCTGTAGTTGCCGCAAAAAAAAGCAACGGTAAAGTTTTTTCCAACACTGGCAACATTAGATCGTTGCAAAACTCAGACTCAAATAATAGCGGTACATTGATCACTATAGTTGAAACAGTTTCATGCTGCATATCAGCTGAGCAGATGATGTATAGTTTTGGTCAAATTTCTCATTCGACCAGCAATAATAAATATCAACAGAATTTACACCTTTGTCTGTGTAGTTAGTGTTTATAAACTCATAAAAATGCAGCCGTGTTAAATTTTTATTCAAGTTGTATTCAATTATTTTCAGATAATGGAAAATTCTCCTCATGACTAGTAACCTGCAAAAAAGAGGGCTCTACAAACGAAAAAGTCATTTATTGGTAGGAAATCAACAAAAAAAAATATCATTAATAAAATAAACCATTATTATCCTATTAATAAGTTAAGGAATTTTATATAACCCCACACAGAAAAGTTCCAGGGTTTTATTTCAATTCCATTGCAAAAATTTTAAAAGAATATTTGTTTGTGTTGAATTTAGCCGAAATCTTTGAAATAGAAATATTTCATTGCTATGTGCCAAGCATTGTAGTAAAATTCTTGCTAAGGTTTTAAATAAAAAACAAAAAAACTTTCTAGAGCTACTAAAATTTTAAATACATTTCCACAAGTGTCAGTTTTATGAGCTCCTTTTTTCTTGGTTTACTTATATATTTATTTTACATATATTTTACACTTATATCAGTCAAAGTTTAAAATGTATCTAATATTTTTTTTGTGGAAGTTCATGGCCATTTCTTTATATTTTTAATAAATTTTGTTACTTTTATAACGAATAGAATTGAATTCTGATCCATTTTTGAATCATTTTTGTTATCAGTCCAATTTTCTATAATCACAAGAACCAGTTTAGGCCCGCGGGCCGCATGTCCGTTTTTCTTTTTACTATATTTATTGTATAATTTATTTTTTTTATTGTTTTTTTGCTAATTCTATAATAAAAAAGTATTTTGCGCTTATTTATCTAGTTTTCTATTTTATGAATGTATGTGAAAATCATTGAAAATGTAACTTTTTAAAATACAAGGTTTTTTTTAAGTCACGCTGATGTTAATCATGACATTAACATTGACAAAAAAGAACAAAAACAAAAAATAAATATGCCCTTCTTGCTTTAGATAAGTTTAGTACCCAGAAAACCAACATTAAATTTGCTGAATGTCATCAAAACGTTTGTTTGGTAAAATTAAACTGAAAACTGTTCTTCTTAGAATTAGACCATATATTTTTTTTAAGAATTTTTTGTTGTTATTTTGATATAAAATTCTCTTAAAGATTCAGAAAGTTTTTACTTTTATTGGATTTCTAATTTCATTTTTAATCCATTATCTCAAATTTTAAATTAATATCATACAAATGGAATTTGCTAAGGAAGAAAAATCCAAAAATATATAAATAATATTTTACATCATAGTTTCTTCAATACCACCTACGACAGGTAAGATCTGACTAAAATTATCCAAATTCTTATATGAAAAATTTTAATATAAATATTAATAATAATTTATATATTTATTTTTTCTTTTTCTTTTGTTTAAATATGGTATGGAATTTCAATTTCAGTTACGTATTATGCAAATTACAACACAAAAAGATACAAAAAAAATTGTAAAATTATCCCCTTCTTCTTCCCCTCTCCCCTCATTTCACTCAACTCCTTTACTTTTTTACTCAAAAAGTTGCAATCTTTTCTCAAGTCTTAAATATTAGACATAAACATTGATTTTTTATATGGTTAAATTTTCGAAAGTTTCCAACCTGTTTTGTGATTTTTTATTTTAATAAATAAAAATATGGATTCATTTTAGAAATTTTTATTTTTATTCAATGCGCTGACATTGAATTTGAATTCGCAATTCAAATTATTATTTCGTAATCAATTTTCTCTAATTTGGACTATAAAGACAGCAGAAAACCGGTAGACAAATTTGGTTTCTTTATGGTAAGATAATTTTTTATTTTTAAGGTTTTTTTGTTTTATAAAATTGTATTTACTTTAAAAAAAGCTAGAGATAAATATAAGCAAAATATAAAAAAAAACTTTGGTTAAAAAGTTTAAAAAAAGTATTTTTTTTTCGTTTTAATCCTCTCGTAGGTTACAGTAAATAATATTTTTAAATTTACTCTAAATTTAAAAATCCCGAATGACGGAATGAGTTAATGAAGGATTTTTATGAATCATTCTTACAACTTGTCCTTGTAAAAGCAAAATATTTTCACTTCTATTTTGACAGTTAAAAAGCTTACAAATTAGTTTCTATTTAATTGTATAAATAAAATGTCATTTATATAGACGCCTCCTAAAGAGGATTTAGTTATTTTTTATTATCTTAATAGAAAGACTAAAAAAATAATTATTTTTTTGTTTCAGTTAAATTTGATAGCATTTAATTTTGACTTTGAAATTTTGGGAGTTAACTGTAATTTAGAAAATTTTAATCATAAAATATTGTTGCAACTGGTTTTTAATTTATAAAAATCAATTATTATCAATATAGAAAAATTTTGGTCATGATTTTTTTTGAAAATAATTATATCAAAAAAATAATAAAAAGAAAACTATTTCCCCTTCTTATATAATCACAAATTTTTTGGTTCGTTTTTTAAAGTTTGCCTTTTTTTCTTATATTTTGTAGTTTTCATTAGTTTGCCTTAAAATTATTTGTTTTTTTTGCAATCACTTCGTGATTCCACTCAATTTTCGGACTACTTGTTTTTTCGGTAAAATAAATTAAATTTTTCTCATAATTATAGAGTCAAAAAAACCAAATAAATTGATTGAAAGTTTTTTTTTTTTTTTTGAGTTTTTTCATTCAAAAGTTAAGAGGATTAATTTTTCATAAGATTCGAAAACAAGAAAATAACATAATTTAATTTTTGATGGATTTTAAAGTTTAAATTGCTTGAGTGTTAGCAAATTAAAATTGTTTCGAGGATTAACAAAAAAAAAAAAAATTTAAATTAATAATAAATATATATAACCTTAAGAGGGTGTAATTATACGATGTCTTGAATGACAAAATAAGTATTCCATAGCCCCTAACTATTACTAATATTGATAAAAAATTTCTGGTGTGTTTAGTTTTTAATTTCATACAATCTAAAGCTACTGGGATAAAACTCAAGAGAAATTTATATAATCCATGAGCCATATATACAGTTTTATAGTAAATAATTACCGTTCATTTAAAAAGTAACTGTCATTTAATAGCATAAGTAAGAAAAGTGAACAATAATTATATGTACATAATATACCGTAATATTGAATTAAATTGACTGCACAACCAGAACAAAATATCTATTTTTAAATTATTCAATTTCAATTTGACAATAACAATGTTAAACAATTTAATACTGTTGTTTGATATTTTCTAAACAAATGGAATATAATTAAATGGCCTAGAATTGACTACTCATATAATTTATATGAAAATAGGGCAAGCACCTTCGAATGAAACATAAAATAAGAATAAGAATAAGAATAAGAACTATAATAAAAATTTCTTATTTTACAGCAAGTGCTATCTCAATGGGAAATTTAACAAAAAAAAAAAAACAACAAAACCCATTAAATGATTGTTGGCTATTTGTTTTTGTATTTCTTTTATTCCAAAAAAAAAACTTTAAGCAATTAAAGAATTTTTGTGAGCTATACCAAAGATAAGAAATCAACTTTAAGAAATTTTTTAATTAGAAACTCTAAGAGGGCCAATTGGAAAAGAAAAAGAACAGGAAAAATTTTTTAAGTTAAATGAAATAAGAAATTGAACTTTTAGAAATATTGTTTTCCGTGTTTTTATTTATTTTTAACAATGGTCATAGCAAAAAAAGAAAACAAGTAATTGTAGGCTTGTAAGTGTGCCTACAATAAGAAATTGATTGCTATAATTACAAATAGATGAAGGGTATATACTATTATTCACAATAATTAGATTTTACTAAAAGCTTTTTTAATACTACAAAAGGAGAAAAAAACAAATATCTTAAGAATTTGTACTAATTAAAATTGAATTTTTGTTTTTGTTCTTAAAGTTTTAAGCATTTAAATGCTTTTTTAATTATTCTTTCTTAAATATCATGAAACCGAACTTAATTGATAACAAACAAACATTTTTTGTTACTATTAAGAGCTTTGACCTAAGTAGATGAATAATTTTGTGCAAAAAACATAAATTACTATTTAGAAAAGACACCAAAAATACAATGAAAGGCCTGTCATAAAATTAACAAGTTTTTTTTCATAGAAAAACAAAAATAAACAAAATAAAATAATGAAAAAAATTTGAAAATGATGCGGCCTCAGACAAGGTGAGGTTAAATAAGAAACTTCAAAAAGAATTTTTGATGGTATTGTTAATTAATACCAAAAAAAAAAGAAAGAAATAATTTGATTATCTATACAAAGTACTTACTACTATTGTTGTTTTTTTGTTTGTTTATTTTTCATTTTGTTACAAGCTAAGAATTTCTTTTAGGATATTTAAAAACAAAAATTTAATTACACTCAATATTAAATAAGGAATTTTATACAGAAAATTGATAATTTATGAAAATCCCGTTATAAAATTTCCTTTATCAGAAATTACGTAGTAATTGTTCACAAAAACTGTAGAAAAATTGTTGTCAGTAATAATAATGTAAGAGATTTTTGGAAATATTTTACTTTTTTTGTGTAATTCCAGTTATTTATTTTTTTACTGATACTTGGAAGAATTAACCATTATTAAAACATTGCTATATGTCGGTCATGATGCATACTTTCCAAAAAATGAGAAATAGCTTGAATATACATCATAGAAAAATATCCTGGATATTTTGTAGCATGATAGAAATAGTTGTAATAGTTCCCGTTTATATGTCACAATTCAGTTAAGAGATTTTTATTTGACTGATGTACTTGAAGAAAATTTTTTTTTCGGTGATAGGAACAAGGATAAATGATTCAAGATACAGAAGCTCTATAACCCTAGACAGAAACCTGATTTAAGATAGATTCGCTTAAAATGATAAAAATCAGTTTTCCTATTAAATTTAATAACATTTAACAACAATATCATGTACAATCTAACTGCTGCTTAAGGCTAAAGCCTTAAAAATTTTGACCCAATTTAATTAGTTTTTCTTAAGCTTTAAGAAAACGAAATAAAATTTTCAATATTATTCTGGTTTATAGTTTTAATCAATTAAAAAAATCTTATTGAATCTACAATTTTTTTAAAAAAGACAACGTTTAATTTTGAATAGATAATTTATGGTATAAATATAAATAATAAATAAAATGCGAAAAAAAAGTAATGTAATTTTATTATGTCCAACTAAAACTTTCAATTCATTACTAAATATACGTAAGAATTAATGCTATAAATTTATTCCTTTTATTTTTATCAAATTAAAAAAAAAAACCTCCAATAAACACTAGGAACAATAAAACACATTTTTAATGATTTTAATCAATTAGCAATATTATTAGTGAAGCTTTTTTTAAAAGAAATGTGAATAGAATTTATTCGCATAATATGCCAGAAGGAATTAATTTCTAGGTTCGCAGTTTTTATTTTAAAAATAAAAGATAAAAAAAATTACACTTCAGCATGTATTAAAAAAAATGTTACATGGAATTAAAGAAAAAGAGTTAATTTTCCGCATCTGGCAATAATTAATAAAATTTCAAAACTAGATCTTCATTAAATACAAGAAAACATATACAAACACACACAAGAAAAATTACATTTTTTAATCAAGCACCTGACACACAAGAAAAATTACATTTTTTAATCAAGCACCTGATTAGGAAATCATTTTATTTATTAAATAAAATTATTTTTGATGGCTAATTAAGTTCATTTTTGAGGAAAAATTTTTACAAATAAAAAACCAAAAAAAAAACAATACAAAATCACTTAACCAAATCTTAAGCTTTAAGTAAAGGAAATTAAATTACAACAAATAGGTTAAAAGAAAATAAACAAATTATGGCCTTGAAATAGCATATGGTTCCATAATTATATATGTTCTAAATTTAAATTTTTGTACTATAAAAACTTACACAATAATAATTAAATATATATATATATATATTTATCTAAACCTTGCTATATATATATGGAGCAATTATACCACTCACCACCTCTGATCGTCTTCCCTCTTTTATCTTATCAAGATCATCCAAGTGGAAAGACAATGGCGCACAATTAAAAGAATAAAAACAACGGAAAAAATAAAATAAAAAATTTTTTTTAATTTACAAATCATAGAAAAAATAAGATATTTTATCAGCTTTATTTATCTACATTTAAGGTGTTATTGTGTAAAATTTTTATAATACATATAAATGTTTTCTTAATATGTATTAGTTGTATTTACTTTCTTTAAAAAAAATTTTATATAACACTTTGCTATTTTATCACTTTAAGACTCTCTAATTGAAGAGCGTGACTATCTAGTAAAACATTTTAATGAAAATATTATAAAAAATTAAATATATATATTTTTAAAGTTAAAATCTTAAATTTAATCAACGCTTAGTTGTAATTGATTTTTAAATGTATAAATTATTGAATTGATTAAAAGAAAAAAAGAAAAAATAAAAAAAAATATTAATTTTTTATATGGTTCAGTTTTTAATTTCTTTTTGATTTTAAGTCGGTCCAGCCAGAATTACTAAAATTATGAGCCTTTGAAAGACCTTTTCTCTAGAGCAGGGAATGAGTGAGCAAAATTTTAAAACGTTTTCCTGAAGTTTGTTATCTTCGAAGCCGGTGTCCATGATAACTCAAAATCTACTTGACCAACCGTTTTGAAATTTTGTACACTATTTTTTCATATATTTCACCTTGTAGTGACGAAAGCTTTTTTAGTTTTTTAATAATTATTAATTTGACAATAACAAATAAGTCGATTTTTTAAGTGAAAATCGGTATTTTGGCTTTCAAAATTGCTAGTTATGTTGAACAACGCAAAAAAAAACTTATTTTTGAATGTGCCATTTGAGGCCACTCGCTCACTTTTTTTTAATTTTAAAATAAAAATTTGGAAAAATATTGTTCAAATGTTGTGCCCATCATATAGAAATTAATTAAATAAATCAGAACTAACTTTATTGAAAAAAAAAAAATCTTGAAAACATGCCTTTTTTTAAACGAATTAACTGAGCCATCCTCTTAAATCAAGAAAGTTGTAATTCAATTTTTTAATGCATTAAGTTGATTAACTATTTTCAATTTCAGGAACTTTTTTTAAAATGTTAAGTTTAGTTGCCAACCCGGATTGCAAACTTTATACTTTCTTTAATTGCTTTGACTTGTTTAAAATACCTAAACTATATTTTTTTCTCATTATTTTTCTCATTTTCTCCCTCTTATTTAGTT
Source organism: Acrocera orbiculus (assembly GCA_947359355.1). Lineage (NCBI taxonomy): Eukaryota > Metazoa > Arthropoda > Insecta > Diptera > Acroceridae > Acrocera > Acrocera orbiculus. Next base: position 16,538,321 of record OX375759.1, read on the forward strand.
TTTTAAAAAATTATATCAATTCGACATATTATATTGTATTTTTTTCAAAAAAACAAGAATGTATCGTTAGCACACAAGAAGTTATGTGCCGCATGTGGAAATGACAGCAGTATAAAACTAATTTGCCTGACGTTCTGTTGAGTTCAGTTGAAGTTAATAAGATCCAAATCAATACCATTATCAATTCAGATTGTCAGAACATAATACATGATATTGCAGAGAAGTTGAAGATTTCACTTACATCCATTGAAAGGAAAATAAAAAAAAGATTAGCTATGTCAATTATTTTGACTTCATCAGATTAAGGAGCTTTATTTTGGAACAATACATTAGAATATGCAATTCAAATCTGAGATGTAATGAAAATGATCCTTTTATGAAAGATTAATATTACTATAATAACACAAAAGGGAATAGTTCATAACAACATTAACCGAAAAAGAATCATGGGTGATACAAGACGACATGAAATGTAGAGATTTAGTGGAACTATAAAGGAATTCTGAGCTAAAGAAGCAACCACATCAAAATGAATAATTAAAACGTTTAAATTCAATGACAAATTGAGCGATATAATATATCATACGCCAGGCTTCAAAATCTTAATAAGTTTTTATAACAACACTCTTTTTTTTTTTACTATTTTGAAGATATTTAATACGAATACTACTTTCGATTTTATATTAGGTAAAATTTAAAATTTCACCACTTTCAACTTTTGAAAATAAAATCGAAGGATTAATAGGAGTAACAAGATAATATTGAACAATTGAATTATTGTTAATGAAATAAAAATTCAAAGTCACAAAATTAATGATTTATTAAAGAAGCTTTAAAAATTTATTATTATTATTATTATAATTATTATATTTTGTTAGGAATTGTTGTTGGTTAAATGTTGTTTTTTATTAATACTGATCAAATGATATAATACAATTGAAATATATATATATATAACTTTCAGAAGCTACGTCATGCTGAAAGTACACCAAAACAACTGGTGATAGATAGTTTTGTTTAAAATTGATCTTGCATTAATCAAGATAATATTTTTTTTTAAAACTTATTTCATGCATTAATTCACCTGTCAATCTATGTTAAAGTGATCAATGACTTTCTAATCTTTTTATATTCAATGTAACAATATAATTTGTTATCCAAAGGGAAATTGTTGCTATGCTCTCTATTTTTTTTTGTTTTTTTTTTGTTTTCATTTAAGAGATTTTTCTTAATTTGCATGATCAAAATTGATTTATGTATATTCTTTTAAAAACTCATAAATAAATACATGAAAAAATATAAGGTAGCTTCTATTAGTAAAAAAAACTATTGTTAAAAAAATATTTTGAGTAGACTGAGAGATTAGTGTAGTTCCTTTATTAATCAGCAGGACTTCTAGATTGTTAAAAAAAAATCATTTTACATGATATGATCTTAAGATTAATAAATGCTTATGATTGATTTATATCATAGAAATTTGTTTAAAAAAAAAAATAGAAAAACAAAACAAAAAAAGAAATTCATATCAAACTAGTTAGAAAGATTTAAAAATATTTTGTGTATAATAAACGAAATTTTTAATTAATAAATGATCAATTGAATTTTTAAATTTATAAGCAAAAAGAAGAAAAATTTTATTCATAAAACCTTTTTAGTGTTTTTAGGATAAGAAAAATTAAGGATAGTATAATGTGTAACGCTGCCTATGTTAAACCAAATGAGGCAGCCGTATGCGACTTTTGAACTTAATTCTAATCTTTACTTTAATTTGTGGTCGTCAAGAAATTTTTTGTACATTATACATTGTTGTATGAGTTGTCTTACCATCCCAACTATTTTTTTATTGTTAATATAAATTTAATGCCATCTGCGAACGCTATAGCGTTGTCGAGCTTACGTAGGAAATCTGCCGTGAAAATATTGAACAGTATCGGGGCGTTTACTGTTCCCTGTTGGAGGCCTACTTCGATTATAAATACTTTTTTTTTATATGATTGGTTGTCCGTTACCACGAACTGTTTGCCCTCAATAATACGGGCTATTAAGGAGACGATGTTGGCGTTGATTTCTTTGGATATTAGAGTTGCGATAGGACCATCTAACCAAACAGTGTCGAAATGCTTTTTTGAGGTTAATGAAAGCTGCCCCTTGTACAGCATTTCGCATTAAAATTTCACATGACGTCTGACACCAAGCGATGAATGGCGTGTACTGTTCCGTGTCCCTTTCTGAATCCAAACTGATTGTCAGGTATGATGTTGAGCCTTTCAGTTTCAAGCACAATAGCCTTGTTAATAATTTTTCAATATGTCTTACTGATGGTTGGAAAAAGGCTTATTGGTCTATAGCTCGGGAGGTTGTTAATATTTTTCCCTTTTTTCAATATAGGGAGCACTTTAGCCGTCTTCTAAGACGTGGAGTAGTGTCCATTATTGGATATTTTATTAAATATGATATAGTAGGTATCCAGAATGTCGTCTGGAAGGTTTTTTAACACAATGTTAGGGATTCTATCTAGCCCTGTAGAAGTTTTGTTTTTATTTGATTTGAGGATAACTTTTAGAGCATCTTTGTTGATAAGTAATGCGTTGGAATTGATGCTGTTAGCCTCGTTGCCATTAGCGGGGTTTACTTGGCTGAACTTAGTTTTTTCTTTGGGAGAGAAGCTTGGAATTATTTTATTTACTATTTCAATATTGATGGAGTTCCTCTGGTATCTGTCACTAGAGTGAATATTCTCAAAATGAGCACCAATTAATGTGATGCATTCAGATGGATTAGTAATGGAAACTTCATCAGTGATACTATCCACTTCGTCAGGGACTACATTGATGCCAACTTTTTTGACTAAGCTGTAGTCTGCCGAAATTTTATGAACCCATCCGAGACAGAGAGTAAACCGAGACAGAGATACACAAAACAGTAGGATCCAATAAGAAAAAGTTTACAATAGATCTCAATTTTCTGTGAATTTAAATGGCTGTAGTTATACTACACGTTTCCAACCACCTATGTACACAGTTCTCCATACAAAAGTGGCTTTCTGTGTAATTAAAAAGTGTGCACATCCGCCTGTTAAGAAAGGGTATAATACATATATAAATTGCCTTTTATAATGCATACGTTTAATATTCTAAAATCAACTGTACAAACAAGTTGGACATTACTTCCTTTCGTCCAAAGAACACCCTACAAAAAAGTTTTTTTTACAAATAAATGATTTTTTACGTAAAATCTACTACTTTTACATATTACTCCAAGCGACAAACACTTAAATCTGTGTCATGCAAATATTTGTTCAAATGAATCAGTACCCAAGGGGTTAACCTTAATATTTTGCTAATTTTAAGCTCTATTCTATTGGTTCTATATTATTTAATTGTAGGTGTGGGCAAGCCCTGTGGAGTCCTATACTTTAACAGATATAAGTAGTAAAAACTTTAAAAATATCCAAAATATTAAATTTTATTTAATAAATAATTACAAAAAATGATCATATTAATATTATATTTTTATTTATTAGAATATTTAATATACATCGCTACTCCTTTTGCAACGTTAAAATAAATTTTATAGAGTTTTGTTCTTCGAAATTTATAAATTAAATATAAATTTAATATTTGTTTGGCAGTAATTATTCTGTTTTAATCGTTATTATAAAAACATAACAGTATTTTTTGTATAATAATACAAAAATATTAAAAAAATATAGTTTTGGCATATTAGCTACGCATATTCAAATTCGAATTCAAAAATTTCAACATTATTCATTTTTTATAAAAACAAAATTAAAAAAAAAACACTCATATTATTCGAAATAAAAAAAAAAAAAAGACACTTATCTAAAATGCATTTATTCAAATGCCCCAAACCTCTTTCCAACTAGTTAAATGACAATGAAAAGATTTTAATTAAATAATTAATTTTGATAGAAGCTTAAAGAATGTTCAATTGGAAAATATAAAGAAGTATCTCTTTTATCAAAAGTTCCTTTAAAATAATAAAAAACAAAACTATAATTTTCAAGCCACGTTTCATAACTAATATTTTATCTTTAATAAATACATAATGCTCTGTTACAAAAAAAAAATTTTTTTATCATATTTTATGGTATTTGAATGACATTTACGTAAGTAAAGACACAGAAGCTACCGAAGTTGATGAAGTTGCAGGTTTTTTTCAAACAATAACGGTTATTAGTCTCAATTTTAGTCTGATTTTAAGCTTTGCTCTAGTATATATTTTTGTTCGATTAAGCAATTTAGCTGTTTTTTTTTTTTTTTTGTAAAGTTTAATTTAATATTAATCATATAAGTTAGACTTTTATGCTTATCGACAATATTGAACTGTTGGTCTTTTTTTTTCGAGTGTTTTATTCTTAAGGTTTTAACCTAAAAAACGGATATATAAAACTAAAGAGTTTAGCAGAAAAGTTTAGTAATTAGTCTTCATTAAGAGACACTTTGTTAAACGTTTACTTGTAAAAAAAATAATTCTTTAAAGCTACAACTTGAAGGTCAACTAATACCAAAAGATCAATAAAAAGAAAAAATAAATCCTTTCGAAAACCGCTTAATTATCAATTTGATTTTTATTACATAATGAACATTACTAGCATAAATCATGTTAGCACATAATTATTTCCAAAAAGAGTGTTATGTAATAATGCATAAAAGGTGTCTAACGTAATATTATTTTTCAAAAATAAAAATACCGAATTTCATATATCATTTAGAGTGACAAAAATGAAAATTTTTTTAAATTGAGAAAGATTTTTGTATAAAAAAAGAATATAAATTTAAAAGGAAATATATACTGTAAAAATTTCATTCTAGAATTTTAATTATATTAAATTAAAGTTAAAAACAACATAAAAGAAATTAAATTGAAGCATTTAAGCCTTATGGCAGCTGTAATAATTTTCTAATCACTATTACTATTACCATTCCTCCTTATTTGAATATGTAACAATTAGCTTTTATTTATCTTTTGCATAGATAGATGTATATATTCTCAATAAACGACGAAATAAAAACAGAATAACTGCAAGACTTCCTTCAATAGTGAATATCAAGATAAAGGAGAGAAAGCATCTATAATTCATCAATGAAAGAGAGCTAAATTTTAATCATATGTCTACTTCCTAGGGAATCAATATCAACAAATTTTGTTGAGAAATGGATTGCCTGCATGCAAAAATATTCTTTCTGCATGCTGTATTCATTAAATATTTCACAAGTGAACTTTTCAACATGATTCAAACATGAATATATGCATGAAAAACTCACTGATGAATATTTTTTTGCATACTGGAAGACAAGAAAGACTCGCTAACCAGGGAGATAATAAAAATTTGTAAGAGGCCACAGAATTTAAATGATTTTCAACAATAATTCAAAAATAGCGTGATAATAAACAAAACCAAAAAAAGATTCTGTAATAGAAGAATTGAATAACAAAAAAACTATAGAGAAAAAAATTGTGTAACAACGATGCGACAGTAGAAATGGTAATAATTCGTAAATATTTCAAAGAGATTTTAAATAATTGTTTAAATATGTAGTAAAAATACTACAAGTATTATAAATGATAAATGTACGCTACCCTAATTTTACTAATATAACTAAGAAAGGATAAATACCATAAAAAAAAAAAAGAAAAATTTTAAATGTAATAAAAATTGCATTAAATTAATTAACTAAAAGTCTAAAAAAAAAAAAAGATTAAAACGGTGTCGTTTTTTTTTTATTATTATTATTTTCATTAATAAAAATTAGCTGCAGGTGTTATTAAAATAACATTAAAAATGGTACATACGCTTTTTATATAATTGTTTTGCTTTTAAATAAAATATTTTTTGCACAAAGAGTTTTTAATAAATATTAAGGTCATAGAAAATTATCACCTTCTAAAGTCTTTTAAAAATTTTTAACAAAACAAAAAATTACGATAATGAGCAATCATAAGCAAAAATTTTTTTGACTGTCAAAGCATTTGTCTAGTGCAAATATTTTTATATCTAGATCAAATAACTTCCACAGACCTTAAGTATTTTAAGTTAACAACTGACCTAGCCAGCCACTTGTGGTATCTTGTTTTGTATTTGTTGTTGTTTTTGGTTGTTGTTAAATTTAATGCTGAAAATAAAGAAAAAAAAAAAAAATATGTATATATATATATATGGTATACAAAAGTTAATTTTGATATTTTTAGTGAACTAAATATTTTATTTTATTTTGTAAATAAATGTAAATATATATATATACAATTCAAAGCAATTTAATGATCAAGTATTTTTATTTTTCTGTAATAATATAACAGTATTATTATTATTTTTATTTTTATTTTTGCAGTCTAAGCTTACCATAATTTTTCTTTATCAAATAAAACGGATAAAGTGTTGAAAGGTATTTATTTTGTTTACATTTTACATTTCTGAATGTAATTTTATAGGTAATTAGAGTTATTATTATTATTATTATTATTTGGTTTTTTTGAATATTATTATTTACTTTGAAATTTCTTATACTGATTCGATTTGTGGTCATTGAAACATTAATGGTTAAATATGCGTAGAAAGGAATTGGGAACATTATTAACTATTTAACCGCAATAATAAATATTAAAAGTTAATGGCCAGCTGAGTATGGATTATTTACATGTTATTATTATTACTGTTGTTGTTTTTCATACATACATATATTTATATATAATTATACAACTACCAATATATGTAATAAATATGAATGAAATTATTGTATTAAATATTATCTTCTTTAGTTATTTGTGTTATTAAACATGTTTTCAAGGTGATAAATGTAATTAGTTGGAAGGAATTTCTTAATAAGCTATTCTACCTTATTCTAAGTGCATGATGATCATTATGTGAAAAAATGTTGAAGAAAAAAAAAAAACAACAACAACAAAAAATGAAAAAAATTAAAGAAATTAGTTAATTACTGAAATAATATTGAAGAATTTAGGTTATGTTAAGCACTGAACTATTAAACTATTCATGGTGATTATAATTAGCAAAAATATATATAAAACTTTCAGTAGTTGAATAATTTTAATATTAATTTGATTTAAATTGAGAAAGATAATCATTTGTCTCCAGAAGAGAATTTTATATATGATTTCTTTCTTCTGTTCCCCTTTATCCATTTTACTTGCAATAAATACTTGTATGCTTGTGTCAAGATAATAGCTAAAAAAAAAAAAAAAAATAAAAAAAACAACTGAATTTAAGTATTAAACCTGTTTTAAATAGAATATTTGTTTTATGAACTAGTTTTAAGTGAGTTTCAACGAACTTTGTTTTGAAAAATAATAAAAATAAAAGATTATAATTTTGTTGTACTTATTTCTTAAAAAGACACAAAAATATAATTCAGGCTCTTTACTGCCTTATTTATTTTAATAAATACTTGTTTAAAAAAAAGAGCAAAATATGCGATACTTCAACCTTGAAATGAGGTCAATAGACGACAGGTTACTTTTATTATTTAAAGATGTTTAACAATCGAAAGATATCTTTTATATAAAACCTAAAAGAAAAGTTTACAAAATCAAAGATAACACCTGTAGTCATAGTTGTTTTTATTTTTTAGAAAATTTTAGAAAAAAAGATTCAAATAAAATTAGTATTTAATAATAAAAATAGTAAGTAATTGTTTATAAACAACAAATTCAATAAAAAAAGATAAAAATTTATCGAATTTCAATGCTAATTTAATTAAAAAATGACTTCGAAAAATATTTTTTATAATTTATATTAGCAAATGACCTTAAAGTAACAAATCAAGCTCCAAAAAGGATAAAATAAATAAATGATTTTACTAAAAAAAAATTAAAATTGAATTCCTGGTAAAGCTCTTAGAATAAGCAAAAATTCTAATGTTCTAGTGAAAATTATAATATTAGTTTTAGCATACAGAAAATATATGAAATGTCCTATTTAAAGGTTAGATAGGGAATTTGTCGAAATTAAGCATGTGAGTAGTTTTTGTTCAGCTTTTGTAGGTGTCTTCTGTTTTTTTCTTGCCGTAAATTAAGTGGAGATTGATCACTCTGATTACTCCTTCAACTACGCCACTGTTTTCAGGATAATTTCAAAAGTATGAAAGAGGTACTACATAAGTTAAGACAGCCAAATATTTTCAAGGCTCTGATGTTCAAACACATTTATTTTTACTCTGTATATTTTATATATAGCATTGCAAAAAATGTTCGTAAAAAAAGTGAAATATTTTGCACTAAAAAAAGAGAAAGAAGGGACTACAGTTTTACTTCTATTTTGATATTTTGGTTGAATTGCAAACATGTGGAGTCATTGTGATAAGAAAAATGATTCATGCTAAATTTGCGTCACTGCACGTAGACTAAAGCACTTGCAAAAGCGAGCTGCAAAGAAAAAAAATCATCGTCCTAATCGGATCCAGATAATATGAACTTCTTTATTATTTGCATGAAGGATTTTAAAATGTTCTTAATTTGAATTCACTTTTTATCATCATAAAAAAACAATTAAAATTTGGGAGTTTAATTTATTTTGGTTTTTATTTCATGTAAAAATTTTTGACTGTCTCAAATTACGCACCAAATTTACAGGTTGCTAGAAATTGTATATTTCGAAAATTGCCATAACATCAAGAATGTTGATCTTTGAATCAAATCAATTTTTGTTATTTTTTTATAGCATTTTTAAACGTCAAATGTTAGATGACATAATCTTTATTAAGTCTAACACATGTAAATACCCTCAGCTGATATTATGTTAGTATTAGACAAAAAATTTTTTGATTTTTTGTAGTGGTGTTAAGTTAAGATTATCAAATTTAACTAAATATGAAATGTAATCTAATGTTAACACCATATTTTAGCTCCTTGGTATTAACTTAATTATCAAAACTAGTAGTTAAAATTTGACCTTCTATAAGCTTAAATATTAAAAAATGTTGTTCAAAATTTCTTATTTAAGCTATCCATTATTCGTTTTTTTTTTCTTTTTTTTTTAAATATTTTGTTTAAATAAATGGATGTAGTTTTTAAAAATTATTTTATTTAAATTGATTATTGTAGCATCTACAGTGGAATACCAACAAAAATTAATTTCATGTATTTAGATGAAAGCACGAACAACATTAGCAAACATTTAAATTAGCTTAAATTTAGTAAAAAGGTTTGTTGTTTGGCTAGTTTTGTGGAACTCATTAAATATTTTATTAACAGTGACCGTGATGTTAAAAATATAAACAAAAACATTTCTATTTTTTATAATTACAATAAAAGTAAAGTTTTGTAGAAAATATTTATAAAAAAATTTTAATTTTCATAGAAATTGTTCATTTGATAATTATAAAACTTCAAAAAATATTAATCAAAAAGGCACGAAGATAAAGGAATATTGGTTTACTATCTTTTCACACCGGTTTTATTATTTGGCAACTGTGACTAAAGAAATTGTAGTTCAATATCGAGGTAAAATTCTTATTTAATCGATAAAAACACTAATGTCAAGTAGAAAAAAATGAAGCAGTCCTATTGGTGTGATTTCAATTGAGGTTGAAAGAGCTTTTAATACTTTTTGGATAGTTTGACTGAGAATAACAAAAAAAAAAAAAGCAAAACAAATTGAGGACTTTAGTAACAAAATAGTTTTGAATGGAGGAAATCAAAAATAAAATCAAGTTGGCTATAGACTGTTACAAAAAGTTATTAGTAGACGACACTCAATAGGAATATTTTGTCAATTAGGTCTAAGAAATTGTATTTCTGAAACATTCCAGAATTCAATTTTGATTCTTGCTCAAAAAAACTGATCCTCCTTAATTTATGTCAAGAGTAACACTAATATTAAATATTTATTTCAACTTTTTTAATTTACTTTCTACATATAAAATGTCTCCATCCATTGTTGTTTTTCTTTTAATGCCGTTTTGAAGGTTAAAAAAAGAAAAAAATTGAAGTTTTTTTCGTTAAAAATCACTGTTTTGACTATCAACGACCACAAAATGACAAAACTAATTGAAAAACAGATAATTGGAGGGAAAAACTTATGTTTAAACTGAATAAATGGTTTTTCGATTTCTGATAGTTCTAAGCTGAGTTATGGTGACCCCCTTAATTTTTGACTTGCCTTTGGCCTTTATCTAGATATTTTTATACAAAAATTTCTCACAATGTTGTTAAAAAATCAATAATTTTGATAACTTGCAAAATATTTAAATATGTTTATTTGAATTATATTTTTTGAAAAAAATTGATAAAAAAAGTATTTTTGTTTTCAACTGTTAAGAAGGCGAAAAGCCTTCTTCCCACTTAAGAACTTGAAAACTTAATTACTTTTCTTGATTTTCCAGTCATCCATTTACGTCACAACGAAATTCAATAAAAAAATGAATAAAACTAAATTAAAAATTGAAAATGGTAAAAGATTATTGTCATAGACTTGAAATTAGCTATAAACCAGCAAAAATGCTAGTTAGTTTTTATATAAGAGATGCTCGCAGAGATATTAGTGCAAAATTATACTGACACGATTTATGATTTAGACAAAAATGATCTTAAAGTATATGTGAAGAAAAAAAACTACAATTTAATACTTGTAAAGACATGTCTAAAAACTTTTAGGAGTAATAAAAAACACACAAACAATATTTTTACAAGATATTCCGCTTCCAAAAAACATGCATAATAAATTCTAATATTAAGGTTGTTTGATATGTGACTCTTATTTAAATGTCAAAAAATATTTTCTTTGTTTCCTATACTTCTTGCCTGTATTATAAAAAAATCTGTGAATGTGAGGAATAATCAAGTGCAATGGACCTATCAACTCCATTTGGAGATCTTATGGCCTCGTCTGTATGTATTATAAATTGCTCACTAAATTAAAGCTTTTCGAATAGTTTTTCATTTAATTAATTAAAGTTTTAATTTTACAAAAAATAAAAGGAAAAAAAACTTTTAGAAAATTTTGTTTTTGTTGTTTTTGTATTCAAAAAGAATAGAAAATCCCTAATCTAAAAAAAAGAAAAACATATTATTACATACAGTTTGTTATTCAATTTAATTGAAAGTTCCATTCAACAAGAAATTGTGTCCACCCCTGCAAAATAAAAAAACAAAACCAAAATTAAATATTTAATATATTTATAAAAAATATTTTGATTTTATTGAATTTCAAAAACTGCATTAAATTTATTTCAATTCATTAATATCGTAATAAAGTATAAAAGGAATGTGGATACAAGCAACACTAAATTTTCTAAAATGATATTACAAAAAATAATAATAACAAAAACAACAATGAAAAATAACTAGAAAATCATAGTTTTCTTTTTTTAGAAAATAAGAAGCGAACATTTAAAAGTTAAGCTGGTTATCCAAACTACTAGTCCCGGTTTTTAAAGTGATGGTCCCGCCAGTTAAAACAGTTGATTGCGCATACATTCGCGTGAAAGTTTTCGCGCAAATATGTGCAGAATTTGTAATCAAGTTTTTTTCTTTTTTTTGTATTATTTGCGCAACAAATTTACCGCATGCAACTGAAATCAATGAATATATACATAGCTGCTGCTGACCAATGCAATTGATCTACCTGTTTTCTTTTTAGTTTTTGTTTATTTTTTGTAATTTTGTATTTTCTTTTACGTATGTCTTGCAAAAAATTAAATTGGCTTCGATTAAGCAATACATATATTTTCTTTTGGATTTTTTTATCTCATTATAATTTCAAAAAAAAACTTAATTAATTTTTATTCACTTAATATTTGAGTTGAAGAAATCAGAAAACAGAAAAAAATAATAATAATAATAATAAAAAGTTAAAACGATGAAAACATGTTTAGAAACTGTTATAAACGTAAAAAGTAGCTTCTTATTCCTAATTTGATATTTAAAAATATTTTAATAATTTCTAATTTTGTAAATTTTATACTTTGATATAAGGAAAAACTATTTTTTAAAATATGTTAGTTATGGATTTTATATACCGTTAGTTAGATTTTTTCATAAAAGAAATTTCTTGTAATTTTAACAACTACACTAAATATGTGAAATATTGTTTAATTAATTTATTAAATTTTATTTAAGCTTTTTTATAACAAAAAATTTTCTTATCATTTTAATCTTAAGACTTTTAAAAATTTTAATTTGGATGTTGAATTCGAGTACGGGAATGGGTTAATTTTTATTATTTGGAAGTAAAATTGTCAATTTAAAAATTGCTGATTTTGAGCTTTTTCGTCATTAAAGACATTTAACATTTGGAATAAAGTTGAAAATGTTAGGCTTAATTTTGTTGTTGTTGTTGTCTTATTCAATCTATATTAATTCAGTTTTTCTTATTTAGGATATAATGAATGAAAATCTTTCTTTCTATTTAAGGTTTGGTTTATTATTAGCTACAATAATCTTAGATTATCTTTAGAAAAAAATTTATTAACAATACTAATAAAATTTTCGTAATGAACAAAGAAAAAGATTTCCTTAGGATCTTATTTAATGTCTTGCTAATAGTTAATTTTAATGAAAAATGCTAATAACACTTTCTGTTTCGTTTACATGGAGTATAATTTTTGCTCGATTTTACACTGTGAGTTTAACTAAAACTTAGTATCGTATTTCAGTTTAAGCTCAGATCAAGGAAAACTTGATTTTCACAATTCAAATTTAACCATTATTCATGTTTAACTTTTCATCAATTTAAATCCCCAAGTTTTGGCGTTTAAACTTAGTTCAGCTGTCATTTATTGGCCATATTTGTATAGTTTTTTTGTAACAATAAATTTTGTATTATAAGACAAAAACAATTTTTATAAATTTATATTTTTTATTAAATATTAAAAAAATAATTGACCTTAAATTAGAAAAATATGAATTTACCAGCAATTTTCAATTTTTTAGAGCATTAAGCTGCCCTTCTAGGTTACAATACTAAGCTTAATATCCCCCTCTTTTTTCTAGAAGTTTTGTTAGAAAAGGGGATCAATTCTGTCTAGTGGTATAGATAACTTTCTGCAATGGTGAGGGATATAATTTCTTTTTTTCGTTGTAAACCTTTTACAAATAATAGGAGTTCTTGAGTCTCTCTACATGACAATTGTCTGGCAAATAACACTTGAGACTTTTTTTATACCTGCAATGCCCTTTACAGTCTTTAATCGTGATATCCCTCTTAAAACACTTGCTCTAACATACATTATGATTCTTTTTCTTATTTACTTAACCTAATTTTCACAATTATTGGCCACCAAATTATTCTTAAAAGAGAGAGAGAATCCGTAAAATTACTCCGAATTTCCCCTCCGTGTTGTCATGAGTTGTCTAGTACATTGAGAAGTAATAGTGCATTTTCACTGAACCTAGTTTTTAGTATTTAGTACTTTTATTTCTCCATACAAAAGAATAAGTGCTTTCACTGAAATTAGTACTTAGTACTTAGTACTTTGCTTATCTTTGTTGTTGTAAAAAATGTCTAACGTCGTATTCACAGTCAAACTTAACCTAACTTCCACCGCTGTTCACTGTCAAACTATTGCCGAAAGAGAGAATCCGAAAAAATTACTCAAAATTTCCCCTCCGTACTGTCATGAGTTTGTCTAGTACTTGAGCAAAGAACTAAATAAAAGAACTAGATTTAGATTAGATCTTTTGAGAAAAAGACTAGAGATCTCCCATACAAATTCTAACAAATAGTACTAAATACTAAATACTAAGTTCAATGAAAACGCACTCTAAACTAGGGATTTCCCATAAGAATTCTAAAGTAGTAGTACATTTGAATCGTAAATTTGGCCACTGTAAACGCACTATAAGATGATGACAGGGATGAGCTTGCTTTTATGAGAACAACTTCTCAAACCAAAGCTCAAGTTTCGAAATTGCTACTTTCAATTTCTTTTCCTTAATTAATTATTTATCGAACTGTATTTTGATTTATTAAAAAGTCAATTTTACATAACAAAAGAGCAAAGAAACGAAGTAGAATATTAAATACTTCACGTTCAGGTGACATATATGAATCGCCTCGCGACGTATATCTTGGGAAACACGGATTTATAGCAATATCCTTAAAAAATTATTTACTTTTTAAAAGCACTGACTGAAAGGAGAAAAATTTTATTATATCTCGAAAAATTTTCAACAAAAAAAATAAATAAATAATAATAAGAAACAGCAAGTATTAACGGCTTTTAAAAATATATAATTTCCCTCTTGAAATTCTTGAAAATTTATAAATACCAAATTAAAATATCTAAACAAAAAGAACAAAAGACGGGAAAAAGTATTTAATTATCATAACACATTACTCAAGGTCAAATAATTTACAAAATTTTCACAAGTGTTATTTAGAACTTTATACAAAACGGTTAAAAAACAAATATTTGGTATTTTGATTTTCATAAGTTCTTAAATTGTGTAAGAATTGAAAGAAAAAATAACCAAAAATAAAAATTTCAAATAACATACACTTACATGGGTTCAATGCGCTTAAGTACCTTTCATAGATTATTTGTATATTTTTTACTGGGTCAATAATCTCATATGAATGTAGTACAAAAATTATTTATTTGCTCCCATTGAAATATGAAATAACGTAGCCTTGTTTTTGGTTGTTTTTTGTTTTAAAATTGTTTAATATTCCTATCATTTGAATCATTAGCTTTAGATTTATGTGATTTAAAAATGGACCTGACTTATTTCAACTGTAAAACACATTTGGTTATTTAGGTTTTATTTCTTTTTGTTTTTTTATTTTGGGTTTGTTTATTTGTTGTAATTTAAAATTTGCAAAACCAATTAATATTATTTGTAATTTTCAAATAAAAACCTTTTAATTTTTTTGTTTTGGTTTCATTCCTTAAGAGATGTTGTGATAACGGTACATAATAGCTGAAAAAGGGTTTAGATATGAATCAAATATATATATATATATATATATATAGCTTTACATTAACAGTTAATCCAATCCATTATATGTATATATTCAGATGTTGTCCTTGTATCTCTTTTATACTTAATTTTAATATGTTTTATGTAAGAAAAATAAAAAGTAAGGACTGAATTTTGTGAAGGGACGGACTGGAAAAATATATATTTTAATTTAAAAATTTAGTATTACATCTCACGATGCGGCATCGATTGATTAAGTTAATTTGCTTGTAAAATATTTTTTGTTGTTGTTATTTTTCTCTCGTTATCATCGTTTTCTTTTTGTTTCTTTTGTTGTTGTTGGTGTTAATAAGTTGAGTTTAATGTTAAAAAATTTAATTTTATGTTGTTTTTTGTTGTTGTAATTTATTTTCATTTCATAATTTAAATCAACTGAAGTCAAGTGTATCTACATATTTACATGGCCAAAAATTTTGTATACTTTAACTGAAGTATTTCAGTTACATCAATATCACTCATTAAAAATTTAGTAGCTTGAAATGCATAAGAAATTTTTATTGAAATCAAACCAAATAAAAAAAAAGGAGAGGGGGGGGGGCACTAAACGTAGTAATGTCAGAAGAAGAAGGAGTAATAAATGTAGTATTATTAAATTAATAATGTTTGTATAACATTTTCTCAAAGTAAATTATTTGAAAAATATAATTTTATAATTTCATCTAGAATGAAGCATAAATAACATAAGATAAACGACTTTTATATGGTGTCTTCACTGACATCACAAACGTGGTTTCCATACCACCGTTTCATGTTTTTTATGGAAATTCTAGGCAAAACTATCTTCTGGAATGTACTTTTGATACTAATCAACACATTAGGTAGAGCATAGCATACTATAATTGTGTCAATTTTCGTATAATTTACTCTAGTAATTTTTATATCTTTTGGAAATATTAAAGTATACAGAAAGTAACAGATTGAAAAATAAATAAAATCAGTAAGGTTAATTTTTCATAAATAAATTAGTTGAAAATTTTAAAAATTAGATTATTAAATAATTGTATTATATTCATTTACGAGCATAATTATGCAAAAAATAGCTAAAAAATTTTACGTAGGTGAATTCATTTTCAAAGTGACCAAAAATGACGTGAATTCTATAGAAATCAAATTTTAAAACCAATTTTTGTTTACTTAATTTTATGATCAACTAACGGTTAATATATGTCTAATCAGATTTCGAAAAATTTCCTGTCAATTTTTATAACTCACTGAAATTTTTACTGTCCGTGAACGTGTTAATAATAAATTGTGAAAAGGTTTCTTTATTTGAAAAATTCAGCAAAATTTGAAAAAATCGCTGATGGTGTAGTAATCATTTCTTTTGTGAAATTTTTTCAAAAATTCAAACTCTAATGCGATTACTGCCAATAATTCTATCGACATATAGAAGCATAATTATGTAAAACTTTGGGTACAATTTTCAATTTTCTAATTTTTCTTCTTCAAATAAATTTTTAACTAAATATAATTTTGACTTAAATAACAAACAAAAAATAAGTTTGGCTGTGTTATTCAATTAGTTTTTTGTTTTTAAAATTGTAAAATCATATAACAAACTCATAAATCAATTTGAAAAACAGAATAATTGCGTGGCATATTTCATTTATTTCACATTTATAGTGTTTTGTTTCAAATGTAAGCGATTCGTAGCATCTGCTTGAATAGCAAATACAAAAAGAAAAACACACAAAAAAAAAAAAAAAACAAGTTAACTATGTATCCCTGATAATTACTAATTTTAATATCAGTCTTTACATAACATTAAACATTTAAGCCACAAGTTAGGAAGTTAAAAATATATCTCCTTACAAAATAGACAAATATTTCATGTAGCATTTGGTAATGGATGAATTGATCTACTATATCTACCGGTATCATGTCTGTAATTGATAATTCCGCTAAAGGAATCAAATTACATAATATCTTTCTGGTTACGATTAGGTATAATTATATTTACAAGTTCCACGACAATGATTTAATGCATCAAATCAATGATCCATTTGAGATTATATTAAATTTAATTTGGAATAGAAGGTATCAAATGTAATAGATTCCAAAACTGAATCGTTAAATGAATTCAAGATATTTTAAGAATTTTATGTCGTAGTTGTAGATATGATCGGAACTATATATAAATATATTAGGTTACTTTTTAAGGGGTTTTGTACAAAAATTCAATAAATATAATGTGTTTTTTATAATGCAGTTAAATACAGTTAACTTATATCAAAAAAATTTGACTTATATTACAGATTTAGTGCTCGTTTTTTATATTAAAAAACGAAAGACAAAGAAAAAATGCAGATGTCAGACCAAAATTTTATGTGAACATTTGATTTTTTATAGTTTATAGTTACTGTCAATAATAAATTGAGCAAAAATAGAAAAAAATTTATTTACTAAATAAGAGAAGTAAACATTTTTTTGATTTTTTTGCACTGATAATCGTAAAATTAGTAAAATATTGTTTAAATTTTTGAAAAAAATTTTCCCTGACGAGGTTAATATGGGTTGTTTATTTCGAAAATATTATAAGTCACGTTATTCTTATATCAAAAAATTTAAGATTTTGCATTTAATCTCGTATAATAATCAGAAGTAAATGTCTAGGGATACCTGGAAGGAGCAAAGTTTCTAATACCCTACTCTATAGTAACTTACTTTGAATAAGCAATTAGAAACAAAAACTAACACTAATCACCCCAAAAAAGAACAAAAAATTAACAATAAATAAAAATTACATTTTTGTATTAAAATTTCTTATACCCTTTCTTAACAGGCGCTATGTACAACCTTGTAGTCTTCCATATAAAAAAATCGGTTCTTAACAGGCAAAGTCTGTACATGACGACAAAAGAAACGGCGTCTAAATTTCAAAAGATATGATGTGAAATGTCAAATTAGATGTCACAAGTTGTTAAATTTTTTAAAAGCGTTTTAACTAAAAAATTAAAGAAAAATTAAGAGTTTTTAATTTATTTTGGTAAACTGTTTTATAAAGATAAGCAATGAATATGAATGAAGTTAAGAGAGCTAGAGAAACACAAAGCAGAGGGATCCAATAAGAAAAAGTTTACAATAGATCTCAATTTTCTGTGTCTACAGAATTTAAATGGCTGTATAGTTACTACACATTTCCAACATACTAAATAAATGTATGAATTTATGAAAATATTTTCTTTAACACATTTTGGTCGCATTTATTTCTTTAGAGTTCTTTTTTTTTTGACTCAAAACTTCTACGTAAACAGTCCAGACACCGAATATCCAAATTGAAATTATTTACAATAATTTTTCTTGTACAAATCTATAGATTGTATAGGAAGAAACTAATTTATAGCTAATGACTAGAACCCAGCAGAGATTTAGTTTATTTATCAGGATTTCACCTGAAACTAAACTAATCCTATAATTAGATCTATATTTTCGTATAATCTGTGATAATTATGTCAAAACATTAACTATTTAAATGAATAACGAGAGAGATGGAGGCTTCACCTAAAAAAGATCAGCAATTAGTCCTCCTGAGCACCTTAAATGTAGGGTGTGAACTTAAATTTTAAATTTTTAGACTTATTAATTACCATTTCCATAGTCGACAGAGTCTATGGAATAACTCTTAGGAGTTATTAAATACTAAACAAAAATAAAAGACAAACATTAATTTATGCAAAAAAATAATTCAGCCTCTAAAGAAATCCGTTTGAAAATGTAATGATCCTTTAAACTGATCAGATCAATTTGAAGATTTCTGTGATTTTTTGACACATTAGGTACTTTTTGCCGAACCAAAGATAAAGGTAAAAACTATCAGGCCAGTTTGAAATTTCATGCATAGTTTGGGGAAAAAGTTTATATAGAACATAATTTAACATACTTTCCTTTACTATCTATCACTATCTATAATTTATCGCCATCTTACAGTTATAAAAAGATTCTGGTTTAAATAAAAAACTTGAAAGTTCATTTTTAACTTCTCTTGGGAAATTACTATATTAGGTCCGAAAATCGAAATCAATAATATTGTGTTTTCTTTACGTTTCAAGATCTGCTTACACCGTACATGTATCACACACTTAAAACTATCTTTTTAGGTTGTAAACATACCTTTATTGTTGAAGCTGGCTAGTCTTTTCCATCGGATATTATGATAAATAATACATTTTTCGTCACTGTTTGCCAAACGGTTTAAAAATTGCTCTCTTTCGAAGCGTGATACAAAGAAATTATATATGAATTATATCCACTTTCTAAACTTTCTCAATCTCCTTTAAATAACAAAAGACTGTTCTAAGATTTGAATTCTTCGTTTTTGCGATCTACTATACTGATGATTGTGGTTCTGATTCCATAAGATGTTTAAGAATCTTTAATTTTAAGAAGCTGATACCTCTGTGTAATATTTAAAACCTTTTCATCATTGTAATTTAAATATGTTAACTATATTTCTATTCCAAAACTATTATCCATATTGTACTCAAGATTTCTTATATAATTTTATTGTTATTTATGTTTCAATCAATTAATTCCATTTATTCATGGAAGATATTAATAACTATGACAGTTTGTTTTGATTTTTAACTGACCTTCAACTATTTAAAAAATTTTGTAAATAAGTTTTATGGCTCGTTACAGCACTATATGTCAAACAGGCCGTGAAATTATTCTTGCTTGACATTTGTTTAAGTTAGTTTTAATAAATTTTTTGTTTTTTAAAACTATAACAAGAGCTTAAAATATTTCTATTTATTTAATTTATTATTAAACAATTAATATTAATTAATACTTTAATGATCAAAAAGTTGCTATCATAAAATAAAATTAATGATAGTAAAATTTACATGTTTTACGGAAATTTAATCACAGTAGGATTAAATCTTTAATTTAAAAAAATATTATTATACTAAAACAAAAAACAAAAGAGATTGTAGCATATATTAAATTTTTCACACAAATATTCTCAGCACTAAATTAAAATTTTTATCAATCATCATTTAATCATCAGCCTACACTTGACTTTAAATTTTATAATTTTAAAATGGTCACATGTCACTGATATTCAAAATCAAAAAATTATATAATCTAAACAAATTTTTATTTAATTCAAATATTAAATATTCACATTTAGAAGAATAATCAAAAGAAATTTCAATTTGTTGTTGTTAAAATTGATTAAAATTCTGTTTGTTGCAGGTTTCTTAGTAACCAGACATGTCTGAAAGGGATTCTATTTTACTGCAATACCCTACACAAATTATTTGAATTCCATTATGAATAAAGAAAATAAAAACAAAACAAAAGAAATATTTTAGTTATGTAGACGAGTCTAACCAGTATAAATTTTTTTAATATTACTACCAATACTAAAGAAATACGGAACATATTACCGTTACATATTAAATAGTATCAAATGCAAAATTAATTGCCTAACTGAAGCATTTTTAGATTTTATAAATGAAAAAAGTATAATAACTTTTTTGTTTTTTATTTATTTTAAATTGAAAAAATCAAATTTTTATTTGTTAGGATTTTTATATAATAAATCTTTTTGCAATAAATATAATTTATATGCAATGATAGTTTACCAGAGCATAACCTATGACAGGTAACTGTCATCGGATCGAAAACAGACTCTACGATAGAAGCAGAGATCAGTGGTCCAGACTATAGGATATTTATGGCTCTAGGTAAAAGCTCCAGAATTTCTTAAGCTAAAACTGTTACTATTGAAGCAACCGTAATAAAATGTATGCAAATAAAATTTTCAGGAACGCCCATATTTACATTGTTTCAGACAATCAAGCCATACTGGAAGCCTTAGCAGTTAACAAAACTCATTTTTAAAGTATTTTTGTACTATTATAAGTATGCCCCTGGCTATAATGGCATTGAAGACAATGAGGAGCCTGAGAAATTAAGAAAATTTGGCTCAAGCTAAAAATGCTTTGGCACATAGTAAAGCATACTGTGCTCACTAAGTGTACTCAAGCAATATTTTAATGATTGTTTCAATGCAAATAATGATCCAAATTATCTTGGCTCTAAGGTATTTTTCCTGACGATGCAAAAAAATTGTAAAGAATTTCTCTAAGAATGAGTGTTATGAACCATAAAGGAATATGATCCTTTTGAAAAACACTTCTATAAATTAGAGAAGTTAATGACCCTGAGCTGTAGTTCATGTAGTTCTAAAATTAAATCATTTCTTAATTTGTTTTCTATTGTTATCCCTTTTAGTTATTCATTTTTGTTTTCTCTTTGATGTTGTTGTCTACTTCTTTTTCCTTGTTTAATTTTTTAGTATAAAATCGAAACAAAAAAAAAAAAAAAATACCACAAAAATGTTAAATTTCATTTGGACAGTTTCAGATCAATAACGGAAAAATAAAACCTAATTTTAAATTGAAAAAATAAAAAAATAAAAAACAAAATAAGCTATTCAAATACAACAATCAATGAGAAACAATGAAGCGTAGCGCACGTCTTTAAGGTCTCTCTGGTAGTAGCTCATTAACTAAAATTCATGTCTAACGGGAGCCAGGGAGACGGCATGATGATTACAGTATGGAAATAATTTTAAACAAGTTTCATGTTAAAAAACAAAAACACAAGTAATGATTGGCTATAAGTTTTCTTTTTGTGTTTATCTTTTAAAATTTTATTTCCTTTTTTCCAGCTTCATTCAAAATATAAAAAAAGAAAGAACCTTCTGCAGAATTTATTTTCTTTTTGTCTTATTTTAATTCTTAAGATTTTCTTTTACTTTAAAGCCAGCATTTTTTAACTTGAATTCAAAAATATTTTTCATTTAGATTCATTTTTAATTTGTTACGAAATTTAAAGTTTTTATAATTTGAAAATTTTTTGAGGGAGTCTTTTATTTCTGCCTTTTTACATCAAATAAACATTCCGCTAACCTAGCAAAATTATTAACACAGAAAATTTTGTTTTATTTTAATCTATTTTCAACGTCGCTTTGTGTACATTGTAGTAAAAAATTTTCTTTTCCTTCTTGTTATCAGCAGTGAAAATTTCTCCTATCCACAATGAAAATATTTGATAAAATTAGAGAGCCACCACCAGAACAAGATTTTAAAGTTTTTTTAAAAATTGTCAAATTGATAGATCAAATAGTTTGATCCTTACTGCTTATGTGTTTAAAAAAATTGAAAATATTAGAATGTCGTTCGTTTTGGATTATTTAAGGACGACAGAAATTTATCTAAAGTTGCCGTAGAAATACGTGATTTTTATATTTTCAAATATTAAAAACAAAAACAAAATCAAATTTCATATAAATGTTTGGATCGTTACAGAAAGGACATCAGCGATTTTTTTGTTTTGAAGAATTTTGTGGATAAATGGATAAAATTTAGATCCTAAACTTGACACTAAAAGCCAAGCAATTATTAAAAAGTAGCAATTATGCCAAAAGGAGAATACTATTAAAGACTTCTTGATCAATACGATGACAAAATTGGTAAGAAAAGGTCTGGTTTGCAAAAAACTTAACCAAAATCATATGATTTTTCACTAGCGCAATGTGGATGTCCTTATAGTGCGTCTAGTATTTTTAAAAATTCAAATTTCATATGAAAGATCTCTAGTAATGTTCTTAAGAAAACTAATTTTAAATTAGTTTTTGTTTCTAGTATTTGGCAAAAACTAATGGCAACACGATAAGGAAAATTCTGGCTAATCTTTTGGAGCTCTATCTTTTGTGAATTGATTGAATAGTGGAAATAAGTTTTAAATCTGACTAGGAAAATGATGTAAAGACACTTTCTACAAAAAAAAAAAAATAATAAAAATTTTTTGACTGATGAAAATTTTACTAATCTAAGAATACTATAGCCCAGTATAAACGTTTCTGTTTTATATATGCTACTAAAGCTAATATTCTTGTCACTGTAAGCGTTCTTTTACTTTTGGCTATGAGAAAATTAAAAGATTTAAAGTACAAAGTGTTCGAGTATTTACCTTTTGCTCCTAATTCAGTTCTCCACTTCCCTCTCTTTTTGTCTGTCTGTCTGTCTCTCTCTCTATCTCTCTTTGGCTTCAAAATGTTCCCAAGTTTAAAATAATTTTGGGACAGAAAAACATTTAAACTCAAATAATAATATTGAACTAAATATTGAATTTGAATATTTTACAGATCTTTAAATAAGCTATTTCAAGGATGGCATTAAAGAGGAACCAAAAACAAAATTTTCTTTTCCCTGCCAGGCCGAAAACTTTTAACTTTACATATTGGCATTAATCGGTTCACTTAATTGTAATTTGAGTATCATTGGGAAAATTAATCCAAGCATAAAATAATTGCATCATATTTATATATATAATAAATCCAATAGATTTTTCTACGTATGTTTTCTTTTTTAGCATTTAGCATCTATTTAACATTGAATTTTTTTATTATTGTATACTTGTAAATTTGCTATCGGAGCGTAGCAAGGATATCAAATGCGTGTGGTGTGGAGGTAGGAGGGAAGGGCTGATACGTGGCTTAAATTGGACTCAAGCCAAGGCTCTGCACAAGTGATTTTAACATCTGAAACTGCTGGGTTATCTTGCTAGAACATAGCCATTTCTTTCAGATACGTGCTCATACACGTGAATTTGATATGATTTGAATTGTTGTCTTTTATGAAAGATTATTGGGGATTTGTCAACTGCTGAATGTTTGAGTGGGTGTCACATCTCCCCTCGCCCTATAAACACAAGGGCTTTTTTCACATAGTTCCTTACTTTTATAGGATCGTTTTTAACTTCGGTTTTTTTTACAAGGTATACATAATGACCTCTAAGTGTAGTCCGCTGAAGTGTAACAAATAGAACAGGAAAAAATAAAATTAATAAAATACAATTTCATATTTTTCAAAATGCCCTTGACAAGGTCATAATATATCTTCTTTTTTTTTATATATGATTTGAATTAAAGTTTTCTTAGAAAGATTTTAATTTAATTTTCTTTTCTTTTGTTTTTGTCTTTCATTATTTCCATATTTTTTATTAATTCCATTTTCTTTAGATTATAAAATCAACACTATCTCCTGTGCATTCTTTTGGCTTATATTTATTTTTTTCATACACATACCAACATATTATATATATATAAGCTAAGTTGGTTTCGCGTTTAATCTAACTGTACTTTTATGATATCATTGTATATAAATGTATATACATGAAGCTGGTTGATACATACCGCTACCATCAAGAGATGCTGTAAAGCTAATGAAGGCACTGAACTCAAATCTGTTAAAGTGTGTGCACTCAAGCATAAAAATTGTCTAATCCATAAATGTGCGTCCGAATGGATGTCTAATTTGGCCTTCTTTAATGATTCCATGGTTTTCATGGGAAATATAATTTGATAGTTCTTTCAATCATTATTCTATTTTATTTATTTATTTATTTTTTTCCTTTAGTTTTTTATTTTATACATACCTAAATTAAAAACGATAAGCAATCTTTTTTGTTAATTAACATATTTCTCGGCATATTATTAAGAAATTCTGTTTGAATTTTTTAATATTTCAAATTTTTAACCTGTTTTCTTTCATGATTTTATATTTATAGCAAATTTAATTTGTATAATGCAGATTCTTTAGGGATGCATCACAAAAATACCCTTTAATTTTTAGGGAAATTTTTTAATGAAAACGAGCTTGTAAAAGTAATAATAATTTTAATAAGCCAAAACTAGAGTCGAAATTTCTATTTGTTTTGTACCAGGGTAAACAATGACTTGGTTTTCTTTTTATTTTTAAAGATTTTTATTTAACTTTTCTGGTTTTGTTCAGGCTTGTGATCGATGTTTGCTGAGAAGCTATTTGCTTCAAATTTTGCAAACATAAATTGCAAATTAACCCTTTCCCAGTTTTGGGCACGAAAGTACACAAATATTTCGACTGAATTCTCACCTACTTTGGGATGAGATTTATATAAAAAAAATCGAAAACTGTGTAAAATGACAATTCATTGTTTTTCGAAATTTCAAAAGATCAATCTTCCTAAATCGGTAACTATTGCATTTAATTAAATTTATTAATATTTACTGAACTTTTCAAGGGATCATATACATAAATTGAAAAGTATAACATTTGAGGCATAAATTAGCAATTAGTGTCCTTAAGGACAACCCACACATTTATTTTTTATGATACAAAATTGTAATTGGATCTTGTTAAAAGTATTATTTATCCTTTTGTTTACATTTAAAGTTGTTAAATGCTCTCCTTCAAGTTCATTAATTTAATTAAAAATGATTATAGATAAAAGTCGATTTTAAAAAGTTTTGACAAAAAAAATCTTTCAACAACAATTTTAAACGAAGAAAATTACTAAAAATATTTCATTTCAAAAATGGCTTAAATAAGATCGAAAATTATTTTATTTTTTATTCGACAACAGTTCGTCATTATTTTGTCCAAAATAGGACCAAAAGGCCCAAAACATTAATTTGTCATTAAAATTGAAAAAAGGGATATTTTTTGAAGCAATAGATTTACACTATTGATCAATCAGGTCAACGGATATATTTTATCTATCAACCAAAAGCCTTGTTAATAAAGCACGATTTTGAATTTTTACAAGAAGAATGTCTTCCATGTCCAACGTCCATGCCTGATGAATACGGGATTTATGATTGATGTTGATGACTGTATGCTTGGCCAAATATTCGTTTAAAATGATCGCTATGTATGAGGGTACAAAATCCCTTTTCTCCAATTTACTCATTTGAAAACCTTAAAATTTTAGTCTTTTCTAATCTTTGGAACATTGCTGACATTACTGTGTAGAACATTATTTTGTAGAAAAAAGTATGCTTTAAATATTTTGTTATAGAAATCGATAATCAAGAAAAATTTCGGGATTCTCAGAAAGTTGGCTTAAAAGGGAAATAAAATAAGAAAGAAATTCTCTATCCTGACCTTATTTCAACTCTTCGGCCGGTAGTACATGGACTGGCCCTTCCATTCCCTATGCCACCTGAGACTATCGATAACGTTTTATAGTTCAGTCACGAATTTAATCAAAGACAAACGAATACTGATAAGTTCCAATGTTCTTTAGATTTAGTTGAGAGGTTTTGGTTTGAAAAAGGAGAAAAAAGAATTGCTTCGTTCCAAAACTATATTTTTCTTAATTTTTTAGGTGATCGAAGGCGAAGTGGTTTACAGCAATAATGTTGATAGTCTAATGAATAATTATAGCATTGAGGAAGATTGTAGACTTTTTATAGACGCTACAAAAACTATTTTTTAATATTATAAAAATAATGGAAATATTTAGGCATCACTGACTGTTGGTCATTCAGTCTATATGTAGGGAAACCAACAGAAAAATGGCTATACAGCTCCTAATGGATTAGAGGAAAATGGTTTAAATAATTTTTTCGTTTTTCTGTGTTATCAAAGAAAAAAGTCAACATATTTTTTCCAAGTCATATTTGAAATGTTTATCTCAGTTAATTGACATCCTTTACGATTTTATTTCTTCCAGTAACTTTATTTGTATCTATATATTAGATAAAACATTTTGTCCTTTACTACCTTTTCTCATATTCAGGATGCTCTGCTTGACTTCAAAAAAAAAAAAAGCAGATGGCTTACTGTACTTAACCAGTCACTTCTAATCTAAATTTTACTAATTCTTTTAGTAATCGATAAAATAATTATAAAATGAAAAAACAAGAAAAAAAGATAGTTTCATTTCGAAATTAAGAAAACCTTGAATTAATTCAATAATTAAGATTTTTTAATTAAACGAATCAATTTTAAAGTCAGAAATATTTTTATATTGCTTTTTGAAAAATATTTATTAAAACAAAACAGAATTCCCATCAACATTTATGCACTAAGCATCTGTTACGAGATTTTTTACATGAAGATCCTCTAGAAACTTCACTAATAATTTTAATATCCAAATAGAGAAACAACAAAAAACTTAAAAACTATTGTTAGAACCAACCCCAAAAAATACTCATATTTAATTTCATTGCTGCCTCAGGATATACATATTTTATACACATCAAAAACAAATATAACATCTACAAGGTCAACAAAAGAAGTTCCAGCTGATTCCAGACGGAAACATCTGCATGCTTGGATTTTATAAAAGGAACTTAAATAAATTTCAAGGTTATATATACCTTGATGTAATTTTAAAGTAATAAAGCACAAAAAAACCAAAAATAAAAAATTTTACATACCGTTATTTTTCAATAATGTTCAAATTTATCTTCTATTTTCTTATTTTCACAATTTCGGGACTAATTCTAACACTGACTATCACTTAAATGGAAATAAATTTCTCAAAAAAAAAACACTCAATATAAAAGAAAATAATTTATATTAATTGTAACACAAATTTTTGTTATTATTTATTTATTAATTTATTCGACAAACAGAACAATAAAAGTTACTCAACGTGAATGCTACAAATTTATATTTATTGATGATATGCAGTCTAAGTAAATCACATACGATCCGTTCTGCTTGGAACTACATAACCGCTATACAAACTATTTATAATTAAATAAAAATAAATGAAATAAGAACAAATAACAAAAAAAAAACCCACACACAATTCAAAAGAGTACAAAATAATTCCAATTAAAAATTATAATTTTTATTTAATTATTCAAAATTAAAGTATTTATAATAAAAATTTAATTAAATTTCGTACTCATTTTTCATATGACAAACAAAAACAAAACTTTGATAAGCCAAGCCACTAATTAACTGTTTAATACCCTGTACAAGACTGAATTTTGTTAAGTTACTTGCTCAAATTTATTGTATAGAAGAGAACTGCGAAGTTAGACAATTGAGAATTGCTGAAATCCAGTCAATATAGCTTAAAAGTAGTGGTGGTATCTCCAATATATATATATATATGGATATATATGCAAACAGCTGTTGAGAGAGATAACAAAAGCAGCTGAAATCCTAGATATGTGTATGTGTGATATTATATACTTCCAAATGATTTTAGGATATATATATACATCTCTCATGGGAGCACTTTTGTTATACATATAAAATAGAAATATTCTAACTAGAAATAAAAAATATGAATTATTATCTCTTTTTGTTCAAATTGAAAATCGGAGAGACTTTTTAATAATGGAAGTTTTAAGTCATTTGCGGCTGGCAGGTGTATTTGCATTTTTCATACGACACTCCATTCAAAGTTTTATAAGATGGGAATGCAGGCAAAAAATTGATCAAATCCACTCAAATTTGTGTATTGACTATAGTGTGAATTTTCTTTTAATTTTTATTGTTTTTGTTTTGTGTTTTCATTCATTTAGGAATGTGTACATATTGCATTTTTATTATTTTTTCTTTTTTAAATGAATTCTGCACACGCTACGATATGTTGGCATATAATAAATAAATTGAATTTGCTTTTCTTTTTTAACAATTCACACAAAAATTAAGAAAAGATTTCTTTCTTTTTAATTTTATTGAAAAGATTGAAAAGAAATTCACAAACATTACAACTAAATGAGTAGCTAATATTTTTCCCAGAAAATTTTGAAAATATTGATGAAAAGTCAATTTTTGTTAATTTCGATTAAGATTTGTTCTTAAATCTTACTTCCATTAATTTTTTCATAGTTAAGAGCATTAATAAAATTTACAGCCAAGTAGAAAAACAAATTTAAGTGTGTTATTAAGGAGGACTTACCGAATATTTTTATTACACTACTAAAATTAAGTGCGTTTGACTCTATTAATTTAATTGTCCCGGTTTGTAGATATACATGCAATTTAATATGACTTTACTTCAGCTCAGTTTTAGTTAAGGAATAAATTTGTTTGTTTGGAGTTTTAAGATATTTTATCGGAGGTGAACTTAAAAAAATATACTTGTATATACAGTGTTTGATACTAAACTGTCACTGTATTAAGGGGGTAGTAAAGTATTTTTTTTTTTTTTTATTTTCCTAAGATTATTCTGTGAAAATTTGAAACCAATTGAAGTAAAGCTAACGGAGATATACACTTGCAAGTCTTTTATTTTATGTACTTTACAAAATAAATTCAAACTTTAAAACGCGTTTTTCTCACACTTAGCTTTTTCAAAGCCGGTGAACTCTATAAATCAAAATATACTGAACCGATCCTTTTGAAATTTCGCACATTCTTTCTTTACATAAGTTACGAGATAACGTTGTCGAGTTTTTTTTTTTTTTTAATTTTAACTTATTTTAAAACAACAAAATTTTTAAAGTTTTTGATGAAAAATCAGTATTTTGACTTTCGAGCCTTGTAAAAAATTGTAAAATCAAAAAAAAAAAAAACTCGACAGAGTTACCTGAGGAAACTTATCAACTTACCAAATCAATTTGGTTTTTTGATTTCAGTCGACCCAGTAATGAGTTATGATGTTCAACGCGAATCAACTTTTTTTTGAGACGTCTACGGACATTCGCTGTCATCGGCTCATTTTTTAACATTTATTAATGAAACTTTCACAGAATATTCTTTAAATATTATATAATTATACTGTATATATAGTAATAAATAAATATTAATTGTATCCTTAGAAGAAATTGTAGAAAATATACTTTTTTTCGGCCGAAATAACTTTACTACCCCCTTAAAAGACTATATTTAGCCAACTTAATAATTTTGGTACTTTAATTGGTGTAATCCCTGCCTCAAAATTTCAAACGGTTTCTATTTTAGGAATTGTTAACAACAAACCTTTTTAATAAACAAAATTTGTGCTATATGAAAAATTGTTATACCTGAGCAAATTTCTCCTAGAAACTCTTTTCTTATTTCAAAGGATACAGAACGTTGCAATCACCGGAAAGCCTTTATAAACAAAGGCGATTATATTATTAAAAAACACAAACTATTTAAATTTTTGATTTTGCGTATATATTTTTCAAGAAGAAAACTCTAGAAATAACATTAAAAAATTGCATTAAATAAGTAAAATTTTTAAATAAGAAATTAATAAGAAATTTTATTTTCCTTAAAACTAAGATTTAAAGATTTTCTTACCTCTTAAAGCTATACGCAAAAATTAATAAAAAAACAGATGATTTTCTTTTTAGTACAACCTTTGAAAATTTGAAAACTTTTGTTTTGATCAAAATATTTAATTAATATTAATATTTAATTTAAATTGGTTAATTTTTTTTGCAATTGAATAAATATAGAAATTTTTAAAAAATATTTGAATTGAATTTTTTTTATTCATTCTTTTTAAAATGTTCGTAATGTTTTATTACAAATTTGAAATTTCCTAATAAAATGTTTTCTCTTTTTGAATAAGGCAAAAATAGTTATTTTAGTTGTGAAAAATATCAAACTATATTTTTTATATATTTACAGCTTTTTTTTTTTTTTATATTTCAACTTAAAAACCAAATCTTAAATTATTTCAATGGACGTCTAAAAGTGGTGTTTTGTATGCAAA
Source organism: Acrocera orbiculus (assembly GCA_947359355.1). Taxonomy (NCBI): domain Eukaryota; kingdom Metazoa; phylum Arthropoda; class Insecta; order Diptera; family Acroceridae; genus Acrocera; species Acrocera orbiculus. The sequence goes on from OX375759.1 coordinate 16,568,726, forward strand.
TATTAAATTTTGATTCTTTTAAGGGCTTAAAATGTTCATAATTATTTTTAATTAAAGTCTTTTGATAATTTTAAATATCTAGAAACTATATTTTGTTTTTAGTTTTCTTGTCTATGCTATTTAAAAGAATTATTTCAGTTTTAGTTTTATCTAACTATCTAAATTTCAATTTATTTCTATGATCTATAATCTATTTATTTCTTTTATTTGACTAATGTTTTTTATTTACTCTGCTGTTTATGAAATATTTCTTTGTAGTAAAGAATATCAAAACTCAAACGTTTGAGCTCTAATGTAAGTCAAAAGCAAAACATTTGGAGTTAGCAACCGACTAAATTTGCAAATTTGGGTGTAAAGAGTTGATTGAGTGTAAATATTTCAGCTTAAATATTTTAAATAAATTAATTTTATTTTTCTAATATATGAAATTTTGAAATTGAAAATTGTTTTTAATCAATCACTCAATATTGAGGCAAAAAAACTAAGTTTGAATATATTTGGAAAAGGCTTAAGAAAATATTATCTAGAAACATTAAAAATATTGTTTGACGTATTTATATGCATAGAATATTTAATTGAAAATCTGATTAGACCTTTTTTCAGGATAAGTTTTTAGTTTTGATCTATAAAAATGTATCAAGGCAGCAGCAAAAAGAAAATAATAACAAAGAAGTTGTGTTTAAGCTCTGATATCACTCATTTTGTTTACTGATTGTGACGTCATTTCAAAATCTTTTAAGTAATAATTTGTACAATGAAAATGCTCCTTTAGATACAACTTAAAAAGTTTTCCCTATGCTTATTTTGAAAGTCAACAATTTATCAAGATCTAATTTAATGATATTTGGTTAATAGCCTACTTAAACAATAAAAAAAATAAATTATACCATAAAATTGTATAACAGTATTCATATAAACCTCTTCAAAAATAACAAAATTTCACAGGATATAAGAAAATAGATATTAGAGCCGAATAATATTTCAATTTTAACATTTTTGCTAAATTTTGTTACATTTGAAGGTGTTTAGCTGCCACCCAGTCTAATATATTAAAATCTTGACTAGTTTTTACTGAAACTCTAAATGCTGAATTTTTTAAAATAAATTTTCAGTTTCAAGATATGCAAAAATCCTAGGATTTTGTTATAATAACTGAATTAATAAATAAGTAAAATATCGATTTAAGTTTAAGGAAAGTTTTGATATTTTTGTAGGTGCTGAAGAAAACTTTAAATGGTAAAAATCTGATTTTTAGAGGGGAATATGTATTTACATTAAAGTAAATAGATATGAAAAAAAAAAAAAAAACAAAATTGTATCAAAATTATAAAAATAAATTGAAATTTTCATTGTATGAATGCTTAAGACAAACATTCCTTTTTGAGATTCCTGTATTTATGATTGAATTTAATTAAAATTTTGATATGCTCTACTTTAAACTCTAAATAACTAAACAGGCGTATTTTTTACAAAATCAACCATTAATCTTTAACTCTTTTCAATGATACTATTTTTATGTTTTGAAAAATATAGAAAAAAACAAAAGCTAAAAAGATATTGGTGCTAATTATTATCAAAATATTCAAATGACAATTTTATAGGCACTTAAAATTCTAAAAATGTGAAAAACGATTTTTATTTTGATGTGCTACTCGTATTAAGGATGGAGGCTATTTTCTTTTTGTTATCGTTTCTAATTATTATTTGATAATTTTACATTTTGTTTAATTGTATTTTAGTTTTTGTGTCTTTTGAAAATTTTATATTATTCAAAAAACTATCCAAGTTTTTATATTTGTGATATAAAAACAGGATATAATATTATTAAATAATGAAATTTATTTGGCTTTTGTTTTTCTAGGAAATTCAAAAGGACATTGTTGGTTAATTGAGATTTTGTCACTTTTGGCTTGTTTCTTTGGTGTAACTAACTAAATTGGCAAGTACTAATCTACTAATTGGCTTATAAAAATTTTTTTGAATAAAAAATTTTCTGAAATATTCAAAAGAAAAAAATTTCCTAATTATTGAAATAGTTTTCATAGATTTATCGAGTAAGCAAATTGGTCATATATATATTTAAAATATCTAAAATTTTGGAATTTATTCTTGACTTCTGTAAGGTCTGAAATTCTAAATAAGCAATTATAAATATTTTCTAGCTATATAAAAAAACTAAATAAAAAATTCATTTTTTGTTTCTCTTTGGAATCAACTCAGTTTGCTAGAGTTGTGATCTTTGTTTTTTATCGCATGTGTTTTTCTTTTTGTGGATAGTTTTAGTAATTGATTTTATTATTGTTTTCAATTTTTTTTGCATTAAATTTATTTTACAAATTAGTTTGCTGCTATTTCCGAGACAGAATGTGCACGTCGCCGTTTTGTTAGCTGTTTCCAAAATCTTCGATTTAAGGAGGGTTTTTCCTAAAATATTAAAAAAAATTTATTTTTATTTAAAAAAAAATTTTTAAATTTTACTTACTATATCTTTACGTGGTGATAAAATTCGCTTGTCAGCACTTATGCTATTATTTGAGTCATTTAAGGAATCCTTTGAAAATATTTTTGTTAATTGATTTTCAGAATTACGTCTTGTTAGAAAATTAAAACTATAAAAAGAATAAAATGGTAATATTTAAAGTTTATTTTGAAAATATCAAGTCTTTTCGAGGGTGCTTTAATAAAAATGTTAATATCTAAGTAAGATGTATATATAAAAAAAATTTCTTAAAACTGCTTGTGTCTTGACTATCAAAAAACTTAAAAACTAATTTTTTTATTTTACTTACAAACGATTCCCTTTTGAATTGGATTTTGGTGATAATTGTTTAGCTGTTATATCAATTTCAATTGTCTTCGATGCAGAAGTATTCTTCATCACTGTTTTCATCATCACTGGTGAGCCATTCTTCAATTGAGACATGCAATATATCTTCTCTTGTTTCGCTAAGAGCTCCAGATCGCTTAATATATTCTCTTCTGCGTTGTTGTTGGACTTTTTGTTGTTGACGCCGTTTATGACGTTTCCGACGATTTGTCCCACATATACAGAATTGTTCCATGTATTTTGATTTTGTTGTTGTTGTTGATGCTGTAGCTGCTGATGCCGATTCTGCTGTTGTTGATTGTAATTGAGATAATTCGTTCTTAATCTCCGATTTAGCATTGGTGTGTCGATTTTCGAATTTCGCTGTTGAGAGTAACAAATGACAGCCTCCTTTGGTTGAATGCGATTTGCTGTTCGGCTCAATAAATCTCTTCCTGTTAGACGATGAAATGTAGAGAGGTCGTGACTTTTTTTAAGAAAAAATAAAATATTTATATATATTGTATATATATTTATATTAGTTTCATTTATTTACCCAAGAATGGCGGTTAGATCTGGTCCAGGATCGTAATTTATTAAATCTTCGTCTCCTAATATATCGTGATTGAGTGCTAAGCGCATCTCTAGACGAGGACTTAAACCTGTACCATGGCCAGCAACTCCTTGTGATGGGCTCATTGATGGTGTCGTTGTTGCTGTTGAGGTTGTCGATGTATCTGATATTGTCATTAATGTTGTCTGTGTCTCTGCCGTTTGTTGTTGATCTAGGTATAAATTTTCTTTCGAGAATTTGATATTGTTGTTCATTAAAATTGCTTCGGTGTCGTTTTGTTTTATATTTTTTACATTCTGATGGTAATAAATGTCAGCAATATTTCCATATTTTTTTGAATTGTCCATCTATTATTTAAAAATAAGACAAAAATAATTTTTTTGGAATTTTATTATTTATTGAAATAAATAATAATCAATACCTCTTGATCTTTCTCGGTTTGTATTTTTGATGTTTTTAGCTCTGATTGGGTAAGAAGTAGACGCCTTGGTGGTGGTGGAGGTGGTGAAAATTTCGCTGTTCTCACATTTGTTGAATTGTGAATTGATATTACTTTTGTTGAATTTTCTTTTAATGTTTGATTCGTTGTCATTGTTGTTTCGATTTTTGTTGTTTGTTTTATTAAATTTTGAGTTTGTATTATTGATATTTGATCCTCTAAATTTCCAATTGAATAACTTAAATTGTGCCCATTTGCCGATGCTTCCCCCTACCAATTTTTGGAATAGAATTCAACTAATCAATTCGGGAAGTAAGTTTTACATCTTATATGGTGTTTGTTTTAATTTTTTTTAATTATTTTTTTTATAGTTTTATTTATTTTATTTAAAATATTTTTGTCTTAAGTTGGAAATTAGTGCAAGATGACATTAGGGTTCTACAATCTGACTATTTTCACAATAATGTTCTAAATAGAAAAAAAATTCAAATAAATAAATAAAATAAATGAATTTCAATGAGTTAACTAAGGATTTTATGAAAAATAAAATAAATGAGAGCTAAAATTCATAATTTGACTAAAGCCATGCAATTTTTCCTTCTTACCTTTCTAGCTGCTTCACATTCCAATTGAGCCTTTTCTTCATCACTTTCAGTTTCCTCTTCAAATAGTGGCTCTAATCTTCGCCTACAAAATATTGTCAACTTTTCTAATATTTTACTAATAAATGATAATTAAATATGAAAAAATTTTATTTATTGTGTTAAACTAAATGTAGTAGCTACAGATTTTTTAGATTAATAGATTTATCTATTTGTTTTAAAGCTATTAATAAAATTGTGCTAAATATTTTCTTTTCTATTTACTATATTAGTAATAATTTATTAATTTATGTAATTAAAATTAGATGGATGTCTACAGTTTGATATATTGATATACTTAAAATTGCAGTAGTGATAGCTAAAAGTCTTTTGCATTAAAAATTGTTATCAAAATTTGAATTTATTTTCCAGTATTTAAGAAAAGCAAGCTTCTTAAAAGTGTAATTTAGGGTAATCTACCCCACATCCTTCTTCCAGAAGTTAGTGGGTAGTGGTAAAATTTGTAAAAACTGTTTGAATAAAATTATTTTAATTTAAAAAACCACTTTTAAAAAATTATATTCATTCATTTAATTAAATTATCAAATTAATTAATTTTGAAATTTGGCCGAAAACTATTTTAAGAAAATTATTCAATTATTAAGAAAGTTTTCAATGTGTTTTTTATGAATAATATTTTTTTTTTAATAATAACACTAGTAAAAAGAAAAAAACATTAAAATATAAAAAAGAGTAAAATTTTATTAAAAAAAATAACATTTTAAAAATTATATTAAAATTTCTATAAATTGTTATTATTTTTTTTATATTTAGTAATTTTAGTCTTTTTTTTTTCCAATTAGATTTAAGTCACAAAAAAAATTTGTCAAGAAAATAATAAATAAATTTTTCAGCTTTGACGCTAAATTTTAACAACTTTCAGACTAAAATCAAAATACAGCTTAAAATTTTTTATTTTATAAATAAGATTTTTGGAGCCCACTGTATATGTAAGAACTTTAAATTTCACACACACACTTAAATTCAAACAACAGATTTTAAGCGTGAAGGCACTTTTGTTTGGTGGAAATTTAATAGAAAGTTTTTTTTGAAAATTTTAGATTCTTATAAAACTTTTCATATTGGGAGAGTCGAGGTAAACGCCTTCAAAAAATTTTCTAGCAATATTTTTTAGGAAGTACTTGGATTAAATATATACTATAAATTATGTAAATGAATATGTATTTGAGATTTGAGATTAATTAATGGCAACTATAATTATAACAAGTATAAAACAAATTAAAATTTAATAAATACTTAAATATAACATATCCCAAAAACTAATATTTTAAATACTTATGTTCTGCCTTTGTTTTTATATACTTCGTTTTTATTTCATTCATTAGAAATATATTTGCTCATATATTGTTCATATTCCTTGTATTTAAACTAAAAAATTCTTTTTATTCTGAAATTGCCTTTACTTAAATTTATTTCATAGCAAAGTTGGCAGTGATTGTATACATTGAGATGATATTTGACACAAATAACTTCCAATAGGCTCTAATAGGAGCAATAAGTTAATTCAAGAGCAGTACAATTATAATCAAAACGGAAAATTTTTAGCTGAGAAAAGTATTCTTAATTATCTATTGAACTATTTTTTGCATAATTATGCTCAAAAATTATTATTTCCTGGTTGAAATAGAAATTGGACTACTGAAAAATAGTTCATCAATTCCCAAAGAAAGTTTTCTCGGAACTGAGTTTTGCAGGATGATTTTTTTATGATTTTGCAATCTTAATTAGTAAAGTTTTATTCTCAATTGAGAGAAACAAATTTAGACAAATTTAGTACGTTTTGCCCTGTATGCCAAAGTTTTAATGTAATTTTTACATATATCATAATTTTTATAATAAAATTAATAATTATTATGTTTTTTACACTATACAAATTTTTTATTGCATCTCATATAACCGTTTGTAATCAATCCTAGCTACAAGATATCTCGTATGTCGTATGGGTTAAATTCACTTAAATCAAATTCAAGCAAATTCACTAATTTGAGTTTGTAAAGAGAAAACAATCAAATTCTGATTATTGATTTGAAAATCCTTAGATTCGATATGAAAAGAATTAACAAGCTTTCACAGAATGTTTCCGAAGAATAGACTTGATTCAGACCAAGCTCCGGAATATAAAAATATCCGTGTTGTAGAAAATCGGTGAGTTTAAATATTATGTGTATAGGGGATGGTTTTTCAGGGGTGGCTTACACCCCTAAAATGCATGAATATGCAGGAATAAAAAATTCAATATCCACTATTTACATGAAAAAACGTAAAATTAGCATGTAAAAATTGTTAAATGCACGTATATATTGGATTTATTCGATTTTTGGCATAAGGAGTAGTTTACCCCCTAAAATGATTTTTACGCCCAAACCCAAAAATACATCGATTTTGTGTCTTAATTTCCTTTATAAGGAAAACAATAAATTGAAATTTTTGAAATTCCACAAATTTTAAAACAAGTTTAAGAGGAAAAAGAATTGATTTTCCTGAATGAAAAATAGGGGTGCAACCCCAATAAATTTTTTGTCAACAAACACCTTTTAATTTTAAAGACATATAATTATTTTTTGATTTTGTTTGAAAATAATAATTAGAACTCGAGTTATAGTGAAAAGTTTGTTTTTAGGGGTAAGCTTTGGGGGAAGTTTTCCCCCCTTTAATGTTTAAAAAATTTATTAATGAAATCACTAGAATTTTTGAATGGATCACTGTGGTATAATTTCACTCATTAAATTTTTCTTAATAGAAACTAGATCAATTATAAGATTAAAATATCCTAAAATCACTATGCGGCTATTTTACATTTGTTATCATTAACAAAGAAGATCGAATTTTGCTTCTTAAGTTTTTTAAGAAAAAATAAACCTAAGTTAAATTAAAGGCGGGTATCATATTTAAACTAAGAAATTTTTTAACAAGACCATGAAAAATTTTCTCTTTCATCGTCGTTCGAACCAATTTATCAAAGTTTTCGTGTAACTTGAAAAAAACTATAATTTAATAGAGTTTTAAATTTTATAGCACTAAAATTAATTATTGTTAAAGGAGGCTTTAAAGTTATTTAATCTAATTTTTGAACAGAATTGAAACTATGAACATCTAACAATAAGAAAAGATTTGTCAATTGCAAAATTGAAGTATTTATTTACCTTGGAAGTAGTCCTCGAATCGTGCTTGCTGTCATTGGTGGGGCCATTAAAAGTTCATCCATCATTAATTCAGTATCATCGTCACCATTAAGTGAAGAACTAGATTTAGTCGAGGACTAAATTTAAACAAAAGAAAGAAATATAAATATTATTTGAAAATTAAATTTTATTTTATTATAATTAATCTTACTGAATGTGTATTATCCGAATTTAAATTAAATCCATTTTCATCATTTTCACCACCACTTGTTGGTGTACCCCATATTTCTTCTCCAGATGTTGCACCCGATATACATTCATCAATTTGTTCATCATCAGTTAATTCCTTTGTTTGTTCATTATTCCAACGTCCCAAATATTTATCAATAAATGCACGTGATTCTTCAAAAAATGACATTTTTCCAACTACAAATGAACCAGCTCTAGCAGTCCAATTTCGTAATGAAGTCTCATTATTACTATCATTATTATTATTATTATTATTATTATTATTATTATTAAATATTTCACGTGTTATTACTTCAAGATCATCTTCAAAATCTTTTTCTTCTTCTTTTTCCTTTTCTTTTTCATCATAATTAACATCATTATCATTATTATCAATATCAGTTTCATTTATATCATCAGTTGAAAGCTTTTCTAAACTTGACAGTGTACCATAACGTTTTAATTTTATATTTAAAGAATGATAGGGTGGATCTTCATTTTGTGGTGATTCATCGGGTGAATCGTCTGATATATTTTCAATAATTGCTTGACGTGGGATATGATTAATAGTTAATTGTTTTGGTGTTGATGTATTATCCCATATACTAGTACTAGTTTTAGATAATAGACTATCTGGTGTTGGTGGTAAAATAGATATTGTTGGTGTTAAATTATTAGCATGTACTAAATTAACAGCTGGATTAAATTGTGCTAAGCCAATTAATACAAGTGACCAATCTTCATCATTTTCTAAGTTTTCTTTTTGAATAATATTAATATCTGGAATATATTCTTTACATTTACAATTATTTTGAACATTTTTTGGTTCTTTGGGATTCATTAATTTAGTAACATTATCAATAATTTTGCAACGTTCTTGTTTTATTTCATCTGGTTTAATATTTGTTTGTGTAAAATCTTTTGGTGTACATTTACAATCACATAATGGAAATTTTTGATTATTATCTAAACTTGTAGGACTTTTACAGTAATTTTGTGTGGAAATAGTTGATATTGGTGTTGATGTTGTTGTTATTGTTGAAATAGTTGTTGACGTATTTATGATTTTTATTGTTGAAATTAAATTTTTTATTTTGTTAGCATCATTATTATTTTCACCAATATCAGAAATATTTCCATTTAATAACCTGGTGGGGGAGGATGTAGTACAAACTACATCAAAATTATTAATACTATTATTAATATTATTAATTGTTTCTACACAATTTTCTATAATATTAGGAATATTTTCTGTTGGAATTTGTGTTGTACTATAAGCAGACATCTGACAGCAACGATTTGGTGATGATTGACTATGCTGTACCTTTAGCGAATTAATTAATAGCGATGATGATGTTAAATGTTTCTGTTTACAATTTCTATGACAATGATGACAAACTGATAATTTATCTAGCATATTTATATTGGGGCTAGAGCGTACTGTGATCTATTTCAAATAATTATTAATTAAATTATAAATGTAATATAAGGTTTCTTATTTTTTTAGTTTTGAATATTATAAGTATGTATATGTCTAAATCTCAATTTATATTATTAATTATAATTATATATTTTTAGATCTTTGAACTTGCATTTTATATTTTAATTAAATAAAACCATAAAATTTTTAATATAAACTAATCGTAATTCTTTTATTTTGAAATAGTTAATGGCAAGGTTTTTGATTGATTTTGATAATTATTATTGTTTTTAATGTTTATTAAAATAATTAATCCAAAAACAAGCTAATAAATACTCAACAAACTGAATGTTTCCATCTTTTCGTAATGAGGAAGTTTAAAAATCTTAACCAATGCTGGCACATTTTTAAAAGACTTACAATCTACATATGTATATACAAAATTATTCAACGCCTAAATTCCTCAGAGTTGTTTATAAAATAACACTAATTACTTTAAATTTGGGGGAAAAATAATAAAAATCTCAGCGTAAACTCTCTTGATCTCAGACTATCTTTCATAAAAAGATTTTCAGGTTAACAATTTTGTATAAACTTTTTAAAGATACAAATAAGAACTCAAGCCTAGCTGCTAAAAAAACTTTGCATTAGATAAATCTTAGAAATAATCAGTGATGTCCAAGAAACCTCTGAGGTCTACCAGCTATTAGCAATAAGACTTTTTGTTAGGAATAAGGATTGAGCAATTGAACAGTAGACAATGATAAGTGGATTTGACCTGCAAGGAATGACATGAAATTAAGACTGTCTAATTGAATTTTTTAATATGTAATTGCTTATATCGATCTCCTGAGGATAACAATTCATAGTCTATATGTAGATAGGCGTTTTACATTCTATAATAGACAAAAGTAGATTAAAAATTTATCTGAGACTTTTTGTTAATGTTTAAATATTCTTAAGTCTATTGTAAGTCTTTGTTCTTGTAATTAGTTAACAAAAGGAGAAGATAGCTCAAAGTTTTTTCAAGAATTTATATATTTTCCATAGAACCTACACTCTTCTCTAAGTATGATAACATGTAACATACAATGATTTAAAAAGAAGTTTTAATCAAATTAAAGAATATAGTCCTGATTTAATGAATTATATTTTCTAAGTATACAAATCAAACATAAATAAAAATTTTTTCTGCATTCAATTACGCATTCAACTCATGTAAGTAAAATATATAAATTAAGGACTAAATATAAAATTGTATGTATCAAAAAAATAATAAAAAATATTACCTGACTATCTGATGTACTACGGGATGGAGTTTTAATATCCTCTTCATCACTAATGGGAATTTCTTCAACACCACTAAATCTTCTATCACCATTGAATTTTATTTTTGAATTATCTTTTTTCAAATTTAATTCTTTTGTTCGTTTTTCAAGCTGTTCTCGTGTCCAAAATGTTATGTGTTCTTCTTCTTCTTTTTGATTTAAGACTTGTTTATTATTTTCTTTGATATCTTCTTCTGTTTTATTAATTGCTTGCATGGCATTTTCTTGTTGTTTATCTAATTGTCCTTTCATCCAATTTGCTAAATGTAATGCACTACTTTTTGGCGTCCCCGTTTTATTAAGTATTCGACATTTTTCATCGATTAATTGTTCAATCTGATGGGACGGATTATTGCGACGGTTCTTCATATGCAAAAAAAACAAAAATATACAAAAAAATAAAAGTTAATTTTATTTTAAGTAATTAAGTTTTTTACTATCGAAGATATGAGTTTCCTTTTTTTAATTAATTAATTTCTGTGTTATAATTAATATTTGTCAAGAATTACTCTTTTGATTAGGAATTATTATTATTACTAAGAAATTTTTTTAAAAAATTTTGGTAAATTGAATTTGGTGAATTTGAAGGAAAACTACTAAAAGACCCTTTTATATACATATATATATTAAAATGATTTTGTTTAAACTAAATATGCGATATCAATGTGGGAAGTTATTAGAAAGTGCATTTGATTTAGGTTTATGTATTTTTAAATTTTTCTGTTGAAATGAAATTGGTATTTATTGCTCAAAGATTTATTGAGCTACTGTACATCACCTGCTATAGCTTAATAGAAAAATAATCAATTATTAGAAAAGTTTTGTTAAAAATCTATCAAGAGTCACTTTGTGGATATATTATTAGCATTCATTTGAACTAAATAAATTTTTGCGCATGAAAACGAACGCACACCAATAAATTACCAACTGAAATATTTAAGAGTGTAGTTATTAAAGAAAACTGTTTATTTTGTCACACAAACGTTCTAGTACAGAAGCTATTCAACTATTCAACTGGATATTACTCATGAGATCAGGAAGCTGAAATATACTAAACTACTTGAAAAGACATAAATAACTGAAAATGTAGGGAGTTGGGTTCAGCTGAGCCCCCACATGTCTTGCTTGATGTGCTTTTCAAAAAGTAGTAATAATTTAAACATATTAAGATAAATAAAATTAAACTATAAACTATATTGCAAAACTATAGAATCAGATTTGGAACCATAAAATAAAAATACTAACCAAGCTTGTTCCAACAGAAAAATTACTGGAAAATTTACTGTCGTAATTACTGAATTTTGGGAATTTTGAATAAAAACTTCAAGATGCGCCGCAGTTAATTACTATTTGTGGAGCTCATCTGTTAATAAAAAATTCGTCGTGGATCATATGACGGTTTATAAGAGAAATTTGACAGTTTTTGTTTGGACATATGCAGACATTAGTAAACACGTCAGAAATTGTTCTGTGTGAACGTAGTCTAGTACGTAATGAAATGAGTTAAAGAATTTTCGTTTAATATATGGGAGAGCACTGTATTTTTTTTCTGAGGAAATAAATTAATTTAAATGAGTCTCATTTTGCAAAATTTATAACCAAAAATAAGTTACAAAAGGAAATGTAATTCTTAAATGCAAAAGTAAATGAAATACTACAAAAAATAAAATAAAATTGAAATTTAGCTACCCTGAAAGTTTGCAACTTTCATAACTACTAAAAGTTATTTGATGTACTTTGCCCTCGAGAGATGTCTCTTACTCACCACTTTGTTTGGTGCGGAAATTAGATGCACGATGATAACTATGCTTAGTGATAAAATATGGAGAGGAAATGGATAACAAAATAAATTGTGATGGTCTCATTTTGATTAATTTTGAGAAATATAGAAAAAAAAAATCATTAAATATTATTAGAAAGATTTAAGGTAAGAAAAATTTGTGTGTACCAAAAATTACCTTTGACTAAAAACGCTTGATTTTGCAACAAAAATTAGTAAATTCAGTTTTTGTGGAATGAATATTATTAATATTAAGAAAAATAAATAAACGAAAATAATTAGAAAATGAGCCCATCACAAATTATTATTATTAATATGAATTTTGGTTTTTATATGTCAAAATACTTTTTTTGGTATTTTTATATAATTTTTTTAAAATTATTTAGATAAAAACTCACAAGCGTTTTTATTCAAAGAAAATTTTATTTTATAGTTTGGCAATACTTTAGATAACATTAATTTTAACAAAATGATTTTTTTTTTCTTTTTCTTCTTCTTTAAATACTTTCAGTGCACACACAAACAACATGAAAATTAATAGTAAATATTTTTCATTGTTTTCTTTTATAAAATTATAAGAGTTTGACTCAATCCAATATTTTTAACAAAATGAGCAAATATATTTTTATTATTATTACTTAAATAGTAATTTTTAAAAAACTAAGTTTATTTGTTATAAAATATTTGTTGGTATTTTAAAATGTTACCATTTGGGAAATATTTTTCAAATATAAGAAAAGTTTTGATTGCCTTAATTTAGATGTAATTTTTTGTTTGTCTTTGAAACTTTTTGTTTTTAATACAAATAGTTAACTTGCAACTGTTACTGAATTTGATTTTAATTCTTATAGATTTTATAAATCTAGCTTAGAACAAGGGAAAAAATTACATTTTTTTTGAAAAAAAATATCAAATAAGGAAAGATAGCTTAAATTTTTTACACATAAAAATAATATAATAGATTGATTCAATTATAGCTGCATCTATCAAATAACAGAGTTGATAAAATAATTTGTGGTTTTAAGTAATTTTTTTATCCTTTAATTAATCAGTTAGATAAGATTGTTTTCTATAGGTAACAGATGGCTGATATCTGTTTAGCTAACACAATTGCTTTTTATAAGGAAATTTATATTGATAAAAATGCATAATATTTACAAAGTTGCTATTAGGAGAAATAAATACGGAAAAGTAACTAAAATTTAAATACCGAAGATATTTTTGTTATAATATATATGTTAGAAAAATCAAAATTCCTAAATGTTTATACAGCAAATTTGTTCATTGTAAGTAGAAAAAATGAAGTATAAAACTATTTTCGAGTTTTTATCAAAAAAAAAATTTATCAATTAATTTATATTGATAATTGAAAAAATTTAAGCTTATTGTGTTACAAAAAGCAGAAAGTCAGATTTACAAAAATAAAACTACTAAAGTCAAATTATGGCATAAAATTCAGTTAAAGACTTTAGGAAATGATAAAATTTATCAAAAAACTGCTTTTCTAGTTTTAGTCTTTGGTAATCAATGATCAGAATTAATGAAGTTGTCAACAAAGAATATGTACTCATTTTTCAAGTTTAAAATAAATTTGGAAGACAAATGTTGATGTAGAATAATATCTTGATTACAAGCAAAAATTGTAGCAAAAACTGCTATACAAATATGAAAAAGGCGTCATATTCGACAAACATAATGAAAAGTAATCACATCTAATACCGATTCTCCATTAAGGTTTATACATATTATTTCAACACATGGGAAGAAAGAAATATGAAATGAATGTTTATGTGCAACCGTGTCTTAAAATACAGACTTTGAAAGTCTGTATAAGCAAAATTTTACCATTTACACACTTTTTTTTGACATTTCCATTAAATTTCCCTAAATATTTTTAATACAGATTATTGGCAATGGAGAAACGAATTTTTTGTAAATGAGGCTAATACACTGTACAATTTTCAGTGGAGAATGGGAATTCTTTTGCTGTTGCTATTCTTTTAATTTGTTGTTACTGTTATCAGTAAAGAGAGCTTGGCATTGTTTATCTGAAATACAACTTTTCCTTTTCTGCTTTGTTTGTTCAGTTTAATTTAATTTTTTGGGATACAAAAAAAAAAAAAAAATTTAATCAAATATAGAGACAAAAAAATGTCTGCCTTTAGTTTATTTTAATAAATGTACTGTAAAAATAAATTTCATGAAATTACGATGGGCTATAATAAAAAATAACAATTTTTACAGTCTACATTAATTTTTCAGTTCAGTTTACTCAATGATGGTCTGGAATTTTGCTTTTGAAAATTTTCTATTAAAAAATAATAAATAACGGTAACTAAAATCTATTACGACTAAAAAACTAAAGAGAAGACATGAACAAAACTAAATTTTTTCGCTATAGGAATCAATTTTATATGAAATACTGTTGTGAATAGTCCAAAAGAGTTATTTAACATCACAATGACGTCATTCAAAAATCAGTTATTAGTGTTTGCAAGAAAGAATGAGTGCTCTTAGAATGAATGGCTTCTATGTATTTGAGATCAAGTAAATATATATCTGAGGGCGTTTTTTGATCATATTATTAATTCATTTTATATTTAAATTAAGGTAAGGTAAAAAAAGGGATAGTAATATTTAACAAAATACAATTAAAGACTTGGAATAAACTTTGAAAATTCATTAAAGAAGATCGGGATAGTATAAGTAGAAAAATAATAACAACTCAATTTAGAATATAGCAGAAAGGATGAAATTAATAGTTAAATTGACAGATGGCCACATTAAAAGCTTAATAGCTCAAAAGATACTTTCTGTATAACTAATTAGATTTTAACTATAAAATTATTAAAAATTTTGTTAAATTTTTAAAAATAAAATGTGGTAGAATATATTTACTATGAATAACTACTAGTTTCACTCTATACTCTTGAATGTGTGATTGTATGAAAATAATGTTTCAAGCCGAGGTAGGTATTTGATTCTTAATCCTACTAACTAATTTACAGCCTTAGTCTCATGAAATTTCTTTATTTTTATTATTTTTATTTTTATTCTAATATCAATTTATCTATCTAAATATATTTGGAAAAAAATTTAATACCTATTTTCAGATATTTTTATATCTGCATAAAAATGTGCAATAACTTCCTGTCAGAGTCACAAATCCAATGAATCAGGAAGTGTTGGATGATAAGGTAATACACCAAATGGATCATCATTGAAAAATATTTTTTCTTCAACATCATTATAATATGATGGATCAAAATTAACTTCATGAAAATCTAAATCTAATTCTAATTTATCCCATGAACTACTCGATGTACTACTTGAAATATTTCCAGTAATTTCTGATTCAATATATTCATCATCATTATCATTATTTATTTTTGTAATTTTTTTATTAGAATTATTAATTTTATTTAATTTTTGATTATTTATATCATTTGATAATGTATCTAATGAATATCTTTTATTACATAATTGATTTGAATTATTTGATTTTATTATTTCTTCATTTCTTTCATTAACTGCAATAAATGAACGTCTAACTGAACTTAATAAATTAATTAATTTACTATTACCAATTATATCTTTTTTTTCAATTTTAGTTATATTATTTTTATTTAAGATATTTTTTTGATATTCATTTGTTGTTGTTTTATCTGAAATTAATTCTAAATTATCAGTATTTATTCCTATTTTGCCATTTAAAGACTTATTAATAATTTCTTGTTCTGAATTACCATTAGCATTTATATTTTTAGAATAATTCGATAATAAATTTGAATTATTAATTAAAAAATTTTGATTTGATTCAATAATTGGCATAGCTAATTTATTAATTGGATTTTGAATTGAATCCTTAATTATTGTTTCGCATTTGGGTATTGTAGTTATTGTTGTTATAGCGGTAGTAGTAGTATTAGTAGTTGTAGTAGTTGTAGTAGTAGTAAAAGATGTAGTAGTAATGTTAAAAGTAGAATTTGTCACAGTACTAGTATTTGTTGTTGTTATTATTGTTGACATATCTTGAGTTTTTTGTAAATTATCACAATTAATTTGTGTTTGTAATAAACGTGATGTTAAACGCACCTGTTGATTTTTTAAATTAATACTATCCATAGATGGTAATTTCATTGAGACAACTGATGCTGCTCCAATATCACTTAATGGTACCAATGGATTAAGTATATCTGGTGAATCTAATGGACTTGATAATGGTGTTGAGCCAAGTGCTGCATTTATTAAAAATCTAAAAACAAAACAAAAAAGATATAAAAATAAAGTTAGCTAAAATTTTATTTTTGGTAATTATAACTTTTTGAAACTTTTGTGTTTTTGTTTATTTTTAATAAGTTGAAGGGTAATTGCTTAGATTTTATGTTTTTCTAATCTAAACCCCCATAAAATTTTATTTTTGAGAGATAATAAGGATAAAGGTGAGCTCAATATTACGCTATATAAACAACACATGGTAAACCGTGCACATGTCCTAAATCCAAAGGAGTAGAGAAGCTTTGCAAAAGCATACAATTATGCAATATGACATCCTTGCATTTGAGGAGTCAAGCTAATTTGATATTTTTATTAATCAAAAACACGATCTCTCGTCAAGTTCTATCACTAGGATATTATTTTGATTCTTAAAATATCGTTTATAGTAAAAGGAACAAAAAACTAGAGGTTGTGCGATATTGGGGATCATATATCTACTATTTCAGTATTAACGATAACTTTCTCCGCAATAGTAATAAGGAATTTCATTCTAGAATGCCCATAAAGGTTACTATCCTGGCTAATTAATTTTTCATTTATTTTGTTTTTCATCATAAGCGATTAGGAGTTTTTGGCGTTTATAGCTCAAAAAGTTTTCCTTAAAATATTTTGAAATTTCAGAACTATCTAAGATCCTTTAATTATGTTAAATACCAATTCCGCAATATCTCCTAAAGCTATACTTTAATTATGGAAAATTTTCTAAACTAAAAGTATTTTTAGTGCCACAAATGACATAATACCATAAATACTTTATTAATTTATTTACAACATGAAAAAATCATACTTACATTTGTCGTTGTAATAAATTTTGCCAAACAGCTTTTAATTCTAATGATGGTGCACGTAATAATAAAGTTTTTCGTCTAATATTTCGTTTTGGTGTTCGACTTAAATCGGGTGCACAATATGCTGTTGGACTTTCTGCTGCTCTTCCATTTGGATCAACTGTTATACGGAATTCAGCAGCTAAATAAATTAAAAATTATATCATAAGAAAATTTTTTATAAATGGGGCATTATAAGTGAAATAGGTTATGATCTGGAAATAATGTCTCTGATTTGATTCACTTTAGTCGTGAAATACTTTGCTTATCGACATCATTAAAGTCACAAAAAATACTTCAATTGGTTTTAAATTTTGAGATAATTTATACTTAAGTCAAAAATAAAAATCTGAGACACCTAATTTCTAGATTATAGCATATTTAGCTTGAAAAATCTTATGTATAGATAAAAATAATTACATTTTTTTCTTAAATGAAAACAAGAATCAACAATATTGGTAATCGGGAGAGGTTCTTCAGTTATAAATAGTACACGATCTCTACTGACTTTAGCAAAAACTATAATATCACTGAAAAGTAATGTCCAATATGGTTTAATTGAACGTCCTTCAATTCTAGATAAATCACCACCAAATATCCATTGTCTACCCTGTACAGCTAATGTAAATGGTTTACATTTGGTAAATACCATACGTGATTCTAAATCTTGTAATGTTAATAAAGGACGTCCTTCACCTAATGGTTCCATTAAACCACCACCAACTGTTATTTCACGATATGCTGCTTGTAATTCATTAATAACTGATACAAAATTTTTATGTTCTTCACTATCAATACGACAATGTGAGGCAAGTAATTGCATTAATTTTAAAATTTCACGAAAATGTTGTAATGGTCTATGAATGAACATTGTTAAATCTGGTCTTTTCCGTGGCACTTGTGGTTCAGTTATAAATGTTACAAATTCAGAATTTGGTTGTTTTGATTTATTTACCTAATATATAATTAAAAAGAAAAATAAATATTATTAAAAAGATGAAAATAACAACAAAAACAACAAAAATAAAAAATTTTTTTACCAGTACACAATCCGCTCTCTTAATACCACTGCAATATTTTTTATATGCAGCACATATTGCTGTAGTTTTTGATAAATAAACACGTGATGCAAAATTCAATTGGGGCTCCTGTTCCTGTTGTATTAATTGATCTAAAATATCTTCAGATATGCGCAACAATTCATCAATATTTTGAAATAATGTTCTATGATCATTTGGTGAAATTAGTTCTTTATGTTCAGCTAATGGTGTTACAAATCTTTGTATACCAAAATTTAATGCATTCATAAAATTTTGCTCACGATTTATTACTTGTAGTAAAAGCCTACGTCTTTGATCCTCAATAGTATGTAATGGTGATGTGGACTATTATTTCAAAAAAACAATTAATTAAATAAAAATGAATATTGTTAAAATTCTAACTAGTATTTATTTATATATAAATAAAAATACAAGAATTTCATCCTAAATTATTTTTCTCTAAATAATTACTCAAAATGACAAATGTAATATTTAAAAACACTTAAAAAAGCCAAAAGAAAACAAACCAAAGCCAGTATTTAAAATTAATTCTAGCAAAAATAAGAAAACTTTTTAATGTATATTATTTGCTTTAATTCCCGGTAACATTACGGCACATGTCAAATCATACGAGTATGATGATAAAATAAATACGTACATAGCTTTAAAGGACAACAAAGCTAATCATATTGAAAATATATGTTACATAATTTCATTCTTATGTATCCTTAGTCCGATTTAAAAGTTTCCATAAAAACTAAAAAATTCTAAAGGCAAAAGGTAAATTTCCCACAAGAAAAATTTTTTCATAAAAAATGTCAAAGGCAGCCTTTTTTAAACTAAAAAGAATAAAATTGAAGTAAATAAACTTGACAACTTAAATAAAAATGAAAATTTAGTCCAAAAAATAATACAAAAAAAATTCTTATGAATCAAGAAACTAAAACTCGAAGAAAAAATTTATTTAATGTTTTATTCAAAACTTTTATTTTTTTAATAAAAATCATAATAATTATTGTAAGGTTTAAATTTAAATATATAAGAACAAAGTGAAAAGTTCTCGTCGTGGCATAAAGATGACGTTACTTTAGAAGATATTTTGCTACAATTATCTATGACATATTTAACTTTAGTAATCAAATTTTAGCGCTTTAAATATAGCGTGCTGTGAGCATTTTATAAGATTATCAAATTCGAATACATGCAACAAAAAGATTCTTTGTTTTTGATAGTTTAATACCTCACAAAAATCCATTAAATGTTAATAAAAATTAATAACCACTCTGTTTCTTTACATTTAGTTTTCGAAAAGTAAGCGGCAGGATTCAGAAGTGGTCCCAGTTCTACTTAAGCCAATAAACGTAAAGATGACTTTAAGGAGGTTTATAATAAAGATGAAGCAATGAAAGTATATCTATAGAAAGAATTATATACATCTTACTTATGGAACTAACCATTAAAAGTAGTAATGTATAGTAATATGGGTGCCACATTTATATTAACCAGTGAAAAAAAGGATTTGATTGATTTTGTGTGGCATTCGCTGGCTACATGTAAATAAAACTTGAGTTTACCGTTATACCTCAAAAATCGAATAAAGTGTTTAAAGCAGTCATCGGTAGGTGGCCATTTTACACCAAAAAGAGTAAAGTTTATTTCATTTGCAGGTAAAGGCAAGGCTAGTATTCTTTGGGATTTAAAAGGAATTCTGTTGCTTGATTATCTGAAAAAGGGTAAAACAATAACAAAAAAAAAATATCCATTGAGACTTCTCGAATCAACTGAAAAATTAATAAAGAAAGGCAAATTTTTCCTTTGGCAAGAGTAGCTTATTAAAAATGTTTCATGTTGATTGCATTTCTTTTTTTCCATTTCGTAAAAGTATGGTTAAAAATAATAATGCTTTCAATTCATCGTATTGTGGTTGAAATGTCATAAGGAGATAAGTTTTAATTGTAGCCGGCTTAACCTAAAACCTACTATAGTTAAATCGTCAGGTAAAAGATCATATTTATTATTAAAACGATGTCTTATGTAACACATCATTTAAACAGCCTCCTAGTTATTCTATCAAAATATAATTTTTTTTCAAAAATTTGACTTTATTCATAAACGAAATTTCTTTTAAGTTAGAAACGTTCTTTCAAACCTTCTCCCAACTTCTCTACATTGAACGCATAAAGCAATTTTTTATGGCCTTGAAGAGGCTTTCAGCCTTCATTCTTTCAGTGTCTTTTTTAAGATCTATGAACACCCATTAAAAGCTGATAGACAGATTTTTTTAAAACGATGCAAAAGAGTAATCAGAGTTTAATGTCTTTAGGAAACAACATTTTTGTATTCTTTATATTCGACTTTTTTGTGATTCTTTCATCCATTTGATCCACTATGTAATTAACACTGTTAGCAGATATTTTTCCAATTGACAGAATATCATGAATATTACAAAATATAGAAGCTACAACCCTCCCTGCTGACTTTTCAATTTATGGTTGCTTTATATCACTTTTTCTGACTATAAGTATTCTGATTACCGATTTGATTCTAGACTATAGTTCTTGATGTAGATTGAAATCACCGTCGCATATCAATCAAAATATTTTTTAAACTGTACGTAGTAGGCTCTAAAAGCATCTGTACCTGTATTTATGGTGAAGTATGAGTAAATGTGGCATTCAGGTCAAAAATAGTTTCACTGACAACTCTACATTAAAAAGTGGTGAATACACTGCCTTTTGATTTTATTAAAGACTCAGTTAAATAAAGCTAAAATTTAAGTAGGTAAGTAGTAGTAAGTAGTAGTAAGTAGTAGTAAGTATTTATATTAGAATGAATAAAACAACTATTTTATCCATCAAAATATTTTGTGAAACCGTTTTACGGATTATGACTAGCAATGTCATTTTTTAAATAAATTTCAAAATATTTGGTCATTTTTAATGCAATAAAAATTGCATTCTAACAGACGCTAAAAATATTATATTGTTGCTGCTATGTTTTCAAAGTGAAACAAAAAAAAATCAATTAAAAAAAGTTCAGGTCTTTTTGTACGTTAATTGGTTTTAAATTTGTTTTCAATCTTATACTTTTAGAATTAAAAAGGAAAAAAGAGGTCGTTGCTGTGATATAAAACTCATTTTTCGATTAACAAAATGAATTTCATTAGAAAATAAATCAAATAAAATGTTGATGAATTTTGATTGAATAAAATATCATCAGAAAGTTTATTTTAAATTAAAATTTGTTCAACACTGAATAAATTAAAAATATTATAATAATTGCAAAATGATAAAAATAGAGATAGATAACAAAATACTTGTTTTGTTTTATTCGTACACCTATGAGTGATATCCTTCTTGAATTTCAGATAGTTTTGATGGTTATTATTTATATACATTACTTTTGGAACAAAAATCTATCGCAAGCTTTTACAGAACAAAAAATTATAAGGTAAATAAAATTCTAAAACACAAAATTCTGTCTGGATTTAAGACCTTTCAAAAATGTTCTAAAAGAGAAAATTGGCTTAAATGAATAAAATATTTTCAAACTTACATTATCAGTATAAAAAAAATAAACAAGTTGAGGAATAAGTTAATGTTACAATTCTGAAAAAATCTTTGGAAATTATTGACCTGATTACATGGGAGTCACACAGACAAAATATGATCTTATTCTTAATGATCATTAGCACTTAATGATAATATTTCCCTGTGGGTCTGTAATATTTACGTAATATATTATCAATAATATTACAAAAAATATTATGTAAATGATCATCTGACAACCCCAAGGGCATATTTACTTTTCGTCGTAGCCCTTTGACAACTGAATCATAACAATATCATTTATAGTTACTTGGAATATAGTAATTTTTTCATTTTAGTAATTTTGTATTTTAGGTAGCGAAGTTAAATAACTTGTTTTTAATCTAAATACTATTTAAAAATAAACAAAGTCTGTGAAAAAAAAACTGTCAAAACTCAAATAACACTATAAGCTGCTTTGGAAATATTTCATTTCGCCTGTGTACCACCGAAATTGTAAGAACTAAAATATGATCATTAATGATCGCATTTTGTCTGTGTGCCTCCTATGTTAGGCAACCATAATCACTTTTAAGCTTTTTTGATGCTCATTTGTTTTTATTTAAAGATTATTTTGCATGTTTGCAATTATTTAAAAGCATGGCGAAACATCGAAGACTTAAACCATTTCCAAGCAAATAAAAAATGAAGTTTTGTGGAAACTATGAAAGACTGAATTTTTTTCATTCCACTTCAAAAGCACTTCATATTTTTATTTTCTGACTAATCTCAAAACATGACCCTTTACTTTATTTTGAAAAAATTTAATTTTATTATTCTTAACTGAAACTGTGAAAAAACCGAGAAAAATCGCCGTGACCGTGAAACCAATTTATTTATAGCGTTCCAAATAAGCAAAATGAGCAATTTTATAAATAACACCGGGATATAGATAAATAATTCCATTTGTAGCCTTAACGTCACATATACATATATGGCACATCGACAAAATGAAAGCTTTCTTTATAAAATATCAAAATATGACAAAAATTATTCTATATATCTCTTAATATCAGTCAAGTGGCAAACCTAATAAGAAAATGCAAAAAAGGAGTTTTTGACAAGCTCACGAAAATTATTCTACTTCAAATATTTTTGATATTTTTTTATACTATTTTAATTAAAAACTGTTTGTCACTTACTATAGGGTAACTAGTGTTATTATTATAGGAAAATACAAAATGAGTGTTATTAAGTATCTAATAAAAATAAATAAAAGTATAAAAAAACCTCAGCTGGTCTATATTTATTTCATAATATCCAACTGAGCTTTATTTTTTAATTTTGAAAAATATTCAGTAATATTTTTCATTTTAGTAAGTTAATGATTAACAAAACGATTAATCATACAAACTTTGTATTATTTAGTAAAAATTTAACTTAAAATATGTTTTATACTGATAAAAACTTACCTAAAAAATCAAACTAAAGAAATTAGAAAAATTGAAATAAATAAATTAAATAAGTTCAAGCTGCAAAAACTAAAAATCAAATCAATATGACATGACATATCTTTTTTCTTTTGATCTTAAATTCAAGTATCGATTATCCTTTAGTTGTTTTTTAATGAAAAACTAAAGCCAAAAAAGTCAAAAAGTAAAACACAATTTCAATTACAATTAAGGGAATGGTATTAATAAACTACTTTTATTATTGAAGTGAAAGCAATATCTGAAAGGGTAGCAATATTCAAATTTTGAATCCTTGATCACTTTAATTACATCAAAGTATCTAATGAGAAAAGAAATTAGTAGATTTTTTTTTGTTATTTCTGAATGTTTTACATTTATCGTTAATCACGGAAAGCATCATTAGAAATAGTAATAAGCTTTTTTCTCGGCCATAAGTAAAATTTTTTTGCGTCATTCTCTTTAATTAGTGCGCAGAAGTATTTTTAATAGGATTTATTCTACTTAGATTGATAATTTCTTTTTTCTAAATTGCATTAGAGAATCATATAACATACATAAATCTATGTTGTGGCTACCGAAAATTGAAAAAATCATTTGAAGGGTTACAATTCTCAAAAACAAAGCCCTAAATGAATATATCAGAATTTTAGTTATATTTTAGAAATAAATATTCTTATATTGATAAGATTCAACTGCTCAGCAATACTTATTTTATTGCAAATATCACAAGATTAAGAAAGAATATGGTACTAGGTATCTTATTCATAAAATAAGGAAGCTTAGCTCAACAAACTACTATCAACTTCTTAACTAAAATCAATTCTATTAATAATTTACACATATGAAGTATGTTAGGATATCATTCTACGGCGAAAATCTTCTTTAAAGTCTGGTACATTTAAATTACTTTAACATTTTAAAACTGCTTTATATGCGCACAAATTTTTTCTGTTTAGTTTTTTATTCAAACTCTTTGGCTTTAACTGTAGAAGGGACATTAAATTTTTCTATAAATGTTGAGGTTAGACCTCAAATTCCCTTTGCACCACTTAAAAAGGAAAAGTCTCAAAAAGGAAGAAGTATGAATAAGGTTTAGCGGAAAAAAGAAAAATGAAATTACAAATTTTTTATTTTAGTGTTTTGTATAGAAAATATAACCTAAATGAAATTATAAATTAGCAAAAAATAATATTGTAGGCGTTAACTTTTAGACAATTTTTCATATTATGGGAAATTACAATCTCTCTATTAGGGAGATTACAAGTAATTGGTATTGTCACTGCTTAAATCAAAATAAATTTATTACATGAAGTAGATTTACTAAAAGCAATATCAAAACAATTTTTATCTGTCTACTTACTTTTTCTATCTTTAAATTTTTTAATTGAATATAAGTAGCCATATTTTTAAAAACCCACTTTTGGCATATCAAATATTTTACTAAAATTTAAAATCAAATAAATTTCTAACTGAGCTTAATAATTATATTACTCAGAAGATAGCAGACAAAATACCCAGAAGGGTATTTAATTTACACAAAATAAAAATTCTGTTGTTGTAATGTCTAGAAATAAAAATTACACTTTAGTATGGTAATAAAAAAGAAGAAAATATCTATTTAATGAATTCTCAAAGGACCAATAAGAGAATAAGTGTGAGATTTTGTAGAAACTCAGGTAAGAGTTTGTTTGTATAGAAATAAGCCCAGGCTTCATATAAACCGGCCTCAAGGACCATTTATTGCTTGTAGCCAGCTGATTAATATAATTTTTTTTTTAAACAGAAGCAACAAATATATTAAATAATACTTTTTTTGCATGTGTTTTTTTAAATAAGAAATCTCAGCAAAAATATATTTAAAGATCTTCAAATTAAGATTTTAAAAAATAAAATTTATTTATTTAAGTTCCTTATCAAACATAAGTTAAGCAAAAATTTAAAAAAATAAGCTATAAACTATGCAAAAAACAAAACTATACATTTATATATTTATATATATAAGAAAAATAAAATTTTCAAAAAAAGATTAAAACCAAAAGAAATCCTTCCTTGTATGTTCCTAAACTAAACACAAATATTTTTAAACTATAATTCCATTTCCTACCTCTTTGCTGAATGTAACTTGAGGTAAATGTAATTTACGTTTAGTTGTTTCAATTGATGTATTTGAACAGGCTATAGATGATCTAGGACCTATAGGTTCTTTTTGCTTAACTGGTATAGAAATTTCGTCAATTGTATTATTACTAGTTACACTAGGTTCACGTTTTTTATAAATAAAATTTGTTATTGATGTTGTTGAATTACGTCCAGCATTTAATGCTGTTACATTAGATGATGTTGTACGTCGAAATATTTCTAATGTTAAATTATTACCCTGCGATCGTATTAAATTAAGTACATCAGCTTCTGGCATTGTAACAACATTATGTTTATCAACAAAAATAACATAATCACCTGGCATAATACCATTTCTATCAGCTAATAAACCAGTTTCAACTTTTTCAATACGTGGTGGATGTGTCCAAACAATCGAAAAACCAAATCCTTTTTCTGATGTACGTATTAATCTTTTTGTAATTGTAAATGGTGTACGCCCAAGTACTGGTTTAAATGTTGACATTCTTCTTGTCTGTTGTTGTTGTTGTTGTTGTTGCTGTAAATTACCTGTATTCTGTATTACATTATTTTCAGGTGGATCAAGTTCAAGAAAACGTAAAAATAAGTTTTCATCAGCATCACGTTGATGCATTGCTTTTTTGCTTAATGCAATCGCTTGCCCATTATTAGCATCAATTAAATTTGTAACACTAGCAGATACACTATCCATACTAATTACATCTTCTTCAACACTAGATTGATGTTTATCTACCATTGTCGCCATATTTAAATGAATATAATTAACTGAATTTATTTCTTGTGTAGCTAATATTGGTAATGAAGGATTATCCAAACATGATCGTGATTGAAGTTTATATGAGCCATTTATTGGTTTATTTACTATATCAATGATAGGAAATGTTAAACATCCTAGAAATTCACTACACCTGAAAAGAAAAATACGTAAATTTGATTAATTTATTTAATTGTGGCATGCTAGGAATAAAAATTAAGTTCTTTATAGGAAAATATTTATTTTCTATAGAATTTTGTATGTTAATAATGCTTTCTTACACTACAGTCAAACAGACGAAGAATCTAGCTTTTGAAACTAGTTTTTTGTCTCAGTCAATCAGAAGTCGTGATGTACGTAGCTTATTAAATTGTAATCTAATCAAATTTAATCTAATTTAACTAGCAACATGAACGTGTTTTTTTGTATTCTGTCATTTGGTAGTGCTGAAAGGCGAAAATATTTTCGTTTCACCACAACTATATTTGACACTGAATATCAAATAGTGTTTATTGTTTGTTTAAAAATGGACGTTAATATGGATGTTGGTAAGTACTTTTTGATCATTTTATTTATATTTTTTTTTGAGTTGAATTGAGCTGGCAAGAAAAGTTTAGGGGAGAATGAGAAAAATTGCTTAAAAAATTTTCTTCAATATGTTGACTCATGGTCAGAAACATTTTTGGAACTTATACAAAAGATACTTTATATTTGTGTTCCAAGCAAGGTATGACTATTTTCCTTCTTACTAATTTAAAAATCAATAAAAACTCCACTTCTAGATGCTGTAATCATTTAGAAGAATGTAATTGAAAGACCAAAATAGTAAAATGAGTTTTTAAAGACACATTTAAAGCCAAGCCTTAAACTATTAAGTTGATTAAAATATAAGTAATATTTAAAAAGTATACTTAAGTGCCGGCAAAGGAAAATATTTAATTTAAAAATTCAATAAATTTATAAATAAATTAGATTTCAATCGCTAACGTTATATTCTTCTGTTTCTGAAAATTAAATGAAATTAAAGAAATTCACACTAAATATTTTAATTTTTAAAAAAGGACTAAAAAATATAATTCAGTATTGAAACGCACAGATATTATTTTTCTGAAAGTTTTTATTATATCTGTAAAAAAAAAAAATAATTTATAAAACTGAAAAAATTAAAACTTTTGTACAAAACTGAACTAAGAAATAAATTCTAGATTTTAGATACTTCAATTTTTTGATCCGTATAACTCATTAAATATTTCTTTATTTATTTTACCCCAAAATCTAATAAAATTGATAGAATCTAGTAACTTCGGACGAATATCAGTCAATTATAATTTATCTTAGAATATACACATGAATATCATGATTTGACTGTGTAGACGACTTATTAAACTTCTATATCCCACCAATTTTCTTAGTATTCCTTTCAGAACCTAATACAACTTAATTGTTTTCTTTACAAAATTAAATTTCGCTTTTTCACAAAAAACTTCTACACAAAACAAAACCAATTGTTTTTTGACAGCGCTAGATCAAAAAACTAGATTGTCTCTGTGTGTCAAGGACATCTACTTTTTATTATCATTATAATACAACCACTAATGAAATTGACCACTTGGAATGTTTCAGCTATAAGTTACCTCATTAAAACACCCATAAAGTAGGCAAATTTATTTTAATGGCTAGGTCCCAAAGTAGGCAAATTAGTAATCCTTATTCATTAAATATGCAAAATATGTAATAAAAAACACAAGATTAAAACATTTATAAATAAAAATATAGATTTCAAAAATCTCCTTTTCTCCGACAAATTAACTAAAAACACATAACATTTCCAAAATTTTGTAAAAAATTATTTTATCAAAAATTATTCTACCGGAATACATTTTTTTGAATAACAAAACTGAGTAAAACGCTAACATAAGTACTTAATACTAACTGTCTCTATTTTTCAAAACTCATTTAGTATATCTTAACTTACTTCCTCATTAAATTTCATACTTTTAACAAAAAAAATTTCTTTCGTATATAATTTAGGACAAAAATTATGTAAAAAGATTTCCTTAACCTCTGTTACTAATCATAAGAAAATAAAACTCCTTGCAAGTACTTATGCTTGAGTATTGAATACTACATATGTAGTTTTAATGAGTGTTATTTATTTTAACAGTCTCCAAAATACATCTATATATATTTATCCAATTAGATAAATCACGTAGTAACAAAATATTATACACAAATTTAACAAATTTAAGTTCAACGATTACAATACCTGCATTTAATACAATGATGGTCTAGAAATTCAACACTATTAAATACATTATAATAACTGTGTCGTGAATAAATTATCCTAGTAACATATTAAATAGAATTTTATAAAAGATTTGAAGCATATATATATATAATATGTTGAACTCCCTCTGAGGGCCCTAGTTATTTACATTTATTCCTTAGACTTGTATAATAAAAAAATTGTTGACATACTGGAAAAAAATCTATACTTTGAGATATAAGCTAAGCTTTTTAAATGAGGATGAGTCTAATGACTGTGTGGGTTTTTTCAACCCATCAGTACCATAGAGCAATAATGAATAATGGTCTCAGTTAATAGGGAAAGAGATGCAAAACTTCCCCTTGGATATATATTAAATGCTTTTTAGGTTAAATTTATGACTTGCAGCTTAAGCTTCTGTTTTTCCTTTCATTTTTTAATAGAATTGAAGTATTAGATAAAGCTTTATTTTCAATTATATTTTGTTTTTAAATTATAAATACAATTAAATATGAAGTATGTAATATGGGTATTAATATTGATGTAATATGAAATATTCTGCAATATTTTAGCTAAATTAATGAGAATGAAACAACAAAAATTAAAATTATATAAACTTACTTTGAGACTAAACACCATTATAGATATTTCTTAATTTCATATAATCAACGAAGTTTTCACCTTTTATGTGAAGCAATTATTATAAGTTTCTATTATTATTAGTCAAGAAGAAATGTTTTTTCAGAATAATTATCAATTATACATCCTTTTTATAATTCAAATTTTCACAAAGCTGTAATAAGATTCAAATTCTTTGTAATACATATTGATTTGCTAGCGTTATAAGAAAATACAAAAATTTTGATAGGATTGGGATATAAGAAAGCTTGCAAACAACTAAAGTAAAATAAATAAAATGAAAAGGATATTGAATTGCATGGAGAAAATCAGTTTTAACTAGAGTCTTAAGAGATATTAAACAAAAAATTTCAAAAGTATCCCACTTTACAATTAAGTAATTCAATCAATAAAATATACTTGCAAACAAAAATAAGATTTTAATTTTGAAAATTCAATTACTGCCTACTTTCAAGCATAAAAATTTAGTTGCTGAGGCTTGCATATTCCAATATATTAGCAAAAGATACAAAAAAATTAAATTATGGCTATCAAATTACATTATAGATATTAGTAGCACTTAATTTACTCCCAAAAATAAAAACATAGGATATTTGTGTGATTTTAAAGAACAAGTTACTTATTTCTTAATTAATTGTCGCACAAATGTTTGACATTGAATCCTTACATGATGAAAGAAACACATTGAAGCTGTTTCCATAATGACCACAATTTTAATTTGATTTCAATAGCATTACAAAAGTTTGGAATGTAGGACTTTTGTTAGAAGAGCAAGTTATTGATTGATTACTTATTATAATATAAGACACCCAAAAAAAGTTTAATGATTTAGAAAAAAAAGCCTTTTAAAATGTGATCTTTGCAGATCCTTCCATTAAATCAAAAATCACGTCTATTAAATAGCTAAATGAACTGATCATAGATTGTAGTGCACTCTGGTCATAAAATTACCATAACTACTACCATTTCTATATTTCAAGGGAAAAAAGGACTTTAAATGAATTAAACAACCAACAAAATTGAAAACTTTTCATAATTAAGTACAACTTACAGTAAAGTGTTTTTCAAAAATTAATCCTATTAAATGTTGAAGTTTTGTTAGTCAAATTAATTTCCCAAATAAATGATTCGTATATTCTTCTGCATTTAAGGAAGTTTTTATAGACTTTTTCTAACTATAATGAGTTTAAAATTTAAAAAAAAACTTCTAACTTATTTTATAGCAAACTATTATGGAGAAGTTTTGCTGACCTGCGAATCCTATACAATATTACAATATGGTAAAAAAGTTCTGAACATAAGAAAAAATTTTTCATGGTCTAGTGATTTTATGTTTAGCCATGTGTATATCTCCTTTTATATTTATTCAAAGACACTAAATATAGTAGAGAAAAGACTGTCACCTAGTTTCAAATTGATTGTTTGGGTAAATGAGACCCACGTAGGTTTTAAAGATAAAATGATATTCATTCCTATATTATTTCTAAGCACCTAAAAAACAGCGTATCAATTGGAATCAAAGCAACAACTGAGGAAATTAAATTTAAATTTTGATTTTATTTTTAACCAATATTTACTAAATATTGATTAATGTTTTAATTTTAAGCTTCTTTGCTTTCATTTTAATTTAATTAAATCAAAACCAATGGAAATCCATTTCTCAGAGCTTATAATATATACTTTTGAAAATCAATAAATAATCGACAATGATCTCAGTCGCCATAAAAGTACTTCCTAGAGTATCACATTATTTCAGCAGAAAAAAAATTCAATGCTTAAAAAATGAATCACGTTTTGAATTTGTTGATATTGAAAAAAATAACAAAAATAAAACAAACTTTCTTAAACAGTCACTTTCAATGCTTCAATCGAAATAAATGCAAGGGATCATTTAACAGAAAAAAAACAAAAACAAAATTTGCCTTCTAAAATGTAAAATTTTAAAATTGACTAGAGAGCTTACAGCAAATGATATAATCATTCCTTTATTTAATCTTAGTGCTATTTTGTTTCTTTCCTTTGAATCAATTACTACTTTAATTAGAGCTTTTGAAATTGAATTGCAATCATATTGACAACAAGTCAATAAAACTTTCACGATATTTCAATTTTCAAGTATAAATAAGCGGAAACAATATTTCACATTTCCAATTCAATTACAAAACAATTTACTCAATGTTACAGCACAAATAATTTCCTTTGATTTTTATTATTTATCAATGAAATAATTACAAAATTTAATTATAACGAGGACAAAATCTATCGTTTACGAAGACTAATATCTTTCTTTGTATAAGTCTTTAGTAAAAATTTTATTTATAATTCATTACTAAAGTAGTTATTTTGTAGTATTTAAAAGGGTAAACGATTATAAGAAAGGACTATAAATTTAATTTTTTCTTAGATTGAATAAATAGTAAAAAAGATATTATCCAGGATCATTTAAATAAAGACTTTCTAATTTTATTTACACTTAAAACATTTAAAGGTATTGCTACCTAGACGTTAGGTAAGCTTACAGAATTTTCTTTATTACAAAAAATTTTAATGCCTTTTAAAGTGTAATTTAAATACTTAATTGCCATGTGCCTTACATTTTTTGAATAATTGAAATCATCTTAATGATGTAGCAAAGCAGGAGCCTATGTGAAAATAGGATGAATGTGTTTTTAAGTTTTTCAGCTTATAATATTTTTTGGTCGTCATTTATGTGCAACTTTTTGTATGATTAGAGCCTAACCTTTTTTAGGTTAACCTAACCTAACCTATTAATGAGATTAATAGCATTAGAGTTTTAGCTTTAAACCTAAACTATAAAATTAATATCTTGACAAAGGACCATTAAACATGAAACGTATGTTTAATAAAATTGTGCTAAAATTTTTAAAATAAAATAAAAAAATTAATTTTATTTCTCTCTTGTACCAATAGGAAGTAAGTCCTATAGGATACCATGCACCATATTTTGTATATTAAATAGCTCTCAAATGAAGCAAATTAAGAACCAGGGAGCTGTCTGGTACAGTGAACTACAAATACAGGAGCAATTTTAAACATTATTTGAATCTTTAAAGCCCTAAAGTATGCAATGATAAGTCAACGTCAAAATATCAGTTGATGACGTGAATGCATTTAAATTTGAGAACAAATTTTATCAAACCTTAAGCTTTTGAAATTCTGATTACTTTTACAATACATGTCTAATCAGATTTCGGAACTAGTTTCCGAAAAAATTTTGCAGCTCACTCATCGAGAAATATCGACAGGAATCAATCGGAATAGACTCAATTATTTTTTTGACGTAAACTTAATAAATTCTACATTTTTTACACATATAGTAGTAAAAATTAGTTTCAGTCCTTATATAGAGTTTTCTGAAGCCTATTTGTGTTAATTTATTAAGTTTTTTATTATCCGTTATATAGCTATGCTTCAATACAAAATTTTCAATGCCTCAAATAATACCAAGTTTGATCACAAAATGTTCAAGTAGCTATAAATTTTATAGAATTTGAAATACTTATTCGAAGAAATAAACAAATTTTCCATCTCAACAAATAAGAATCCACTTCTACTATGATTGGTTTTTCTGGACAAACAAAAGTATTTCATGTAAATTAAATTATTTGATGATATATTAATTACATTTATCCAGAAAACACTCCACTAAATAAATATAATCAATCTTAATTAGTTTGTTAAATTAACAATATTGATGATATAATTGAATTGAAAAACAACATAATATACAAAAATATTTAGTTTAAATTTACCTTTTTTCATTAAACCTACAATGAATTTAGAGTAAAATAACTTAAAGGAGTCATTACGTTTTTTTCAACATTAATAAGTTTTTTTAAAAGAGGAAATAGGAAAGTATGTAAAAGTTCTGGCAGTATATAAATTTTATTACAAGAAATAAAAACTAAAATATTTTCCAGTTGTTTTCACCTGGACTACTTGAACATATTGAATATTGAGAAAAATATTAAAACTATTTTGCTGGAAAGCTAGTTTTTAGAATATCCTTTGAGCTGTTTTCAGATAAAATAACCTAAAAATATTTTCTATTCATTAATATTAGTTTTAAATTTACTTACTTTAATTTATTTTTGATGAATTTCAGTTAAAAGCTATCAATTTATTAAAATATTTCTGTATT
The DNA here is from genome assembly GCA_947359355.1 of Acrocera orbiculus. Classification (NCBI taxonomy): domain Eukaryota; kingdom Metazoa; phylum Arthropoda; class Insecta; order Diptera; family Acroceridae; genus Acrocera; species Acrocera orbiculus. Next base: position 16,602,189 of record OX375759.1, read on the forward strand.
ATTATATAAACAAAGCAAACAAGTGTTAGCAATGGACTCACTATGCTTTAATCGAATTATTTTGTTAAATTAGTTCTAAATAAATTTCTTTAAAAAGTTAAATTATCGTTATACAACTTGCTAGAGTTTTTTAGATCACAGGTTAAGCTATTAACTAAGTTAAATGAAATTTGTTCTGAGAGCCTTACTATTTTTGTCAATTATTATCTAATTATATCAAATAAATTTAAAATATTTTTAAAAACATTTTCAATCATTGGTGAAAATATTTTTATTTTAGTATTTTTGCAAAGCCAACAACGATTTAAGTAGCCACCACAAAAACCACGAATACAGAAAACTTCATATTTATATATCTATATATATAAATGTATATATGTATGTATATATATATATATATATATATTTATGTATAATATACTCAGCTATAGATATTCCTCAAATTTATTAAACTGTTTTGTAACTTATGGCCACAAATAATTTTAATTTGATTATTATTGTTATGAAATTAAGATTTGAAATTTATTTAAGAAATTAATAAAATATTTAAAATACAGTTTAATAATTCAATTAAAAATAAAAATTCGAAAAGTATTCACAGTACACGCAACAAACGAAAAAATATGTAACTACCAGTCTCGCGGTAAACTCTAAATGAAACTTCCAGAGCTTCAATATAGCTAAATCGATCCAAAAAGAAACTTTTTCACTAGTAAAATACACAATACGGTAACCCATATTATAAAAGACTACATATACATTTAATAGTTTTTAATGTATATATGTATATATACATATTTGTATATTTTATCTTTATTATGGCAATGATTTACTTGGGGAAAATATTTTCCCATTCAAAGCTTTAGCTTTTTTATAGAATTTATATATATGAACAAGTATTAAAAAATAAGAGTAAAATTTAATCATCCCCCAGATATTTACTTGAAATAACAATGGAATTTGACGGTAGAGCTTCAATTGAAACTTTTTAAGAGATTAAAGCTTTTCATCCTTTTCCGGGAATCAGAAAATATTTAAAAAAAGCTTCCATGTTAGAAACATTAAAGTTGTAAAACTGATAAGGTTATGTCAATTATTTGATAAATTTTGTAATTATGTAATGATAATCAATTATATAATCTTATAAACTACATTTTCCTTTTTATATTTAGAAATTATATTAAATCAATTTAAAAGTTGCGTAATTTAAAGTAGCTCAGTTCTAGTGTTTAGTACTAGTGCAAAGAATGATTTTTTTTTAATACAAGAGAAAATTGTTTTTTTTTTATTTATTTTTTTAAATATTTAATTAAACTATAAGTTTTTGCTATGAATTTTCAAACAATTTGTGCCAGTAGTTAATTTTGAATAAGATTTTCAATTAATTAGCCTCAAAGTATGCTGCATATATTTCATTTATGTTTACCGTAAAGTAGGCAATTGCAGTTAATTTATACAAAAAGTTTTATGAGTGAATATTTTATTAATAATAGTTTGTAGTAGTTTAAATGGTTGGCTCATTAGCTCTGTTCAAGATCAAATAATATATCCAAACAACCGCTTACTTTAAACAACTTTACAAATAAAAATTTCATATTTGACAATCAAAAAACAAAATGTAAATATTAATATTGTATAATCATATCCTTGTTTAATGCCATCAATTTATATTGGCATTCATTTCTTGTGTAAATTAGATAACGCAGTATCAGCTAAACATTTATCTATGGATTGAGATATTATATAAGTCCTAAGTATTAAAGCCCAATCTATTAAAGTTTTTCTCATCGAACAATATCATAAATAATAAAGAAATATATTTTTTGAGCTATTAAACCATGAAATCATTAACTTTGTAATTAAATAAACTTTGCAAACAAATTTGAACAAAGGATAAAATGATATAATACAAAATAATAAACAAAAACAAAATTATATAATTACCTTAGATCACGATTTCTATGCCAAACAGTGAATTGTAATTGTATTTTCTCAACAGCTCCATCACTTATATTAAATCTAAATCGTTGATCAAAATATGGACGACTTGAATTTCTACGAACTGATGTCCTTCGAAAAACATTTTCATAAATATTTTCTGATGGAATTAATATAACTTTAACATATGGATTTATAGAATGATCATCATTAAAACGTTTTAAATTTCTGCATCGTATAACTGAAAATTATATTTGTATATATTTTGATATTTATTCAAAACTTTTTTCTTAAGTATAATTACCATGAACATTTAGACATCCATTAGAAATAAATAAAGCAATATCTATTAATCCAGCAACTGGATATGACTTGAATGGACTAACTGAATAATTTTGAGAATTTACAGATATTTGTTTTTCAGATATATTTAAATCTGACAATGAATTAAATTTAATTTTACGTTTGACAGGTATTTCTATACAATTTGTTGGTGTTGATCTTCCTTGTAAATTTGAAGTTTTTATTGCTTTCGGTGTTTCAAACTCAATTTGATGTGTATAAGTATTGTCATTAATTGAACAAATTGAATTTAATGGATAATTATTTAAAATTTTATTCAAATTAAATTTATTTGGTTCTGTTCGACATTTACGACGAATAGCTTTTCTACGTTTCCATTGAACATTTTCTGGAGTTTTTACTTCCATTTCATGAATATTTTCTGTTTGATCTAAAGATCCAATTACTTTTGATTGCTTTTGAATTGAACAAGCTTCACTATTTGAATTATTATTAATATTAAATGCATCTTTCCATTCTATAGTATTTGAATTTTCCTTACTTATTTTATGATGATTTTTATTTGTATTTGAATAATTTTCTGAAATTCTTCCATCATAAATAGTACATCGTTTATTTTGTGTTAATAATGTATTAGGTACGTAGTCAAATGATTTTCTTAAAGTTTTTTTAACTCCCAGACCAATAGATAGATCAATATTTTCTTTATTTTCAGTGATTTTTATAAATTTGGTACCTAGAGATTTTCTTTTCCATATTTTTTCAATAGCAGTACTTATTCCAGGTATTGGCATAATGAGCTTCCAATATTCCTTTAAGAAATTAAATTAATATTGATATCTTTTAAATAAATAAAATTTCTTATTTAAATTAATATTTAAAATAATAACATTTATATTTTGGAACAGTTTACATAATTTTAGAAATTTTAAATTAGTTTTTTGTATATGTTTTAAAAATTACTTAGAATTTATACTTAACTATTCCTTAATAATCACAAGAAATTTATATCTAAATTTATTTTCAAAAATTTTTGAATTCAGATAAATATTATATATATTTTCTTATAATTGTAAAATGTTAAATTTTTGCACTACTTATAATGCACAAATTTTAATTTCCTTTTGTTTAAAATAATTTCAATTTTTTTGCCTATTGTCCCACGTCTTAACTTCAACTAGTGCAACTCTGTTTGAAGTTAAATTGGGAGCTAGTCTTTAAAAATAATTCAATTCTTTCCTGAAATAAAGAATTCAGGTGTGGTTTACAAACTGCTTATTAGCAAACCAAACTTCAAAAGAGCCAACACCTTTAACCTATACATAAAATGCAAATTAGCATTTTAAATTCTTCCTAGTTAACCAATAAGTGAAAATAAGCTGGTTATCGCGGTCTCCCAACCCTTATGACTGTTATATTCATATATATTATTTAATGATTCTTTTATCCTAATTAAAATATGTAATGGCTCTTTTAATGAGTCAAAACTACTGGATGTCAATATAACCACAGAACTGTCATTAAACCTTTTAACTTAGAGGTTTCGTGTACCTTTTAAGTGTTTCTGCAAATATTTCTGTTTCCTGTAGTTTTTTTGTTTTTATATAACTTATCCAAAGTTGTTGTTTGTTGTTTTATTGTTGCAAAGAGATCATAAGAAAAATAAACACACACTACACACTAATTTTTAAGATATCATCAATCTTAGCAAACGAATTTATTTTTAATTTTCAAAGTAGTTTTATAACTTTGGTAAGATAAAGTTTAAATTATGACCAAAAAATTGCATATATTCATTTCTACTGATGATTTCTGCAAGTATCTAAAAAAGGAAAGATTGGGGAATTACGTTATTCAAAGTCAAAAACATAATCTAAGATTAGGCTCTTCTCAAATCAAGCTTATCCTAAATCTTATCTAGCTCAGATATGCGAAACCATATCAGGCGGGATCTATGCTGTATGCCCGACGTATAAAATATTTGTAATAAAAAAACACATGAAAAAATGTCATTTTTAAAAGAAATCACTTTTATAACCTTAGTCTTCCCTAACTCCACTAAATTTTAATAAATTTATATGTATGCTACCATTGATTAAAAAAACAATAACATCCTCATTACAGTTGCCATTTTAATCCAATGGAATAATTATTTTTGAGAACACTGGCTTTTTGGGAATGCTTTGAAGATTCAGCAACGCAGACTAACAATGAGTCTAAAGGTTATTTTTTTTTTAGATTACTGATAGACAAGTGTAGCTAAAAACTTGTAGTAATTAGCTGAAAAGGACATAGTTAATCATAATTATTTAAATTTATATAATATTCATATATTATGGCCATAAAATAATTCTCATAATATTTGAAAACTGTAAAAATTTATAAAGTTTTTACAAACTGAATTAAATTATTTCAACCTTAAATAAAGTTAAAATTTTTAATAACTGTAAAATATATAAATTTTTGTTTTTTATTTGAAATTTTAATAATAATAATTAACTATAAAAAATCTAAAAATATTCATTACATCTGCCATTAACCAAAGATAAATTTTTATATATCTTTTAGTTCATATATTTCAGATTTAGTTTTTCAATATATTGTTTTTTTTTCGGTTTTTTTGAGATTTCTTTTTCAGTTATAAAATTTATTAATTTGTGTCCAGTAAAATTCGTCACATACCAAAATAACCACAGGCCATGTTAAATTTTATTTTAAAAACCAACAAAACATTCTCAAAATTAGATCAACACTTCAGGTAAATTTCTAAAGAAGGCAGATGCTCTCTTAGCAATTTATCCTTATAAATAGAAATAGAAAATGTGTTGTTTTTTTTTCTTTTTTTTCCTATACATATAAACAATAAAACTGAAATTCCACATGCATTGGCATTTTGATTATGTAAAATGTCAAATTTTGACAAGGAAAGATCAGTAAAAGATCACAATATCTTTGATTCTTAAGATATTACAATTATATATATATACTTCTCGTTGAAGGTAAATTTATCCTCCAGACATATACATTATGACTGAGACCTTCTTCCCCCTTATATAATTCTTCATTATTTCCTTTCTTTTTTTTGGCGTTAGCATGGAAAGTAAATCTGATTATCTTATCCTTCCGAAATCATTGTGTCTTACTAAAAAGGAAGCAAAATCTGAGGTTAATGCTTTAAATTTAAGTGTAATAGAGCTGAACCAAAATGTGCAGATTATGTTTGCTAATACAAGACACAAATACATATAATAAGAAAATTGTATGAGAAATCTTAAATCAAAACCAAGTTCACCTTAAATACAATACTCTTAAAGGACGAATTGTATTATTGGTCCATATGTAGACCATATAGTGCAGCTGTATATCTGAAATCCTCTTTTGGTAAAATATGTTTTGCAGGTATATGATTTCTACAACAAAAAAACACAAATATTTTGGTGAAATTATTTTTGGCGCGAATATTAATTTGCGCACATCCTATTACCTCTAGGTGGTTCCATTTATTAAATTCAGTCACCCTTAAGGATATTCTAGGTCATGTATGTATATATATATATATATATATATATATATATAACAGTATAACAAGCTGGCTATTTAAAATTGCATTTCAATATATTAAAGTCGTTAGGATATGGTTTAATATTAAAAGAAAACTTAAGAAATAAAATAAACCAACAAAAAATTTACTTATTGTATGCAAAACAAGTCAGAAAAATACACGATATACATTTGGTCATCCGGTATACAAAAGGACGGTAAATATATAAAAGGATTCAATTGAGTATTATAAAAAGTTAGCATGCTAAATAAGATATGCATGAATGCAGATTATTTTGGTGTTACACAGTTTTTAGTTTTATAAACTGGTTGCATGTGCAAATTTTTATTTGTTTATTTTTTTTTTAAACAAGATGTCCGGAAAGGAATAAATTTAAGAAAAAACAATTAACACTGTCTTGATTCCCCCTTTCTCTTTACTGTCTGTATATCCTGTGGTGTTTTATATCATAAATTTTTCTGAAATCATTAATAATAAAATTCACAGTTTGATCAAAACGGAGACACAGTATGATACTGTTGTCATAAAAAGGTGGTGAAGCGTTCATGTCAAGTGTTTTCATTAACTGAAATCTACATTTACTGTTTGATTAAAATTTTCAATGTCAATCAAGTGATTTTTTTATGGGAAATTTCCGTATAAAACTTGAAAGGGGAGATTTTTACTTTTTTGATATTGGTTTCTGTATTTCTAACTTATTGGCTGAAATAATAACAATGCTTGTATTTAAAATTATGTAACGTAGAAGGATATTAATTTAAGTTTATAACTTTTTTGTTTTCAAATTTAATTCAAAATGTTATAGTTTTCTATTTAATTGGGAAAATGATGTGATTTTACTTTTAAGGCTTAAAAAATTTTTAAAATCATTTAATTTTTACCAAAAAATCTAATTTTATAATATATTCAATATATTGGAGATTGAGATATGACATGGTATGAGTGATATAAATGATTTCGAAATGATTAAAAAAATAATGATGGTCAAAAATGAATCATAGCAACCTTTTAATGCAAAAAATAGCAAGGGTTGTGGCTTTTATGATCATTTCAGGATAAAATTCATTGCGGTTTTCCCAAAAAAAATCATTTTTATGACGGAAAAGTATTTTTCTTTCATTGATGATGGATAACAAGTTCCCTTACAGAAAATTATTTTTACCAAAAAATACTTGGAAAAGTTTTAAAGTTGGTTCAAAGAAAAATATATTTCAACACTTAAAAAGTCCAATTTGATGGTTTTCAGCTAAAAGTCAGGTTAGTCAATTCCCCAGTTAAACCGAATGATTAGTGTAAAAAGCAAACTTTTAACCAGCTATAATCATTAGTTGACTAACTGTTAGATATTTATTGTGATTAAAACAAATTACTTTTTTTAACTGTTCCTCAAAGTGATCCTTATGAAATGATTTGCTATACTGAACAATATCTATTTCTGTTTATGCTTCACTTTTAGTTTAGAAACCTTTTTTTAAGTAGAAATCTTTATTGAATTTAGTGTAGACTGTCGGAAGCTATTTTTTATTTTTTTTTTGGATTGTAAAATTTACTTCTACAAAACGTTAAAAAATATAAATTACTGGCAGATGTTTTATTTGTTCTTATATTTGATATATTCTGGTTTTTTGTGCTTTTTAATAAAAATTTATTAAAATTAACATGCAAAAGAGAAAAGCACGAGTTGGGTTTAATATCAATACAGCAAAAAATAAAAAGACAATAAGAGCGAAAACAAAATGAAATTAAAAACATAAGAGCTGTTTGCAAGGAAGTGTTTGTAACCACAAATGTGGACAATTTTTTATTTATTTTCCATATAAAACACGTTAATTTTATAAAATTAATTTCCAAATGAATACTACATGTAATATAGTTACAGAATTTTCAATTAAGGTAACAACGGAATTATCAACAACAAAAAACACACACTTTTTGTATTTAAATCAACAAATAAAACTTGTTGTGTAAATTTTATGGAGTAATTTTGCTTGTAACAAAAAAATAAAAATATTTGAGGCTGTAAAAAGTTTGTATAGCTCTTATTTAGTGTAATACTTAATTTATTTTTTTTTTATATAAATTCAACAACAACAACAAAAGCAAAATATGGTTTAATGGTTTTGAGTACTTCTAAATTTCTCGCAACAAATGCTAGATTTATAAATGTATGAAAAAAAAACACTCAGTAATAATAATAAGGATAGATAAAGTTTGTGTAACTAGAGATAACCCCGAGTTTTTTAGCACCTACTAAAAAATCTTAGAAGATAATAACAAAAGAATTACAAATCGTCTACCTGTCATTCATTTTTTATTTATCCTATCATAATTTTTCAAACATTGTATGAATATTATAAGTTTAAACAGGCACATACCTTTACATATCCTTGAAAATTTAATTTATATATACGGAACCAAATACAATTCTCATCTAAAAAAACTTCGATGTCACGCATAATTAAAGTCCCGCTGACATGAATTGGATAGACACAAGATTAAAAAAAACAGATCTCAAAACATATTGCCTACCATATCATACGGTACATCTTATGTATGACAAAAAAAAGGACTACACAGATATCCCTGCATTACTTCACAGCAGTACAAAAAAAAAAATATATATATATATATATATATATAATAGCAAAAAATTAAAGTATGGTAAAAAAAACTGGCAGGAATCCTTTATCAGAAATTTTAACAATAAAAACAAAAACAAAAAAAAAGAAAACATGTCTTAGGAATACGGAAGGATATATCATCAAAGACCCAAAAGAACTGTCAAAATTGACTTCCATTGGAAAAAATAAAATAAAAAATATAAATTAGGGGCGTGTTACCTTTAAAGATCATAGGTAAAATTGCTCTAATTCATCTAGGGTTATTTCGTTTAATTAAATTATATATATGTATAAATGTATGTTAGTGTGTGTATATAAATAAATTTTTTTTCACTTTAATTGAAATATTGAAAATAAAGCCTATAAGAATCTTAACAATATCCTAAGCTGCAATTTATCTACACATTTTTTATTTCCAGAGAAAATTTAATTTTGCACAAAAATAAATATCACTTGACTTACCACACTTCTCCTTAATCCTTAATCAAAAATGGAAATTTTTTATTTAATATTAATTCACATAAATAATTTAATTAATTAAATATTTAAATAGTATTTAAAAAATAATTTACTAAAAGAAACATATTCACTGTCATACATTTAGTTAGCAACTGGCGCATGAATATTTGCTGAAAATATCTCAATCTGAAGATATCTTCAATTTTAAGTAAATCAAACCAACAGACTTTTTTTTTTATTGCTTAGAGTAAAAGATTTTTAACCAATCAAAATATTTTCAAAGAAATGCTCTTTATATTCAATATCTCGCAGGTATAGACGCGTGTATATTTTTGCTTACCCCTACTTTAAATATAAATTCAAGTTACTCAATTTCGGAAATAATTTCGAATGTTGCTAGACTCAAATTCAAATAATAGCATGTATTTTCTTGTTATTGTTGTTTTATAGAAAAACATTAAAAATTTTTATGATTTATTTATTTTTTTATGTAGTCTTTTATGTAGTTAGAAGTGTAAACATTGTTGTTGTTAACAGTTAAGAATTACATAAACATAATAAGGAATGTATAAATTCAAAAAAAACTTAAATTTTTTATGTTCTTATCTCATTTGACCTTTTTATTCTAAGAATTTCTAAGAAATTTTGCGCAGTTCTTTTCACATGACCTTTTTATTTATTTAATTATTGTAGATGTAATTGTAGTTAAAATGTATTTTAATTATCTTTTTCGTAACAAATTTATTTGGTGTTGTATACAATTTTAGAGTACTGATCCTAAGTAATAAAAAATAGAAAAAATAATTAAGCTATATCAAGGATAATTTGATCATGTCAACAGTTTATTTGAACTAAAAATCATTTTTTTTTATACAGTGAAAAATATAAAAATTACAAATCCCTATAAAATTACTTTTATGTTTATTATTACTAATTATGGTGCTAAAATTTACTATATAAATGTTACAAGGATATTAAAATTGAGGCCTTATTGTGACCTACTTTAATAAGAAATACATGAATATTAAAATATAATTTTATATCTCAAATATAATAAAAAATTATTATAAGGATTAAGGATAGACATTTTCTATTTTAAAAGGGAACAAAATAAATAAAAATAGAAATAAAATAGCTTGTTATCATATGACAAGGATAATAAATTTTAACTATTACTTAATTTCAATTCCAAATTTTTAGTAGACTAATTTAGGATGTTTAACTAGTATACGTCTTTTTTATTTGGTTTTGTACAAATTAGATTTTTGATTAAATGAAAAAAATAGAAAGAAATTTGATTTGAAATTTGAGGGTTGTTTCATCGCCAAAACTGTATTGGTCTTCACAACTGGTATAGGAAAATTTGAAAAATATTGGATTACACTTTAAAGAAATAATGAAAATAAATAAAAGGAAATCGAATTTTTATGTATCAGCCATAGAATTAACTGAAAAAAAGTTTTGAATGTTTTTAAATAATAATTTAAATTAAACAGAAACAAAAGAAACATTTAAAGTAAAGTTTATAACCTACAAACAAAAGAAAATATTTATACGGCTGAAATAAAAGAAAAATGGAAATTGCTTTGGCTCTGTTAAGCCTTGTACAGACCAATGCGTTTTTCATTCGCACGACGGACAAGGTTGTAAAACGGGTAATGCATTTGCTCTAGCCATAGCTAAAAGAAAAATGTTTGTTTCATGAGGATCATTTATGACACTAAAAGGACACTTTATGGCCTTCAAAATTTTTGTTGTAAGTGAAATTTTTGTTGTATTTATATTAAAAGGGATAGGAAATAATTATTTCATTACTTTTAGAGGTACACCAAAAATTTTGAAGGCCACAAAATGCTTCTCTAAAAGTAATAAAATCATTATTTCTTATTCCTTTTAATATAATTACAACAAAAATTTCAAGTAAAACTGAGATTTCAAATACAACAAAAATTTCATTTACAACAAAAATTTTGAAGGCCATAAAGTGTCCTTTTACCATTATGAAACAAAAAATTTTGTTCTAGTTATGGCTAGAATAAATGCATCACCCGTTTTACAACCTTGTCCGTCGTGCGAATGAAAAACGCATTGGTTTGAACAAGGCTTTAGGCTGCCTACTGAGTGCCGGCTTACAGCCGAGCTGACACTGATTCCCATTGCGATAGTCTAATCTTTGGTAGGCTTGCACTCTGAACACTTTGAGTATATTCCTGTTGATTTACCCATAAGGACTTTATAGTCTTCGGTATCGAATCGGCGTCAGCTCGGCTGTAAGCCGACACTCTGCAGGCAGCCTTAAGCAAAATTAAGGAAATATACTATCTTTAATTTACCAGGATTGATATGTTTTATAATTAAATAAAATATAATTGGCATATTAACTAACAATAATGTCTTTTCCGTGGAAAATTACTGATTTTGAATTACTAAAATAATGTTTCTAATCTTCATATGTTAAAAATTTGTTTGTTTTTTACATCATATCTACAGTTACCTATCCAAGTCTAACTTTCATAATTAATTTCTATCTACACGTTGGAATAGTGTATTACAGGAAATTTCTTGCAAGAATTGAAACATACCTAGTAGGAATGAATTAATGCTAGAATCATGTTGACAGCTTAACTAAAGAAAAATTCAAGTAACCATTATGGCTGCTTTGTTAACAAAATTCATTGATATTTTGTTCCTTAAAGTGGATGTTATGACTTTTCCAACTGAGGACAATTATCGGAAAAGATCAAAAGCTCTAAAAAAATTCCTCATCTATACTCCCAAGAGCTCTTTAGCTAATATTAACTTATCAATCTATATTTTATTTGTCTCTCTTAAATTTCATACAAAAACTACGAATTCTAAGAAACTGTGCATATAATTTTGAATTTATTCATTAGAAGATTTTATTTCAATAAACTCAAAATGAATTTGCAAATATTTAGTAAAGCTTTAGCTTACTCATACTTTTTTCTGTCAAATGGAACTTATTAGACCTTTCAAAATCTTTTTCTAATATTCAACCGAAAAATTATAAATAATAAGAAGGAAAAATAGAAAAGAAGAAGAAATTTAGACAAAACTGTGGTCACTGGTTAGAATCCTTTTGATCGACATAATTGATAAGACATGTTTTTAATTTTATTTTTATTTCTTTTCATAATTTTAGGTTATTGTTTTTGTTTTCTTTTGTGTACTTCCTAAAAGAATTTCATGCTTTATGGCCCTTTTTAAAAAGGAAGAAGTTACTATAAGTAATCATTAAATCTTCCTTAAAACACAACAGAGCATGACCAATTTGATGTCTTCAAGTAAACCGTCAATGTTAGGGACAACCACATTAACAAACAACAAAATAAGGAAAATGATAAAAATAAAACAAAAAATTTATTTATACTCTATTTTATATACACATATGCTGAGAACATCGCAAAATATTTAAATAATTCTCATGAATCCTTTTCAAAATTTGTTTACCCTTAAAATTGGTTAAGTGAGCCATGAGATAATTACATGAACCTGTTCATAACAATACATGCGCTACTTTTGAAATTTCTATGGACAACAATAGTTATTTGTTACTTTTTCTGTTTTTTTCCTTTTTTTTTTGTTTTTGTTCTTAACAGGAAGTAGCTCAACTCTAAAATCGCCTGAGGGTCCTTTTAAACATTAAATGAATAATTTAATAGAACTTAGTTCTATATTTATTTCTTTAAGTGGCTCTAACAATAATTTTGACTTTGGTTCATAATCTTTTCTACAACAATTATTTTTATTTAAATTTGTTTTTGTATTATAAATTTGCAACAGATGTTTCAGTAAATAAAGGAATGAGATTTTTTAAAAAAAACATCATTTTGATATGCTGTTTTTAATTTTTTATTATTTTTTTGTTTGTTTTGTTTGCTAAGATGCCTATATAAATATATCTCATAGATTTGTGTTGTAAATTTCTAAAAGTTAAAGATTTTTTGATTGAGATTAAAATAAGGCTGGATTGAGACATATATAATTATTGTATCCTATGTAAAAGGAATTTCAAGAGCTTGCTTTAATAAATTGAAAAATCTTTATTTAAGATATTAAAAAATAAAGCATTTGTTTTGTTTTTAATGAGCCCAGGCAGATTTAGTCTTAAGTCAATGGTTTGAAGAAGAAGTATTTTTAATAGTTTTGTATTGTTTTGGTTGTCATATAAAAAAATTAATAAAAATTTTATTCTTTTATGTAATTTAACTAAATGTAGAAAAAAAATTTAAAAACAAAATTTTTCATCTGGTTAAAAGCGGCAGTCCAGAATATTAATTTTAAAATAAAAATTGATTGTGAGCAACATTAATTTTATTTAAGGAGTGAAATTAAACAAACACGTATGGTCTATCACATGACACCTAATAAAAGTAAATTCCATTGCATTTTCTCTGTAGTAATGAATATTCAAGAACGGCAAAGTTAAATATTGTTGGTCTAACAATAGAAGACAATTTTGTCCTAATTAAAAGTAAAACCATTTTTTCACAAAATCCTCATTTAATCCGTTTTTTATTATAAAGTTTTAAAAAATAGTTTTGAAGGTTAATAAATTATTTACAAAAGTACAAAAAATGAAATGATTTTTTGAAAATTCTGACAAGATTAACAATTTAAATTACTTTCAAATGTGTATTTTAATCGAAATATACTTTAACTTATTTAAGTTCAACACCAAATATGACACAATTTATTTCCTTGTTTGAAAAATATTTATTCTGTTTTTGATATGATGTTCTTCTCTATCTAACAAGGTCACCAATAAATAAGGAAACTTAAAAAATAAAACACCATATCTTTTCTAGCTGTATAATAAAATTTATGTATTGATTTGATTTTATAGGGCTTCCTTTATTCAACAGGCAGCAAATTAACTTTAGGAGTAAAATGATTAATCGATATTTTTTGTCATCCTCTATTTACGACAGTTATTAAATAATATATTTTTGTGATTTTACATCGATATTGGACTTGATTATTCGTCACATTCGGCGCCAAGAAGTAGCTACAATTCTTCTTCTCCTTATACTACTCGCCTGTAATTTCAAAAAGTTTTGTTTGTAAGGAATATTTATATGCTATTCTACATTGATAAAAAGTTTAAAAGGAGAAAATTTATCAAAAAAACATTTAAAAAGTAACCATCATAGCTAGAAATTTTAACCAAAATGTCAGCATAACAATGACTTCTGCGGATATTTGTTAATAAAATTGATTTATGCTTTCCCCGAGACAAAAATGTAATCCTCTTTCACTGATAAAATGGAGCAACAAACAAAATCAAATAAAAAAAAAAAAATAACTAATTGTAAATAGTAAAGGATTCAATAAAGAAAAATTTTATGTGTTAAATTAAACTTGGAGTTTTAAATTATAGAATTCCTTTCCTCAAACCAATTCTGGAATGATCAAAGCAAAGCAAAACTACACAACACAAGATTTAGAGATACGCAGAAAAGAAAAGAACACCAAAAAATTTCGACAAATATAATCCAATTTATAGAATTTAGTCAGGCTAGCCCAGTATTAAAAATGGATGCAATAACTCGAAATATGTGTAAATAAAAATAATAAGAATAATTATAAAGCAATAAATTGAAGTTGAATTAAATAAGAACTCCATAAAATGATGAAGAATAAATTTTTAGTATCATCAAAAATAAATATTTAAAGCTTAATTAGGCAAAAAATATTCAATTTTGATAATTTATTTTTAATAATTATAGCCTTTACCTTCAATTTTCTTATAATCTTATGAGAAAATCTTTATTTAAATATGATCTATGCAATCACATTTGGCATAATAGATACAATATAATAAAAGAAGGATGATATTTTAATATAAAGCCAATCACTATTATGAATCACTTTAGTCAGATAAAAGCTATGTAAATTATAAATTTATAATATTTAAAATGAGATAATATCATAGAAAATTTTAAACCTTATAGAAAACATGAATTACATTTTATTACTAATAACTAAAATAAAAATCAATTCAATATTTTATCTGTATCTAAATTTAAGATTACAAAAAATTTTTTAAAATTTTATTATGCACACATACATACTGAAATATATGAATATTTATCCTTAGTTGTAGCTTCATTCTTTCACATTATTATAATTTCATAGTTAAAAAGGACATTATCATGCGATAAATCTGTGTAATTGATGCCCTGCCAATTCTAAGAAAATGGGAGTAACTTACCTTTGATGTTAAAAGTCAAGCAGATGACAACAAGGGAGGATGTTTCTAATGTCACTTGATATAATAGAGAAAGTATCCTTAACAAAGAATAAAAGGATGTAATAAATTTATGTATATATATATTTCTTTTGCCTGTCGGTTACTTAAATAAGTAATTCTATTGCTTTCATATTTACAAATGCATTAGAAATTTGTTAGCTATTGTTATAATTTTCATATCCTTCCGGAAAAGAAAAAGTACAATTTAAACGAAAGCATAACGTGAGAATGAATAGATGTAATTACGTAAATCTCAAGAATAATAATTTATATATATATAGCAAATGCTATGGATTTTGATTTTTGATTTTTTTGTTTTATAAAAAAAAAGTATGATTGATGTCTTTAAACTAAAATTTAAGAAAATGTAAGACTATAGTAATAAGTTAATAAGTACTAAGATCTCTGAATATTCGGATAAAAGGACTGTAAACTTTCAACTTTAAATCGCATTTCTATTGTCATTTATATAAATATAAAAACCTGTTTAAATCGAATTAAATCCCCCAATCATCCAATAACACTGCAAGAAGCAAGCTCGTAACAAGTTTTAATTTCATTGTTAAAGCAAGCAATTTGTTATCGTATTTTACTTTTTGCTTCCTTCTTTAACAGAAAATTAAACCAACAACCAACTAAAAATTACACTGCCGGCTTCATTGTTCGGACTAAATTCTAAAAGTTAGCCTAGTCCCATGCAAAATAATATAACATATAATTATTAAGATTCCGTTACAGGCAAATATAATTTCACTAAAGGAATTTAAAAGTTATTCTTATAAGTCAGCTAAAATATTTAACGACATTTATACCATAAAAATGGCCAAATTATATGTTAAATTTTACTTAAGATAATATTTAAATTATTTTGCTATAATATTTTTTTTTACTTTTTTTGTTCTACTTCCCCTAAAAGAAGTGACTATGAAAAATTTGCAACAAACAAAACTAATAATGAATAAAAGAGATGAAAAAAAAACGTGTAAAATAAAATAAAACATAATTTTAATTGTACCCCATTTATACCAATTAAAATTTATTTACAGCTTTTTGTGAAAAAGGCAAAAATTAAAAATTAAAAAAAAAACAAAAAAAATTTCTATCGATAATATCTGTGGCCTATGGTTTGAAGGGTTTGAACCCCTAGATAACATAGCCACAAGTCAAGGGTAACCAACAGTGACCAGCAGCAATAGCACTAATATATTGTTTTTTAGTTTTTGTTTTTTTACACTCCTTTTTAGTCTTTTATTTTCAAGGTATAAAATTAGCATTCTTTCTTCTACATTTTACTTTCATTTTAATTTTATTAATGAAATATAATTTGAAGGTTATAAGGAAACTGAAATAAACTAAATTGTAAATTAATTTAAATAAAAATTAATTAATATTTTTATTTTTTGTGTTTTTAATTCAAAACAATAATAAACTTATTATAAATATTACTAATAAGAAAAATATAGGAGTTAATGTTAATTAATTAATTTACTTTCAAAAAAAGGTTGAAAAAGAAAAGTTGGATTTATTTTAAAATTTTAGATGGTCGTATGTGTTCAAGCTATTGTTAAATTTACAAAATTTCATTAAAATATCTACAAATAAAAAATTCGAATGAATTTTCTGCCAATATATTACGCTCCTTAGACTCAGGTTGTTGGGCTAAACAATCTGATTTACATTGAAAACCAATAAATTTCTTATTTTTTGAATATTATCAACATTATATTTATTTTCAAACTAACTTTCAAATCATTTTTTGCGGAATCTTTCGGCAAAAAAGAAATAAGGTTTATATCTAAACTTTTAAGTTCAAACCTTTTCACTGCACCGCTGTATCCTTTTTAAACTAATGTAATGACAAACTGATTTTTTATATTTCAAGACAAATTACGGAGCATTAGAATTTTTTTTGCGAATTTAGGCATTTATAACAAGGTAAACTTTTACTAAGTTTTATTTTATATATGTTTTTTTTTTCTTTCTTTTTTTGGTTATAAGTTTCATTTTTGTTAATGGGAGTCAAATAAATCTTATGAAATCTTTATTGAAACTATTCGTTAGCTTCACCATTGTTATTTTTCTTTTGTGTAAAAGAAAAATTTTAATTGGTGATTTTTGTTGTTATTTTAGATCTTGTAATCTATCAATAAATAGTAATCAGATTTATTTAAAGGGTTTTAATGTTTTGACAATAATTTTTCAATCACAATGCAACTTGTCGTCTAAAAAGCGGTTCTCAAAAATTTTATTTTTGTAGATTATCCCGTAAATATTCCAACATCTACACATGTAACTACAGCTGGAAAAAAATTATTTTTTAGCCAAATTCTTTTCAACTACGCCCAAAGACTAATACTCTATAATAAACAAAATTTTTACTTCTTGAAATATCTTACATGGTAGGCACATAGGTGCTAATGATCATATTTCTAATAGTTATATTTCTAACGGTCATATTTTAGATCATACAGTTTCGATGGCATACAGGAAAATTATGATCATATTTTCAAAGCAGCTGAATTATCTGTCAATAAGGTCATTTGACTTTCGATATTATATTAGATAGCTTTCAAATTTAAAAAAAGTGAAAATTGACTTCTTGAGTGTTTAAAAGTATATTATAATAATTAATAATACGAGGAAGGGACATTTTCATAATTTCCCTTAAAAGAAGGATTGGTCAAGTGTATATGATTTCATAAGGAATAAAATGCATTTTTCATCAATTTATTTGCAGGTTAAAAAATCAATATTTTGATAATGACATGTTGGGCAACTTTCTGATGAAAATATTCAAAAAGTATTTTCGAGTGAGCAGTGAAACATTTGCTTGTTTAGTTGGAATATTAAAATCATTAAAAAAAGATACCAAGATGGTGTTAAGCCGTTTCTTATGAGAATAGAATAGATATAACATTGTATGCATTAAGTTCCTTTGCTGATTATAGAACTCTTGCAAATGTATTTGGTGTAAGGAGAACTACTGTAGACAGAATTTTTTTAGATTTCTACAAAGTGGTTGTCAAAGTATATGGAGGCTGTTTTAATCAATTTTATCCTGAATCAAAAAAATCAAAGGAAACCTTAATGGCTACCTAAAACAGAAAAAATATAATTTAATTATTGAAATATGTAATTACTGTGAACAAAAACTTGTAATCCTTAATATGTATATCTTTTTTAAAATAACTATAAATCATATTTTGATGATCTGATCTGCGGCGCCGCCCTTAGGGTTGTCAGATGATCATTTTGAAGCTAATGATTATAATATCACGTTAGTGAACGTCATATTTTTCGTAATATAATTGATAATATATTTGGTAAATATTACAGACTTACATAGAAATATATTCATTAATGATCATTAGAAATATAATATGATTATTAGCGCCTGTGTTAGGATTTAATGATTCTATTCAATGACAATACAAATTTTTAATACATCTCTAGATTCACTTACTTTCATTGATTCTTTTGTTTTCTTTTTATTTACTGTAACTTCATTTGTTTCACTTGCTTACATGCTTGACATATTACATATTTTATTAAATCTACTTCATTTTATTGGAACAAATAATAATTTACTCATTTGTCATTTAATAAATTATAAGACTCCTTTTTTTCTTTTTGAATTTAAGAAAATGTATTTATATTTTAAGCAATTGTTTTCCATTTAAAAATATTTTCAAATACTTTTTATTTGATGTTCACATAGAATTTTTAAAGCAACAAAAATAAATAGCAAAAAGGAAATATGAAACCAAAAAACGGTTAAATTATGCTTAAGTTTCAAACCATTTAATATAGGAAAATTCTCCAATACATTAAATTGCGATCTTTATTCAAAAATTTATGAACAGGACCCGAATTTCATCACTATCTGAGGTCTATAAGTAATTTTAGTAATATTTATGAGAATTATATTAACCGTAAAAGGTAAGAAATCCATAAATTGCAAAATTGATGAGGTGAATTAAGCTAATAACGTTTTAGTGTGATATTATTTAAAAAATGTTTTTCTTTGGTGTTTTTTTTATTGGCTTCTTTTTTTATATTATAAGTTTTATCATTCTACCCCAAACAAAATATAAAAAACAAAATTTATCCCTAGTTTGGCAATTGCGAAAAACTTAATAAATTTTAATAATGTGTTTCCCGCCTTTAGGGTGTCATAATCAAAAAGTTTCTTAAAGATGTTATTGATTTATTGTATTACATCTTTACTAACAAAATTATTAATTTATGACATATGAAGAAAAGGATAACAGAAAATTAAGAGATATGTCAGATATCGAATTAATTTTTATAACTGATATAAAAACAAGCTAAAGGAACAATTAATTATTTCTAATGAAAGTAATAAATTTTTAAGAGGATACTAAAATTTAAGTTAAATAAGTATAAAATTGAATTAATTTAATTTTAGTGAGATGAAAATCTTTCCTTCAAACCATATTTTAATGATGGAAAATCAATTTAAAAGTTATAAAAATATAAAGGATAAATTACGAAATTATTTACTAAAGATTTTTATGCTTTTTAAGTAATTTGAATTATGTTATAATTAAGTATTTTTGGCATATATAAATAGATATTTTTAATATGAATTAATAAAAATTTTTGTGTACAAAAATTGTATGTTTATGCATCCTTTTGAAATTTAACTTTGAAAATTTAGTTTAGAGCCGTTAAAGCTAAACTTTTATGTAAGAATGCAATTTTTGTATTTATTGTCTTATCAAATAGTTTTCCTGTGAATTTTATATATATGAATCCATATAAGAATTATGATTGAAAAGTATCTTTAGCTATAGATTTATTAAAAAAGTAAAGATCATACAATGAAAACTCATCTATGAAATTATGTAAGAGAAACTAATTTATTGAACAGCCAAAAATATCTACTTAGATAGCAATCTTAATGCTAAATTTATAATTGCTTTCATAAGAAAAAGTAGATATTATGGCTGAAAATTAGCTCTAGTTTATTGATAAAGTATTCCTAATTCTCGGACTAAGGTAAGTTTTAACTATTCTACAAAAATTTCGAATCAATCAGAATAAAACACTTTGATATAGAATCTACCTAACACCTCTGCTAATTGCAGCCTAATCGTGTTTTTCTTGAAATTCTATCCTTGAAGTCAGTTGTCATTATATTTTAGAAATTAATGAAACAAATATATTTCCAAATTATGCAAAAAAAATTAAAATTATGCATAAATATCCTTGCCATTTTCTTAAAATGGATTTTTACCTAAATTTATGCTAAGAAATTCATTAAATTTTTATAACTTAAATAATGACCTCTATTTACACATAAATTTTATAAAAGTCAGTATGGGGTAAAACTACTCACAGGGATATCAATCTGACATTCGTTAGAGAACTCTTAAAATAAAACTAATTGTGACAGTAAATAATAAACAAAAAAAACATTGTTCTCAAAATTAAGAAAGCCAAACTAGCAAACTTTGGCAAACCATAAAAAATCTTGCTTTTCTCATAGTTTGGAACAAAATGAAAATATTTAATTTTATTAAGAAATGGTTAACATTTATTTTTTTATACGTAAAAGTAATAAATGTCAAAAGGAATTCGATTTTAGTTAGAAAAGATTTATTTTTTTTATCGAAAAAATTTCAAATGCTTAATTTCAACGAATTTTCTTTTGTTTGAAAACTCCTTGCACATTTTCTCCATAACTCTTTAGAAAATGATTTTAGAAAAAAAAAAAAATGAAATTTACAAAGGATAACAATTTGTTCCACTAGCAAATATTTGATCAGTTTACCATCAAAAGGGAAAAAAAATTATCAAAAAACTACAATTTAAAACATTATTTCTCTTAAGATGAATTTAAAAAATAATAAATATAATATGCGTATCGGCATTATTTTCACATTTTGTCTTTTTTGATAAAAAAAAAAATATTGAAAAAAATCCAATATTGAAGGAATTAAATGATTAAAGGCAAACAACATTTAGCAATGGTTCATCAATAACTTTTTTACTTTCCAGACCTTTTGTCATCGACAAAACATTAATGATGGATTAATGTCCTTCTACTATTTTCTGCTTTTGAGTATTTTAGATTTTTTTTTATTTTGAATCACTCAAATGATTTATAGTTCTCTCAGTACTAATGAGATAAAATCCAATGAACTATGCTGGGAAATAGTTTTATATTCTGTTTGTGGCTGTTATTTTTTATATTTATTTCGGTTTGGAGAAATCTATTAATTATTGGCCAGTATTATAACTTTTTTTTGTTTTTTCATTAAGGATATATAATAAGCTGACGAATTCTAGTTAGATTAATTGCAAGGCACTGTGTAATTTTAATTATATTAATGGGAGCATAGAGAGTTGAATATTTGTGACTTTGAAAGTAGAAAAAAGCTCATTATTCTTCTTTTTTTTTGTATAAAAGATAATTTCAAATAAAATCAAGTGGGTAAAAGTTAATGTAAATTACTTAATCTCGAATTCATAAAAAAGAAAGAAAGTTTTTGGATGGTAGAGGCCTTTAAGGTAAGGTATTAAAATGGTAAAACTTGAAAAAGATATTTCAAAAAATAAAAAATTCAATATTGGGTCATTTCGCTTGGTATTTTACGTCTTTTTGTTATATATTTTTCATTTTGGTCCAACACTTTTTGTCATTTTTCCTGCAGGAAATTGATTCCACGCTACTAAAAACTCTGATCTTTGCTGACAAAAAACTGGTCCAAATGATATTTGACGTCCTGATTTCAAGTTAGATTCTTCCTATCTAAAAAATTTTTGCAGAAGCTGGAGAATACAGTAAGTGTACTAGTATATCCCATTTAAGTTGAAAAAGCTGTTGGGTTTCTAATAAACCGGTATGAGGGCTCACAATATCATGGTGGATCACTATACCTTTGCTATTTATGAATTTTGACCTGATCTGTTTGAGTGATTCTTCACTTTGCCAAGTTGATCATAGTACACTTCAGAATTAATCATTACTTTGTCTGGGAAAATCTCAAAAAGATCTCCTTGAAATCCCACCAAACAGATAGTATAACCGTCTTTTGATGAATATCGGCTTTTGAAATGGATTGAAATGGTGACATTTGAGAAGCAAATCACGTAAGAATACTAGTTTTAAAATTAAGACAGGATATTTCACGTAATCATGAAAGGTCATGCATCATTAATTCGCCAAATTTAAGTTCTCAGTCATCCCGCGAGCTGTTATTAGGTTGTTTTCATCTATTTATGTGCTTATTTTGTGTTCATCAACTTTAACGGGTCTTACATTGGAAATTAGTCTAAGTATAAGCTCATTGTGGCAATTAGATTCGGAAATTTTTCAACATGCTTTTTTTACAATTGCGGGTTCTCAAATACCTCACAAGCTTCTTAAGGAGGGCCAGGGATAAAATATTTACACTTATTTTGCGTATTTTTGAATCAATATATAGAATTTTAAAAATATTATGGCAAAGTTATAAGCATTTGAGCGTCCGTTGCTCCAGAGCGGTCTTCTATATCTTCTCGAAAAATTAATTTTTTCAGTTTTTCATAGAAGCATCTTTTCAGATGAAGTTGCATATATTTCGAGGAATGGTATTATACATCATTTGATAGTTGTCATACATTCGCAACAGTAGTTTTGCAATTTGGTCTTGGTGGTTTTATGCAAAATAATAATGAGAGTCTAAAAAAATTTATTTGAAAAATATCTCAAAAGTCTGTAAGTGACACTTCTAGAATTATTGATATTGCAGCTAATGTTGCTGCATATACTTTATATGAAGGCTCTTTCACTTTGTTGAGCTTTATGCAAGAGACCCACACATCGGTTCAGGGCCAAGTTCGCAGAAAAGGCACGACAAGGCGAGTTGCGAATTAATAGAGCAGAGGAGCAAGTGGTATGCGATAGTAAAACAGAAAGAGTTTGCGTAGACAAAAACAAAAAAATGCTCTTGATCTCCTAGATGGAAGCTCTTTGCTTTATGGTCCTGACATTAATGCCTCTGTGTATTTAATGTAAAAATGTTTAATGTGTCAAAGTGCAATAGAATAAGTTTGAAACGTTTTCCTGAAATTTGTTTTTTTGAAATCGGTGATTATAATAACTCAAAATCTACTGGACCGAACGTTTTAAATCGTTTACTTTGATCGTTTACTTTCAACAAATTTACAAATCAATTTTTACAATAACAAAAAAGTCTATTTTTCAAGTAAAAACAGTATTTTGGCTTGCAAGGGGTAACAAAAAAAAATTAAAAAAAACTTTATTGTCTCCGATAATTCTGTTGCGACTTATGATGAACATTGGGAAACAACTTTTTTCCAAGACTCCTCTAGCGGCATTCACTATCACTTGCTCACTTGTTGATATTTTGCAATCAAAATATAGAAAAATATTATTCAAGTGTTGTATTATTATATAAAAACTCATTAAATAAACTAGAGCTATCTGTATTGCCAAAAACAATTCTTAAACTAAACCTCTCTCTCCTTCCCCTTAAGTTAAAATGGTTTATCCCATATTCTTGAAATATAGATATTTTATAAGCTAAAATACAAATACAACATGGACCAAAAAAATAATTTCCATGCTATAATTTTATTTAATTTGCTTTTTTTATTGTGAGTAAATAAGTTTAAGATTGTATAAGCAATTAAAAGAAAGTCAATTGTTTTGTTTTTGTTTTAAATAATGTTTTTAATCGATAACCAGAAAAAAAAAATGAAAATTTTAACTAATAACAATTTAACTAAACATATACTGAAGGTAAAGCTAGTCCAACTTTATGATAGCTTCTTCCATCATCAGAATTATTAAGTTTTCTTTTTTTTCCGTGACATCCTTTGCTTATCTTTGGCGATATAATATTATTTTCAGATTTATTTAATTCATTAATATTTAAATCACTTGCAGGATCATCAGCTGGTGTATATGATGGTGATAATATTTCAATAGAATTATTTTTAAGAATTGTCCGTTTTCTTAAATTTAAACTTCTACGATTTCTTTTCCTTTTCTCTTTATGACCACTTTCAAGTATTGCATCAATTAATTTATCTAATGTTACATCACTCATTTTTGATGAATTTAATATATTATCATTTTCTTTGCTATTATTATGATCATCATTAAAATTATATTCTAACTTACGTCTTTTTAAATTTTCTTTATCATATGGTCGTACAAGTGTTGTTTTAGATAAATAACGAGGTTTACCTAAATATGAATCTGGTAATAGGCCACGCATTGCTAATACTTGACCATTTGGTATAATTGTATTTGGTGAATATTCTTCTTCAAATTTTGGTAATGTTGATGCATATTCAGTTGGAAAAAATTTTTTCATTTTATAATTATCATTATTAAGCGGTGTTGATGTTTTTAATGTTGTCTCTAATAAATTTTCATTAGTTATTTTTAATTTTTTTGATTCTGTTAAATAATCTAATTTTGGTGTTAAAGTATTTTTTTTATCTATAATATTTGATCGATGATTTGAATTTGGTGATATTAAAATATCTTTAATCATTTTCAATTGTCCATTATCAGAAATATTTTGCACTTTGGTCCACTTAAACATATTTATAAAATAATAAAACTATAATATAATAATATTTTTAATTGTTACATTATACATTAATTAGGATATTTTTATTATTTGATGCTATTTAAGCTAAGCCAAACGTTTCCTTAGACAACTTCTCTTCAACTAAACTGAAAAAAGGGATGTTCGGCTCTATTGACTACCCTTCCACAAAGAAAATATACTTGGGTAGAAATTTCGAATTTTGCAGGGGAAAAATTTTATAATTTTTTGCTATGCATTTTATGAACCCTCATTTAAAGTATCTGAAAAAATTTCGAACATTGAAGGGTAGTAAATAAAATTTTTTGTTTGCCTCCTTTTTTTATTGTTGAATGTCTTAGCAACATTTTAAAGTTTTGATGTATATAATTACAAGTGAATTGATTTGTTGAAGTATTATTAAATATAAAATATTTATTTTACATTAAACTATATTCAACATTTGTCACTCTTCTTAAATATTTTTCGCTTATTTTTTTATGTGTATCTTTTATTCAGCTTATTATTTAATAACCACAAAAAATTATCCTAAGATCAAAATATTCCTAAATACACAAAATATGAAAAATTAAAGGTTTACGTGGTTTTTAAAATATTTTTGTTAAATGATTCAAACATTTTCCAAGATAGCTTAGGCTGGATAGATAAAATATATATTCAATCAATGAAAGTTTTTTTATATTTAAAGTATGACTTATTTTTAGCTAAAGTTTTTCGCAATAGTCCTACTAAACCTTCAAACAATGTTAAGTTGTTCTTAAAACTAAAATCTCTGGAATAGAATTATGACTAAATAAAAGCTCCGGTGGTACTTCTATCATTAAAAGACATTAAGGAATTATGTAAAAAATGAAGTACTGTACGGTAAAATAGAACTATTGTTGCATAACCTTGTACAAAATAATTCAAAAATTGATTAAAATGTAATTTAACGGAGGAGAGGTCGGTTAATTCGTTCAAAAAATGTTTTCATCTTTTCATGAAATTCTTTTGGCAATTAAGTTAGTCTAAATATTCTAAATATTCTTTTATAAGTAGATTTTATTTCGCTAAATTTTTTTAAAAGTTTAGACTTCAATGTAATTGATGCCAGTGATATTTAGAAGCATAATTATATAAAACTGAGCTTCACAAATAATTTACAAGGGGTTTTTTACTCTAAAACTATTTTTAGGAGTTTGAAGAACTTTTGAAAAGTTTTATTTGTGATTTAAACCACTGTCAGTCTCCCTACATAATCATTTATGAGCATAATTATGCAAAAGTAGTTTAATAAATAATTTAGAATAGGTCAAAACTTTATTTGAAAAACTCTACAAAATTTGAAAAATTCCCTTTAGATGTATGGATAGAAAATTTAAGTTAATCGTTTGACTATTTCAGTATCTTTTTAAAATCATGCAAGAAATAGTTCAAAAACCGATTTAGAATTATTTTTACTGGCCAAAATCAAATTAAAGACATTATCAAATCATTGAAAAAATTGAATCATTAATTTGACTATTTTCCATGGTTTTGACGACCTCAACCTACAAAATCCTTGCATTAAGAGCTTAAATATCTTATTGGAGGTACTTTTAGAAACCGAAAATTATAATTGAAAAATCCATTAATTTTAATATTTAGAAACAGTATTTATCAATTCATAATTTAATCGATAATAACTTCACAGCTGTATTTTATTATATTCTACCATCAATAATTTATTTGAAATTTTTGAAAATCATTTATCTTGGTTAACTTAATTTATCATTAGAATAATTTCATTCAAAATCAGCCACGTGCTTAAATTAAATTTCCTTTTCTCTTTTGTCATCTTATCAAATGGATGTTTGTATCAAAAAAACAACAGTAAAAACAGTATAAAAAAAATGGAAATCATATGCAACTGCAAGAACAACAATCAAATGTGAAAAACATTGAATAATAAAACGAAAGTAAAACAAGTCTTTTATGGTCTTTGACTGATAATTGACGTCCATTGTGGGTCCCTTTTGCCGTCATTTAGCGTGTGTCAACCAATGAGTAGCATACTTTGTTCTTTTGTTCCTTTTTTTACTTAAAAAGTTATATCCTTAGTGATGGGTGCAATCGACCGGAAGTGCATCTTGCTCATCATTAAAATTAAAGGGCTACAATTTAACTTTGATTGACTCATGTGGGCTAAAATTTGCATAAATATACTTTAGGGTAAGTTTTTAATGAACATGGTTTTTTTAATATTTAACTGTCCAGCATATATAATCGGTAAGCTTAGGGATATTATTTTTAAGCCAGAATATTAAAGGAAAATAAGAAAGTTAATAATATTTTTGTAAATGATGTTTTTTTATCCTTGCTCTTGTTAGTTTTTCCTCTTTTTCAACTTCTAATTTTGTTATTGTATTTATTTGGGGTATTTTATTTTTCTTCAGTTTCTTTTTTTCTACTTAAATTCAAATGCTCGAATCAAAGAATTGAAAAACTTCTTCAACAAAAAGTGTTGTGTAATGAAAGATGTTAACAGGTAGCCATCCTTTACTAATTGATTTATTATTAACATCTGTTTAAATGCATTGTCATGTGTGTCACGCTTAATCGGATATTTTTAACAAATTTTATTTAAATAGTTCAATCAACAGGCTGACACCTTTTATAGCACAGGTGATATTCTGTTAAATTATTTAGAAATTTTATGTTTATTGAAACAGGTAAAATGAAATACCATCTGTAATTAGAACTGAAGGGTTATAATTAATTACTTCAGCTCAAGTGAAAACTATTTATATATAATTTATACATATATATATAGTTATATATTATATACGTGTGTTGAAATGATTGCACTAGAAAATTTGAAAAAAAATGAAGTCTTTTTCTTTGGTAGCAAGAATGCAAAAAATCATAAAAGTCCTTTTAATATTAACCAAAAATTTCTATTAAAAAATTTTTTCCACATATAAGATAAGTGCATCCTATTTCAATATGCAAAACAAATATGTTAAATGCGAAGGTAAAAATGGCTGATGAAAGCTTACGTTTTATGAAACAAACATTTAAAAAAATTCCTTTAAGTAATTTTAGAAAACGTGCTTGGTAGTAGCATTAATGTAGGCCAGTAGTATTGAAAACAACGAGAACTGAAAAGAATGTCTTCAAGCAGATGCTATATTGGTCCATTATTCACTACTCTATAAATGTACTCAAGTAATATGTATCTTAATGTCTGGTTCAACGTCGCTAATGCTAAGTTATGGAGTGAGTGTTCTAGCAAATTACAGTCCAAGGATTATTTAGTGTACAAGATATTGAATCTTGGCGAAGTAAGGAACTTGAACTGAATATTCTTTCGAATTTTGACATGATTCATCACAAAATAAAGGCCTTTTTGACAAACACCTCCATAAAATAGGGAAATAATGACGTCAAACTGTATATTTTGTTATGTGATGGAGGAGATGCATACTTACCTACTGTTAGATTTTGAAAAGAGTTGCAAGTGATGATGTAAAGGATAGCACGGCATCTTCTAAACTACCACTTATCCTATTTACATCAGAAAGACGGAGTTAAAAGATGTTCTTGCTCTAGCAAGAGAAGTAGAAATGACTTTTTCCTCATACTTTGCTTGTCGAAAAGCACAATAGACCGATCCTGGTCACTATGTATACTACTACTACTGCTACTTCAAAGAATTTACAAGAAAATTTGCTACATCATTACAGATTTGTTTCCTTTGAAATTGTACAAAAAGCAGAGAATAATTTTTTTTTACAAGAATTTTAAAGTTAAAAATGAATTTTATTATTTTTTAAAATAAGATTTCTTGTAATAATACTACTTGAAATTCAACAGTTATAAAATTTATATAATGTATTTCATGTTTCTAATTTTTATCTAATAAATTGACATTTTACAGTTAGTTTTTCTTTATAAAAAGCCTGTTAATTCCTTGGATTAAAAATTAAAATTTTTTGTTTTATTTCTACAAAACTAAAAATAATTTCCTTAGACTAATTAATTTTTTGCATAAAGCTTAAATATTAAAATAATTTATAATAACGTACACTCTAGCTATTTTTTTATAATCGAAATTAAAATACTTAAGTCACTTTTTTTATAGCTAAGCTTATTAAATCTAAATTTAATAAAATTTATATTCAGGATTCAGTCTTTAAAAAGGGGCATCTAATAAATAATATAGTTAGAATTATTAACAAAAGTTTGATTTGCCTAATTTTTGAGTGTAATTATTTAGAAAAAGTTCTTTTATTGTATTTTTATTAAGTTAAAATATAAAAATTAAATATTAGCTTCAAGATTTTTAGTACTTTAATAAAATTTAAGGGACATCTGTGATCAAGGGAATATTGTCTTGCTCTTTTTGGCGATATTGATGTGATAAAAGAATTCTTATTCTTAATTTTTAACCCAATGTCAAGTATTTTATCATTAATAATTTTATGCTGATATTTGTTTAACTAAATGAAAAATTACCATTGCATACTTGCACTGAATAACTATTAAGAAATCCACTAGCATGTTTGCTCGTCAAAAATATTTTTGAGTAGTTTACAAAAATAAAGCATTTATTAATTTATTTAGTTGTTAAAAGGGAAGTAAAAATACAAGAGCTTTTCATTAGTTCTGGTACCTTTAATTGTTTAATTTTCAATTTTAACGTCAATGAGTTGATCAGGGGATCAAGAGGTAAGCTTCCTTCTCTTGGTTAATAATGTTTTAGTGGTTATCAAAAGAAAAAAATTAAAATGCTTAAAAGACCATGCAATTTTTTCAGTCATTTCGTTTTTTAACTGAAAGTTTCTCAAGGGGGTTTTCTCGTTTAGACGCGTGAATTTTGGTTGTTTTTCCGGACACCATAAAAAAGAACCAATAAATATTTTTACCAAAAATTTTTCTCTGTTTTGTTTATTGATGTGTTGAAAATATAAAAAATTAATAATATTTTAAAAAAAAATCAAAATTGAAAATACTACAGGCCGGCAAATTGGGATTCCTTAAAGAAAGGTGTGCATGATTTCAGCCTTTCCAGTAATCTGAAGAAAAAAATCTTTCTTAATTATTTAACTAAAAAAATGTAGTTATGGCACTACAAAGAGTTTTTTCTAAAAAAAATTTTTTTTACACAAAATGGGGGCAGTTTGAAAAGAAAAGTTACGTTTTTTTATTACTAAAAGACTCATGACAGTGCGACAGCCGGATTTATAAAGAATCTCTGTGCCAAATTTCAAGTGAAACTTGAGATATTATGCACCCCGTTTCGAGAAAAACACATTTAAAGCTTAAAAGACTAAACTAAACTAAGCACTAAGTGCATCACAAAATGAGCTGTAGCTCCGAAAATAATTCGAATTGAAAAAATCCTCTTGAAAACATTTTTTAGGACTTAAGTTATGAAAGTATGTAAAAAAAATTGATTTTCTTCAATTTCTAAACGAAAAGACCCACTTAAGCTAGGATGCTTTTTTTTATTTATTTCTAAGCTTTGTTTCTATGCTTTGTTTCTAAAGAGAGCATATCCCTTCAAATACACTTATAGAAAGAAAGGACAGTAACCAAACAGTTCTCAGCTAGAAAAAGTTAGAAGTCAATTTTTTACAATCATATCCCTCCTTTTCTGTCCTATTGCAAAAAGCTATTTACGCACATCTACGCTTTTCTTAAATAAAAATTATAATAAAACTTAATTCGAATTCAATTTTTTCTTAACTGCAAATGTTAAAGATGGTCATAAACTTAATATAAATTTGAATTTGATTATCTAGGGTTAACCTAAACGTCAGTTTTATATTAAGTAAATCTGATTGACCACACTTTAATTTAGATGATTTCATTAATATGCCCTTAATTATATTCAGCTAGATCTATTTAACCCATCTGTTCTTCTTTTTCTTTTGCAATTTAGCCAAACAGCTAGTAATTGAATTTCAATTATGACAACACTTATTGTTCTAAATTTTTGTTTTATTTATGATCACAGAAGTTTTACGATAGTTAATTTTTAATTTTTAATTTTAAAGAAATTTAAACTGTGTTTGAATAAATAAACTTTAAAAGGATATTTGTAACAAGAAGACAAAAATCTTTTATTTATAGGAGATTTACTTAAACTAGACTAGTTTGTTTTTTTTTTGTTAAAAGGAAAATGAATTTTGTTTTTATGTGTTTTTATTTTTGTTGTGTTTTATGAAAATAATTTAATTTTATGAAAATAATACTTACTATGCCAGCTATGATATCTATATATTGTTCTTATTTCAAAACAAAAACAAAAGAAAATAGGAATATAAACAATGCTTTAAATAAATCTCAAATCAAAAGAAAAACAATAAATTTTTGTATTGTAAAAAAAAAACATAACTAAAATGCTAAATAGATGCCATTTTTCTTATTATTTTTCTATTAGTTAATCACTTTACTAATTTAATTATTAATTTTATCTTTAACATTTTCATCAGTAATATTTAATTTTGCCATTATCTGAGAGCTATTTGTTAAAGTAGTGTTAGGATATTTATTTAATTCTAAATTAATATTACTATTATTATTAAAATTGCTAATATTTTCACAAGTATCATTATTAGCATTAAATATTAAATTATTACTAGCATCATTTTCATTTGAATTAATATTCTCATTTAATAATAATTGATTATTTGAAACAATTTTATCTTGTTCTAATTCTTTAAATAAATCAATTAAATTATTGATACCAATTAAGTATCCATCTTCATGATTTCCA
Source organism: Acrocera orbiculus (assembly GCA_947359355.1). Classification (NCBI taxonomy): domain Eukaryota; kingdom Metazoa; phylum Arthropoda; class Insecta; order Diptera; family Acroceridae; genus Acrocera; species Acrocera orbiculus. Next base: position 16,633,681 of record OX375759.1, read on the forward strand.
ACTTTCCATGTTGTATTATGATCAATACGATGATTTTCTGGTAATGCTACAGTTTTAGCAAAATCAATTAGCCAGACACTTGCTTTTGTTCTATCATGAACAAATAATAATGAGCTACCGATTACTTCATGGGTTTGAAAAAAATCTGAACATTCTAATGTTGCACGTATTGCTTTAAGACGTTGTAAATATCTTGGCTGAAAAAAAAAAATGTATATATATATATGTATATTATTTAAATTAAATTATAAATTTTTGATAAATTTTTTAAGATTATTTAATTTACTATTGTGTGTGGAAAATCCTCGGTAAATTCCTTAAATGCCAATTTGATTTGATGTCGAGATTTGGTTGTTTTAAAATCTTTTGAGCTAGTTCCATCACATTTTTTTATACCCTATTTCAAAAAATAAAGATAAAGAACAAATAATTTAAATTTTTCAGATTTAGTCTTTCTTTAATTTTCTTTACAAAAAATTAAAACTTAAATTAAAGCTATTTGAAGGCTATGATCCTTATGGAATTAAGCGACTTACAACGACTTTCAACAACTTTTAGCCATGTTTAAGTATGTTTCAGTGACTTCAAATAACTCTCAAAGATTTTCAGTAAGTTTCATTGTGACTTCAAGTAAAAAGTGACTTTTCAAATTTATATAGAATTTTTGGACTTTTGATATTAATTAAATTGTAAGTTTTAGTTTTAAAACTTTTTGTGGTTTTAATCAAGGGTGCTAATTAGATAGCTTTGTTAAGGAGAGTTTTAATAAGTTTTAGTAAATTGTAATTAATGTTCTTGCAATGTTAATTTTGCTCAATTTAGTTAGACTTAAAGCAATCAATAGTGACGAACTATTTTTGGGATCAAAATCAAAAACTTTGATCAAGTCAAGTATTACAAAATACCAAAAAAAAATACAAAAATTTGAAATGGTACTTAGCTTGCATTTAAAAGATATCATTTTATTGAAGTAAAAATTAATAAAAAGATTAAAGTTTATTTACAAATCCCATATTTGCTAAAATCAAGAAAACTTGCAGTCAATTTTAGAAATTTTCTTGATTTAGACATAGACACAGATTTTTACTTACGCGGACTATTATAATTTGGTTTTTCTAGAATCAGCAAACAAGTCAATATCTTCATATCCTGACAGATAATAGAGCTGTCAAAATATTTTACACTTAAAAGCAATGTACAATTAAAACATAAAGAATTAGTTATTCTTTCGTTTCATTTTACTAAGCCAACTTGATATTAATAAATTTTAACTTCTATAAATTTACCTCAATTCGAAAACCTAATGTAGCTGTACTTGAAATTGTCTCTCTCCAAATCATATACCTTGGTTTTGTAACACCTTTGGCTTTATGTTCATCTTCATTTGGAGCATCTGGATCAATTTGTATCATTTTATCATACATATCTTTTCTTAATTTCGGTTTTTCTTTGGCTTTAGATAATTCTTCTTCTAGATATGTTCTTACACCTATTTTGCAGTCCATAACACATGGCTGATAAAAATCACTTAATAAATCTTGTAGTTGTAAATACACTGCTAAAATATTTATTATATATAAATTTTAATTATAATTTTTTTTGTTTCTTTTACAATTTATATTATAAATTAATTAATACTTACATTCACCATCTTCACTAGTAACCTGACCTTTATATTCAGGTACATATGGCCTAAGGACGTCTTTCATAAGTATCTGAAAGCATAATTCTTCTTTAGGGCATAATTTTTTCAAAACAGTCCCTTGTTCTGGACCTGCTTTAAAATTCCCTTGATGTCCAGCTAGTTGTACCCATGGATATCTTTGTTTTTTGTATGTTTGAAAAAATGGTGTCCATTGTACTATATTACGAATTTTTCGCCATCCAGAAGGCTGAAAATTAGATAAAATTACAATTATTATTTTTTATAAAATAGATAATAAAATGCTTTATTCAATTAAAAGAAATAACTACAAAACAAAAATAACTAAAATTGTGGAAGCATGAATATTTTTGAACTCATGTTACTCTAGAAGCATTTCTAGTGACAATAAATAATACAAATTCATGGAAAAATTTTGCTATCAAATGAACAAATATGTATCTTTAGAATCAAAATGGTGCCAACATCTTCTTTCTTACTTAAGATAACTTAAAATGGACATTAAATGGAACAAAAATTTGATATTAATACTAACACAATCACATTAGAAATAAAGAAACAGTCCTGGAAATAATTATAAGCTCAAGTCATTTCCAATTTCCTTTTGAGATCTTTAGTAGTCTTAATCATTTTGTTATCTCAATATTTTGTCTTTTAATTTTAATAAAAACTTTGCATTTTTTATATTGAAATTTTGAGTTTGGATTGTTTGTAGTGATGTCACGAGATAAAACAAACATCGAAAAACAAAGGATATTAAAGTTTAAAGGTGCTGCTTTGTCACAAAAACAAGTTTCTATAAAGTTTAATCTTTTATCTTTTGAGATGTGAACTGAAAAGAGAAAAGATCATCCTTCAAAGTTCTCTCTGAACAAAATGAGCAGTTTTACGGTAAATTAATGAATCCTAAGCATCATCTTTGAAAATTGTTCAACGTTTTAACTTGGAATGGAGTCTACGTCTGGTTGGAAAATGGGCAAATGACACGGAATATTTAAAATGTATAAAAATTTACTGAGCTCAAAACTTAAAACCACAACAAAAAATTTATTGTAACCAAGTGTCAATTTTAGTGATGAAAAAGTTTAATCTTGATGGTGTTTAAAACACTATTGGCGTGATTTGAGATAAGAAAAAACGATTCATTTCAGAAGAGTTTTAGGAGGGGGCTCTGGGCAGCTTTCAATCAGAGTAACAATTCTAAAATGGCTTTCATAATAGGCAAAATAAACTCAGAAGGGTACAAAGCTATTTTGGGCAACTTTTTCTTACCATTATTAGCACATTACTGTGAAGAAAAAAGTAAATTCCAGCAGGATAACGCTTCTATACATAATGCTCGATGAATAAAACCATGGTGATCAGAAAAAGAAATTTCTGTTCTTGATTGGCCAACATAAGGACCACATTCAAACTCCATTGCCAACTTATAGGTCATTATTGCCATGAAGTAGACTCCCACTCCCAGATCTGCACTATCAACGAGTTGGAAAGTAGTATAAGTAAACTATTTTGGGGAATTTCATTAAAAGACTCATACTGAGTAGGTTTATACAATTACCTAAATATACAATTTATTAAATAAAACAATTACAAAAGTTGAAGTGTGCTTATAACTACTTCAGGTTCGAAGTAGGCCATAAAACCTGTTCAAAGTAAATACCTACATACATATATAGAACTAATGACTTATTAATTGTAACTCAGATAAAAGGCAATAAAAATTGATAAAATATTTTTACTTCGAAATCAAATATATGAAAAAACCCAGAAAAAATAGATTGGGTTTATAGCTATTTGCAGAACTGTATGTTAACCCTTATACCAACACATGATTCCAACCAGGCATATATCAATTAAATTGAATTGAATCATGAATTAAATATATTTCTGGTGTAGGTAACAACTTGTACTTACAGGAAGCTTCCTTAAGTTTTGTAGACTTTAGATCTATAGTTTTTATTTTTTATTTTTTATAAGGTGTTTGAGAGGATCTCTTGAAACGGACTATTGAGTCGACACATGGTGTCTGCCTGAATCCATAAACACTTTTTAATAGAAATATAGGAAAGCAAAGAATTCTGCATTTTTTTAAAATTTTTTTGTATGAGTAAATATTAAAAATCTATTGTACAACATTCATTTCATCAAAGATTTCCCTACTTGGGACAAACAAAACTCTTAGTAAATTTTAGAGTTATTCACATCAATAGTACCAATACACTAACAGGAAAAAAAAGCTATCGAATTTGTTTATCAAGAGTCCATACATATTTATGGTCAAAATAACTTTTAAGAAATGGTAGTACTCCTACAGATAGCTCAGAATTTTTAGAATAGGTTCACAGAATTTTCAAATGCCACAAGTAAACTAAGTAAACTATTTTGAACTCTTGTAAAAGATGATTTATTTGAGTGCTTCTAAGTTCTGAAGATACAAAACAAAGCATACGGGAAGATAATCAAAATGAAACTGCTGCGAACGGAATTTGATTTAGGGAAAGACACGAGTAACATTACAGATTCTAAGTGAATTTTTTCGCACTCAAACTTGACGATCCATTCACTATGAAGGAAAAAATACAACTGATAACTTTTTACAAGCTCAACGCTAGAATGGCAATTGCTAGCGAAAAAAGCAACAAAAACTACTTTGTTTGGAGTATACGTGGAAACAAAAAGCAGATTTTCGTCATTTCTTTATAAATAAAGTGGTAAAAAGGGTTGTTAAATCCTCGATCTTAAATAGAGAGAAAACGGGTGAAAATACATCAAGAAAAGATTTCCTTTTTCATTTAGCAGATAATTTTGCCATTGGAAACGAAAGTACAAAATTTTGAACCAGAGTTGGAATCACAAGAAGCTAATTTATCTACAACTGCTACATTCTTGACGTAAAGAGTGTCAATTATTTTGTATTTTTTAAAGACCAGTCATTTTAAGCTTCATTTTAAGTGTTGGTAGCTTCAGTGTTAATTATAAAAATATATAAGCCTGAATTTATTTTTGATAAGATTCAATGCTCTTTACAATTTTACAAAGTTTATCTTTAGAACTAATTTTAGATTTGTCAAATTTATGTATGTATTATTATTACAAATATATTAAAATTTTGTAATGCATTTTGTAAGCATATTGTTATTGAAATTATGGATTTCTTGTATGCTTGCATTCCCTGATTTTTATGTTGATGACACTAAACCTAAGCTAATAATAACTCAATAGCTTGTGAACCTTGGATACAATTTATAGGTGCATAAATTGCATGAAACTCTTAAAAAATGTTTTATTTTTACAATTGTTAAAATATTTAATTTAAATATTTCAAAATTTTTGGCTTATATTTATTTAACGTTTTTCTAAAATATTTTCATATAATTTTTTTAATTTTTAACTTTTTATAAATATAAAAAACACATATTATGACTAAAAATAAAATTAAATAACTTTTTTGGACCAAAAACCAAGCTGTAGTAAAATTATGATTTTCGAGACTGTTGTTTCATAATTTCTATTATCAAGAACAGCTCATACACAGTTTCTTATGCCCGCTAAAAGTATTTTTAAGTAATACAGTTAATACAAATGAAAATGAACGGCAGTTACAATAATTCTTGGTAAAATGTGGAAATTATTAAATTTTTTTCATAACTAAAAAATTAATTTTTTTTAATTTGTAGATTCTGAGTCTTTTTTGATACATGTCTTGCTGTGTTTTTTGGCATTATTTGATATCCTTTGCCTTTTTCTTAACGTGTATGTTGGCTTTTAATTTACTCAAAGCATGAAATTTTTTGCTAGTATTCTGATTTAATTTTAAATAACCTAAGAGAATATACCCACAGCCAGCCAAAATTCTCTTTCGGTGACTTTGCAATGACATCGCCGTGTTAAATGCAATGCATCATCCCATATAGCGTGGAATCAATGAATTAACATTGATCGGTGACTTTATACATCGTATCTTCTAGGAAAGAGACAGTTTTAACCGCTAGGTAGTTCATAGTGCCTCTGACACAAGTAAACACAACGTAAGCCTGAAATTAATCTATTTATTTTAGTGGTCTTTATCGCATAAGAAAGATAGACGTTAAGATATTTATTTTATTTTTAATTTTTTTTTCTTTATAAAATCATGCTTTTGGCAGTGTCCATGTCAGATGTTTTTATAAATTTTTAAAAAGTGATTTACTTATTTGTGAATAAATATTTTGAGCGGTAAAAATAAATGCTTTTTTAAATGGATTGGTAAGAAACCGCAAACCTAGCAGCTTTTAAAAGAATCTCAAAAATTTTTGAAATTATTTTAACTGTTTGATTTGAATTATTGCAATAGTTTTATGGAGTGCAATTTACTTCATTGAAATTCAATTAGATTTAACAAAATTTAAATCTTTTTAACTAAAAAATTATGAATCAGCAGATATTTCAGATATTGCTCAGTTGCTTTTCCTATCTGCTTTTAATCCTGAATTTTAACTAAAATGCTCCCTTAATGGATTGAGTGCTGGTTTCTTTAATAACATTCTTACTAACTTCCTTGCTAGCTTCCTTCCTGATTGGGTTCTTTGCTTCATTGCTGGCTGCTTTGCTAGCCTCTCTACTAATTTTCCTAAACAAAATGCTTATATTGCAAAAAAAAATTCATCTGTAGATAGTTCTTTGGTATCAGCTAATATTATTGACATTTTATTTTTCTTCTAAATAATTTTTAAATATTTTTAATGTATTCAATTAAATCAATTAAATAGTTTTTTTTTCGAAAAATATTCTAACCTTACAAATTAAAAAAAAGTCAGTTCATATCCACACACAAAAACATGGGTTGAAAATAAACTCCAGATATATTATGTATCATTCAAGCGATTAAAATGATTTAACCAGAAAATTCAAGTTAAATTGTCAACAGTAAAAAAAAAATCTTAAGTGAATTAAAAGCTGTCTGGATTAATTCTATAACCCATTTTAATAGAGCTGCCAATATAAGCGAGAAAAATGAAAGCTTTGTCTTACCTATTTCAAAGTCAGATACTCAGATTAAGACAGCAATGTAACTACCAAGTAATTAAATTTATTGAAACACTTTCAGTCAAAATTTCTTTTAACAAAAAACACTAACAATAATTAAATTAAATCTAGTCATTTGAAAATTTCAATTAATATTTTCTTATGATAAAAGTAAAAATTTCATATTAGGTTATAACAAGAAAAACTAAATAAATAAAACTAAACAAAAAACCGAAACAAAATATTTTTTCTTACAAAAAAAAAGGTACTCTCACCTTGAAACATAAAATTATTAAAAACCAAAAACAAGAAAACATTTTACAAGGCGTAAAAATTTTACAATAAAATTTACTACGAAACGACATTTGAATCAATTTTATCATATGTAAATAAAAATATCCAACAAAAATAATTCAAGAATAACACTAATTGTTGGTGTTAAATGTTGTTTTTTTTTGTTTTCTTCTACGCCTTAAAAGTTAATTATAGAACAGAATTATGTGATATTGGTTATTGGTTAAAAATTTTAACGCCTACAGGAGGTCAATATTGCATACGGATAAAGTTTTTGTTTTTTACCATTTAGTATATTTCTTCAATTTCATCTTCTTTTGCTTTTTATTATTCTTTTATATTTATTTAAATCTGAATGACGTACTTTGAGTTTCAGAGCAATATGCGGCTCACCTCAATTTGGTCATAAAAATTTCTTTGACGTCAATGTTATGCTAAGTGACAACTGTTTAGAGTTTGACTTTAAAATTGGATATTAAAAAAAAGCACAAAAAACAAGGGGAGGGGGGAATGAAAGAAAAATTTCTTTAGAAATATATCATGAAACTCAAATTTAATTTTTAGATAAAAAAAACAAAAACAAGAAGAGAAAAAAGTAACAAAATTAAAATGACGTAGTTTCTGTTATGCTTACCATTATTATTATTATTATTTAATGATAATTCTTTTGTATTTCTTGTTATGGATATTATGTAGAGTTTAATATAACAACACAAAAATAAGAGTATCTATCAGAAAAAAAAACGTATTACAGATATCATTTTGAAAATAATAAAAACCCAAAAAATGTTTTTGTTGATAATATTAATTTATTAATTTGGTGTTTATCATGAAAAATTTTAAAAATAAAATATTTTTTAGACATATTTAATCTAATTATGAAATCCATTTTTGTTTTTTATTGAATGTTACGAAACATAAGAAGTGCCGGAAAATAAGTTTTTTCAAGTTATGTATATCCAGTAATTTTGATCTCACTGACTCCTATCGATCAGGAAGAACAACAACAACAAAATTAGGCAACCACATGCTAAGGCCAAACACCCATAACTAATGTGACCATTTTATTTTTTTGTCAGAGCGGGACGTTGTAGGAAATTCCAAAAATTAAAGGCTATTTTTCAAAAAAATAATAATGCTATTTATTCAATTACAAAGACAAGTTAACTGAATTTCATTAATACATTACTTGATATAATCCTACCCGTTAGATTGCAGTTTTAGACGTATTTGTTAAATAATTGTCGGCGGAGCAAATCAGTTTCAAAATATCGGGTCTAGTTTTCAAATAAGAATGGAAATTGCCTGATGTGTTGACAGTTAAAATTGCTTTCAAAACTGCAACACTTAGCTGTGATTTTTCACTTGTCCATACTTTATTCATTAGAGAAAAAACTCTTTTAACAGGTGCATTACTTCCCCTCAGATATAAAGCCGTTTTGTTAGCCTACCTGCAAAAGCGGGACGTATGGTCACCTTACCCATAACCAACCTTGGTGGACCCATAATTTGTCAGAAAAGGACAAAGCCAATCGATCCATCACATGCAATCTAGTATTGCTTAAGCGGCATTATACAGAACCATTTTTAGATCGTTTGATCACTGGACACGAAAAATTTGTTTTATATGATAATGCAAAACGCAAAAGGCAGTGGTACTCTCCAAATGAATCACAACGAAGCCCAAAAAGATAATTCTATGTGTTTGGTGGAGTATTCACAGAATTGTTTACTTTGAACTGCTGAAACATGGACAAACTGTTAATTCAGACCTTTATTGTAATTTTCCACTTTATATGTAGTTACTAGGACATTTTGTTTGTACCATATACATATACGCGATGTATCCAATAGCTATAAATGTTTTACTTTTAATTTGCTTAACAAATTAGTATTGTAATAAATAAATAAGTTTGTTGTAGTATTTGAATAAAATTTTATTGTAAATACTTTATTTTGTTTCATTTATACCCTATGTTAACCAAAAAAAATTTTATAGTAGTTTAAAGTAGTGCGCAGGAGAGGCTTAAGCATTTTTGGGCCGAAGGCTAACTTTCTAAAAAGGCTGAAAAATTTTTTTTTTATGTCATTGAACACAGGTGAATAAATACACAAAAATTTTTGTTATAAATTTCATTTAACAATAGTAATTGAATAGTTTTTAGAAGTTTTTTTTTTCTACTTTTTACGAGTTCACTGTTTATAGCAAGTACCGATAAAGCAGTAAATAAATTCGATCGTAATACTTTTCACTCTTTTTAATAATGAAAACGATATCATAATTAAATGTCCTATAAAATGTTTTACTTAAGAAAATTTTTTTAATAAAATCTGATAAAAAATAGAATTCATTATCATAATCGAGGGCCGAAAATTTGCAAGGGCCTAAGGCTATAGCCTTTTTAGCCTTATGTTTAAGCCGGCCCTGCGCAGGAGTATCAAAAGAGATTTATTTTAAGTCAACCATAGAATCTATGTTCACATAGCCATTAGTTGTGAACTTTTCAATCTCATTCTCTTCTTAAATGCAATACATCGCTTCATATAGCGTCGAAGCTAAGGAATAACATTGATAGGTGACTTTATACATCACATCTTCCAGGAAAGAGAGAGTTTTCACCGCTGGGTATATTTCCCAGTGGTTAATTTTTCCTTAAACACCTATGCGTAATTCAAAAATGTGAAAATTGAAGTGAAAGAACACTTATTGTTAGTTCTATTTCATATATTTTCAATAACTTTAAAATTCATTAGGGAGAAAATTGCTTAAAGATTTTCGTTTGCAGAAATCTATATAGGTACTATGATATAAATGTCTATAATATGAATAATAGGTAGAAAATAACAAAATATTCCTCTGCACAAATGCTCTCCATTTATTTATCCCGATAACGTTTAAAATCCGGTTTTACCAGTGAGTTTGACATACAAAAACATGTAAAGAGTAAATTTAAGCCACAGAGATGTCTTTGCATTTTTTTTATACACTGAGCTTGCATTTATAAATGTTAAATTTCACCTTCTCAATATATTTACATAATATTTAGCATTGCCATCAGATTAAAAAAAACATGCTTAGAGAGAATTTTAAGTACATATTTTAGGGTACATAAATTGAGAATATTTATATATGAAATTATTTCTTTTTTTTTTTTTCAATTAAACTTTCTATAATTTCTATGTCATAGACACACACATACATACACACATGTATATATATATATATATATACATGTACACGAATATCTAAGAAAATTTCCTCAGCAATGAGCTTTTTTAAGGTTATGGAAATCAAGAAAATTGGATTTTTTTTTAATATAAAAAATGTTTCTTAGGTATCTTAACGCTTTATCGGTTTCTATCTAAAAAAATAACGATTTGGTTGTGATAAACTGTTATAAAAGTGTTGTTTTTTTTCCTATATAGCATAAGTGCAAATTAATTAAAATTACTGACGATCAAAATTGAAAAAAGCCTTCTTTTAAGAAATCACACATTTTTATATGTCTTTTTTTTGTTTTGTTAGTAATTTTTCTACAGACGCTTACAAACAACTACTAAATAATACAAGTAAATTAATTTATCCCAATTGATTCTTTAAAATTAAAAATAAAATATTGAAATATTCTTTAAATAGTGTTATTTGTGTTAATAAAAGTGTGAAATTGTGGTTGAAGTTTCAGAAAATTAAATCATAGAAAACTATCAAGGGTTACGCATTCAACAACATCGTAGTTTTTTGGCTAGAGATCGGTTAATATCAAAGGAAAATTTAATTATACAAATTATACCATTTTCATTAAATATTACGTTCATTTTCTGCGTTGGGGAACTTTTTTTCTGGTGTTCAATTGAATGTTCGACTACATATAAGACCTAAATTGTATAGTAATCTAAACAATATTTTTTATAGATTTCGTCTTAGGAAAATTGGTAATATGACAGATAACAAAAACTGCGCAGGTTCAGATATTGATCAATCAGAAAAATAGAGAATTACAGATTCCTTATATGAATAAACTTTAAGATGAAGACTTCAAAAAATTTCAACAATTATTGGGTTGTCGTTTTATTTTTTCCCAACAGAGAAACCAATTGTATTTTTTCACAGACAACTTCACACAATCATCATATATCTTAAAAAATTCGAGAGATTGCTGAGATGTGAAATTTGTCAAATTCGACCGTTCATGATGACATGAAATTTTATGGTTTAATTTCAAAGTTTGGCATATTTGTTACACGTGTTCTGACAAAATTTTCTTCGTCATATTAACAACTGTGACTTGCTTCTCAAATGTCAAAATAAATGATGCATTTTTAAAGCGAATCGTTACTGGAGACGAAAAATGAGTTGTTCACAAAAATCTGAAGCACAAGATATCATGGATTAAAGAAGTTACACTCAGCCCAAACCATTTCGAAGGCCAATATCCAAAAAAAGTTATGCTATCTGTTTGGTGGTATTTCAAGGGGATTGTTCTTTTTTTCACTATTATATCCGTTGTTTTCTTTTGTGTTTTTATGAAAAATTTTAATTTTTTACTGTAAATTTTTGCTTAGCTATTGCTTTTAACGTTATATTTTATTTTTTATTGTTTGTTAATATAATTATAAATTGCCCCTTTAATATCATTAAAGATGAATTTGATTTCCCACTTCCATTTTTCTGATATGTGGCCGGTCATTTTGACCTGCCAGTATTTTTAACGCCTCTAATACGAAAACTTTTCAGGAACTACGTCAATTCGCCACTACGGCGCCAACCAGTCATAATTCCAGGAAAAATTAATGTTTTGAAATCACTGGGTTTCCCCAAACTTTCAGAATTTTGTAATATTTTGTAATATTTTTGCATTTTTATTTTCTTATTGGTAACTGTTGTATAAGGTTGAAATAAGTGCAGTTGAAAGTGTACTTTTACTATAATAAGGAAAAATATATTTAGAATATTTTTTTCCAGTTATGAAACTTTACCCTTAAAATGCTGAGACATCCGAAAATACCTAGAATTTTAGAAGACATAACAAATATAAAAGAAGACTCTTGCAATATCGATCAAGATGATTTTGATCCTGAAATCGGACTAGCAGATATTCCAGAGGATCAATCAGAAGAAGAAGTGTAAGGCAGTAATGAAGAAGAGAACATCCTGAAACCACATATACTAAAAAGACTTTTGAAATTGTCATTATCTTCGGATGAGATGACCATCAAACAACTGAAATTGTTGCTGTTAGATCAACTCCAGAAAAGAGATCAATAAATAGAGTTTTCAAAGCATTAATTGGAACCATAGCATGCGCAAAACGAATCATAATATAAGGCACTTTAAATAGTGCTTTGTTTTCAATAATGAATCGACAAATCATGGATCACATTAGAACATTCACAAAACTAGAAGTTTTTCGAGTTCTTGGTGAAAAATGGGATCTATCTCAGGTATAATTTTACGTTTTTCTTACCATTTTATATACATGTGGTGCTTATAAGGCTAAGAATTTTAAATTATCTTATTTATGGTGTAAAAGCTGGGAACCAGTATTTTTTTTTTTCAAAAACTATGAGTAGAACGGAGATATTTTAAGATCTCTCCGCTTCGATAACAGAAATGAAAAGAGTTTCCAAATACAAACGGATAAGATTGCATTGATTTCAAATGTTTGGTGTTCATTCACTGAAAATAGTCAAAATTGTTACGTACCTGGATAAAATATTACAATCGACAAACAACTATTCCCAAGCAAAGCGAGATGCAAATTCACACAATATATGCCTAACAAATCGGATTAGTTCGCAATAGAATTTTAGTTGGCATCTGATCTCCAAAGTAAACTTATAATAAATGGGTTACCGTATTTGGGAAAGTCAATCATTAATTCCTTTGAGTGAAAATATATTGAGAAAAAATTTTTGTTTTTAATTAACAAAAGAACTTAACACAGAGTATAAAGATCGATATACTTGACAAAAAGGTTCTCGTAATGAAAATAATAACAGTCTAACTACTCTTAAATATTTTAATTGTTTTTTTTCTTGCCGAGTCACCAGCTATAGCCGATTTTTCTATTAGATTTTATATAATTTAAAATATTTTTCATAAAATAAAAAAAAATTATTAAGAGATAAGAATTAGACAAAAATGAATTTTTTATATATCAAGCATTTATTGCAGGAAAAAATAATATGGCTACAATTTTAGTTTTTATTTTATTTTTTTAATAAAATACGTAAGTGCTTCACGTAAATAAGTGACATCAAATACCAAAGTTTTATATAATTTTTAAGTTTTTTACATTTTTATTTATTATTTTAATATAAAATTATTCCTTTCATAACTTAATTCACTGTAAACTGATCCAACCATAATTTCAGTTTTCAAAGGATTAAAATTTGAAAGGTATACAAAAATTATATCTATTTAATTTAAATTATTTGAAAAAAAAAAATATTTTAAATCAAAAACAAAAATTAAGACTTTTATAAATTGTTTTTATTAATTCTATTACTTTATAAAAAAAAGACAACTTAATAAAAATTTACCTTTTGTTCTTTAGCAATAGCTTTGGTATCAGCAACATCTGAATCCCATTCAGAGCTAAGATCATCACTAGATGCATCACCATAATCCTTTGATATTGGTACCTCAAGTAAAGATTTTTGATATTGTATATAACCTGGACATAAATTTGATGTTTTTGATCCTATATTATTAACAATTAAATTTTTCTTATAATCATTTTTCGTAATTTTTTCATCAATTTTATATGATTCTTGCATTGTTAATATTGGTATAGATAAAATTGGTAAATTTTTTAATTTTTTATATTCATCAACTTTTTGTATTTCTGGTTCATGAATTTTTATTGTAAAATTTTGATAACCAATTTGATTTTTTGTTAATAATATACCATGTGCTTCAGCAAATGCTTTACTACATTTACGTAAATTTCCACTTGATTTTTTTCTTAATGGTTTTCGTAATATTTCAATATTTGATTCTGTATTTTCAATTTTAGTATCAATATCATTTTGATTTTTATTTTCAACAATTTGAATATCATCATTTAATGAATTCATTTTTAAATCATTTTCTAATATATGATTATCATCTGATATTTTATCCGAATGATGAAATAATTTAACTTTTATTTTATTATGACCAGATTCATTACAATAAATCTCTTTAGTATTCATTTTATCAAAATCTTCGTAAATTCGTACTTGAGGATATGCACAAATAGACATCGCGATAATAATTTTATTATTTTATTATTTAACAAGTATTTGACATTTCGTTGTTTTCCCTTCATCGATATCGTTTTCTTGTTCTTTTTGCTTTTTAGCTCGTATCTTTTAATTATATAAAATCACTTTCATGTAATATTAAGTTAACAAGATAAATGAAATGGAATTAAAGTATCACAACTATAATAATCAGTTGACTTATATTTGTTTATTTGCTTATACCAGGATACAAAGAAAAAAAGGTAAATATTTTATGGCTGATCTAACATAAGATAAACTCCAGCAATATAGTGAAAAAAAAATTGCTTAAAAACTTTTTTCAAATAAATAATAAAATTAAAAATAATTGCTACGATTTTTAATAGAACTTTTTAGTTATTTTGGATGTTTTAACAAATAAAAAGCCTTTTTGTTAAGGCATATAATCTCTAATGTTAAGTAACATTTTAGAAAAATTTAAATTTCTAAGTTCATTTTCTTTTATGTACGTTAATAGGCACCAATATCAAACCAATACGAATAAGGTAAGTATTCACGTGGCCTCATTCGGTGTGTAGTTGTCATTTAGTTGACTTTTTAATTTTAATTATAAAAGTTGTAATTAGTTTATATTGATTTGTGTTATATTGAAGATTTATTTATATTCAATAATAAAAAATATAGTATAGGTATAAAGTGGAATAATTTTTTGTAAAATAAATATATATTTTGAAAAAATAAAATGTGTAATTGAGAAAATTTGTTTACTTTGTGTCCTAGTCTAACCTACTGTCAGCTAAACTTGCTTTTTCTTATCAGGGATACAAAAATATAAACAATGGACAATCAATGGACAAAAGTAGTGAGCCAAAAGTTTGCTGAAGTCTAATATTCAAGTGAATAACATGTATACTCTAATCCAGGGATGGGCAAACTACGGCCCGCCAGAGGGTTTTATGTGGCCCGCGGATAGATTTTTAATTTGCCGGTCCGACGGAAATTAAAAGAAATATGATTTTATGTATTATATGTATATCCATCTCCTTTTCTACTTTGTTTAAATATTATTTTTTTTTTCCTTTAATTTTCGATTTTTGGCCCGCGACCGAAAAAGTTTGCCCATCCCTGCTCTAATCAATTTTGAACGTCTATTTTTTTTAAGTTAAGGTTTATACTCAAGATGATAATATTATTTTTCCCGTATTATTTTTTGATTAACTTTTATATTTATTAATTGATCAAAAACACAGAATTTGTGTAGTAGAGAGAGCTAGAGTCGTTTCTGATTATGAAAGGTTAAATAATTATAGTCAAGTGACTAGATTACATCTTATAAGTACTGAAGCAGTGAGAAAAATAATGAAAACAAGTAAAAAATGTCTAACATTTTCTGATAAGCTTCAGCCGGGATGTCCAAAAGTGTCTAGTTATAAAGATGATCAGTATTTAGTGCATCTATGTAAACTTATTCCAACTATAATTGTTAGAGAACTTGAAGAACAATTGAAATTAGTTGGTACATCACCTTCTCGAGCTACAATTAGAAAAAAGATTTAGGATGACGTATAGAAACAAAAAAACCTTTCTTAACAAAAAACCAATTACAGGCGCGATTAAAATTTGAACGAGAATATGAGACTAAAACTGTTTACTATTGGAAGAATGTGGTTTTTAGTGAGGAATCAAAGTTTGGGAATCGTCGATAACAAATAATTTTGAGACCTGATGATGATAATCCTTATAGACAAAAATATTTAAGATCCCAGGTAAAATACGGAGGTGACAACGTAATGGTATGAGGTTATTTTTTGTAAATAACTGAAGACAAAATGGCTTCTCAAATATATTGTGAAATTTTATTTATAAATTTGCAAAAATCTGTTGATGTAATGAGATTAGGTCGGACTTTATTTTCCAAGAGGATAACATTCCTAAGCATTGTGCTAAAATAATCAAACAATATTTAAGGAAAAATAGAATAAAACATTAAAATAACCTTCAATCTCACATGGTAAACATTGAACATCTTCTATTGAACATCTTCTCGGATGAATTAGATCATTGAATTCTTATAAATTCAAGAAAAAATATTAACATGTTCACAAATGCAATATAGGAGACTTGGTCTAAGATATCGCTAAATATTCTACAAAAACTAGTGGAATCAATGCCAAGAAGACTGTGTGGTGCTCCTCATAATAATGGTGAAGAGAAGGTGAGGGATATATTTTCTCTGCTTTTTATACTTTTCGCCTATAACTTTGAAAACTTGAAAAAAAAAATTTTCATAAAACAGAAACAAATGAATCATTTGAATATCAACATAATTTCTAATGGTATCAAACAATATTATTATGTACGCGAAAATATTACAGATAAAAATTTACAAAACATCACTATAAGACTATTTATATATGTATATGTAAACCTCTTTTGTGTATGTGATTGTGCGTTTTTATCTTGTTGTTGTTTTCTTAAACTTCTTAACTACGTTTATAGCTTTTTTACAAATCAAATATATTCGCTGATATACATAAATAAATAGATAAAACTATCTTAGCTATAAATAAACCTATTATTTTTTTTTGCCGATATTTATATTTCTTGTGTATCTACTACCATCTAAAAGAAGCAATTACTGGCTAAACGAGATAAAGTATTGAGCGGTGTTAACCATCCTTCAAATGTCAGTAGTTAACGTACTATTTATATTAATACATGTCTGTATTAATTTGTTACTAAATCATTTTTGAGATGCTTTTAAATTATATAAACACAAAACAAATAAGAGAAAAAAAGGGAAGAGGAACTGTGCATTCATAAATAGAATTTATAATTAATTTAGTATAATTGTTATAAGTAAATAAATTTTTTTGATTATTAAATCAATTTAGCTCTAATACAGTATAACCAACATTTTGCATAAACGGCACTCAGTTCTTTTCTATTTCAAAAAGCTGTATCAAATTTTTTTGAGTTTCTTGTGGAGAATTTTACGAACATTTTTATTATAAAATGTTAAGATCCCTATGCAATTTATTCAATAATTCTGATATTTTTCATAAAATAAAACTAGTGTTCTTTATTTTCAGGAGCTTTAAGAAAAGATAAATATTTTGTTTTGTTTTTTAGACACAGAATATGCTCTGGAAACTGGAAATCTATAATGCTTACCAATTAACAGATCTACAAGGGTAAATATAGTTAATTTTTAATGAAATCTGTAAATTTTATAGAATCTTGAGATTCGTTTAATTAGAAATTTAAGATAACTTATTCTAATCATATCTCCACTAGCAAATTAATAAAATTAATCTACAAAATCTTTATGTTGTTATAGGAGTAAATACTTTGCATATTTTTGTTTTTTAATTTCAAATCAGCTGCAAATTATACACAAAACAATATAAGTATATTGTCAGTCGAAGATTTTAATCTTAGAAACGCAAAAAAAGTTAATTTTATAACATTATTCATGAAGTAAAATTAGTTTTAACTATTTCTTGATTAGTTTTTAATTCAATAAATATCCAAACAACTAAAAAATTTTTAGACCAAGAATTTTCTTTACGGATTTATTTATTCCATCTTTTTTCTAGCGTAAAATTTTTATTTGTAAAGTCAAAAAAAAAAACAACAGAAAGATAATAAAATTATTGGCCTAACTAATTTTCACTTTGGCTGAACAAATTTTTGTAAAAATAAGCTACTTTTTTTATATATAGCTTGATAAAAATTAAATTACGCAACGCGGAAATACATGTACAATAGACCATAATAATACGACCTTGTCATTTTTTTTTTTTTGTAAAACATTTTTGTCCAAAAAGAAGGTTAAGTTCAATATTTAATTTTAATCTGATAACATTATCTACTTGAAAGAAGATTTCATTTGTCTATTATCTGTTTTTTTTTTTCTTTTTTTTTTGTTATTAAATTATTTATTTGTGAGGGTAATTTTAAAGAATATAATCTAAAAATAAGTTTTATTAATTCATGGTTTATTCAACGTGTCGGCCATTTAAATTTTGAAAATTATTTTGTTGGTAAATAATACCAAGTAATAATAATTCAATAAGAAAAGGGCAAAAATATTTCTCAAAGGGTAATATAAAGAATTTTAATGATTGGCCTTAAAATACCTCATTTTCTATCAACTGAATTTCATCGTATCTAATGAATGACAATTTAGATTTCATGTTTTAGTTCATAAGTTGTCTATGGATGGACAATTTCTGCAACAAAATATTGCAATGGAATAAAATTGCAGCTGTAAAGTGGCCAATTGATAACACCGTTTTGGCTGATTAAGAGGTTTTTGAAGTAAGCGGGCAAAAGATGAAATGAAGTGTTGGCTATCTTGTTTTTAATTGTTGTTGTAACTATATTTACCATTAGTAAAAATGTAGACAAAAACTACCAGAGAAAATCAGAAGAGAAACATATAAACCGAATCCAAATCCAAATAATGAAATGAAGGTAAATAGTACATTATTGAAAAAAATAAGAGAAATCACCTCTATAAAAAATTGCAGAAAATTTCCAAAAACATTATAAAATCATGTTAAAAAAAGAAAAAAATTTACACATACAAAAACAAAAAATACTTCAGATGCTTTAAATAAAAGTTCTGTAATTTATGGAACTCTCATCAAATGTGAGTATAATAAAATTATCATAGATTTCCAATTGTGTGAAACTTAAAAGGATTTTTTCTGATACTTGATACGATTTTAAAATGGGTGTAAGCTGTAACTCAAAACCGGTATCACCATTTCTTTCAATGTTTTTTACAATATTTTTGCACATTAATCACCAAGTAATGTAGTCTTTAATTACATTTTACCAAAAATTATAATTTTTGATTTTTTGATGTTTTTTTTAACAAAAAAAATACTTTTAGTATCTTTGACTACCGAGTGCTACATAAAACGAAAAAGTTTAAGAAAACTTGGCAGTATTATCTCAATAAAAATCGCACATTCTGAATATACTTTAAGCTTTTGTTTTAGACGATAAAAAAACTACTTTTTTACAACGCGCTTAAGGAGATTCAAATAATAATTCAGATAATTGCTTATTTATACGATCAAAATCGGTGTACTATCTACCGTAAAAGACATACAATAACAATAATTACCTTCAAATCTCTAAAAGCAGACCCCAAATATTATTGAAATTTATCTGCGTCTCCCCGATGTAGTTCACATAATAAAGGATAATATATAAAGTTTATCCCTACTTTTTACTAGCACATACAGTCAAGAAACAGATAAGTAGGCATCCTATCAATCTCATAGCAAAGTTTACACCACGAAATTTTGGATTTCTATTCAATAAAGAAGTAGTTGTTACACTTGACTTTATTCCTTAATGAACATTGTAAAATTGCTGAAGGACATTCTGTTCAATTTGTTTTGGACTGTTAGCATTAATGCCTCTAGATTAGTCATTTAAAAACTTATTGAGTATGCTAAGGAATAATAGGCTTGTGAGCCTTTGTAACACATCTACTAGAGCCCATTCTGGGCCCATTCAGGGGCTTAAATAAATGTTATTTTATTTATTTTTCTTAAGCATTTGAGACTCTTGTTGTATGCCCACAGTATTACAGAAATAACAACCTAACATTAAAGTGCATCATCTGTTTAAAAATTCCAAGATATCATTTTTAATTTTGGAATATATTGAGTAATTGAAAATAGATAATATATTAGAGAAACGAATAAAACAGACAAAAAATTGTAATTTAGTCAAACTTTCTTAAATCTGTGATATTTAAAAAAGTTGTGGTTTTTTTTTGGTGTGTTTATAATTCCAAGTATTTTAACTTGAACAACAAGTATTTAAATATTTAAAAAAAGGAAAAAAAAAACAATTTTACTAGTGATAGCCCCCTTTTAGAATATATACCCCTCATATTTTACGAGGAAAAAACTTTCAAAAGATTTAATCTTATTAAATATATTCAAAACATATATAAAACCAAAAAAATTTTCAATGGTCCAGCAAAACATATTAAGATGTTCAAGTTAAGAAATTTAACGAATAAGATAAACAAAGCTGGTTAAAATGATGAATTCTTAAATTATAATGAATATCATTTAAAAAAAATATTTAACCATATAAAGAATTTTTAGTAAAAATATTCTAAATAGATAAAATATGTTTGCACTTCATATACAAAAAATCTACATACAATCAGATAAAAAAAATTGATTTAATAGATTTCTATATAACTTTCAATAATATTTTTATTTCAATTATAATTTATGTTTAAATATTTTTTTAATTCTTAATTATGATAAATTCAATAAAAATACTAAATTAAATACTTTTTACTGATATTTTAGCTAGTTTTTGATGTTTGTTCCATTAAAAATCGTTTTTTTAATAATTTCAATATAAATTAATATTTAAATATGAATCAATGAAGTTTTTGAAACAATTTTTTTTTAAATAGTATTCAAATGACAACAATAATAAAAACAAAACCAACTACAAAAAATGAATAATTTAATAATTGTAAATAAAAAGTGAGAATTTTTGTTGTTTTTGTTTTCTTTAAATTAATATAAGATAATTAGACAAGATTCCGTTCAAGCTTTTGACAAATATATATATATATATATACACATATATATGAATATACGTACATTTATAGATATGTGTGTTTGTATGTATAAAATTTTTAGACATTAATTCAAATTACATAAATAATAAACAAAAATTAATATATGAAAAGAACAACATTTTTAAGCACTTATTAAAATCACTTTCTTAAATTTGCCTGAGATCAGAAAAAACTTTCTATTTGCACTTTTTTATTTTCTTTTTATTTTTCCTTTTAAACACATATTTTGTCATAATTAAATATTAAATAGATTTTTTGATTTTCTTGTTTTTTTCCTGTACACAACATATTTTAAATATATTTTGCAAAACAATTTTAGTATATTGTTTTATTATATGGTATGTGCATGTATGTGTGTATTTTTAAATAATATATACATATATAGATATACATACATATATATATATATATATATATTAAGATATATTTATATAAATTGTTTATACTATCATAAAGTTTTAACTATTGCTTTTTGTTATTTATCTTCTTCAGTGTTATTGTTTTTCGCCTTTTATACAATTTATATGATAATTACTAGTGCTCGCGAAGATAATTCCTAAAGATCCGAGTCGCGAGCACGATCACTCCAGTACTCAGACTAAAGCCAGAGTCAAAAGCTCGATATTAAACAGAATAGGTTTGCTATAGCTTTATGTTTTTTTGTTGTTTGTTATTTTTTTGTTGCTAAAGCTTTTTTTTTTGTTTTTCAAAGGTTCTCCATATGTTGATAAGGTGAAATTAATTTTACTGACGACAACATACAGTAAGCGCCATTGCTATAATCAATTTAATTTTGTAATGCACAGAAAAAAAACACAAAAAACAGCAACACAAGCAGTGGATAAAAAGAAGAAGAAAAAATTTGTCATCACAAAATTTAATGAAAAAACTCATAAGCTCATAGCATGAATTTTAGTATTGAAAAAAAACCTTATATTAAATATTAAATTTTATACTCATCAATTGGATGTGTAGTTTTAATTTTTGTAATTAGGTCAATGAGGGTTATTTACAGTAATTATAGCCATTAAATTTGAATGTCATTTAAACAGTTGATGATTTATAAATAACTTTCCCTGCTGCTATTAAAATTATACTAAATTACTGAAGATCTTATCAATAATGGATATAATTAGTTGTGCTTAATAAAAACAAGGAAAAACAAAAAAAAAAGAAAATCAATTTCTAACCGACAGAAATTATAACTATATAATTAAAACATACAAGAAAAACAAAACAAGATCACTTAAAATATATGAAGAATCCCATAGAAAATTAATTAACTATCTAAAGCTTTGGTAACATACAAGAAAGATGAAAATAATGCAAAACAGAAAAATTACAATAAAATAACTAGTTTATTCTTTCTATTGTATTCTGTGTGTGTTGTAAATTTGTCGCCAACACATTTTTAATAATTAGTAAACTACCTTTATACCTTTATTATTGAACTATTTTGAATGTTTCGTTTAGTAAGAGAGTAAGAGCCTCAGTTAAATTTAAGGTTGCAAATTTTTATTATAATAGTAAATATTCTATAATTTAACCTTTGTGCGACATTCCAATGCAACATTTAGACAATGATGTAGAGAGACCTATTGGCAAAATATCCCAATTCCACCAAAGGTTAGAGCAATCTGTGCTCTATTGACACGTATTGCTAATGGTCACCTTACTTATGTTAAAATAGTTTAAATTGACAGATAAAAAGGGCTGGGGTGTCGGACAATGGGCCGAGTAACGGTTAAGAAGGCCACCTATACTTTAATTTTATAAAAAAAAAAAACATCACTTTTTATTACATCAGTTATGATCTCATGATTTGAGCATAATCTTCTTTTACAAAAAAAAACTAGCTTTTCTAATATCTTGAAGCAGATAATAGTCGTAAGAGGGCAAATCAGGAGAGTAAGAAAAAATTCGAACAAGAATTTATTTAATTTCTCCACGAAAAACATTGATATTGCTAAAAAAAAAAATACCATATTGTATGAATTATAAGATCGTTGTTTCTGATTTCACCTTTTTAACTATTAAATCTTATAGATTAATACTTTTTTTATTATCAGAGCTGACTGATTAAACAACTTATGATTGATTTTTTCAAGCAAACAAAAAAAAAACAACACTTTTTATCGCTTTTAGCAACACTCTAAATCATTAATGTCTTCTTTTTCATTCCATTTTGAAGGAGAACTCTATTATAAAATCAGTCAAAGCATTTTTATGGATATTTTATTATTTTTTCCAGTAATTTTTCCTAATTTTTAACAATCAAATCATTAATTATAGTTCGCATTTGTAAAACCACAATTAATTTTCCAGTGTACTAACCAATTTTAATTGGACAAATATCTATAATACTTTTTAAGCCATTATTGATTTTAGGCTCCAGTTTTTCACGTAAATAAGAAGTAAAAAAACAACGTTTCATCAAAACATTAGAACTGGATCATTCCACGCTCTGTAATTCAATTACAAATATTATTGGCAGTTCTTCTTAAAAGATCATATTATATATTAAACTTTCCAATAATATCGATTTTATTCGTTTGAAATGGCATTTGGACAATGTGTTTATATATTAATAAAAATTGATGAAAATTTACCAGAAATATTGAGCTTTTATCAAATATTTTTAATATAGCCAAATTTTTATATAGACTTTTTACTTATCTTTTTTTTTCAAAATAATTTGAAAATTAATTAAAACAATCTAAAATTTCTTATAAAATTTTTTGCCTTATAATTTTCTGATTAGAAATAAAATTTTCGCCTGAAGTTATGCTAAGTTCATTTTAGTACTTAAGCTGAAAACTAAAAATAATTAATTCAGATTTTGTTGAATAATAGAGTTAATATTTTTTGGAAGTGCTATATATCAATTTTTAAAGTTATGTAGGTTAACCTAGCAAAATAAGAAGTATAAGAAAGGAAGAAATTTTCAATCTCGAAACTTTAGCTCGTCGTCACTCTCATAAGATAATTCAGGTCAAATACACCTTAAGTGTTAAAATAGCTAAAACAAAGTAGCTTTTCTGTCAATTTATATTTTGTCCTTAAAAATTTCAAACCATGTCAATATAAAATAAATGTCAAATTAAATAAAATACGAAAATAATATTTTTTTATTAAATGTCACAACATAAATTTATCATAATTTAAATGCCACAAAATTTTATAATAAAATGAGGTAGCAATTTTTGCTTTTGTCTTTTTCGATTTATACACCAAGATAAATTTAATATTTCAAGTATTAGGATGTAAAATAAATTTAACGAAAAAAAAATTTTGAAAAAAAAATACCTTCCGAAAATTTTCATTTTTATTTTTTTTTTGCGTTTTTTATTTTATTCTTTTTTAGAATTAAAATAAATCTAAAACATAGTACCTCTCTTGACAAAAGTGGTAAGATTTTTCTCAACCAGATTTTAAATGCCTTTTTTTTAACATTTTTGAATAACTAGAAATTCAAGATAACTTTTGAATAACATCAACATATATACTAACCATATTTGTTACTTGTTTCAAATAAAAAATCAAATAAACAAAAACAAAATCACAAATTTACATTTAAATCAAATGACAGTTTGAGATTAGTAGTTTTACTTTAAATTAAATACCAAAGTAAAAAATTTTATGGATAAAAAAAATCCGGATTAAGAAAAACCTATGACTAGCTATGTCACATCTTTAATCCTCATTAATTTCTTAGTTATCCATCTTTTTAACTCTTAAAACATTTGACAGGAATAGAGTAGTTTTACCATCTTGTGTAAAAAGATATGATTTCTTTAGTTCTTATTGATGCAAGGAAAAATTTAATAGAAAATAATATATATATATATATATAGTTAAATCTTTTTCCAGAAGAAGCCTGTCTATATGGATATATATATATATAGCTATCTGTCTCCGTCTTAAGGTGTGCTCAGTATCAATTAGTTGCGCCCATTAGTTTAATAAAGTATAAGGTAAAATATAGCCAGAAGCGGCGGTCTAAGTGCTAAGAAAACTAGCAAACTTGGTTCAAAGTAATCCTACATTTTCTATAGTCAAATATTCATGTAGATATAAATACATATATATATATATATCTACCAAGTTGTTTTAATTTATGACAAACCATTTATAGTGTCAAAAGAGATACTATCGACTAATTGATGAAGTTTATGTTTTGCTCTGCAAGAACAGGTGATATTTACTACAGAAAAAATAAAATACTTCAAAGCTATTTAAATAATATTTATGTATTTGTTTTGGAAAAATTTTTTAATTACATTCTTTAATTGACATTGATTTTAATTAATAGATTTTTTTTGGAAAAAATTCACAAAATATTTTTTCAACAAAATCGAAATCACCCTCAACAATCAACCTTGTTTTTTTTTACAAAAAACAAAAAAAAAACACACAACAAAATCAATTAATTTATTTCAATTTATTCTTACCTTTTTTTTAGCTGCTTCAGCACTAATAACATATAAATCAACAATACCAAGTAGACAATCATCACATCTACAGACGTCTTCACCTAATATAACTGATCCTAATGAACCAATACTACTAGTTGAATCTAAGGAATCAGTACGAAATAATCTGCTACCAAGTACTCCTTTTTGTGATGAAGCAGTGGCAGCAGCTTCTATTTTACGTGCTAAAAGCTGTTCCATTAATGTCTTTGGACGTGTTGATGATGGAAAATAAGCCATTTTACTTTTAATTTTAACCACTTTTTTTATTTTATTTAATATAATAAAATTTAATAAATCACATAGTCTTATGATTTAAATATAATTTTTCACATGTCTTAATGACAGTTGATATTTTGTTTTATTTTAAATTGTATACTATATTTATTTAAATAAATTTTTATTAGATGGTAACAGTAAAAAAAAGATACTAAGACAATATTTTAATTTTAATATAAATAAATTAATTTCCTTGAAAAGTTGACTCAGTTCTTTAAAGTAAAACTAATCTTCGACTCTCTCTTAAGTACATTCATAATTTACGTACTCATTTTCCTTAATAAGTTCGACAGAAATTTGAGTAGATGGTGAGTAATATCTGGGATAAAGTTGAGGCAATGGATACCACTAGGAAAAGAGTAAGCATTATCCTCCAAAATAACATCGTTTGGTACACAAAGAGATTTAAAGCAGACTTTATGATTTAGCAGTCGAAGCCGACCTCTTCCGACAATTACATAACATTTCATCACAAAATAACAATTTCGTAATTAAATGTTAATCATATAATCATTAGCTCCAATAATATTGATATAAAAGTTAAGGGGTTATTCTCGTCTAGAGACATGAATTTTAGGTACTTTTTGAGGAGCATTTTTAGTATTCGTTATTTTGTATAATATTTATTGATTCCTAAGTAATACACAAAAAAAAAAAACAATTAAAAAAAATCCAAAATCCAAAAAGTTACAGAAGTAGGGTGTGTTAAAAAATGTTGCATGATGATCGCCTACGATTTTAGCCCTCTGACTAGTCTGAACTAAAAAAAATGCGAATAATTAATCTAGAGCAGTACCGCTATGGCAGGAGCTAGGATAATTGAAAGAAAAAGAAATTTTTTACCAGATTTTTTAATTAAGTAGTCTGTAGACTATGTCACGACTCTAAATTCTAAATGCTATCTTGAGGTACTGAATGTTCTATCTGTAACGATTATATTTATGATAAAATAAGCAATGTTTAATGCTTTTGAATATTAAAAGCGGGCAAATAAAATAAAAATTAATGATTAGCTTCCAAATGAAATTACTACAATCCTAAATAAATTAACGATAAGTCTTTTGAGTTTTTAGATTGTCAATGTAGCATATCCAGCTAGCAAGGACTTATATTTTGGAAACTTTTCCCCCAATGGCTTTAAACAAGCAAAAATCAAAAATAAAGAAAGTAAGCAATATGGCTAATATGTCCAATAAGCGGAAGCGTAAAATTACTTATGCGGTGACGCAAAAACTTTCGACCAAAAAGAGGAACCGATGCTAGAAAGCCAATGAGGCATATCAGCTTGGCTCCACAAATCCTCCGATTTCCAAAGGCATATTAAAACCATACTGGAGGAAAATTATAGCCCGGAACCCTATCCGCGCAGTACTTAGCGAACAAACGATACTTGACGATGCGGACAAAAGAAAGTATGATAAATACCCAACAATGAGTATGAAGGATGCGCCAATAGAAGAATATAATATAATTAAAAATTCCTTGGACATAACTTGAAATTGCAGAGGAATATGGAGTACACGCTTTGCTAAAAATTTACTAGAAAATAAAGAAATAGGAATTAAACATAAAGAGGTATTATCAAGTAGAGTTGTAATAAGCAGTCTCACAATATTTAAAATCAACTTTAAAAGCACATCAAGAAAACTGAGGGAAGAAGTTGGAGAAAACGGCCACTATAGATTCCTAGACAGCCCCTAGCATCAAAGACCGCACTGGACCAAGAAGCGGCTGACTAGTACTCGAACTGCCATGAGACCAGGGCTAGGTGAAGAGCTGGGAAGGTTTAGTAGGTTCGAGCCCCACATGACTATGAGCCATTAGTTGTTCATAGTTACGCACAGCATTCGCCCCAACTGCGGATAAAAAAAAAATAAAAAATAATAATACTGCTTATTAAATCCAAACACAAATAAGTATTAATTCAATTGGCATATAGTACTAGTATTTATAACTGAGCAGTCAACATTCGGCAACTCAATGCCTGCAGATTTTTAGAAAAATTTATACATAGATGTGATTTATTTAATTCAAATAACACAAAGGTCAAAATAGTTCCATGACTTAAGTTCCACATAAAATTAAAATTTTTTGACAAACATCGAAACTGATCGTCAACATAAAAAGGTATTCTTTAAAAGTCCAATGTTTTACCAGTTATAGAAATATTTAATTGGCTCTAAACAAACTCTTAGTTTCAGCAATTATTTCTTTTAAATAAATTTATTTCGGCTAGAGCATTTTTTTGCGATTTTCTAAAAACGACTTAGTGAAAAGAATAGGACAAGGGATTTATTGAAATACAAAATAAAGGAATTAAAATAAGAAAACTTAAAAAATATCTTTCACTTGCAATAATAAATACTATCGTTAACTCTTTACCTCTTTGTTGTTCATGGAACAGATAACATTTTTGGTAAGGGGAAATATATAAGACGGGAAATACAACAATAAATTTTTGAAAAGTTTAAATGTTCAGTTGTTCAGAATATTTCTATATTTCAATTTAAATTAATTCTTTGCATTTAAAAAAAATAAAAATATTTTCTCTTTCTTAAATATGGAGAAATTTGTGTTTTTTTTTTTTGAATATATATATGTATAATGCAAACATTTTTTCAAAAGATCGTCCAAGACAAACAAAATCTTAAAAGAGTACAGAAAGTACAAAAAAAATAAACCCCTCTACATTTACCATTAATTTGAGACTTAAATGTATCTTTAAATAGCTACTAGTTCCCATAAGATTTGAAAATTTTAATAAAGTGATAAAATTTTATTTGATTTAAAGGAATATAATTAATTTTTTCTAGTGCCAGAAGGAAATACGTAAAAATGATATCAGTTAGTGCATAAAATCTTGTGAATATTGCAATTTCAAAAAGCTATAATTAACCAAACTAATATTTTTAGAAATCATGTGGATGAAATATGTCATGCTTAAAATCAAATAATATCTTTCATGAATTAATTTTAAAATATCAAAACATTGAAAATCACATTATTGACTTAAGCCATTGAGTTTTTTCATGAATGAATTCATGCGTGAAGCATAATACGTAAAAATTAGGCTTCGTAGTTACTTTTCAGTCATATTTTTATACAGAAAATCACCATCACAGCAACTTTTGTAGCCAAGATTCATTGATGTTTTCTCCCATAATGTAGGAATTATGACTAAAATCAAAATTTTCCTTGATTAATAAAGTAGAGCTAATTTCCAAACTGGAGATTTAAGAATTTATTTTTTCTCAAATTATTTTCGAAATATTATTTCGTCGGAACGATCATATCATTCTTGAACTCAAATGTTTGCAGTGTATATATATAACCCCAAAATAATGTTGTGAAAATGTTCCTAACAATAAGTTTAAGAATTTCATAGAGTTTTTATTTTTAAGTAATATATACATTTGTACTTTTTTGATATATCTTTATCCCTTCAGCGGCCAGAATACTTGTCTAGTATTCTAAAAATCTCAAATTTTTTATGCGAGTCCTATGGTATTGTTATCAAGAAAATTAATTTGAAATTTGTTTTATTTTCTAGTCTATTGCGGAGGGGAAATTTTGAATAATTTTTCGAACTCTCTCTTTCGAGAATCATTTGATAGTAGTTAATTGTGAAAATGAGGTTAAATCTAGCTGTGAATATGATAATAACAATAATAACAAATGAAAATTGTACTAATCTGAGAATACTATTGTCCAGTATAAACACTTGTACTGATTGTAGCATTCTTATCTAGTATTCTGGCTATTGTAAAAGCACAATAAGCTGTCTTTGGAAAGTAACCATAGACCTCTTTCTAAATTTCATTAAAATAAAATAAATTAACTAATGCATCAGTGTGAAAAATTATTCTTAAAATCTACTGGTATAGCCAAGTATAGCAATCTTTCTACACCAACACAAAAATGATATTTGGCAAAACTGTACATAGATATTTTTTTTACTGACAAAATTAGTAATGTTTAAATTTAATTATGAGATTTCAAAGAGATTATAAAAGTGTTGATTAGCAAATTTAGAGTAGTAATATAAAAGATTACCAAAGAATACATAACAGTATGATAAAGAAATTTCGCATAATTTTTTAACATATCTCATAATCACAAATTACTTGATTATTAATTAATTAATTGTAAATTAATCTAATTTTGAATTTGATGTAAAACGCTTTTTACAACAAACAATAACAAATTTTTTACATATAAAAACTATTAATCCTTGAATTACTAAAGGTTCAATAGAAAACCATTTTTTTTATATATGGAACCAATTTTAGTAATTTAACACAAAAAATCTTCTAATAAAAACTCATTATAATAAATATACACAATCACGTCATCCTTGTTTTAAATATTTTTAAAAAAAAAATTAAATGAGCTAACATTGCGTGGGTTATTGTAACACATTAAATTAAAATAAATTCATTCAATTCTTTTATATGAAAACAATTAAAACAAAAATGTTTATATAAAGCTAATAAAAAGTGAAGAAATTGTCATTCAAGAACTAAATTAAAAATCAAGTGACTGGTTATGGGATCTGCATAAAGGTAAACGATTGCTTGTCCGGTAAGGTGATATGACCCAACAACGGCAGTAACTAAAATGTGCGTGCCTGTTAGTTTTATCTCAAATACATTTGTCTACACCATACCCAATCGGCAACATATCTTTTGCCCCAACTAAGCATTTTCTTTTCAAACTCGACAGGGATAATTTTTCAAAATACAAATGATATGCACCAAGTACTAAACATATATATATATATATTGCATGTATACATTTCATTTAGTCAATAGTCTACTCTAGTCCGTTTTACGTATATGTATGAAATTATGTACATTTCGATTTTCATTTATTGTGTAGGTTTTTTAAATGGTCTCAAATGCTTAATCTATTGAATTCAGGTACATTAATCTTATATAAATATAAAATCAAGTTAAATCTAAAAAAAATGTTTGCAACCTATTCAAAATATAATGAGCTTAAGTTATTTTATAGATAAAAGAAAAAAACACACATCAAAAACTTGTTTAGCTTTCTTTCAACATTCATCTAAATACGCTCCTACGCAGTAAAAGTTGTCCTATAACTCGACTATTTTTCTTTTTTACTTTAAGTTATACACATCTAAAATATTTCATTATATTTTTTCTTTTTTTGTTTCTATTCTGATTATCTTACATTAAATAATTTTCGAAAATGATTCATCAAAACTTATTTATTTGAAAAAATAAATAAAAATGCTATCATGTTTTCTTAATCAATTGGTTTATTCCAATAAACAAAAAGAATGCCGATATTGAATAAAAACAAATACAAAGAAACTAAAGCAGTGCAAAAAGTTTCAATATTGTCCGGTTGTTATTCAAGGATACTATTTTTGTTGTTTTTGCTTTTGTATTTCTTTTACAACATCGTCATTGCTGAAAATGTTGGCAGGGTTTTCTAATTTTTTCCTGCAACATATTTGAAGGAAAGCGGGAAGGGAAGTAAGAGATAAGACTTTTCAAAAACTTTTTTATTGCATTTTCATATTGAATAAGATTTCAAGGCAATCTACACAAAACTCTTATAGTTATTGACATTTGAATTTTCTCCATTCTTGTATCTTTTTCAGAGTCTAAGGCTGCGTTCACAGTGAAAGCTGGCGCTGGCGCTGGTGCTGGTTGCGAGATTGTTGCAGAAAAACTTATTCATAGTGGCAGCTGGTAGCTGAGCTTGTTTATAAGCGATAAATTTGTGTACAACAACATTAAAATGAAAGAAAGAAGGGGAAGGATTATCATATTGTTTCGGCTGGTAAACGTCATGTATACATATATTTTGTTGCTGAAATTAAAATGCATTCGTTTTTTATTTGAAATTATCCCAAAATTGTTTAATATTTCCAAGAAAAAAATTCCTTCAAATTTTTACCTTGAAAGGATTATATTTACATGTATGCATGATGCATAGTTTCATTTCTAATATTCTTAGAAAATATTTATAAAAGATTTTGTAACCTTTATGGAAACTCATATGTTTTATGGAAGGAGTTTTCAAAACATGTATTTCAGGATTTTAATATTATATTAGTACCTGGAAGCAAATTATATTGAGTTTATATGGGCATAAGTCTAGACATTTGAAGTAGTAAAAGTTTTTATCAGATTTCTGCAGTCTACTTCACAATATATTACCTGAAATAAGAATTTTTTAGATATATCAACATGAAATTTATCATAATTTGAATATAATAATTATTCTAATAACTAAAATTTTATCAGCTTATATAGTAATTATTTTAGTTTAAATATAATTAAAAATCATTATCTATTGTAAACACTTAATCTAAAAAAAATATTAATTGATTGAATTAAAACAAAAAATTAATAAAATGGCTTCCATCTTTCCTCTTGTTGCTATATACAAATTTTGAACTAGCTCCGCTATATGATGTCACATGAAAATGTTTCGTATACAAGCTATACGAACCATCTTCAAAGCATGGCATCAGCTCAAACCAGCTTGTCAGCCAGCTTTTACTCTGAACACATTAAGCTGGTTGCTTTGATTTGCCTTTAGCCACTTTTCTCGCAACCAGCACCAGCGCCAGCGCCAGCTTTCACTGTGAACGCAGCCTAAAACTTTAAGCGTGTTTTTCTCGAAACAACGTTGTAATAGTCCGTTATCATCGCAATCCCTTAAAAAAATTCTCGTAAAAACGTGTTATTTTTTCAACTATTATTCCTTATACACTCCTTAAGGGACAGCAACCGAATTATGACATCTATTTTTCAAAAGTTATTTAAAAAAATTAATCATGACAAGAAAAGATAAATGCGGCCATAATATGACAAAATCCACATCAAAGGATAACTTTTATATCAAACTACACACACAGAATCAAATTATATTGTAGGTTATAATTCAATTATTTTAAGTACTTGAAAATTGATAAAAACTAATTTATCTTTGTTTTTATATATAGACCTAAAAATTATTTTTTGTGGTTAAATCTTTTATTTTCTTTCCAACATTAGAAAAAAAAAATTTTATTAACAAATTAAAGTAAACCAAAACAAATATCTCAGAGATCATCTTGCTAAGAGCCAATAAATACCATAAATTTTACAAGTTATGATGTCATTTTCTGCTCTCATTGTTCTATTTTGCCGATATAACTGAATTATTGTTCATAAAAATTTTATAACATTTTATAATATTAAAAAAGGCAGCTGTACTTATAAAATTCAATGTAGTTTACTAGAAAATAATTTAGAAGACTTTTGTAAATTGCCAATAGATTGTTAATGAAAATCACTAGTGAAGCTTCATCTCTTTAAATGAACTTCTGGTAGTGAATCCAAAAACTGTAAAATTATTAGGGTTATTTTTGACCTGACTTCAACATACCAAGATTTTAAAAAATCGGTGAGCTGAGATCAAGAAGGACTTATATCCAAAAAATTACATTTCTTTCTAATAATAAAATTACTTCTGTTTTTTATTATTCTGTCCAAATATATTCTCACTGATTTTATAGTCTGTTTTTAGAAAATATTGAAATTTCGTATGTAAAACATAAAAGTTTTTTAAATTTTATTATAAATAAAATTATATGTTTCAATTGTTTAATAGTTTTTATAAAACTAAACACGCAATATAAAAAAGAGAAAATTATTGTAAAGTAATTCAAAAAATGACCAAATAAACTCTTGTCATTTTAAAATTAAAATGTCAGAAAGAGTAAAAGGAATTAAACCCTTTTTCAATTTTTCTGTAAAACGGAAAATATTAAACTCGTACCACTTCCCCCTTTCCGCCTTTGAAGTTCAGTTAAAAAGAAAAGAATCATATTATGATTAATCATTTAGAACATTTTTACTAAATACTTTTGTTTATATATTTTGTTTTTGCAGCTTTTGATCTCGAATAGAAAATCAAAAAACAAAAAAAAAAAAACAAGGAAGAAATCCATTACGATAATTTTCTATAACAGATACAGATACAACGCGAAACCAGAAATATAAAAAGTAATAAACATAAAACTAAAGACAAAATCTTTAGCATGGCAAAGAGTGATCATTAAGTGATCATCTTTGTACACCTAAGGTCATAAATTAAGGTTGGCCAGAAATGTAAATGTTTTCGCAAAAAACGTTTAGGAGACATATACATAAATTTGATTTATGAACTTGTAATAATCCAAACAAGATCTTATGTTGTGTAGAATGATCAAAAATAAAAAACAAACAAAAAAAACAAACAAAAAAAAACGATAAAAAGACACGTCATAATATTTATCTGCTGCTTTTCAAAGTTTTTTGGATTTAGTTTTTTTTTTGCTTATACTTTTTACGTTATTAATAAA
Source organism: Acrocera orbiculus (assembly GCA_947359355.1). Classification (NCBI taxonomy): domain Eukaryota; kingdom Metazoa; phylum Arthropoda; class Insecta; order Diptera; family Acroceridae; genus Acrocera; species Acrocera orbiculus. The sequence continues at coordinate 16,667,625 of OX375759.1, forward strand.
TTTTTATGTTTACAAAACCAAAAACTCAATATATGTAAAATTATCTTATAAACTTATTGAAAGTTTTTTCTTTTTGAGTACTTTAATACAAAACAATTAGATTCATTTTTTACAAAAAAGTTAAAAAACGAAACTACGTGCAAAAATCTAACTAAAAAAATTTAATCAAGCAAAAGTCTTGCTGTTAAGAAATCGATTTTTCTTTTAAATATTAATTATATCCTTTTGGATTCCAAGTCTCTAGCGAGATTGATTTTATTTAGGTGAAACTTGAAACCTACCAAAACCTACTATTGAAATATCCTTAAATACTTTTTTCTTTCACTTCTATAAAGGTATAGAGCATTTTTTCGGTCGAATTAAACAAAGAATCTCAGCCTTTTTTTAATATGATATTGATGTTTAAGCTTTCACATTTAATTAGCAAAAAATATTTGCATTAATTATTTATTTGATGTCATTTTTATCCTAATTTAAAACTGAAAGAACAAAGCGTACATCCTAGATTTAGATATTTGTAATATTTCTAAAAAGGCAGGATCGTATATCAAGAATTCTGTATATGGAACTATGTCGATTTGTTTCCATGACTTTTAACTCAAGAATGTGCAACAATTTTACATTCTGGATAAAGATAATGACGACCATATCAAGGATGTTAACGACTCGGATAGCAAAACACTTGTTATTGGGGGTAACTAAATGCATGCAATACAAAATAGTTAAAAAGCTTGAATAAATAGTCCCTTGTCATTTTGAAGAAATTTATTTCATACATCTGTGATTTATTTATTTAAAGAGCAATTGCTGATATCTGATAACTGATTGCCGTTATTCAAAAAAAAGAGAGGCCATAAAACGGCTAATGCCAAATTAGTATGACTAAAGTAGCATTTATTAGTCCAAACAAAACACAAAAGCCTGAGATTTATTAACACAGCCATAACGTCTTTTTCGTTTTTATTATATTTATATTAAAAATTATTCAACTTTCAATCAAGTTTTAAATAAATAAAAATAAAATGAAATATTTTAAATTATATTATATTAAAAATTTTAATTTTTAATCTAAAGGAAATTATAAAGATTTATATTTTTCATGGATCTTAAATTTCTTTTCGCATTTTTCAAATATTTCTTAACCAATTAGCTACCATCTAATAAAACTCTTCACATATTTTATTATCAATTAAATAGTTTTAGCACACAAAATCACTAAACTAGTTTTCAATTAAATAAGATTTCACTATAGAATTACAGATATAAAAATTAACTTTACTAAAATGACTAAAAACTTGTTAAGAAAATATATTTATAAGAAGGAAAAAAAATTTAATATAAAAATTATATTCCAGACGAGATTGAATGATATGAATTTAATTTAATGTCTATAAATATGTAATATGAGCTCTTATTAAGTCACTTAATAAATAAATATTTTTAAATAAAACCAAAAAACAAACAAAAAAAAGAAATAAAACTGAATTACCGATAAATAACGGAATTAAAAATAATAACAAAACAATGTGCACAAATTTTTAATATTGTTTTTGTTGTTATTACTTTTGTTTTCTTTATCTTTTAGATGCAGTCGATACAACACTTTGCGAATTACTGATACGCCGACACCAAAATGCATTTACATCGCCTCCGTTAGGTAGAACCAGTACTACCTCCAATATTAGAGCAGAAAAAGAAGCTTTCCTAATGAAATAAATAAATAAATAAAAACAAATAACAAAAAAGAAGAGTTTTAGTGTTAAGAGTTTCTAGCCTGGCGCCTTGAATACTTGTGTTAAAAGTTTTGGTTTTTGTATTAATTTTTTGTATTTGTGAAAGTAATCATTTGTACTAAACTAAATAATAAATATTAAATAAGCAAATATTGGATTGGATTAGACAAAAATTTTATCCCCACTATTTTAAATTAGATTCAAAGCCCCACAAATATAAAATTGACCAACCATTGCTTTAGTTTTATAGTTGATTGCCATAGATTTAGTTTTATAATGATGAAATTTTAATATTAAAGGGCGTGTTACCGTTGCTTGGGGAGTTTCACATTCCAATTATTGCATTAAAAATTATAAAAAAATGTACGAAAATACAAGAATAAAATATTACTGTGATAGAAGAAACCGATTTAATAAGGTAAACAGTGAATGTAGAAATGTTTAATGCAAACCCATCAACAACATTTCAATTAAAAAGTTGTTGTTTTACATTATATTTATTTATTTGCATTAATATACAAAACTTTTACTCTTTACCAAAAAATTATCCAAAAGAAATAAATTAAATTCAGAAAAGTGAAAAACCTAGCAACAAAAATTATTAAAATATTTTGGGTAATATAAAAATGTTGGATTTTGAAAAAATTCTTTTATTTTTGTTGCTATTGTAAAAATATTAAAAATTTCAACTAATATTATTTTAAATATAAACATGAGTGAAAATAATCGAAGATTTTGTTTGTGAATTAACCTAACTTTTTATTTTTAAAAAAAAAAAACACACTTTTTAAATATCAGGTCAAGTAAGAGTTTAAAGACAGCAAAAATTGATCAAATTAACATTAAGGCTCTATACCCAATTAAATGTCACAATTGTGATCTGTTAAAAATTTCGTGAACAGTTTTATTACATTATTAAATGATTCTTTTAGGATTATTAATTACAAACTTTTAATTAAAGTGCTTTAACATATTTTAATTTTAGTAAAACAAAGTGAAAGTTTTTAAACACAAACAAAGTTTACAAGCAGAAAGTGAAAATAAATTTAAAATGATTAATAATGAAAACATTATTTTGGACCCAGGTCCAATTATTACAACAAAAAAGCGTAAAAGCAAACAGGGAAAAATTAGAAAACCCTGCCAACATTTTCATTAATGACGATGTTGTACAAGAAATACAAGATCTGAAAGCAAAAACAACAAAAATAGTATTACTGAACAACAACCGGACAATTGAAAATGGCAAATTAAAAGAAAAATTAATGGAAAATCCAAATAATAAATCCAAGGCAAAGCAGGATATGAAAGTAAAAGACTAACAAAGAAATAGGTTTATTTCCTTAGACAATGAAGATGATGAAATGTCATCAGATCAAAATAGTGAAGTATCGTCTCAAGTATTGAAAAACCAAATGTTAAAGTGAAATTAAGCGTTAATACATAAAACTCGGGAGGAAAGAATATTAATAATAAAGTCAGTCTTACAACAGTATACAACCAAAACGCTAAAGATACTGTTCAATTAATTAGGATAAAATTAGGCCTAAAAGATTTTACTCTTAAAAGCTCTGGCGCGGGGAGATTAATAATAAATACAATAAATTTAGATAAGTATACAAAAACAGAAAACCTTTTGACAGAAGCTATCTCGCAGTTTTATTCCGAAATCATTGAAAATGAAATCTCTTGTTCTTAAAGGTTTGAACAATGGTGAATGACGATTTTAAAAGCTATATTGAAAAAGCGGATGCTTCTATTAAAAGTGACAGTATTCAAACGGCTAAATCTAGAATACCAGGTAAAAACCAGGCAAATTTTTGTGATCAGATTTTAGACATGCCAGGATATCAAGGCTGTTAGAAATATTAATAATGTTAATCATCAATAGGTCAGCTGGGGAGATCTTATAAACACTGAAGACATTATAAAATGTAAAATGTGACAAAAGTCTGGCCATACAGCGAGCAACTGTCATCTAGGATACAGATATATCAAATGTAATGCAGACCATCCATCTGGAAAGTGTCAAATAATAAAAGGAAAAGAGGTTCATAAAGCTTTCTGTATTCTCTGTCAAAAAACCTGTCATCTAGTTTCATACAGAGATTGGCCCAAATTTAAGGAACTCGTGGCCAAGCTATAAACTAAAATAGACACTAAGCGTTCATCTAAAATTCTTCAAAACCAGAATATAACAATTTTATAAGCAAAACCACATCATTTGCTGAAATCTTAAAGACAAATAATAAGAATAAGCCCGGTACTATATCAGTAAACACAAAAAATGAACCAGATAAAAATAATACCTTAAAAATTTTACTAGCAGAATTTGGGCATTTTAAAAAGAAAAAAGAAATGGAAATTCTGAAAAAGATAATTTCCTAATAGATTTTGTTTCCTGTCTTAACCATAATGAATAGAAACCCTCACCCTTCCAACGTCTTCCTAAGTATAATATCTTTAATAAATTCGCTAATTAATATTCGAAGGAGAGACGAAAAAATAACCAAAAACCTCTTTCTCATTTCAACTTATATGAAAAAGGAAATCTTGGGCACAAAAATGAAATTCATACTCTCTTTGAAACACTAAAACTTGACCAACCCAAAAAATTTTATGTAATTATTGGCCATTATAATAGCAAACACCAAAATTGGAGCAATAAATTCAAATTGCACTAGAGGCTGCTTTCATCATAAATTTATTGAAGAAAATGAGCTTACATACAAGGCTTTGAAATAACAACTGTAGATGAAAACCTCGAACAATTGAATACCATTGAGTTTGATAGCGACCATCGTGCTCTGTCTTTTCACTTTTTGAAAGAATTAATCCCTCTCATAATAGAAAGATATCTACCCACACGTCTTTCATATAAATCCACTTACAATTAGACAGAAAATTTAACGTAGCAATCCCAATTGACAAATGCCTGAACAATTCAGAGATTAATGACTATTTAGAACTAATATCCTCCAAAATAAAAGAATAAATTAGATAATGCGATTGCTTTTGCTGATGATCTCATTGTATACAACAGTAGTAAAAATTTAACAACAATTAAAAAAGATTTAACACATCAAACATCAGTCATTGAAAAATATTGTAATAAATGGAAGTTAGCTGTAAATTGGAAAACAATCCTCTTTCACATTAACATACGTGAAGCGTCCATGCACATCAGAAACAATTACAAAAAGTTCGTAATAATAATAAATGATGTAGCACTAGAAAAAGAGATATCGTGAAATATTTAGGACTATTCTTGGACAATAAACATAAGTTCGTTAAACACGTTGATTTCCAAAAAATTCGAGCTAGAGGTATCTTTAACAAAACTTGCAGATTCTTTTACTCAACACAAAAGTTAAAGTCTTAGCATACCAGACATTGATAAGGCCGGTACTTTCATATGGATGTCCAACATGCTTCAACATAAGTGATGGAATAATGGAATCACTGAGAAAATTTGAGAGAGCCTGCTTAAGATCCTGTAAAAATATAATTTTTTTCAAAATCATCAGGATTCATCAAATTCATATTAAATAAAAGACTGTATGTGATGCGGCACGTATTGGTCGAGTAGATAGCTTTAACATCAAGCTAATTCGCAATTTTACACAAAGATCATCAGCAAACTCTTTAAATCAGCTTATTTAAGCCCCTTATCCAGACATAAGTGAAGAACTATACGAAAACAGTAAAAAATCTGTATTTATTCCACCGGAATATTTAATAAAGTTAGATGAGGAAGGCCTTATTCACAACAGGTGCTCCTTTTCTATACCACACGCATAGGCCACGTATGAAAAAGGCAGCAAATTACAACAAACAACTTCGGATGAATGATTATGATACCAGATTCGATGCATTTACACCAAAAATCGACAGGGTTGAAATCAAAAAAGCAAAATTTAAATACAGCTGGCTGGTCCACAACTAGAACTTCAAACAAACTATAGATTAAGCAAAATATAATATTTGGTTTATATAATTTTTATAGGATTTAAGAGTATTAGTGTACAATAAGACAGAACTGCATAAAATTTCTTAAATTATTCCTTTTGTTTTATGTTTATTTTAATTTCAATTTTATTTGAATTTTTTGTTTGTTTTGGATTTGATTAGTTATTTGTTTCATTTTCTTTTTTATCTTAATTTTTTCTTATTTTTGTAACTGCCGTTCTGTCGAATAATATTAGGATTAAGGTTTATTTGCATAAAACCCACCTAAAACTGTATATTTTTTGTTCTTTTTAAGCGATCTCTATTCTTTTAAGTCTTTTTGTTCAGATTATTTAGAAAAATAATTATTTCGTTTTTTATAAAAAATAATAATCCAGAAAATGATTAATTGTTTTCATATGCTGTGAGTAAACAATTTTTTAACGACCAAACTATCGAGTAGCTATTGTAAGTCCTTTTAGCTTCCTTTTTTATACAGGGTGGCCCAAGAATGATGGATAATCGGTTGAAGTAAGAAAGAAGATAAAATTTTATCGACAAAAAACACAAAAAGTGGGGGTCTAACTTTTTTCGTTTTCGACTTACAGGAGCTTGAATTTTTCAGATGTATTTTTCGCCCCCATGCAGTTAAACATTTATAACTTTTTTATTAATATGATTATTACAAAGAAAAAGTATTTTATTTTAAGCTGGTCCTGTTGGGTCCTGTTTTATGGGCCTCAAGATCTCCTAGTCTCACTCCTCTGGATTTCTTTTTATGGGGAACAATGAAATTTTGGATTGAAATTTTATTTATTTCAATTAATAGAATAAACTAAACCCAAAAATATTTTACGCTAATTTGTCATTTTTTATGTGAACAGTCGCCAATTAATTACACTAGTCTACAAATTTTGGGCAAATTTCATGAACCTCAAAATAAAAACGTTTTTTAGGGTAATTTTGGATCGCTGAATCCGAAAATGATTACCGTTTTTTTTTTCAAAGAAGCGTTTTCGAGATATTTTCAAAAAATGTGTTTTTTGGGTGTATTTTCCTTTATTGGTCGATATCCCGATTGGATCGAAGAAACGCTTTATCACTCAATCTTCTTCGTTTTTGATGTGATGCATCTTCCCGAATCTGCATCCAACAGTAATCACCCATCATTCCTTCATCCCATTGTGATTGTTTTTAAATCACAAAACAAAATCGAACTTTCGAATAAAAATAAAACTTCTAAATTGTGGGTAGACTACTTCCGAATGATATCTATACTAAAAGACTTTATTGCTGCTGACCGGAAGATGATTGGAGTTTACAATTAGACACTATTGAACTAATGAAACCATTCTTTCACGCATCTGGTCATTTTCCTTATGCAAAATCTTCTCAAGTTTTATTGCAAGACATGCTAGAACTACATACAAAAATGGACCCTGTGGAGTTTCAAAAATTCACAGACGAATATTTCACAGCCAGGCATTCGGATATTTTTTTCTCGGGAATATCTACCGATCAAACAATTGATCAAATGTTAATGAAAGCAATGGGTGTTGAAGGTATCCCTTTTAAGCGCGATTGTACAGAAAGTGTTGTCTATAAGTGGATTAAAGGTGCTATTTATACGAAAGACATTATTGAAGGAATAGAAAGTTTCTGCAATGTATTTCAGAAAAGTTTTCAGCATGCAGATTCGACAGATGCTCGAATAGAACGAGATGATAAGGATGTGAAGCAATTAATGGAATGATAAGATAGTACAATACTAGGATAAAAACATAACGTTTAAGTAATTTTTACTACTTCACAGAAATGAGCTAGGTTCTTGCAATCTACTAATAAAAGATTGCATTTTTTTTTTAAATTTTGTTAAAATTAAAAAATCATGAACTTATGTTGGCTGTTTTTTTGGAAAAAAGCAAAAAGCCCAAGAAATTGTCAAAGTTTTTGCAAATGTTCAAATTACTAATTTTTTTTCTAGAACTTGTTAATATTTTTCAAAATTAATTTTTTAAATGTAAGGAAAATATTGTAAGCTTTAAATAAAATTTTTCTTTTTTGCGTAGAGGCGAAAAATACAACGGAAAAATTTCAAACTCCTGTAACTCGAAAACGAAAAAAGTCAGAAACCCACTTCTTGTGTTTTTTGTAAATGAATTTTTATCTTCTTTCTTACCTCAACCGATTATTCATCATTCTTGGGACACCCTGTATATAAATGATTTTAGCTATAAACAAAATTTTTGTAACTAGTTATTAAGCGAATAAAACATGTTTTTCAATTCAATTAAATTAAATTTATTTGTAAAATTTTTTCTTTATCTACCAGTTACTTCTTAATAATGCTTTTTAGTGAAATATAGATTCCAGCTTATTTTTTGCATTGCAGGGAATGTACGTTAGTTTCATGATTAATGTATGGATATCTCCTGTGTTGTTGTAGTTTTTCCACAGCATACAAGTATAATAAAGCCTTTTACTGGAGATCATCTACATGGAAGAATAGAAAGAACTTTCAATATCTTTCCCGATACTTTTCCATCGAAGATGCAAGGAGTAGTAAACACGTCAACCAAACAGTTGACTCTAAAGGAAGCAATTGACCGGAATTTGCCGTGGGTTATTAATGACCCGAAATCAATACAAAATTCATTATTTAATAGGAGAAATGATTGCCCTAGATAATGAGCCGCATTCACTTGTCGAACGAGTCAGCTTTCAAAGACTCATCGCAAAAGCAGTACCTCAATATAAAATACCATCTCGCCGTTACCATTACCGAGAAAGTCATTCCAGATTGTATATCAAAAAATTTACTCAAAAATTGAAGTTAGAATCTCTCAAGCAACAGCAGTCTCCGTGACATCTGACATGTGGACATGTCAGTACAATAATGAGAGTTTTTTAAGTTTTACTGCGCATTGGATATCTCCAGAGTTTTTTCAACATGGTGTATTAGCAATGAACCATTTACTGGCTCAAATACTGGTAATAATATCACAAAAGAGCTCATTGCTATTGCAGATAGATGGAACATACCTCAGGGAAAAATTCATTTACTTGTCCACGACAGTGGAGCCAACATGGTAAAAGGTGCCCGAGTCACAGATTTTGATTCTGCAAGATGTTTCATACATATAAAATGCCACGGGCTGTTGAGTAATGCTAGAAGAAACGTTAGAAAAAGTGGCCGAATTCGCCGAATACCGAATAGTAGCCGAATATTCGTTGCATCTCTACTATTGTTATCAATTCTACTACATTATAGTATCATTTAAAGAGTGATGGAACACGAATACGAGTATTCTTTCCATTCACAACTTTTTGGACTTACAGACAAAAAGTTGAGGGAGCCTAGCCATTTTTCAAAGTTAAAAAGAATCTTATATCAAACTTGACTTCCCAAAGGCTTTCAAATAATGTTTCAATCATTGTCTCATTTATGTTCAAAGCCAAACTAAGTGGCATTACAGCCATTAGAGGTATTAACTGAATCAATATACCGGTTTTAGTTTTACAATTAATTAAAAAGTAAGACTATACTCTTCACTAGTAAAGTCAATGCTTCAAAATTTATGCTGTGTCTAAATAAGTGCTTTTAATTTGCTTTACACTAAAAGTCAGTGTAACATAAAAAAATTATCACAATAATTATGCCAATAAAATTTAATAAAAGGTGTAAACTACAATATATATTTTTAAATGTAATTATTTTAGTAAGTATAATATTTAGTGCAAACGTGCCTCAAAACGAATATAAAAACTACATACAAAACGTTAATCTTACTTTAGCTGTAATTAAGTATAATTAAACAATTCTTTTCATTTTTAATATTTATTAAATTTCATAGAGTTTATTGTAGAATGAAAATGTAAAATAAAAGCAATAAATAGTATCATGATTAAATTTATCGAGATCCATTGTGCTATCAATATTTATACTAAAATAATAAATTGCAATAAAAATCACTGTTAACATTAACCATATCATTAAACTTCTAAATATATTCGTTAATAAATAATTTTTAAAAGTACATTAGATGTTTTTATTTGCGTGTTATTATTTAAAAACATATCAACTACAACAACATCTGCCATTTAAAAGAAATTTTAAATACTAAATCATAATATTAAAGTAATGAATATGGACAACCAACAGAATAAACAATTTACTAATATAAGTAAAAATTAGAATGGATTTATTTAGCTCCCTGCTGTGCTACTGACTTCATTTGAACTCATTCCATATATATAAATATAGGTATATCATAAAAAGGATGCTTAACATTTATTTTAATATGCATGACTTTCTTAAGCACGTAAACAACAGCAATTTTATTCTTTGAATCATTCGGTTTTATTGATATTATAGTATCAAGAGGAGAATTTTATAATTGAAATATTTTCATAAATTTATATTAATTTGTTATCACCTTTTCAGCTTGATACTGAAATTTATGATATTTGGCCAGTACATTGATTATTACACAATAAAATATTAAAAATGGATAAAAAAAAATGAAAAAATAGCATTAAATTTAATAAATTTTTTGATTATTTTTAAATAGAAATATTGGAAAGGAATAGAATCAACTATTTTTCATGTTATAGAATTATTAGTTCTGTTACATATGCTTAACAATGCTAAATTCAATACCTTAGATACCGAATTACATGCAGTCTCATGCAACCTAAGTTAAAATAATTTTCTTTTTTAATTTTTCTTTAGTACTTAGCCTTGTGTATCTTAAATATTGCTTACATATACATATATACATATATGAGTGAATATGGACATTATTTGTAAAAAATTTATACCCTTTGAAAACAAGAAATATGTATGAAATATAATATGTTTTAATGTTTTAGTGAAAACAATTCCTTTTTTACTCCTTGACTATAGCCAAAATCCATTTTTATCCAAAAATGGATAAAAATGAACTGGAAACTAATCGCATACCTCATATAAATGGATAATATGTTGATTATTAAAAGTTTGAATGACAAATAATTGAATGTAATATCTAAAGCGTTAAAAGTGTTCTATATAGCAAAATATTGTCACAAACTATAGTCATAACATTCATTAGTACATAAAATTTGATAATCCTATTTTCCTTACTATTATCTAAGGTCATAATTCTTAAGAAATACAAATATGTCTATACTGTTATTTTATACATAAATTTATACATAAATATCATTTATGTTGTTATATATATATATATATATATATACATAAAAGTTAAAACTTGACCAACATGGATAATTGTTTATACCAGTTTAAAATATTTGCAATCTATGCCTAAGTTAGCCTATCAAACTTAACACGTTATTGCATTCTTTCGATGATTATCTTACTGACATTGAGATATTTTTGAAATGAAACTATACTATATATCCCCATTAAATACAGATATCTATATATATATATATATATATGCATAGATTTTTAACGGGAAAATCCATAATATAAGAATATAATAAAAACAGCAAAAACAGTAACCAAAAAATATAAAAAAATAAATATATTGCATAAGTAGATAATTAAATCATGACACAAATCAATATAATGATCGAAGGTGACAACTGATCTTAGTTGATAGACAATCATTAAGGACACATATATAAAATATCCTAGTATAAAAGCTAATGCTTTTTATTATAAATTTAAAAAAACTGGAATTTTTTATGATTATAAATGCAATTTAATTATCCTATCTTAGCAAAAATTTCTACATTATGTATGATATATTCAAGTAAAGTAGTCAGACTAGACAATTTTAAGAAGGCATATAGGGTATACTTTGATCTTAACATAAATTATAGGTGACTATAATTGATTAAGACATCGCCAATATAATTAATGTATGATTTCATCTAAAATGCCTAAGGTTATTCTTAGAATATGTCAGCATAAGAAAACTATTTTTAATAATACTAGTTAAATAGTTGTATTAATCTAACTTCAATTAGTCAAATTTAGCACTGGACTATCATTATTAATTATACTGATAGAGATTTTATATTATTTACTATAACTAAATACATTTTAATCAACAACTGATCAATAAAGTTGCAATTAGAGATCAATTACCTCCTGTTTTGCTGTTAATTTATGCTATTATCATAAATAGAACATCGTAGATGTTGAAGATGATGATTCAAAAAACAACAAAAAAATTTTTTTGTTTTATAATAATTACTGAAATCTTTTGGTTACTCCTATTTATATGTGGTTGTGTGGTCTTAAATGTTTAAATATTTAATACTCAAATGGATATATTATTGAAAACTAGTTAAACAAGAATATAAGAGAATTATATTAAAATTCGCTTTTCTAGTAAAATCTGATATATACATATAGTATTATGATCAGTAACATATAATTTTAATTTATATATTCAATATAAAAATATATATATATATTTAAAATTATAGAATCACGTTCAATTGCAATTGCACTTTTAAAACAAGTTTTTATATAGAAATTTTTCATTCAAATTTGATTATTAGTATCTAAGAGCTTAATAAATTGTGTAAGATATGTAGAAGATCAAAAATTTCACGTTCAAATAATTTATTTTAATTAATAACGAAAATTGCATAACTTCAGGAATAATTAAAACTAACAAATCACGTTCTAAGCATTATAGTATGTTTTCAGGCTAACTATTTAACTATTCCATAATTCCTACAGCAAAATATTTATATTGAAATTTTTTATAAGATTTTGCGGATACTAAAATATCATAAACTTTATTGAAATAATTTATTAATTAAGAATTTTTAGCAATTATTATTCTGTTTGAAAATGAGTTCGCATATTCATAATTTAGTATCAGGCAATTTCGGATTTTATACCAAACACTGAAATAAATTCCTTTATTTTAAACCAACAAAAAGTGTTTTAATGCAATAAAAATTTTGAAATAATAACAAAGGAAATTTAATTGAAATAAAAAAACCTCTCAAAAAAATATTTCTACTAATTTATTGTTTTTCACCGACAAAAAAATTGTTTATTTTTTCTCCTTGAAAAAAAAAGACGAAATCACTCACAAAATTTATAAACATATTTCATAATAATTAATTATTAATTAGATAATTTTTCTCTTAATTTATTTGATAGCTATCTATTCTACAAAGCAAAGACAACTGTTCTAAATTGCGTAAGAATTACAAAATTTTTTGTCATTTCTGAATTGTTAATTTTAACAATAATATAATTGAATATCTTGACTTTGCAACATTTTTTTGCTATTTTGAATAGGAAAAAAAATAAAAAATTTTGTGGTACTCAAGAAGAACAAATTATTTCAAATATTTAATTTATTATTTTAACTAAAATGTCACGTGATCTTAAATGCTTATGTTTCCCATATAGTATACATTAGTCGATTCTCTATTAACTATTAAATGTTATAGATGTATTTTAAAATCAATCAAGTCTCTTGATCCAGTAGGGAAGATAGCCTTACTACATCCATCAAATTATAAAACACTAATTTTTAATCAAAGTCAAAGAAATTGAAGAATTTGTATTTTTGTTGAGGTTATTCGCCCTCTCATAAATTAAAGTAGATAAGTGTAATTTTAATATTTTAAGTAGTAAAGGTTAATGTAGAAATCGGAATCAGAAATCAGTCTAAATCATCACCAGACAACTTATTCGCCTCACGAAGATCCTCAATCTGCAAAAAATATATCTTAAGCTATGACACTCAGTTTATATTTTACCAGAAATCAAAACCAATTTACAATAATATTATTTTCAAAATTACAACAGATATTTATTTTATCGAATTAAAAAAAAATTAGAAAAAACACATGAAAACAAACTCAAAGCATTACATTTCTACTTTTCAAATGAATAAACTTTTGTTTGGGTAAAACTATGTCCAAGTATATGTACCAAAAATGGCGACAAACATACGATCGAACATGTTAAAAATATAAAAAAATAAAACTAATGTTTGATTTTTCACTAGCAACTGACGTAAAATCAATTTTCTTATTGAATAATATTGAAGAAAAATAATAAAAACACTGAAAATTACAGTTTTTATAAAGATCATAAAATTGCTCTTAATTTTAAATAGCTAACGTTTTAGGATAAAATTTCATTTGAATTGTCTTGTTTTACCAGGTAATCAATAACATTTTATCTGGATTGGTATTTACTTTATATAAAACTGCCAATTAAGTAATAAGTTAGTTGACCTTAAACGTAACCTTGTTTAAAGAAGAATTCTTTTGCGGCTGATGAATATGGGCAATGTCAATCATTTAATCGATGAAAAAATCAAAAACAATAAAATCAAAACAATGTACATCTATGTATGGAACAAAAATATGCACTTAAAATCATATCATGGCCATTTATAAAATTAAAAGATAATTTTCAAAGAAAATATTTTTTTTATAGTTTTTATAAATGTATTAAAAATCTACATAAAAAGATTATTATATATTTTATACTTTATTTAATATTTCTTATTCATTTTGTTGAATTTTGAAATGAAATATAACCAAAAAACTTTATAATTATTAATTAAATATAGCACAAAATCTTGCTTTTGTTATATTTCTCTTATATGTATTTGAATTATTTCCTTATGTCATTCTTAGTATGACAATAATTGACGTCATTGTCGTTGAAGTTATTTCTTCATTTGATGCTTGACACAGACTTGTCAACCTTTTTTCTCTTCACCTCTCCCATATACGTATGCCTAATTGTATTAAAAGTTATATATATAATTCTGATGATCACTGACCATCCTCGTGATTGAGAGGAAAAAAATTTTCTATAGATTTCTTTTCGCTTTATGTATTTCTGATTAATGTTTGAGATAATTTTTAGCCAAAAAAGTAGTAAAAATAAGAAAAACTTTATATATATAGAAAAATTGATAATTTCGTATAGTAAAATAAAAAAAGGAAAGGAATCTATACCGAAATTTTTGAATTGATACTAAAATTATTACTTTTTGTGTTTTACATTTAGGAAAAAAAGTAAATATAAATCATGAAATTGTTCATTTTTTGAATTTAAGCTAAACAAGGAAATGACAATCCTTGCGTTCAAGATCTCAGTGCCTCTGCTAAGTCAAAACATTAAAACAATCTTTTATGCATTAATGAGAATGTACGCAGCAAATACTTTGAGTTCTCAGCCGAATTTGTCATCAGTTGCAGTTCCTTCAGCTCTTTAGACTTTTTTCTATGAGGGACAATATAGACAAAAGTTTACGCAATACGAGAAGGGCTTTGGCAATGCATTTAAACTGTTACGGATGATATCCGAATCAAGCCTAGACTGTTGAAATGTTGTAAGCAATCTGCAGGAATATCGATCAAAACAGTGGACAACATTTTTAAAAAATTTTTAATTAAATTGTAAATCGTCATATTAATGTTTCGCCTAATAAAATTATTTTAGCCTATTGAAAGTTGTCTTTTATTTCATAAGAAACTTTCGCTTACATTTTATACTTTCAAAAATTATAATGAAACAAGAAATTCTAATATCTTTAAAGACAGTTATTTTACCTGGATATAAAAATATTGAAAGGCCCTTAGAGAGATAAGGTAGATAAGAATTATCAAGTTATCGAGAAAGGTTTATTTTGTTAGATTTTTATTACACTATGAAAAAGAGTTAGGCCATTACAATGTACCAATTTTTCTTAAGAAAACTTAGGTTGGCTGTTTTTTTGAAAAAAAAACAAAAAGCCTCACAAAATGCCTGGAATTTTTACTAATGGCTCTACTTAAAAAGTTTTTTCTCCACCAAATGTTATTATTGTTCAACTTTTGCGTTTTTTAATAATAGAACAAAATTATAGACTTAAAAAACTTTCTCTTTTTTTTTACTCATTCATAGATTCAAAAGTTTCAAGTGATCGAATGGGTGAGGGTAAAAATGAAGTCTGAAAAATTTAAGAGGCTGTAACTCGTAAACGAAAAAAGTTAAACCCTCACTTTTTATCGATGAAATTTTATCTACTCTCCACTCTAAGCATTTGATCGTACAATCTTGGGACACCCTGTATATAAGATATGCCAATTTTATAATTCCACATGAAAAATGTTTTTCTAGGCTAGTTTTTAGTAGGGGAAACTAAAAACGTTAACAATTGGACATAAACTTTTTCGTAGTTTTGCGAAAAAAAACTGCTTTTCAGCTACAACATTTTCATTGTACTTTTATTTCTCCTAGACTTTCTCAAAAACTCATTAAATCTGATTTCTCATTGTTTTCCTCTAATTTTATCAGATATACTAAGCCTTTTTCAACTTTTATATTGTCTCATCAATTCCTCAAATTTTGGTTGCCATAATTATTTGGGAAGACCTCAGTAAATATTTCATTTGTTGATATTGCTTTTAGATACAGATCAAATCAAAAATTTATAATTGTTATTTATAATTATTAGTTTAGTTGTGATTTTAAAGAAAAAAAGTTTGTGATTTCCAAAATTTTAAAAATCAATCAATAACGTGAGCGTTTTTTATTACTTTATTTCTTGTATACTTCAAAATAAAAGTCTTAATTTTAAACAAAACTTAATAAAATTAATTTTTAGGTGCTTTTCGTGAAAATTATTTGACAGATGTCATTTTCAGATCAAAATGTTTGCTATGAACCATTTTTCTGGGTGGATATTTTCTTGTGTAAATATTTCTTCGTAAATACCAAAGGCCCACTTAAACTTTTTGTTATTCGTAATTGACGTAATTCCTACGGATTCTTTCTGGTAGTATTCTTTTAACAAATATCAAAGCATTGCACAATAATGTGCTTAAAATATAATTCTGATTATTAAACATTAAATAGTATTTTTACTTTAGTACTTAATTTTTATTTTTTTATTATAATCATATATGTAGTTATTTTTTTGTTTTTGGTTTTTTATTTAAGCTTCATAAATCTAACATATTTATAAAAAATAAAAACTTAAATAAACAAAGCTAACTAACTAACTTCTTGACATAATTACCGGAAACATATGTAATGTATTTTTAAGTAAAAAATTGTTATCACATTTAATTAAATCCAAGACCACCTTGTCCTAATTTTAAGTTATATTCAATTACATTTATTTATCTCGTATATAGTATACATACATATATAAATTACAATAAATAACAAAAAAAAGTAATAATAAAAATAACAAGAAGAAAAAATGTTAAATAAACTTTATGTCACGTATTTAGATATAATCTAACAACTGATACCGTTATTTCTTGTTCAAAATTAATTCAAATTGTTAGCGATGTCATACAGATCAATTTACAATTTGAACTTGAGATCATTTTTAAATTTGTTGTTAGATATGAGGCAGTGAGATCTATCCATTGAGTGAGAAATAAAAAAACAAAAAGAACACAATCGATTCGATAGAATGTATGTATATAAAATTCATTTAATGTGATCAAAATGAATTTAATGATTTTATCAAATTGTAAATCAATTTTAATTTTTCTGATTAAATAAGACAAGTAAAAATTCAATTTATTAATTAACATCAAATTACTTAACCGTAAATGATTCATAGTAATAATTTTTTAATTAAAGTAGGTTAATTTTTAAAAAGAGGAGAAATTAAATCAAGGTGAAACTTTGATATTTTTTTTTGAAAACAATTAACAGTCAAAACAATACAAATATCCCAATATCTTAATGATATTGATGTAGGCTTTTAAGGGGGTCTTCTAATTTAGACGCTTGAATTTTGGGTGTTTTTAAAAAAGAACCAATTAATATTTTTTTTTGGCCGGCAAAGTGGGGGCTATTGAAAAAAGGTTGTGTCCTGGTATGCGCCATTCCAGCCTTTCCAATAATCTGAAGAAGAAAATCTTTTTTAATTATTCAACTAGAAGAATGTAGTTATGGCGCTACAAACAGTTTTTTTAAAAAATGTTTTCCTTCACAAAATGGTAGCAGTTTGTTTTTTTCTGTTTTTTTCGCCTTTAGGAATTAAAAAAAAAAAAAAATAGTAAAAACCTCTTCGTAGTGCAATAGCCTGATTTATAAAGAATCTCCTTACCAAATTTCAAGTGAATCGGTTAAGTAAAACTTGAGATTATCATGCCTACCGCTCCTTAAAAAGTAGTTTCGAGAAAAACATGTTTAAAGTTTTAAAGACTGTATTGAACTAAGCACTTAGTGCGTCACAAAATGGGCTGTAAATAATTCGAATTTAGAAAAATCCTCTTGAGAACATTTTTGTAAAGAGTTAAGCTATGAAAATATGCAAAAAAAAATTGATTTTGTCGAATTTCTATACTAGAAGACTCCCTTAAGTCTTACTTTTGAACATGTGTCATATTTAAGGGTATGGTTCGGTTAATCTCTTGAAAATAACTCATGTTTACAGACAGTTCTAGTTTATTTTATTAATTTTTCAATGATAAAACAACATTTGAATAATATTTTTCCAATATTACCATACATTATTGAAAATATAAAAAGTCGTGAAACATCATTTAAAGTTATTTTTGTAAAAAGCTACAAAAATCCACAATATATAAAAGGCCAATTTTCTCTAGGATAATAGAAAAAAGTATAGGGTTCACTTATAGGGCAATGATACCAGATATTTTGATTAATTTTATACATGTCCAGCAGAGTGCACAATATATCTACAGGTTTATCCTTAAATAGTTAAAAAGGACTGCACTCGAAAGATGTAAAAACTCATATTTATTTCAACTATTATATGATGAATTTTAAAACGAAATCGCTAAATTTAAATAATAATTACTTTACCGTTTAGCTTTTGCAAACAGTTAAATCAAAAAACAACAACAATAAAAAGTTTACAGCAAATAATAACAATAATAACTAATGTAACCAACAAATAACGATAATAAGAAGAAAAAAAATACCAACAATAACAAACAATTAAATCAACAATTTTTACCAAATAATTATATACTATAAAAAAGCAATATTGAAGCAGTTATATGAAATTTTGAAATTTATTTTTCAAATTATAATATGGACATGAGAAGCTTTATTTGGGCAAATTAACTAACTTTAACTAACGGTTCATTTAAGAATAAATTCGATTAAGGCTAATTAATGGAATGCTAAAAATCTATCTTTTTAATTGATCTCAATGGGATTCCATTAAAATTAAATAATATATATACATATATATTAAAATATGCTACAAAAAGAAGACAAAAAAAACCTAGATATCAACCTAAAATATCAATATTTTCACAAAACAAAATGAAGTTTAAACATATTTCTAAATATTTTTATAATAAATAGAATTAAGTATTCTGAATTAAAACTGGTTGTTAATTTCTTAAACCTTCGAGCTGAATGTTTTATATTTTTGTTTACCAAAGACCAGGGTTTCCCGCTAAAACTTTTAATAGAATGAAGAGATATTTTAAACTACAATTAATTTCCTTCGTAATTTGCCAAAGGCCAGCATTACCTGCTTTAAACTTTGGCGATTGAGAAGAACTTTAAAATTGGTGATCTAAGAGATACTTTCTTTGCAGCACAATAGATCTACAAATTGAGATGACTTTTCTATCACCTAAATAAGAAAAAACACAATAAATAATTAAAAGCTGAAAAATTTAAGCCTTATTGTAATTATTGCAGTAAAACGAAATTGGGCCATTTATTATTTATCTATCTTAGACTTGTGGTTATTTAATACAATTAACCCTAACCTAGACTATACCCCTTTTCTTTATTTTTCATCAATTTCAAGTATTTTAATATAAGGTCAGTTTGATCTATAGCAATACATGACTGTAATGAAAATATTGCTCTAACTTTTGGCGGTTTTGGGATGACGTTTTGCCAATTAGTTTGTCTTAAAAGTAAAGATATTTTTGCTTATTATTAATAAATTGCTTATTATTAGTATTATTATTATTAATAAATCATGTCTAGAATATTAGCCCAAAATTTTAAAACGATCCGAGTAAAATTCTACGAGATATGGTCTTTAGAAGTTCCGCCCTTTGGGTCACGTGTTATTAATAATGTAAAAGCTTAATAGCTTTTTCTCGAAACTCTTTTTTTGAAATCGGTGGTCAAAATTCCTCAAAAGTTATAAGCCAATCTACTTCAAATTTTCCATACTCCTTCTATATACTATTTTCTACTTCTTGAATGAAAGATTTTTTTTCTCTCTGTTTTAAGTTTTAAGGTTATACAGGATGCAAATTTTACTCAAAAATGGGACGTTTGGCTCACAACTCCATCAAAAATGCAAATTTCAACTTTCTACTAACAGAAAATTTTTGGTTTTTCAATTTCAGATGAATCTGTCATCAGATATCCTGACCATGAAAACTTTTTTTTTATAGGGACTCAGGTCCAAATGGTTGAAATTTCAAAATTTTTTAATATAAATTTCACCAAGTACAAAAAAAAATATGTATCTTTTAGATGGTAAATCGTTTTACTAAAATATTTCATTTGATATATAAAAAAAATCGTAAAAATGTCCACGTTTTGAATCGTTGAAACCCACCTAATTTATCAATTATCAAAAAAAAAAAGAAAAAAAGTTGAATGTTCGATAAACAGCAGCGATTAGATGAATTACTCGAAAAGAAGATCGAAAATCGAAAACAGGGTTTATATCATGCCATCATCCCTTTTGCCTAATTCACAGAGTCACTTTCAAGATATTTGTAAACAAATTATTAAGTAAAAATGTTTAATAGTTCATTTTTTTGTCACTAGGGTGCGATCCAAGCCAGTTTGCCAAGTAAAGCTTAAAATTAAAGTAGTTAAGTTTTATATCAATATATACCTAAAATTTGTATTAAATATAATCAAAAATAAGATTGTGAATTTCTTTAAATCTAAATAAAAATAAAACCCATTAAAAACAAAAACAAAATATCGCATTTGAATATTCTCTAGGTAACCCTACCAAAATATATGTAAATTCAATATAAAAATTAAAATTATAGAAAAATTAAAAATGTAAATATTTAATAAATTGTTTTAATTATTTTACTTAATTTTTTATATTATAAATATTTTTTTTTTACTTTTCGTTTTTGGTGTCATTATTCTTTAAATTTCAATTGCGGCTTAGCTTCTTATCAGTTAGCCACTTGACTAAAGTCGTTTTGATTGACGTCAATGGTCTACACAATATTTAAATTGTGAATGATAAGTGTTTTCTATACAGTTATGTATATAACGGAATTTAAAAAGAAGAAAATACTGTTGTATTTTATGAACACTTCAGTGCTTATATATATATATATATATATATATATATATATAGATATATATATTTAAATTTAATATACTATATATAATTTCAATTTAAAAATTTTAATACAAATGCAAATTGAAAAAAATAAATAAAACAACTATAAATTTTTGTAGGTTAACAGGTATTTGTATATGTTTAAGCTGATAAAAATACAAATAAAGTAAAACACGATTTCTATTTAACTTTAATTTATATTAAGTGGACAAATTTATTCTTACGTCATTTTTTAAGCCACTGTAGACATTAAAGTTACGTACAAATTACTTAACCACAATTGCAATAAAAAACAAATAATTTTAATTGTTTCCATTTTTTTAATGAAACAATAAAAATACTAACCACAAAGTAATTAGAATTTACAAGGACTGTTTATAATTTTCGTTAAACATCCAAGTCAAAAATAAATTTAAAAAATAATATTTACCGACAAACTACCTATTAAATTTAATTTGCATATTAATATGAACACATTTTCACATACACAAGCAGCCTGAGTGAATAGATTCGTTAATATTTTTTAAATTTAATTTTAAAATATCGTATTATAATTTCATTGAAACTTGAGCGTAAATAAATTAAATTAAATGTATTTAAAAATATAAAAATTAATAACATAGAAACTGTTATATCAAAAATGGTAGCTGACATTAAGTAATCATAAATAGATAGATTTTTCTAGTAAGCAAGGATTCCAATCAAATCTATTTACTTTGCAAAAGGATCATCTTAAAATGTGATCAAAAGATACAAGAAAAATCTACACGAAATAAAGTTGAAATAATGTGTTTTTTGTATAACTTCAATAGAAGATTAAGTCTACTGGAAATACCTCCAAAAGAAAAATAAACGGATTGATTATCCTGCTGCAAGGTGACAGAGATTATGCAGATTATGTATAGTACCCAAAGTTTTTGTATTTGAATAAAATAATTGGATATTTATTTAATTTTATTGTTTTGACCAAAAAAAAAATTTGCGTTTTTGCACTTAAATGAGTGCAAAGTGCATTTTACCTAGTTACCAGCAAATTTAATGCTTAACTGTTAGTATCTGCTGATCTTTATATACTTAGATATGACTAAAGTTAATTCAATTTATCACATGTAAACCACATTTGAATAAATTTCAGCTTCTAGAAAAGAATTTCTTTTTCCGCAAACATTGAGCAACTTTGATACGCAATTTGCAATTTTGTATTTTCATTATTAACAATATACTTGTGATTTAATTTTTGATTTAAACTACTAATAAAATTAAATGTCAAATACGATCATAATATATTCTATTTACTTCAGAATGATTTTTTTGTTTTTTTTTCACAAAAATTGGAAAGTGGGCAGGAATTACTACCAGGGAAGTCTACCAACTCTTTAGACTATAATGATAAAAATCTGTTTGATGTTAGATTTAACAACTCTACATGACTTAAATTTTGTTATTTTTTGTAAATCATCTTAAGTTCCTATTTTTAGAATCTACCAAATCTATTTACATAAATTAAGGCTTTTAGAAGAATAAAAACATTCTATATCTATGAAATTTAAAAAAAAAAAGCTAAGCACTTTGTTTCTTTTCGATTTTGTTGATTAAAGGACTATTTACATCCTGAAGTGTTTATTCCTTAGTGGTATTTTCAAACCCTAAATTTCTTGAGTGTTTGCATTAAAATCAAGCATTTGACTTAGGAATGAATGAAACGGCAGCATCCTAACAAATTTTATTTTAGGCTGAAAGATAAATCTACGTGTTAATTTGATCAATTACATTAAATATATTAATGAAATTGTAACATAACTTTTACCGAAATTAACAAAAAACGAGGTTAAAAGAAAGTAACGTATTGACAATTTTGACAATATATAAAATCAATGAATATCAATTTACAATATAAGAAAATGTAATACATACTTTTTTAAAGTATAAAAACAAAACAGAAAAGTTACTTGTAGGTTGCTAGCATTTGTACCACTTTAAGTTTTTGGTCTCAAAATTTTTAAGCAGATTTTAACATGAGAAAATTTTTAAATGTTTTTTATTTCGAAATCATGTTCTCAAATCTGGTTAATACTTTAGCTCAATAATAATCTCCTAACGAAATTTTGATCAGCTATTTATAGCATGAATTTTTGTTTACTTAAACCATTAATATTTTAATTAAGTATTTTATTTTCTACAAAAAACAAAAAAAAAATTTTCCAACTTGGCCATTTTTTTCGAAAATTAAATTGTTAAGTACACAAAAATACACAACTTTCAAAATACAAAATTGAAAATTTTTAAAATTAAACATAAAGAAAAACATGAAAAACCAATAACAGTTTTTATAAACCTTATTTTTCTTTTTCAGTTAATTTTATTTTATTTCATTTTTATTTTTATAAATAACTACAAAGTTCTTAAAATAAGTAATACAATTATTATATAGAAGCAAAAAAAAAGATTTCCGTTAAATATTTTATTTTGTAATTAAATTAATTTTTCATGTTTTGAAATCATCGTTTAAATGCACTCTAACATTTTTTTTGTTTTGTTTTTATTTGAAATTCAGAAAACTCCACTTGGTCTTGCCCCGCCAGTGCCTATGAAATCGAATATAAAATAATTATTTTATTTTCATTTAATCATTAGTTTAAAAAATAAATATTTTTACATAATTATAATAGGCATAACCTATAAAAAGTTTAGTAATATTTTTTTTTTTTTTTTTCAAAGATAACAACAACAACAAAAAACTTCAATATTCGAAATAATTAAAAAAAAAAGATATTTCTCGTTTTTAAATATTCGTATAAAAAATTTAATATTTTATTTCAATCGTTTTTAAGAAGTTCTTAAAGGGGGTAGGGTCTTTAATTTTTTTTTTATTTTTTTAAATTAATGTTAGCATCTTAAAAATATTGTGTCAAAATTTCAAGTCGATCGGAGGAAAATTAACAAAATTATGACCATTTGAACATCCTTTGCTCTAGAGCAAGTAGTAAATGAGCAAAACTTTAAGCATTTTTCTGAGACTTCGAAATCTTCGAAGTCGGTGTGCACGATAACTCCAAATCTACTTAAGCGATCATTTTGAAATTTTGCACACTACTTTTTGACATTATTTTCCAGGTAAAATCGAAAGCTTTTGGTTTTTTTAAAAATTATTAATTTTATAATAACAAATAGTCCGATTTTTTAACCGGAAATTGATATTTTGCCTTCCAAAGGTTAGCAAAAATATAAAAATTAAAAAAAAAACCACTCGAAGTTACCTCAAAAAATATCTCCTTTAATAAATAACTTTTGATCTTTTTGTTTTAGATGATCCTGTTGCGAGTTGTGTTGCACACCGCAAAAGCATTTTTCTGCAAGGCTCTTCAAGATATGCACTGTCACTCACTCACTTATTAATATTTTAAAATAAAAATTTTTAAAAAGTATTGTTCAAATGTTGTGTTAAAAAAATCTTGAAAACATGCCTTTTACCTTTAACCTAGACTTAATCGAAATCTATTTCGATTTACTCTATTACATTTAGAAAGGTTCTGGTAAAACTTTTTTGGTTTCTAGTAATAGATTTGAATAGAAAATTTATTTTAGTAAAAAATTTAACACGTGTGTTAAAGAATTAAAACTAAAATTTTGATAGATGTTATATCGTCAAAGGATCTTGAAAATTGAAATTAAATTTTTAATGCAAAATATAATCTTGTGTGCATTAAACTTCTATGATTTAGGACATAATTTACTTGTTCATTATTAAATATTTTTATAAAGTGCTCATGATGAAAGTTAAGATCCTTTAATAATTAATGCCATAACTTAAATAATATATAATATAGATAAGCTAGGCTTATTGTAATTTCGTTAATTTAAGTCCTGCTTGAAATTGAATTTTAAAAATTACACATTGAATGCTTTTTTTCAATTGCTAACAAAAAACTAAACTTAAGCAACAACCTAAGGATAAAAATCATAATAAATAATAAATAATGGTTTAAGGTGGCAAAAAATTATCTTATTGCTACCAAACACTTGTAAGACTTTTAATAACAATAAACATGTTTATCGAACACAATTAATTATATCATGTCTACGATTTACTAACGTTTGGCGCATTGGATAACCATTACTCACGTCATTAAACAAATTTCCTTTGATCTTCTTTAAAAAATTGATAAATTAGTAATAACTCGACATTATTTTAGAGAGTATATACCTGTTTTAGTGGATAATAAGTGGGCTCATTAGCATTTAATGTCAAATTTCTTACTGTCAGGCGCTTATGAGTCCTAACAAATAGCTCTTGTGTTTTAGTATTTTCCTTTTGATTTTGCCAATCTTCTCATTTTTTGACATTTTTTGTTGTATTTATATTCCACAAATGATAAAAGTAAATAGAAAACAGAAACAAAAATTTAATATTGTTCGCTAGCGAAATGAATCTAACAATCCATTTCATTATAGCTCAAAATATATCGCAACCTTATATAACTAATCTTCGGTTCATTTTCAGGCAAAAAATGCAAAAAACATAGACACCAAAATAGCGAATGTTAAAGAAAATGTGGTATTTTATCCATTGCACAAATTTCTTTTATAAGTACATTGAAAAAACATTATTTCATGTTTTCAGAATTTTACACAAGTTATCCAGCACGATAAGGAAAACTATTTTTTAATGACATTTAAAACACAGGAAAATATTCTAAACTAAAATTTTTATATTTTGAAATAAATACCTTCATTAAAAATACATAAAACAGAAATTTTATTTTATAAGTAATAATGAAATATATATATATATATATATATATATATATATATAATTATTTACAAACCTTTTTATGTTTCTTCTCTTCCTGTTTTTGTATATTTGGATATTTTCCACAGTCACAATCATTATTAGTATTATTTAAAAAAAATTCGTCTTCATCATCAATACTAACAGTTGAACATGTTGAACAATTTGATATTTTACGATCAATTGTTGTACGTATACCATTTATATAGCATTCAGCACCATCTAGTGCACTTATTGTTGAACCACAATAATATAAATTACTACATGATGATGATGCACTTACATCAGATGATATATCATCTTTTTCAGTTGCTGTTGTATCTGCTGATGATCTACGTCTTATACGATGTGAACGAAAATATTCAATTTCTTCTAATGTTATACCACACATAACATCATCTGAATAATCAGATACAACAACAGATGGTGTCCTTACATATCTAATACCACCATATTCACTTGAATTATAATCACTAGTATAACTTTGTGCTGATTCACGACGTGAATTTGATATTGTTGTATTTAATTTATCATCTTGTATTTCAATAATTCTTTCTTCAAGTAATACTTTACTTGGTATTGCAGATATTGGTAGTAATTGATTATTAGTTATTTGTATTTGTTGTTCTAATTGTTGTTGTTGTTGTTGTTGTTGTTGTTGTTCTAATTGTTGTTGTTGTTGTTGTTGCTGTTGGTGTTGTAAATCAAAATTAGTTGGTGAATCTGGTAAATCAATTGGTTCAGCTAATGGTAATAATGCTGGTCTTAATGGTATATCAGTTACAGTTAATGTCATTCTTCTACCATTTCTACCAGTAATTATTGTATCATTTAATGTTGTTATTGAATATTGTTCACCAATACTTGATGAATCTTCATTATCAATATCTAATGCTGAATCATTACTTGATGATCTAGTTACCTTTTTTTTAATATTAATATCATTAATTATATCAATATCATCTAAATCAGATGAATATGGGCTATGTCCAGTTTGACATCCTTCATCAGACATTGGACTTGGATTATTATTAAAACGATCATTTTTATAATGATCTTTTTTTAAAATATCATCTTTTTTTTTTGTAAATTTATTATATTTTAATTCATCATTTTTTTTATCATCAATCATTTTTGTATACATTTTAACTAATTTTTCAACACAAGGAAATTGATATTTTTTTAAATTATTATCAATTAAATTAATATTTTTATTTAATTTTCTTTCAAAAATTATATTTTTACGTTCTTGTTCAATATTAATTAAATTTTTATCATTATTATTAATATTATTATTAACACAATTAATATTATAATTAAAATAATTTTTTTTATCTAAATTGAAATTTATTTTTTTATCTGATGAAGCAACCGGTACAAATTTCATATAATTACTGTTAGAATTTTGCTCGGGTTCATACATTTTATTGTTTTTGTTTATCACATTTGTATGTATATCATAGCTATTTCCATTGTATTTGTTATTATTGATAAGATTATTTTCATATGAATATGTAATGTTATAATTTAATTGTTTAGAATTATTTTTTTTCAGATCTTTTTTTAAAATTATATTATTATCATTATCATTATTTAAAGAATTATTTATTTTATCATTATTTATATCATTTATTAAATTTTGTTTATTTATTAAAAATTTATTATCATTTATAACGGATGTTTTATTTATAATTTCATCATTTTTATTAGGTATATTAGTTTCATTGCTATCACAAAAATTTTTATAACTATTCTGTCCTATACAATTTTTAATTTCAGTTTTTTTTACAGTATTCTCCATTGTAAATTAATAGCTGACAATTGGATAGTTTTAAAATAACTGTAAAAAACAAAAAAAAAAAAAAGAGAATAATTTTACTAACAATAAAAAAAATATATGGTAAATGTGTATGAAGAAAAAACAAAACAAAAAAAAATAATTAACATTTTGTATAATGAGAGTATCCAAGATAAATTTTTTTTCTTTTTGTGTGTGTGTGTTTTTTGTTTTCATTTTTAAAGATAAAATTCCATAAATATATGTGTAAATGCATTTTTAACTCATGATATAACTGTAAGAGTATTGTAATTTATATCATCTAAGAATACTATTTAAATAACAACCATTTAACAAAAATATATAGAAATTTTTAGACTTTATCCTTTGGAATTGACGTCAGTTATTTATCTCTATCAGTTAAACTTACTTAATTTGCTTATATGCCAAACATAAACAATGCACTATTGGTTTCCTTTTGAAAATATTTAAACAACCATATTTAATTTGTGTATGTGCTCCTTTCTTTTTGTTTTTCTTTGGTTCCAAATGTTTCGAAATATTTTGGCTTGTCATTTTCAACATAATATTCGACAATATGAATTTCAATCTTAAATATAGCGATTATTTTTAATTTGATGATAAAAAAAAAAAACAATTGAGATGATGAACCAATTTTTTTTAGAAAAGTAAATAAAACTCTATGAGATCCCAAAAGAAGACTTTTGTCTTTTTGTCATTTTTCTATTTTCTAAAAGCTATGAGTAATCTAGATATACAATAAGAATGCTTAATAGAAATACTGAAAATAAAGCTCTTTTTATGATTGAAAATTTACTCCACTTGGTAATTTTTATTAGTAGTTTTGTTTTTAATGATTTTTCAGAACCTAACATATTTTGAACAAGAAATTGAATGCGAGGTATACGATTGTAAATTGCTCTTGATTTCTTCTATATTCGGATGTATGTATATTGGAAATCGCCAGCCGTAGGTCGTTCTCCGGATCCAATCGAGAACGATATTTTGCTTTGATTGCAACTAATTTTGAAAAGACTGTTTCACATAAGTAAGTTGATGCAAATTGAAATAAAATATTTATTGCTATTTTCTTCAAATCGGTATATTCGCTTCCAATAGATAGCCAGAATTTTTGACATGATTGAGACTTGAATGGAATCCGTAGTGCTTCGTTACTTGAAATATCAATTAACTGATCTTTTTCATTCAGAGAAATATTGGAATTTAAAATATCAAATGAGAATGGATTGGAGATCCAACCCAATGTATTAGCTGGAAATTTTTAAAAACCTTTTTAAAAGGTTTTCTCCCATTTTCGTCATATGACGGGAAATTAATTCTTTAAATAACAAAAAATCTACATTATTTTCTTTAATAAAGTCAAAAAGCACGGGAAGATTTCCATACTGTTTTTGTTTAATGCACTTTGCGAAAGTATCAGTTTGTTATTTAAAGCTTCAATTTTATTGCTCAATATTAATATGCTTGTGTTCTTTCCCTGCAAACTCAAGTTTAGATCATTAAGTTTTTCGAAGATATCAACCATGTAACTGAGTTTTCCGAGCCAAAGTTCATTAGATAATGAATTTGACAATATGTTTTTTCTCTTCCAAAAAGATGTACTATATATTTCGTTTCTGAAATCAAAAACGCGTCGCAGTATTTTGCCTCTTGAGAGCTAACTTCTAACTTCGGTTTGTAGTAACAATGTTTCATTCGTAGAACCCATCTCATTACAGAGTACTGAAAAAAGACGAATATTTAGGGCATTGCTTTTAATGCAATTAACTACAATAACAACATCCTCCAATATATTGTGTAGTTCTTCATCAATGTTTTTTGCAACAAGAGCTTCACTGCATCTGTTCGCTTACCGATTGCTATTAGATACTGATATAATAAATTTCTTTGGTAAAAATTCAAGGTCTATTTTTAAAATTACTTGTATTTTCATATTACCTGATTTTCGTTGAAGAAAAGTCTTATGTTTGTTAAATAAAAAGTAAATTTGTGAGTCTTTGGCGACCCTCAAAATTCCTGCGACCCCTTATAGAGCGTTTACACCGGCATCGAAATCATGATATCGAAATCACAATTGCATTTTTATATGAGATTTGCAGGCACAATATGATTTCGATGTATCACCAAGCGAAGGTGATACGTATCATATTTGTTCCAATTTCAGCACATTTATTTTATAAACGTAGCCCAAAATCTTTTCAAAATCAGCTGCTGTTGACATATTAAAGGCAGACATTTAACAATCCGACATTAAGTGATATCAAAAATTCTGCTATCTCGAGTTTTTTGAAAAGGAAATCGAAATCACAAGTTTGATGACTTCGATATCATGATTGTGCACCGCTGTTGTATAGGATGACGTCTTTGAATCATGTAAAACTCTTGTTCAAACATTAGAAGGACAATTTTTGTACAGATTTATCAGCGATAAAATATTACGCTCAATACTTTAAGCAATATTGCATGAAAATATATGATGGTCCATTTTAATAATTTGTCGTCTAAATTAACTTTAAACCAAATATTTTGAGAAAAAGAGAGGAGCTCTAAATAATTTTTTTTTTTGCAAATTTAACTAGAATTTGATATTGAATTTGAGAAGATCCCATTAGGCCAGTTTTTCATGAAATCAATTAAAATTATTTTTTAACAGTTAACAAAATAAGATAAGTAGTTTTTTTTTCAAAAATATTATAAATTTATTTAACGTACATATTATTTTTGTTGTTGTTTTTCTTTCTCCTATACACCTAGTACAATTTCTTGTATAAGTATTTGAAACTTTTACTAAATTATTTCCCTGATAATCAACAAAAAAGAACAATAAAAAAAAACAAAAAAACTCTAATGCTCTAGGTATGTATCAAAAACAAATAAAAAAACACCAAGCTACAATAATAAGACCTCAAATCTCATATTCGAGATTTTTAGCATTGAAGTGCATGATAGTTGTTAGTCGGCAATAGCCTTGACTGAGTTTTATGTTTGGTTTTTTTTTTGTTCTTTTTTATCTTTTAATTTTGTCTTTAGCATTAGGTGTAGTTTATTAATGAATAAATATTGTAGTTTCTCTTAAAATATTTATTAAATATACCTTTTGTTTTTTATAACTAAAAAATAAAACAGAAAAAATTGCTTACTTAGATTATAAAACTAAGGAAAAATCATTTATCTATAGCTGTATATAGATATGGAAGCAGTTGTTTGCAAATAACATGTGGTTATTTAGAATTTATCTTTACGACACTAAATTAAATAACACTATCATCTAATCTCTTATTATCAGCTTTAATTTAAAAATAATATCACTAAAATACACCAAAAATGATATTGTACGGTACAACAAAAAAAAAAGAGAAAACGAACTGAACACAAATTTAATAAACGTCCTTAAGAATTACAAACAAAACCAAAAAAAAAAACATTTATCACTCTAAACACTGATAAACTATTTAGTATGTTCTTTTTGTTTGCTTTTCTTTTTTTGTTTTTGACTTAATAATCACACTCAAATAATAATTTTCTACTGTTAATTCTATTAATAAAAATTAATATAATTCCTGATTATTTGAAAATGGCAAGCTACTGATTAAAGTTAAAAAGAAACAAGACAAAAAAAGAGCAAAGAAGAAAACTAAAAGAAAAACAAAGAAATATGTGCACGAGCACTTTCCAACTTGTTACCGCTATACGGTGCAACAGTAACAGATGCTTTGTATTACAATCGCTTACAGTAAAAAATGTATCCCTATTCAAAATGTGTACGAAAAGCATAATGGAAACGTGGATTGGTCCCGGTTAAATGATTCATGAATAAAAAGACAAATAAAAATATAAAAAATTATTTATATATAAATATTTTAAAATGACTGAATGAAATCGAACTAAAAAGAGAATGTAGAATAAAAACAGATCCAAATAATTTAACAGTGATCAAATATATAGATATAGATATATATGCAAGCACCTCAAAAACAGAATACACCTACCTTATTTAAATTATTTTGTTAATCATTGTGAATGATTATTAAACCAAAGTATTAAAATAAAAAGAAGCAAAATTATAAAATCAACTTGTTAACAAATACATAGCTGGATTCTTTTATATGCGACAACAATAAATGAGGCCAATTTACGTCAATTGAATGGCACATTATGAAATAAAGCTAGATATGGTTTTCCTTATTGAAAAAAAAGAAAAAAATATATTGAAATAAATATTCGCATAAAAGGCAATATTAAAAAAAAAAACTTTTATAAATAATTTTAATTAATGTATAAATAAAATTAAACAATTAATTTTTATATGAAACCACTAGTTTATTAATTTATATTTTTATACAGCATTAATATATAATTAATTAATTTTTTGTGAGGATGAATAATGAAAACAATCTGCGTTATCACATGATGCCGGCAGATGCTATTTTTATGGTAAGAGCGGTATAGGGACTATTCAATATTTTTCCCAACTCGTCAAACCAAATGATTCAGCCCTATATTTTATAAGGCTGAATCATTTGTGAGCAAGCGGAATCTTTGTGAGTAAAATTTACTCACAAATGATACAGCCATATAAAAAATATGGCTGAATCATTTGGTTTGACGAGTTGGAAAAAAAAGTGAATAGCCCCTAGTAGACAAATTCCTAAATTTCCGAAAATTGCATAACCCTCTGCAGAAGCTCTATATACGTCTCGCCCATGACTTTGAAAAATTATGCTTGTCATGACAACTCGTGTGTCACCACCCAAAAAGTATGACTGCTGACTTAATGTCAAAATTTGAACTTTTTCCTTATTATTATCACTTTTTATGAAGGCAAAATTCGGCCCCAGTGCAAAAATATGTACCAAACCTCTCTTCTGCACCCCGTGTGTATGAGATCTACTAAAATGTTATTCAGCTATATTTGACGGTGCATCAAAAACCTGACTCAAAACTGTCAAAACTCGTGAAACGGTATTTTACAGCGCTTCTTGAATTTTTGACTCATTTTGTGTACATGTAGGTTTTCATATGTATTATTTATGTTTTTGTTTGTAACATTTTGAAGCTGTGGCTAGTGGAGGCCAGCCTGGAGTGGAACACTGACCGGGACATTTGAAATAAATATACGATAATCTTTTAATTTTGGTTACATATAAATTAAAATTAAAAAAAAACCTCCAAAAATCGATGAAATTTATGAATAAATTAACATTCAAATATTGATTTTGAAGTCTGTATAACAGTTGTTTATTTGTATCCCCTAGACTACACTTTACTTCAAGATTAATAATCAAAGATTTTTTAATTTTTTTAATTTGTTTATCAATTAGAAATGTTTGACTATTTGCAAACAGAGTTTAAAGTTCTGATAAAGGATTACCAAAGGAGTCGACTATAGGTTTTGGAACTCTCTCTTCAGATGCGAAAAATTCTTTCAATGGCACTCATAGTTTTAGTAAGCGTTGGATACCTGGAATTATTGAAAGCCATCGACTTCTGGAATGACAGAATATATTGATGCATATTCACAAAACTCTTTAAAACGCTCAACCCTAACAGTAAATGTAAAAAAAATACTTGTAAACCTTTAGAACAGTAGACTCCACATCAATTGACATAACATCGGCCGAAATAGAAGCTGTATTGTGGAGTCATGTGCTGGGCAACCGATTCCTTCAATATCTTTGGACAAAAGTTATTTTATTTTAAAGAAAACATTATTTACTCCACATCTTTCTCGTCCCCCAAAATTTACGCTTGTGTTATCAGCGCTAAAGGCAGCAATATTTTGTATTGGGGTATTTTGATCCTGTAAAGTTTTAATACAATATGAAGTAACTGTGTCCGAATTTTCGTTTGGCAATGTGTCTAATTTTAATAATTTAATTTTCAATCCATCTGTTTCTGTAAAACACTGCATTAGTAATGGAAACATCTTTTCAGCTTTATGATTGTTGGAATCGGTTGAAATTCTGTAAAAAGGAACTTTTGTTAATTCTGTTTCAATTTGCGTGATAGAGTGTGGAGCTAAAATGTGTTTGATTATAGGTAGCTTTGATTCTTGCATTTGATTGTTTTGCCGCGATGGAAGAATCCGGATACATGAATGCATTCGGTTTTGTCGTGCAATCTAAAAAGTTGAATGATTAGTGGTGCTTTACAACTTTATTGGCAATGGTTAGTTCAGCAGCGCATATCAACATATTTTCGTTGGAGCTTTCTTTTATCATAAATGACGATATATCTTTAGATGTTGATGCAACTGATAATCTGGACTTGTAATTATTGCTTTTAATATGGTCTTTGACACTCATAATTAATTCCGAATATTCTGAATTTTCCCCTTATACCAAGTTCGCACAGAACAATTACTGAAAAAATAAAATCGTTCGCACTGAGTTGAATTTACTGACATATTTACTGATGACTTCATATGTCAAAAGTTTTATTATTATATACTCGTATATCAATTCGGTTTGTGAAGTGAATTTAATTACAATTAGGAGTTTTAGCAAAAAAGAAATTAGTTTTTATTGAATTAGTTTTATTGAATTACACGTTTTACAATTCTTTTTTAAATGCACTCATTTATAATTTGGTTGAATATTCTTGATACTGTAAAGTGCCTATTCTTCATTTAAACAATTTTTAGTCGCTGCAAAAACAACATAGATTATTAAAATGATTAATATAAAACTCTTACCTTCAATAATGCTTAATAATTAATCCCACAAAACTATTTAGTTAATGTCAAAATTACTTTCGTTAAGTTTTTTGGTCTAAATATTTGTAAATTCCCCTGCGTGCTGCCGCATGATTCATCAGTAAATTATTCTTTACTAATGAAATTTCATCGGTAATTTACCTTGTTACGCCATAGATTTCCCATACAAAATTTCGTAATGTCAGTAATTTCGTCAGTAATTTTTCTGTGCGAACGAAGTATTACCTGGTGTCACCCTAGCCAGAAAACCAAAGTGAGTCGGTTTCATGATACACCGTCAAATGTAGCTGATTATCCTCAAGACCGTATCCAAATTAGCGTTTTATATGCGTTCTTAAGGCACGGTTATACTTAAACTAATTGACATTGGACTGGCGCACATCATCCATGTTGTAATGTCAACCTTATTATTATTAAGGCTGTGTCTAGACTAGCGTTTTGGACAGTAGAATTATATCCGGAATTATATCAGTTCTGAAACGCCCTGATGATGATTGACTGCAATAATTACATTACAAGTCCGTTCGAAAAGTATAATTTGTACTTTTAAACTAATTTTATTGCATTTATAGTACATAATCATTTAGGGTAAGTCAATTTAATATAATAAAACTAGTTAGAAAGTATAACTTATATATTTTCAATCAAAATGTCAAACTCAAACCAACTATTGAGTATCATGCACCTCAGAACTACTATAATTCTTTAATAAAATTAATTAATATATACACCTTCCCTTTAATCTTGTTATCAATTTTATCTTGTAAAACAATTATTGCCGTCAATACAATTCTGAGTGTAAACTCAAAAACTCCTATAAATTTTCGAAAACGCTAATGTAGACACAGCCTTACATATAATATATATGTGGTGTCTATTGGTAAAGCTTCTGAAATTCGAAACGTCGCTAATTAGCTATTAGCTTCAAGCTAATGATATTACAAAGTCATAATTTGTTGCTTTATATGCATATTTTTTTGGAGTTTTAAAGCTGATTGTATATTTTTAGAAATATTTCTTCAAAATTATGTTTCGTCGCAATAATCCTCGGGTTTGGAATGCCAATAACCGTACAAAAAATAATGTTGAAAATTATCGCAAAGGTAAATTAAGCTTCACGTGCTTTAACTTTGTACTTATATTATTTCTGAGAATTCCTAGAACACAGTAATCGTTCACAACATGCCACTCGTAGAGTTAGTTTTAAAACTTCACGTGGTAGTGGACGCGGATATTTTAAAGGTAAAAATGCAGAACTTTCAGCAAAAGCTTTTCTTGCCGAAGATGAATCAATGGAAGGAAGAGTAAAAAATGTATAATTTAATTAAAAATTGTCTAAAAATAAAATTAACTTGAAATTTTTAAGGAGATTCGCAATAATGACGTAGTACGCAGAAGGAATGGATCACCGATTCCAAAAAAAAAATTATTGCCTAATACAACAGGATGGTTTAGAGTTATTGTATGTTAAAAAAATTATAAATGTTTAAATTGCCTATACAGAAAATTGATTTTTTTAACAGATACCACATGGACACAAATATGAAAAATCAATTCTAACCCAACATCTAGCTAATATAGTTAGTCCAAATATTTTGACTATTTATTTGTGGACAGTTGAAATAGATTCTGTCTCCTTTTATGTAGACGACTATAAAGTTGCTGAACGTATTTTTGAGGCAGATCGTACAATACTTCTTTCAGATGGGTTTAGAATGTTATTAATAGTACGAAATAATATACCTAAAACTATAATTAATGATAAATTAAAAGAAAAAATGAAAGTTGCTATGTCAAGAAGATATAATGCCGAAGCAAAATCATTAGATTTAACTAAGTTTCATTCAGATCCCTATTTATTGGATAGTTTTTGTGCATTATTTCGTCCACCTATAATGGTTGCTGCAATTAATATTATATCTGAAAATATTCCTGATATAGTAGCACTTAATTTGGCTAATAATAATATGCACTTTACTGATCATTTTAAAAACATTTCTGAAAAATTACCTAAATTGGAAATTTTGTATTTGACAAATAATCGGGTATTATATAATTATATATCTAAATGATATACATTAATAATCCTTTTCGATATTAGATTCAATCGGTACATGCACTAGAACCATTTGCGAAATTGAATATAACAGAGCTATTTTTAAAAGGAAATCCTGTTAAAGAACGTTATCGTGACAACTCTTCTTACGTCAGGTATTTTTTAAGATAATGGATTTTATTTTTACTTTTTTTTTTTAATATAATAAACTTTGAAATCTGGGTATTATTTATAGTAGAAATAGGAATGAAAATGGGTAAATTTTATTTCTACAGTTTCAGATATATATTGTTTTATGTAAGAGAAAAATTTAAGATTGTAGCTCTAAAATATTCCCCAAAGTAGTTTTTTCTCTATTTCGGAAAATGTTTGATGACATGCCATATAATAGTTTTTTTTTTAAAAAAAAGTTGATAATTTTAAATGTATGATTAGTTATGTTTTTGTTTATATAATATAATATAGCTTATAATAGAAATTTGTTATTTATGGAATATCAAGGTAATTTCGTTTTTTTTACAATTCAATTAATAAAAAATTGCTTTCTAATATTTCATTTGTTACATAAATATTGAAAGAATGGACATTTGTTCATTAAAATTGTGTTACTCATATTATAAAAATTATTTAAATAACAGATTTTTATTTTTTTTTTTTTTTTATGATTTTTGTGGCACGCTAACTATTTCAATCATTAAAAATAACATGATCGCTTTTTGAACTACCAAACTCTTATATAAAAAAATTGCTTTGTGTAATAAAATAACTCATTAATTTCTTCGAATATCATAGAATAGCCTAACAGACATCGTATTTTTATACATGGCTTAATAGCAAAAAAATTTCTGAAAGCATGATGAGCTTATTTGATTTTATATAAATAAAATAAACATTTAAATTTTTTAATGTATTTTACAGCTTCAATTTTAAACAGATTATCATATAATTTATTTAATTAATTTAATTATATTTTCTAAAAATTAATTGATTCGCAGCGAAATTCGAAGACGATTTCCAAAAATTCTTAAATTGGTAAGTTTATTTAAGTTTTATATCTTAAATATCAATTAATTTTATTTTATTTTTGTCTTCCCTTTATTATTTAAAAAAAATATTCAATTAAACCTTTTTGGCCTTTATATTGCTTTTATAAAAATGCTCTTTTTAAATTTTCAAGGATGGTGAGGTATTACCTCCAGTTATTGGCTTCGATGTAGTAAAGGATATAGACTTACCAGAGCCAAAAGCAACTTTTATGTGTAATTCTGCAGGAGCTTCTATAATAAAACAATTCATAGAAGAATATTTTAAAGTATTTGATTCAAATAATCGACAACCACTTTTAGCAGCATACAATGAAGAAGCTACTTTTACCTTAACATTAAATAATTCTAGTCCTGGATCAAAGTAAAATTGTCAATATTTTATGTATAACAGGAAATAATAAAACATTTTGAATTGTTTTTTTTAGATTTCCTGAATATTGGAATGAAAATAGAAATTTACTTAGAATGAACAATTCAGAGCAAAGATTAAAAAACGTTAAACATGGACGTTTACAAATTGTATCTTTTTTGCAAGAATTTTCTCATACTCAACATGATATTTCATCATTTTCTGTTGATGTGACCATAGTTGAAGTAACTATAAAAATTAATTTTTTCAAATTTATTAAAATTAAAATTTTAATTTTTACTTAAAGCCCACAATAATACAATTTAATCTTTTGGGAGTTTATAAGGAAATTTTAAATGATACTAATAGCACAATAAGAGCATTTCAAAGAGCTTTTGTTCTTATACCTTCTGGAAATGGTGTGTGTATTCAAAATGAATTAATGTATATCACAAATCCTACACCTGAACAAAAACGCAAAGCTTTTCAATCTGTTCCATTACAAACAAATGATGTACCCATTGTACAGGTGAATAGAATTCAAAATAAATAAATATTAAGATGTTTCATCATAATTTTCAAACAATTATAGAATGATGGAGTAAATGAAGTAATCGAGCAAGCAAATAATTTACAAATGAATTATCCAGATGAAGCAATTCAATTGCAAATGATACAGGCATTATCGGCATTTAGTAAAATGAATTTAACATGGAGCAAGAAGTGAGTAAAATTGATAAAGTACAAATTTGTGCACAGCTTAAATATTTAAATATACTAAAAGTACTTAATAATAATTAAGCCAAAGACAAAGAATAAGATGAATTTTACTCAATTGTACGAATAATAAACAACGAACAATTTTTAGCAAGTATAGCTTAGGAGTTATTTGAAAATATAAACTAATCATTATTTTTCCTTGTATATATATATATGTATATACTTTTATAGTCGAGTCATTTTTTGGTTATACCAGTAACTAAGAATAAAGTTATTCCATTAAGCATTGAAAGATTTATTTACAACATTAACTTTTTTGCACTTACCATATTTATTGGGCTTTGAAAAAACTAGATTTAAAAAATCGGGTTAGCTAGAATCGTTTATGAACTTGTCAAATAATTTTAGGCTAGGTTAATGCAACAAATGGTGGCATATAAATCATTAACACATTTTTTAATTTCTTAAGGTACTAGTCCTAATTAGAATGCTAAAAAAACGATTATTTTTAACTTTTTTTTTTCTCAGCTCCTTTATAAGAAAATGAAGTAAAACTTTATTATATTTTCGCATATTTTAGCAGTAAAAGAAAATTTTTTGTTTGTTTTAATTTTCAAAGTTACGTCCAGGAAGCGCCAAAGTGAAGCTTCTAAAAAGAGTTGCTACATGGCTGACAGTTAACCTCAAGATCAGCAAGTCTGAAACAAAAAATCCAAACGATTTCTCAAAAAGAAAGCTTCCTTACGTAAGAATTTACATTTATGGAAATATTGCCAAAAAGAAAAAAGTGCCGGACGTTTGAAAAAAAAAAATCGAAAAATCAGCGTTATTTCTCACTTTCCTATCTAAAAAAAATTTTTGTTGTCAAATTGTTGTAAATTCCTGTGTAATACATCATAATGAACAAAATGTGACAAAGTTCATCAAAATCGGTTTGGTACTTTGGTACCGTTTGAAAAAAACTAATTCCGAGAAAAACGCGTTTAAAATATTCCGTCAGCTTGGAGTGTTCGGCTATTTAACACAGAATTGGAATTTTTAAAAATATTATGGGAGAAGATTTTTAAATGTCTAAGGAAAGGAAAAATACAATAAAAAAAATCGATTTTTTGAAAATTTTAATTAGGACTAGTACCTTAACTCACTAACATTTTAAAAACAATTTAAAAAATAAACATTTGTTTTTATAGATGTTTAGTAGATGTCAAATGGAACTATCAAACGGCATGTGTAGTTTTTTCGGAACTATTTAAAAAAAATGCCATACCAGCAGAAGCATTCATCCATTAAATACAGCCGTATTGTAAATCATAATTATTGCTAAACTTATTTATGATTCGGAAATCCAAAGAAGCATAAATTTAAAAAGTTTATTCTAATTGTAATTATACTATTATCAAATATATTTTCCTAAAAAATTTACATTCAATTTAAAAAATCAAAAAAAAGAAAAGAAAAGAAACTGGTGAAGAACGATTCATTTTTTAACTTTGTGTAAAAAAAAGTAGTTAACACAGTTTTATGCATTTATAAAAATAAATTCAAATTCAAATTAATACAAGTTCATATAATATATTGCTTAAACTCTTTTCGATTCCTTTTGCTTTTGTTTGATTTTAGTTAAATGATGGTTTAAAAGCTTGATAGCAAAATTAATACTGTTTTATTTAATAGACAATAATTGAAATATAATTTCAATTCAAATAACGTTTCATAGAAAAAATAATAAAATATCTTGGAACTGAAATTTTGTGAGTACATAAAATGAAGTAAAAGAAGGAAAAAAAAGAATAAATGTATGTATATTTGCAAAACTTAAAAAAACGTAATTCAACTTGCTATCACATATATTACTATTTGAGAGCCAAAAGCAAGAAAAATGGGCTGTTCTCTTTTTTTTCGTTTTTTTCTTGTTTTTTTTTTTTTTTTTCTAATATTACACGAAAAGGGTTTAGTCATGTATATCTATATAATTTTAAAATACGTATAAAACTGTTGAATATTACTTGATATTTAATAATATGTTTTTCAAAAAACTAGGCACAACATCATAATAAAATATGCGCGGCGAAATTTATAAAAATTTTTCTTTTGGAAATATTTAAAATGTTAAAAAATTTGTAAAATTCCTATTTCTGAAAACTAAATTTTTTAAAAGAGGTTTTACCTATAATTTATCCAAAAAAATTCACTGTTTTATAAAGCAAAAATTTGTTCTTCACATATTTTTAATTTTAGAAAATAAAAGCAGCATAGTCAATATTTTAATTTTATAAAGAAATTATGTCAGACAAAATGTATTTAGATTATAAAATTTCAACAAAAAAATTAAATATATTGAAATCTAAGTTTTGATTCTTTTTATTAAAAAAAAATATTTTGGCTTTTGTCGAATTTGAATTGAAATCAACTGTTGGACGCCATGAGAGAAATAGTAAACTATTAATAATTTGTCATTAACTAAATGACTACAAGTTAATTATCTATATGCTATATGTATATTTCTTTAATATGTTTTATAGCTTCAAATTCAAAAAGATGTTTTAAATTTTGTTTTAAAGATTATTTTTTCTATATTTGTATATAACAAGCTTAAATCTTGAGAATATAGTTTTATATTTACCATTAATTTTATTATTAAAAAGAAAACTCATTAAATAAATAATGTATTTTATAGTTCAAATTCTATATTTTATGTATTCAAATACAATAGAATAAATTATTTTAGTTTTTTAAACCCCTGTAAAATAATTGGTTTACTACTATATTGAATGCATACAATATAGAAAAGTAATTTTCATTTAAGATTAGGTTTATTAAAAGTTTAAAAATGATATATTATTTATAAGAAATTAAAAATTCTTCTGTGATTTCAAATAGTTAACGTCGCAAATTTAAATTTAAGTTTATTTTCAAATTATTATTATTAAAATTAATAATTTGAAAATCAATTTACTATATAAATCATTCTTAGCTTTTGAATTTGATTTTTTGTGTAAAAAAACTTTAAA
Organism: Acrocera orbiculus; assembly: GCA_947359355.1. NCBI lineage: Eukaryota > Metazoa > Arthropoda > Insecta > Diptera > Acroceridae > Acrocera > Acrocera orbiculus. The sequence continues at coordinate 16,709,086 of OX375759.1, forward strand.
AAACAAAAAAATTACTATAATTGTCAAGGAGTTAAATTTACTGAGTTTTATACAAATGAACAAAATTATAGTAAATTCAAATGTAGTAAAAAAGTTTACAATTTTTAATTTAAGACTATGAAAATTTAGTTTCAACTCTTTATGGCATTTTTTTTTTTATTGAATTTGAATTAATGTTAAATATTAAGATAATATTAAAAGTTTAATGCACAGTTAATATTATCAACTGGAAACTGTTTAGTAGTCGTAATCTAGCTAAAAGAAAATTTTAATCATTGATGAAAGTTTCTAGTTTTTGAAGCTTGAATAGGTATTCTTTATTTTACCTATACATATGATGATTACTGATACACTATTATTAAGTATGGATTTCAAATATTTCATAAAGAAAATCCATCTGTTAGATTGTAAAAGAATTTCAAAATTAAGTAATATACATTTTGATTTAATAATATTTTGGTTAACAAATATTAAAAAATAAACAATTGTTTGCCGGGTAATTGTGCCCTTAGTATTATATTTTTTTAAAAATTATTTACATTTAATCTAACTACTTCATATAATAAGAGATTTATTACAATAAACTTTTATTAATGGCATTTACTTTTTTAATCTGTATATATTATAAATCTATATTTCTTTTTCCTATTCCCGAGATTTTCCTACATAAATTTTAGTGTTATTCTAAACTAATGCATTAAGTAACTTTTCCCTTTGTATTTTGTTCTGCTTCTTAGAATTGTTTGCATGACTCGATGAAAAGTAGATATGATTACTTTTAATTATAATATAGCTATAAAATTAAGCTATTACATATTATCGTCTAAATATGAGTGAACTAATTTTCCAAAATAGTTTTTTGGTAGGAGTATAGTGCGTTCAAACAGTTCACTAATAATGACTCGTGCATATAGTATGAAAGTAATCATATTATGGCAGTATCGGTTCTAGTCGTTTTTAAAAACCCAATTTAAATCGGAACAATTGTATGATTTCATTTGCAAATCATTAGACATGCACATAACTAAATGCACTTAAATGTGTATCGGTAGAGTTAACAACTAAACCAAATTTTTATAATTAAATATTTTATTGTATCTTCTCAAAAAATAATTATTTTACTTAATTGATAACATATTATTATAGAGTTCTTAGACGGCATAATTGCTTTACATAAAGCAAATTAAAATGATAAATACTTTTGGTGTTCATATCTAATCCTATAATTAGTAAATAAAAATGTTTACTTATCTTTGTACTATAACATTATATAAATTTTTATACAAAACATTTTTCAAGCAAATCACAAATTCTAACAACTTTGGAAGTTTTATCGATTAACAAATTATTTAAACATTTATGTTTGATATGACTAACAATTATATAAAAACTTAAATGATAGAATTGTTTGTTAGTGTAATTATAAATAAAATATCTAAGGAGCAATATCATTTCTCAAACATTTGAGATATGAAAATAAAAATTAAATAGTTTCATTTTATCATAATTAATTTAATACCTATTTATCTTTTGTTTGATACCTAATAACACATTTAAGAAAAGTTAAGATATAATTTTAATTTAACATAATTATTTAATTGTTATAAATTATTATTTAATAAAAAATAAATAAACAAAACTTTAATATAAATAATATTTTGTTGTTGTTGTGAATATAATTGTTCGTTTGTAATAACTAAAATTTTTTAAAAACTTTAACCAAAACTAATCCATATTATATGAATTCTAATAATTGAATTTAATTAAAATCACATGTCAATAAATATTTTTAAAATTGAAAGAGAGAAGAGAGAAAAGTCAACTTTGTTTTATGCTGCTACGTAGAATATGTATAATACACACACAGCACGACCTTTCAAAAACTCTGTTTTGCCTTTATATTGTTTTTTTTTCTCTTATTCATTGGAAAAAAAACATGCAACACACATCACTAATTTGCGAGTGACCTATGTAGAAATTTGAATTAACTTTTTCATTCGCTCATCTTGGCGCCGTCACCTTTCGAATGAAATCGGGGTGAGTGAAATCGGTTGAGCGTAAATACCTTTAAGCAGGAGGCCAAGTGTAATTGATATTCGCATAAATTAGTAAGAAATTGTTTAAATATTTTATAAACAAAAATAATCTTTGTATTACATTCAATTGCTTTCTTGATATATGGGGCTCATAGCTTTCACTTAAGTAAGACAACTTAGTATTAGGTCAAATTTTGTAATCTAACTTGCCAATGTGTTGCATTAAATGCTTACTAAGCGCCGGTATACTTTTAAAATCATTTTTACATAGTTTACATTTTTTTAGTTTAAAATCTTGTTTTTGGTAACCAAAATGTTTTAAATGATGGTAGTGAAGACTTTTTTCGTGGCGATAACCTTTGTTACAAACATTGCATATATTCGAATTATTTTGATCACCACTTTTCTTTACTAAAAATGATACTGTTGGTGATATATATTGTGCATTATTCATTACTTTAAATGATCCTGTCGACTCTTTTATTGCGTCAGGTTTTATTTGTTCATTTGATCCATTTTTGAATATAATGGTAGTAGGATTATTAAATTTTTTAACAGTTATACCTCTTTTGTTAAGCCCATCTAAATATTGAAATATATAATAAAAATAAAATCATATAGAGAATATGTTTACCTAGTCTTTTCTTAAAGTCAGGTAATCCAGTGTTAATATCCTTAGATACGGTTAGATTCTCATTTACACTATTAGATAAATTTGATGGCTGTTCATCATCAAGATGTCGAATCAGAAATGTACGCGTCGAAACCCACATTAATGTTCTCTTGTTATCTTTTGGTACTTCAATCATATCATGACATAATACAACTTCTTCTTTTTTATTCATTTTCAATTGATTTTGAAAAGAATATTATATTTCAGGGATAAATGCATGTCATTTCATGCTATCTGTCAAAAGCTGTGTTTTAGAAATAAAAAAGCAAACACGCGGATGCGATTTGCGATGCATTTAACATTTTGATTGGATATATATATATATATATAACTTATGTTTTCTAACTATTATATTAAAATGCCTTACCGTAAATAATAACAATTATAAATGCAATAAAATTAGTTTAACAGTACAAATTATACTTTTCGAAATACTTGTACTTTAATGATTGTAGTCAATATACTTCTGAGTGTAACCGGCCTCGTAACTTATACTCATGGGCTGGGATTCTCTGGCTCGGTGAGAAATAAGATTGTCAAATTTTGACATATTTGGCATACATTATATGTCAAAATCTGACTTTCTCATTCTCACGCTACTTTTCTCCGAGAGACAGAATCCCAACCATATGGACACGAAATTTTCATACAGCCTTCATTCGTTTATATATATGTATAGATCCCATGGATATATATATATATATATGTGAGTATTTATAGTACTTTATCAATAATTTCCACAATTTACGTTTGATTGTGTTTGGTGTGATGGCTGCTGACATAACAGTGTTAAAGTCGACAATGATTGACACTAGAGAAGTTTACACCATTCTCTCCATGACAACACAGGCATTGAGTAAGGACTTCCTGTTAAGTTGCTTGTTCCAAAAAGTTTTTTTCTTTTAAATTTCCTATATTATAAAAATTTGAAAAAGTGTAAAAACTAGACTACTACCAAAGTAATTAAAATATACGGAAAAATAATAGAAGGGAGAAAACTATGTTCATGTAGATACTCAAAACTCAAAAATGATATCAAAAGAAATAATTTTTTTAATAGAATTATTTAAATTTATTTATAAATTCTTAATATATTGAATTTTCAACTATCCATGAAACATATTTATTAACTCTTGTGTAAACACCTGGCATATTTTTTTCACCACATTTCAATCCCCAGGAAACTATGCCAACAATTACCCAACGATTATTTTGTAATTTTACTAGTAATGGTCCTCCACTATCTCCTTGGCAAGAATCTCGACCTCCTTCTTCTGCTCCAGCACATAAAAATTCATCTTCGATTCTTTCAATAAAAACATCCTGACATTTTTTTTGAGACCAAATTGGAACAGATACTTCCATTAATATATCTGAATATGGTCCACCAAAAAATTGTGTACCCCAACCGATAACAACACCATTCCATCCTTCCCAAGTTTCACCTAAAGGAGAAATACAAACTGGCCAAATATATGTATTAAATATTGTAGGTTTTTCAATTTTTATTACAGCTATATCATTTTCATATGTACTCAAATCGAAATCAATATGTTCATTAATTTTTAATATTTGAAAATCTCTAGCTCTTGTTTCATTTGGTGCTTTTAAATTATATTCTCCTAATCGAACAAATAAATCTTCCTTTTTATATCTATGTGTACAATGGGCAGCTGTTAGAATATGTTCTATAAAAAAAATTATATCTCACTCAAAACTGTTCTAAATTAGAAGACAATATTAAATATTGATTAAATTAAATATATTAAATTTACGATAAATCCAAGATTTACCATTTGTAATTAATGCCCCACCACAATGTGTATTACGGCGTCCTTTACGTATAATTACTGCCATCCAAGGCCATTCTCCAGGCTCAGCTGGTCGTCCATTCACAATTTTTGGGAATTCTTTAGTTGGTAATCCACAACCTCTTTCTTCTGGATTATTAAATTTTAAATTTTCATCAATTGGATTTATTACGTCTTGTCCGTGTATTGGAATAAGATGACCTCCTCGTCTAAAACTAGGGCAACATATTCCAATTGTTCTAGAAATAATGTTAAAGATTTTTTTTTAAGTCAATTTATTTCATGTTTAATGAGCTTACACTTGTTCTATAATACAAAGATAATCAAGTGATTTTAACATATTATTTTGTAATTCCGGTAAATTACAGTAACGTACAGGCTTACAAAATCCTCCTTCTCCCGTTGGTGTTATGCATTTTTGGTAGTTTTGATTGTTCTAAAATTTATTTAAATTTACTTTGAATATTTTTGGTGTAGAAAATATTAAAAACTTACTGTAAATTGTTGCCTTTTTCTCAGTCTATGAATCGACTGAAAATCAGAATTGTCTGCAAAAATTTAAAACGATAAAATTTATATTTAAGAAAAATTAGCATTTGTGGTAAATATTGTATAAACAGAGATGATACTTAATTTTTATTAATTACATTTCCATCAGAATTTTCAATTTGATATTTTAGATAGTTAATAATTTTAGATAAAAAGTTTAATTTTTATAAAGAAACTCCACTTCAGATATAGATTCAGATTCAGAAGTTATTTTTTGGAATATTAATGCCAAAAACTACACAATTTCAGAAAATAAATTAAAGTAATTGTTTGATTATATTTATTACATTTTTTTGAATTGTGTGTTGTTTTTTGGTATTTGCCCACCCAAATTTTATAGTTTGAATCAATTGAAGATTAGTGTTTTAATTTCTTTATAATGAAATAAAAATTACTTTAACAACAAATCGCTAGATATTTTTAATGTATGGAATGACTTAAGAACTTGTATCCTTTAACTTTCTCTTTCATGTTATTTTACTTCCGAAAAACTGTCTCTAGGCTTATTTTCATTATAAATAAGAAAATAAGACGACCAATACAAAATAGCTGTGCAGCTAAATAGCTACTCCTTATTGAAAGTTGGTGATTTTAGTTTTAAAATTTGTATGCACTTTTTATTAAAACATAAATTATAGCATTAAATGAATAGAATTAATTAATAAACGTGTGATCTTGTTTTCTATATTTACCTAAGGCATTTGTAAAAATAGTTAAGGCCGATATAAAAAATATATTAAATTTTATTTGAATATAAAACATTTTTAATATTTTAAATGGTAAAATAAGAACTAACTTTAGAACATTACTAGCAAACTCAGTAAAATTACTGAAAGAAAAAATTTTTTTATTAAAGGAAGTTGTGGTTCCTTCAGCAATTTTTTTAAGATAAATAATTTAGTTCAGATTATAAAAAATCGCTTAAAATTAAAGGCCCGAAAATAGAACTGATAAATTTTTCTGTATTGCGAGATAAGAATTATAAAAAAAACCTTCGGATTACACTTTGAAAAAACAATTTTATTTAATATGGCAAAAAAATTTAAGCGAAAAACTTTTTTGTTTCTCGTTCTTTTTATTTTCTTTCTATAAAAATGATAATTTAATTGTTGAGATTAAAAAACTTTGAATTATTTTTAACATATTATTTTTAATATATTATTCAGGCTTTTATTGTAATTCTTATATTAAAATTTATTTTAGATTGTATAAATAATTTCTAGCTATATACTTTTTCTTTTGTTAATTTGAATTTTTGATGAACAAAAAACTAGCAATTTAATTTAATAGCTTTTTAAGCTATGCCTTTCTTTAAGCTTTCTTCATGGCACTTGTTCAATATCTTTGATACTTTATTGTTCAGCAATTCTCGGTTTTTTATTTTTCACACCAATTTAGTTTTATTTTCATAAAAAACCAAAATTGTAAATTTTACCAATTTAAAGTAATATATTAGACATTCAAGGACAAAGTTTTCAATAACAGTTTCTATTACTACATCTGCGACATCACATATTGCTTGACCTGATTCTTCATTAATTCAATAAAAACAATATATTCATATTTCATTTATTTTTTAAAAACTTTTAGTACAAATTTAATTAGTTATCTAGCCTTTCATATATTTCTTAAATTTTAATAATAAAATCATTAAACTATTACGGAAATTCGTTAAGTATATAAATATTAATTTATGTACAATTGATTTATTATTTATTTGCTCAATATGAGCTACATTTTTTTTTTGTAATTATATTAAACTTAATGGCACTATCAATTTCTTTAAATGATTGTTTTATTGCATTTTATTTTAGTTATTATCAAGCAAAATAAATTTAAACTTAACATTAAACTTATTTAACTAATAATTAAGCACTAAAATGTCTTTAAAATTTTGATCAGCCTTTAAATGACTTCAATAAAAAAAATCTTTATATTTTTATTGTCTTAGTTTTTCAAATTATCTTGATATTTGGTATATATCAATATAAATACTTCAATGTCCTTTTTTATGCAATAATTTTTTTGTTCAATTCTTTTTATTTTGCGCCATTTCACTGAGTATTTTCTTAAAATGATATAAATTAAAATTTGGATGCATACAATATAAAAGTAGCCTTAACTGTATATTTAAAGGATATTTTTCTATTATGTTGACATGGAATTTTATAAACAAATATTTTCAATTAAAAAATTATAAAAATGAATCAAAAATTTCTTTTATCACATAATATTAAAAAAGTTTCTTTGGAAATTTTGAAAATAAATATTCACAAATTTTCAAAAATGAACCATAGGGTCCTAATACTGCTAAAAATCATAAAATAATCGTCAATAGTCTTACATAGTTTTGTACTATTCTAATACAAGTACTATAATTGACGATGTTTTTTTTCTAAACCTTATTTATTTATGAATTAATTAGCCTTTTTTATTAAATAGAAATTTTTATACTGGTTTTGCCCTTTTTTATTTTTATGGAAAGTTAAATTTTATTTTAACTGTCGACTAATTTTTTAAATATGTTTTGAAGCAATGTTCTAGTACAAATAATTAACTTTATGAAAACAAATTAATAAAACTTTACTGAAAACTAACTAAAATAGATCAATGTTAAAGAAATTTTTTAAAAAATATGAAATTTGTTTACCAAGCTACTAGTTTATTTGAGTGAATATAACTTTTTAGTGTTAAGTAACGTATTTTGCAAAGTAGACACTGGCATAAATTTAATTGACTAAAATAATATTAGATTGTGAAACCGTTACAGAAATACTAACTAATAAATGTAATTTAATTTATCTGAATTATTCAGAGCTATCTGATCAGGTATCTATCAAAGCAATATGATAAAGACTTTTAAGGAATAAATTTCATAAAGATTTTGTAGAATGAAATTCCTACTTTCGGCCAAAAACAATAAATAAAAATTATAAGCCGACTTTTATTCTTTGTATTTACATCTAGTCTTAGATTACTCAATATCTAGCCCGTAGGAATTCATCTCCTCAAAGACTTTTACAACATATTGCCAGGTAAAACTCCTAATTTCTTGGATTATGAGTAAGTGGATTTATACCACTTTGAAAAGCCAGCTTATGTATCAAATTAAATAAGATAAATTCAACGCAAAATATTATATAGAATCTATATAAATCCTTTGGTTAAAAAAAAAATGATACCACACTAATTAAATGTAACTTAAAGTAAACAAAAATAATTATTCGTAAACCAATAAAACAGCAAAAGTTTTACTAATTCCATTTGCCAGTATTGTGTAGTTCATCCTATATCATAACTTTTCAGTTTAATGGCGAAATTTTATGGCGAAAAATTCAAATGAAAAATTTATTTTTCTTAAAATTTTTCATCGTCAATTATTCTATGAGGCCGACTATTATTTAGACCATGTGAATTTCTTTTAATTGTTGCAGTTTCACAATCAGCAAAAGATTTTGATAAAACTTTTGGTGTATGATTTCCAGAAACATTATTTGATTTTAAAAGAGTTGAATTACCACCAATATTTTTAGTTATATTACCAGTACAAGAATTAAAACTTGATTGACGTTTCACTTTTGTCTTCTGTTCAATAAACTAAAACAAAATAAATAAAATCAATAAATAAAAAAACTTATTCATATTAAAATTACATCTTTTGTTGGTAGACTTGAATACTGATTTGGATATGTATCATAGCAGGGTGACGTTGGTATATTTTTTCCAGCTTTTTTAATATATTTTTTACGAAGTATTAAATATGTAAAAAATATTGAAAATATTGAACATAATATAGCTACAGTAATTACAACACCAAACAAAGATCCAGAACTGACTCCAGCAGCTAAAAGTTCATCTGAAATTATGAATTTTATAATTAAAATTTTCGATTCTTTTAAGCTTCAAGCATAGGGCTAAGCTTAAAGATGTAATAAATGAAATAATTCGCATCATATTAAATTTTTAACTAAACTATGTTTGACATTGTTCAAATTGAAAATAATAATTTTTGTTAATAAGTTGATAAGCCTGAATAAATTAAATTTGCACGAAATTGTAGCAAATTTATGGTCAAATACGAACTATGGTGCTTAATGATTATATATATAATTTGTTAACCTATACCACTTTCTTCAAATGCATTTTTCATAAGGAATAATAAAAATGAAATCAAAATTATTAGATCAGCAGAATATGAAGCCATACTCTAAAATAAAATATAAACGAAACTGTCTTAACTACTGTGTCGGCAAAGTGTAAAGTGAAGTAAACAAATTTATATAAATACAATTTAATATATTTTTAACATTTACCATTTTGGTGTATAAATGCACACGATCGTATTTCTTTTTCATTTCCTTGGCATTCATGTAAATTAGGATTTGTTGTAAGACATTTACGATATCGAATTCGTTCACCTTCTCTATTACATTCAGACCAATTACTCCATGAACTCCATCCAAGAAATGCTAAGATATATTAAATATATATTTTAGAATAAATTTTTTGATTGTTTTCTTTTTTGTACAAAATAAACTTACAATCACAAGATGGCATCTCACAGACTTCTTCATCAATAGTTTTACCATCACAATCATTTTTAAATGATAAACATTTTCTGCTTCGTCTTTTAATACCAATACCACATGAAACTGTACAAGGAGACCAATCTGTCCAGCAACTCCATAAAGAACATGGATGTGTATTACATGCACGTGCCATTTTTGCTTTACTATCACATAAATTATTATCACATAAACGTGTACGGAATTGTTGTCCACCACCACATGATACACTACATGGACTCCAATCACTCCAACCATAATTTTCCGTATCATCATTAGGTCTATAACATATTTTTTTTTTAAATTATTTAGATATTTAATATTAATTAATTATACCTTTGACATGATCCATCTAAATAACATATTCTTGTTTCCTCTTTTGCTAATGTAATTTTTACTGAAGTTGGATCTGCAGTTGAAGCCTTACATGTATACCTAAATCTACGTTCCAAATGTGTACCATCTATTGTTGAAGCATTTAATTGAACTAACCAAGGTGTCCAAGTACCAATTTTTCGTATTTCTGGACAAATATTTGTATTACAAATTTCATACTCAATATCACAACCAGAACAATCAAGACCACCATTTTGTGGTTCAGGATCATTACATTTACGTCGTCTAATTTTGAAACCACCACCACATTTTGTACTACATTCACTCCATATACCCCATGGACCCCAGCCACCATCAACTGGTGGCTGTTTTGGTACTGGACATGGTGGTAAATGTGAACAATAAATTTCAGCACGATCTGGGCCAACACATATTCTACCACCATAGGCTGGTCTGGGATTACCACATGTTCGTCTTCTAGTTTTAATAGCAACACCACATGTTTGTGAACATGCAGACCAAGCACTCCATTCTGTCCAACCGCCATTAACTGTACAATTTGTTACAGCTATATTTAAACCTAAACATGAATTTCCACCATTTTTAGGTAATGGATTATTACATGTACGTGTTTTACATAAACAGCTATCTATATTACTTCCAAAATCATCATTAATTTGATTATTTGATTGAGCACATTTAATCCATTCAGACCATGCTGACCATCCTCCATCAACTGGTGCATTTAATATTGGACATTTATTAACATTTTGACTCCAATATTTAGTTAAAGAATCTTTATTTGGTGGAGGAGTACACAATTCTTGTAATTCATTCCATCCACAATAAGGATCCATTGAGTTAATACATGATAATTTTGATACATGTCTATTACAATGTTGGGCTGGTATACGCATTAATGCATCATCAGTACCAATATATAATGATTCTGTTTCTTTTAAATATTGTATGGTATATATTTTAGTTTTTTGTCGATTATAGGGCTGCCAAATTTCAACTATACATGCCTCTTTTCTATTCGGTAAAATTGATATTTTTTTAATTAATCCTGATTCAGTTGCTACATAAAGAACATGAAAACGTTCATATAATTTAGTTGTAATAATATCAAGAGTTATATATGTTAACCGTTCAAGTTTAGTAAAATAAAGTGGATAAGGAGAAATCGGTTGTACAGCTTGATTCATTAGCTGATAACGTGAAGAATCTAATAATTGTTTATGTCTTAAGCTAGGTGGTCCATGACTTAATTTACATTCATAAAAATCTCGATGAACAGTATTAACACTCTCCCATGTTGAACTTTTATTTTCTTGATACTTAAATGGACCAGAGAATGCAGCATTTATTGATGATAAATTATATGCACATATTGCAGATCCATGAATACTATTACTATAATTGTATGAAAATAAATAATATTAGAAAAATAAAGATATAATGATATAACTAAAAATTACCGTGGTGTTGTAAATGTTGCATATAAAATATCTTCATCTGCTGAATAGGTGATACCTTGAACTTCATTGAAATAAAAGGGATATTCATCAGGTAGAGAGCAATTAAGTCTTGCTTTTAAATATGATGTCCAATTATCTTTGAGAAAATGTCCTCCTCCTGGATCTGATTTACAAACTCTTGCAATACGTGAATATACAATTTTGCCACAGTTAATATATTCGACTGCAGTTTCACGAAATACAAAGTAAACAAATTGATCTACTTCAAAACTTCCAACAAACTGGGGATCATTTAACCATTTTGAATTGTATTGGTTTGTTCTCAACATTTTGGTATTTTCCTGAAAAAATTGAAAAACGTTAATAAGTCAATATTAATAAACTTCACAACTCAAACTTGTTAAACTGTAGGACTATTTAACATAAAGTGCCGAACGATTCAATTCCTTTCCTACTACTAAAACGATAAACTGCTGAATTAAGAAATATTTTTTCTTGGTGGTTAAATATCAGACATGTAAGATTTTGTTCATATACACGAGAAAGCTTTACAGCTTCTAAAAACAATTGCTGCAAGAGAATTGGAGAGAAGTTTTACTTTTAGCCTAAAAAAATTAGAAAGGTGTACAGAATATATAACAATGGCCACTTTGAAATCTGCTTTCTCATATGAGTAAAACAAGAAAAAAAATCTGCGAATCGTTGTTTTGACATATACAACAACAAAAATAGAAATTTATTTAATCTTAAAATATTTTAAAATACATAGTTGTTCATTTTGTTTTTTTTGTCGTCTAATAAAAATACATTTTTGGGTTAGTAAATCATATTTATTTCAATATGGAAATGATGATTATAGTTAACTTTCCATTGTTCTTTTTTTTATTATTTATTATTATTGAAAATGTCTCACGTCATTTGGAAATTCAAATTGATTATTTTCTCCAAATATGTTCTTAAGCGAATAATATCTGTTTAAAGATTTGAAAAAATTCTGCATTGAAAAAGAGTTAGGGCTTTTGCTAAAATTAAATCTTACTTTCCAAAAATTTCAAGCAAAACAAAATTTAGTTGTAATTTTTAAATTAAAAAATAACAAAATAAAAATTTTATTTTATTATATTTTCAAAAACTAAATTCTAAAGACTAGAAATTCAAAATTGCAGAAAAAAATACTCTATTAATAAATTTCTTCATTTAACAAAACGATTTATTTTAATTTACTTCTTCAGAACTACTTCTTTTTTTTCCTTGTCGATATTTCTAGTGTTAATATCCTTATACAAATAAATAAAAAAAAAATTCAAATGCATGCACAATATTTAATATCATATAACATTAATATCCTTTCGGTTATTTACCAACCTGTGAAACATCTGCTCGTAAAATAGCAGGATCTGAGCCAGAGAAATCAGTAGGGGATCCAACAAACATTAGCCCATTCTCAGTCATTAAAGTTGTTACGTTCGCGTGTGGATTAAATGGGCATTTAGCAACCCCTTGATCGTATCGTGTTACTGTCAAATTTTCCATCTGGAAATTTTAGAAATAAAAAAAATAAGAAAAAAAGTTAAATAAATGAAGGCACTTTAGTTAAAATAAAGAAGGCACATACTTAATGTTTGCGTTAAAATGTCCTTATTATATAAATATGTATAGCAAACTAAATAAATTTAAAAGAATTCTTACATGACGCCATGAACAATTAGGACTGAATGCATAAGTTCCACAAACATATAGCTGGTTTCCATAGTTTTGTAAAACCATAATATAATTTCGGCAATCCTTTTCACTTTGACCTTTATCCTGGCATGTTGCTATCATAGATGATGTTGCCTCCCAAATTGATTTTTCACGCTGACGTAAATTAAATGACATACGATATAATGTATCTCTAAAACAAGAATATATATATATATATATATTATATAAAGAAAACTTAAAATTAAATATCATAAATAAAATTTGTACACAAAATAAATTTCAAATTGTTAAATGTCTGGATATCGGTATAATACTGAGAAGTTATTTTTAATGTAAAACTATTCCGTATATGATACCCGTAAGGCTAAGAATACTTGGTAAAATTTTACAACATAATCTTTTTATCTAGGTATACCGTTTGGATATTTCATTTTAAAATTTAGGAGATATTCAAAGTTTCACTTGAACAGTTCTGCCTAGTTTCATTTTTGTTTTATTAAATTTCAGGTAATTTGTGGATAATCCCCTTAAATTATTTCCAAACAAAAGTGTCACAGTTTGCCTACTCTAAGACTAAATGCCTAATCTAAATCAAAAAAATAGATGAACTACATCTGAAATCATTTTTGAAGAGGAATATTAAAAATTTGTCTATAATATACTGACTCGAAGTTCCTTAATTATTATTTTGGTCAACTAAAAATATTTCTTAAAGAAAATAAATGTGCTGAACCCTAAGCCTAGTGTAGTGATACTCATAACCAAACTGAAATGATTAAAGCTGGAGTCAAAAAATGCTAATAATAAAGCCCACCAAGCAAAAACAAAAAAACTAAACAAATATATAATAAAATATAAAATATCAGTTTTTAAAAAGAGATGTTATATTTAATTATTTATATTTATGTTAAAGTTTTGATATGGTTGGGTACCAAAAAGAAACCTCAAAAAATATATTTCATAGATTATTATTTAAGCGCAAAAAAAAAATGGTTTTTTTCTTTTTAAGTTAATCTTAATAATAGTTCTTTAATTTATATAATCTTGATGGTGGTCCAACTTAAGCCATTCAAAATATGTGGGTTGCTAAAATATGTTAAAATTCAATGGAATGCTGACTTGTGGAACATTGTCAACTGGGCGCACTCTTCTTGTCACAATATATATATATATATATATGGTAATTCATGCAAAATATACCTGTTTGAAAAAGGTAGTTAGTATTTAATGTAGCACCACTTGTTTGCGTATAAATATCAGACATCAACTTATACAGGTGAAATAGGTCTCAATTGCAAAAAATGAAAAGAAAAATAAAAACATAAACACCAACACAAAGTCTAAAATTAAACTTTTCAAAACAAAAAAAAAAAAAAAATGGATTTCTTTTAAAAGTTTTCACATTGAACCTTTCGACTATTGTCTTGATTTTTCTTTTATTGTATTTATCCTATACAAAAATTACGTCTGCAGGCTCAAATCTTCAAAAAAATTTCATATAAAGCCTATTTAAGTGGTTCTTTTGATCAATTTTGTTTTGTTTTTGTATTGTTGTGCAACACAAAAGGCTGATTATAAGTAGTAAGATTCTGTTTTTTACTTTTTGACTAGCAACATTTCAAATTTTATTTAATGTAATTTAAGGCTTTCTTAGATAAGTTCGAAAATTTATTTGAAATAAGTTCCAAAATGTAAATTTTATATAAACACCTGGGTGGATCCAGTTGCACAAGAATTTCATGGTTTTTGCATTTAAAGCCAAAAAACAGTTTTGAAATATTTTTTTGGTAAATCTATATAACTGTAAATGTCTTCATTTGAATTCCATGGCCATTGCCTCCTTTTATTAATATTATTAATTATTATATTTGCTTTTTGCAATTTGTTGGACCAGGAAGACATTAAAGAAGGGATTAAAGGCATTAAAGAAAGAAAAATAATCCTATACACAAAATTTTTAGGATATTAAGGATTTGTTTTTGATTTCTTTTTGTTATGTTTTTCTAGTTTTAGTCTTATTTCATTATATACTTGGTTTTTCTTCTCTTTTTGTTTTTTTAATTTTATGTTTATTAATTTTTGAGAAGTTTAATAAAAAAAAACAATTTTGACTAAACAATTAATACAAGAAGAAAAAATTATTCTCTATTAACGATGAGATTTTAGTCTATCTAAATTGATTTGCATAAGAAATCATTATATTAACAATTTATCTGGTAAAGTTCGTAGTATTTGCTCTGTGCGAACGTGCTGTAGTAAAACAAATCCATTTTAAATGTTTATAAAGTTTTCAATTTTCAAAGTCTGTGTCTTTTTATGTTTTTTTTCTACTTCAGTGGAAAATAATGAAAATTCAAAATAATTTTATGAAAAAAAAAAAAAAAATTAAGTATTGTTAGTAAAATTTTTTAGTAAAGCAGCAATATGAACAGGTTGTGATAAAATCAAAGTTAAAAGATTTTTTGTATTGATTTAAGTCGTGAATAATTGAATAATTGAAAAAATAGGCCTAAAACTAAATAAGTTAAACTTTTATTTTAAAAATTAAATTTTTTAAGATCAATTCTTTGTTTCTAATAACTTTCTACACAAAAATAATTTCATATTGTCAAATAATTTGCAATTAATTAACCATATGTTTATTTAAAACGAATAATTTGTTTGTTTGCTAATTTTGTTTTTTTTCATTTTCAAATATATATTTTTAAACTCACACCAATCAATTTGATTCTTTAATGTTGCTTGAAAAGGTCTTTGAATTAAAAGTTAGACTTGTTATGGGTAACCCACGCGACAAAATTATTTTATGAGAAGTAATCACAACGTAGTGTAGGAAGGATTTTGTTATGCAAGTTTTTGCTTAATAAAATAGTTTTTTTTATTTTATTTTAGCAATGCTATTAAATTTTGTTATTTCATTATGTTTTGTTTAAAATTTTTGTATGTACATCTTCTCAACAAATCAATTTGGCAATCAAAATTGTAATTTAAATATTAAAAATCTTTTATGATCAAAATGTGGGTAGGAAAGAGTAGGTTACATTAAATAAAGGTTTTAATAATCCTATATCTACTTTCCTGATTACTACAATTCGCTATAAAAAATATTTAAATTATTCAAGCAATGCTCTATTAATATTAAATAGTGTTTATAGAATTTCTTTGAAATAAATATGTAAATATTCTTAAAATTATTCTAAAGAATTTTGAAATTTGATTTACCATAAATAAAAAAATATTTCATTTTTGAAAATATTTACTTTCTAAAAATAATTTGAAAATAAAAAACTATTCATAAATATAACAATTAATATTAAAAGCGATAATATACGTCTAATATTTACGTTTTCGTATAAATTTCACTTTACTTGTCAAAGCGATGAACTCAACTGTCTCAATTTTATTAAACCTTCAATTCAAAGTACTTGAGTGTTCATATTTAAAAAACAAATATCCCTTTTGAAATTGCTAAATAAAAAAATTCGTTTAGCCATTGAATAACATAAAATTTATTTTAGTTGAAATTCTGACCCTAATTTAATTATATTGAAAATTTACTCAAAATAATTTTTGACAAGCTAATATGCCTTTTCTTATATAACAACATTGATAATAAAAAATATTCAGTGGAATTTTTAGATTTTGCTAGTATGAAACAAACTGCCAAAAAAATTGAAATAATCAAAGCAGAACATTGGATACATGAAAGCCTTAAAAAATCATTAAAAGGAAACATAGTAGCTCCACGGCAAAAAAAAAGTTAGCCTTTAAAGAGCAATGGAGTTTTTGACTTTGTACTAAAGTTTCAAAAACGGATAAATTTACCCAATTGATCGGTTTAATTGATTGACTGTACAGGTAAAATTAATCAACATAAAATTTTAACATTAAAATATTACAAAATGAAGGAATTATAACCTGAATCTAAGTTTTAAGTCATTTGTAAGCTATAAGAGCAGATGACCTTGTGTCATTTTTCAGCTGTTCCTAGACGCTTACAAATGAGATATTGAACAATTGATTCCTAAATGTACCTACTTAATTATACAAAGGTTTAATATTAAACTGTTAAGAATTGAATATAAATGATGAATGAGTTGTCTGGAGACACTTGAAAGGAACAAGGTTCCTACTATTCATTAACTTAACTTAACTTACTTAACACTACTTTCAATTAACATCTAAAAACAATTATTAAAACTAAAACCAACAATTAAAATGGGGGTTCGGTATTTATTTTATTTTTTCAATTTTTTTATTTATTATTTTAAATTAATATATAACATTTTAAAAAAATTGGAGTAAAATTATTGAAGTTATGAGCATTAAATGGCCTCTTGTTGTAGAGCAATTCTCTATTGAGGTTTATACACATTATTATAGTACACGGAAAGAAATTTTGAATGGAGAAATATGTAATACACGTGTATTAAGCATGTTGGAATCGTGTTTTAAAATACAGGTTTTGAAAGGCTGTATAAGAGAAATTTAAGAATCTATTGTGAATTAAAAGGTTGTCCAAGAAATCAACATTAAAAATTTCCCTATTTATTGTGTCATTGAATATATTACTTATTTATTATCTAAATATTTTTTGCTTTTTTGTTGTTTTATTAATTAATTAAAACTGTTTAAAGTTTTATTTCAGTGCAATTAGATGATTTAATGTTTACTTTTATGACACTTATTTTAAAATTTCCATCAAATTTCCCGAAAACAAATTATTACCAATAGCAAAACGATTTTTTTTGTATGGGAGGTCAATACAATTTAATTATGTAATTCATACTGTATGTATGTACTCATACATTCTTAATGAAGAATAAATAAACTTTAAAACGTTTTCCTGAAGCTTGTTATCTTCGAAGTCATTGTGCAAGATAACTCAAAATCTACTAGACTGATCGTTTTTGCACACTTCATATAAATAAATAGGTGATGATAGGAGCTTCTTTTTTTTTAATAATTAATTGTTTTAACAAAAACGAATAATTTGATTTTTTAGGTGAAAATCGGTATTTTGGCTCCCAAAGTTTAAAGAAAATTGAAAAAAAAATCTCTTCGACGTTACCTTCAAAAGCATTTCCTTTACTAATGTAATTTCGATTTTTAGTTTTGGATGATTCTGTTCCAAGTTATGATGCGTATCACAAAGCAACTTTTTTTCAAGGCGCTTCCAGATATTCACTGCCGCTCGCTCACTTTTTATTATTTTAAAATAAAAATTTGGAAAAATATTGTTCAAATGTTTTGTCATCCAATAAAAATTAGTTAAATAAACTAGAACTAGAAATAGGAAACTACAGTCAAAACCGCTTAATACGACATCGGTTAAAACGACCAAAACAAAAGGTCCCGACGGAGTTCCATATAATTGCACAATTAATTTACCGCTTACTACGACATTGCATATAACGACATACCGTTTTGAACGACCACTTTTTCTAATATTTTCAAAAAAATTAATCGGTTATAACAACATGCAGCATTTTTTTTACATTTTGTGTGTCTATTTTCAGAAATTTTGTGAGTATATTTCTTGGTTTCTTCTAAAATTTTTACCAATATTTAAAGAAAAATATAACAATAATTCATTGAAATTGAAATTAATTTAAAAATAAATCTAATAAAATATTATGATATTTTTCTATAAACTATAATTAAATCACAGAGCTGAAATATCAGATATGTTAGCAGACAAATAAAAAACTATATCCGCAAATGATTTTTCTAACTCGAAACATAGCTTTTTCGCGAAAAGGCATACTAGTTCGCTAGCCAATCCACAAGTGGAGACACAAGTAAAAAATATTGACTACATTAAGTCAACTGTAAATAATGAATAATCACGTGCTTTAAGTTTAATTTAAGTTAGAATTTTCTTATTTCTACAGCAATAAATTATAATAACAAAATACAACAAAAGATTAAATTTCATTTTGAGCAGTTTGGTTTTCTGTCATAAAATAAAATTTTAACTTCGAGTTGAAGCTAACCACTAACATAATTTCATAAATTTCTTTGTGTTTAATGCGGTAAATATATATATTATATATTATATACATGTGTGTAACTCATTTTAGTGGTTTCACAACCCTTTTAACGGTTTTCAGAGAAATCCAAGGTATATTTATATTTATTTTAAAGAATTGTCAAGAATTTTTAATATAATCGAGACAAGTATTTGACTTATCGGTCATTGATCTTCAATCAAATGAGCCTTAGTAGCTTAAGTTTCAGATATTCTTGGCAGATTAAGCTACTTAACATCTGAAGATCACTTAAGACAAAAAAAGCATTTTTCTATTATTTTTTTACTCTTCCAAGTAGCCTTTTTGGACGTATTAATTCCTTGAAAAATTTTGTTTATTTGTTTTATTGTAGGATGTATGAGTAAAAAATTATATAAGCTGGACCTGAATAACTGTTTGCTTATCCATTGGATTTAAGCTGTATATAAGTTTTTTCGTTTATGAAGCATTGAATATTAATAACAGGAAGTTTCTAACTTTTTAATATTACTTTGTTGCTAATGTAAAAATTTATGCGGGATTTATATGCAGAAATGTTTATTGTTTTACAATAACAACTACTATTTAGTTTTTGATCGTTATTAATTATTTTAAATAACAGTAACACTTTTGTTTTCAATTTTTAATTTAACTTTTGTGTCTAATTCGAATTCAGGGAGGAATTGACTGTTTCTAAAATTTATAAGCAGTCTCCATCTCTTCTCATCACCAGAGGTTCATTTATATTTATACATAAATTAATTATTCTGACGCTTAATACCGTGGCTCTAGTTGAAATGACTTAGATGCACTTTATATATTAAAATATCCAAAATAATTCTCAAAATAATAGTAAAATCTGAACATCCTATCTTCATTCAATAAAAGCAAGTCTGTAAATAAATTATAAAATGATTCTAAAGTACTACAATTGACAACTTTTAACTTTGATAAAAAAAAATTACTACAATAAATTTCTAAATCAAAACAAAACGCAGATGTTAAAAATTTTAGGAATCTTTTTTTAAATATTTATGCAAATCAAAATTGAAAATGTTAACTGATGATTTTAATGTGCAATTGAACTGAATTTCATTTTAGTTGTCTTTCTGAAATGATATATATATATATATATATATGTTATTTTGATTAATATTTCATTAAAATATGGGTTAAGGAAATCTTCTAAAAGGGACATATCTCTCTAAATACCTGATTGCTTTTCCAAATAGCAATGAAAATTTTCAGAAGCCGGTTTTATTTTTGCCAAATATGGAAACAAAAAGTCACTCAAAATGACCTACTTACCTCGCGCCTACGATTACTTGATCACCAGCAACATCAAATAAGAGTCGAGCAAATGAGGTGACATTATCGTCTGTAAATCGATCTGATGAGGGTAATAAATCTAACAAAAATGAAATTTTAGTGTAAAACAGTAATTTATTTTATTTTTTATTATTAAATAATTCAATTAAAAATAGAAAATGGAATATTGTGTGAGAGTAAATGAAAAATGTAAAAAATAAGGCAATTTTTTTTAAGGTTAGCCATAAAAATGGATTAGATTCTAGCATCATGGAAAGTTATAATGAGAATGACAAAGTTACATAGATGCTTAGAGTATTTGCAAAATTAATATACATATATCCAAATCTGATTTCTTTTTTATTATTCTGATTAAAAAAAATAAATGTTCAGTCAGATAGTAAAGTGAAATAAATTCAGTAAAGAAAATATGGATAAATCACCAATTAAAGGTGATTAACGTTTCAGTTAAAGGACCATTTACAACACACCAACTATAAATTTTTTGAGGCAGAGTGCTATATTTTACTTTTAAAAATATTTGAAGAAAAATGTTCTCTTTAGGAAAAAGGATTTAACTTAGGAAGAATTAAAACGAAGGCACAAATTTACAGTTGGAAAACGCAACTATGTGAATGTTTCTTAAAGCACTTACTTTTTCAGCGAAAACATCAAAAAATTTTGGTGAAGGATGTCTGATAAAGTCGATATCTATTTCTATGACTATTTTCTGTATTATGAGTAAAATTTGACTGCACTAGTGATTTTTTAAGTTTAAATTTCCTTAATAGAAATGGTTAGAGTGAGAGAAAAAAAGAAGGAAGATAATTTAGGCGAGAGAAAGAAAAAACAGAGATATTAAAATTTTCATTTATTTGTATATACCTAAATCATTTTATTTGCAAATTGACTTCATCCTTTTGCTGATTAGTTTCATCCATTTTGAAAATTTACTTCATCCTTTTGAAAATGAAGTTCATCCACGACAACAAATTTTTAAATTTTTATAAATATATTCAAAAAAAATATGACAGAAAATATTTGGAAATTATTAGATTATCGAATAAATTTTATATTTTTTTGAAATTATATATTTTTTTAAATTGATTTTAATTTAATCTTGATGATTTTTATTGAACTTATAGATTTTGAAACATTAGTAATAATCAAAATGTTCAGTAAAATTTAATAAAACTAATAACGACTCTCCCGCTGCGGCAGCAGGTAGTTTTGTATACATGTTCATAAAATAGTTGTAGCAATTGGAGGAGGTGACTGTTCCAACTGAAACCTCCATCAAATTGGTAGCCAAATTTCGTCCAAATTTTTTTCTTGTAATTTCTGAAATAACTCCTGCAGAAAGTATTAGTATTTACTGTTGAGTGCTAAACTACCTTGTGATGTATTATTCCCCCTACATTAACTCTACAATCTAGCCGGTGCGTTGAAGAAGTTTTTTCTAAAATCAAGTTTGCCGCACGGAAAATATTAGCAGATCCATCAAATCATGCCAATTTGATGGAGGTTATTAACGATTCAGTTGGAACAGTCACCTTCACTAATTGCTACAGCTATTTGGTTAAACATTCCATTTATTTTCATATATATAGGTCTATGTCCTATTTTTTTTGAATATATATATGAAAATTTTAAAACTTGTTATTGTGGATGAATTTCATTTACAAAAGGATGAACTTCATTTGTAAAACATGAAGTCCATTTGCGAATGGATGAAACTAATCTGCAAAATAATGAAGTCTATTTACAAATGGATGAAACTAATCTGGAAAACCTGTAATTATAATTTAACAAAAATAATACCTATACTTTCGGAAGAAAATCTATTACGATATGTATAATTACTATAATATCATAATATATATTTCGTTGAAAAAGAAATGATGCAAATATTACTAAAGAATAAAGAAGCAGATACATGCCATGCTAAAGCAGATACAGGACATGCCACACAAGAATTTCTTCCCTTCACAACTTTTCACAAATACACGCGAGAAATATAATGAACAGAGGGGATGTATCCACTTTTCATATCAAACTAGATTATTTGAAAGTTTTATTAAACTCATGCAACCTGGTGTGCAGCTTTACACCATTAGAAATCTAAAGAAGCTGGAAAAAATTCCTCCGAAATATCTGCTGAAGTAACGGTTTTTTTTCTGACTAATATTTAAAAAACTATTTATTGATAAATATCTAACTATAGAAAGTGTAAATAAAAAAGACAGCCCTACTCGAAAAATGCGTAGACCTATTTTTTTGAAAATGTGTTGATTTTTGAAATCGGTTAGAATGGATCTTTTTCTACAAAGGAAGATTCAAAACATGAATTATAAATTGGTAAACAATAATCACAAAAGCTGTAAAAAATGAAAGCTTTAGTATATTTTTGTATGTTTGAGGTGGATATAAGGACAAGTTTCTAGTTATTCAAAAATCGATTTTAAGAGAGAAAATACTTAAATACATTCTTTAAACAAATAAAAATAGTTTAGGATAGAAACTAGAAATTTTTGAAATCACCAAAGGAATTATTTTAATTAAAATATATTTATTTTTTGTTTTTGTTAAATAAATTGATTTTTTGATTGATCTTTTAAAGCTCTGACTTTTTCTTTTACAATTAATATAAAAAATTATTAAAATGTTTGTAAACACGCAGAAAACCCTTTAAATGCAAAGCATTTAGCTCCAATGATCTATAATTATAAAAAATCAATGAAAAATTTTACATGACGATTAAACAGTTATTACTATTTAAAGAACACTCAAATAGTTCTCTTTGATTTCTACTAAGCATTAAATTATGTTTTCTTTGAAGAACACTATTAAGTCACAATTAATTTCAAGGAATCACAACCAAAATATTTAAATTTGCTTCGAAAAATAAATTTTTAATAATTTGTTTATTTTTTAAAGAAATATTTATTAGATATATTTTATTTATTATTTTCTGTTTTAATCTTAAGTACCATAAGGGATATCTAATCATAAACTTTTAATAGAAATATATAAGTATATACAATATCTGAGTGTGTGTATATCTATTTGATATGGAAATGCCTCTATTATTAAATTAAATTTTGTATCGTAAGCAAAACACATATAATATTTTGCGCAAGGAAATGTTCTATGATAATATATAAAAAATAACCTATATTAGAGGGATATTATGAGGCTACTTTTGTTTATTTATTATCATCAAATGATAAAGTCGACAATTTGTTGAAATACAATAACAAAATAAAATATTGACTGAACAAAATTATTTTTTAAAATTGATTAAGTCAGCATTTGACAAAAATAAAAGTATGAACTTTGTTATTATTCTAATTAATTATATGTAAACTTACCTTGAAAGGAGATATAACGGAAGTCTGTTTCGATTACCTCAACAGAAGTATGTTGTTGAGCTAATGATGATGCAACAAAGAAAATTACTGCTACTTGAGAAATTATCAGCCTTGAGTACAAATTTTTTAAACACATTCTGAAAATAAAAATTTTTTATTTAACGAATTAAATTTTTAATTTAATATTATTTACTATTTTAATTTATTATTAAAAAAAATAATTAAATAATAATTTTGTTGAACATCTAAGCAAATGCCGATAAGTATTAAAACGAAAGTGCAATTAATTGCATTTATTTAGCAAAAAATTTTCTATAATACGGCAATAAGACGTGTACTCAATTTCAATTTTTCACAATAAAATCACCGTTATCAGCGCTTAGAAAACGAAAAGTTAAGTCAGCAAAATAATTGAGTAATACATATTCCTCTCCCTCTTCTCACTGAAATTCTTTAGTAATCTTTATTAAATTAGATATGTTCTTCTATGAGAACTGTTTTTTTGTATTGATGAGTGTTTTGTTTTATTTTTGTTTTAAGATTTTTTTTCTTTTCTTTTGTAATAGATTTGTGAAATTTTGGTGCAATGGCAAAGGCAAATTTATTTGTATTAGAGAAAAACAAAAACTTTAAAAAAATAAATTTCTCTTTATACTTATTAGGGATGTTATTTTTCTGGGCATTCTGAGATATATACAGGGTGTCCCATGACGAGAATTACAAACTTTAAGGGTATAAAGTAGATAAATATTTCATCGACAAAATATACAAAAAGTGGGGGTCTAACTTCTTTTGTTTTCGAGTTAGAGCCTCTTGAATTTTTCAGACTTCGTTTTGACCCCAACGTATTTAATCACATATAACTTATAAATCTATGTAAAATTGAGCAAAAAAAAATACTTTTTAATAGCTTACAATACTGTTTTATTATTAAAAAAGCAAAAATTTAAAAATAATAAAAAATGCTGGAGAAAAAACCCGGGCATATTTTGACGTTTTTTTGCTTTTTTCTTCAAAAAACGCCAACATAATTTTCTTCTTTTTTTTATTTTCTTAAACTACAACTGTTTTCCAATAAAAAGTTTGTGCATTGTAATGGTCCAACTGTTTTCCATAGTGCAATAAAAATCTAACAAAGTGAGCCTTTCCCGATAACTTTATAAGAATTTTCTTTACTTTTTCCCTAGAAAAAAGTACAAAGGGGTTAGATCGGGACATGTTGGAGGCCAAACTGCAGGTCTACCATTACTTATCCATTGGTTAAAATGGTTGTCAAGATACTGACGTAATGAGGCCAAAATGAGCCGGAAAACTGTGTAACCGAAAACTTTTTGGAATCGTCAGCTCTTCTAACAAATCTACAAAATTATTTTGAAGAAAGTTTAAAACCTGAGATAGTTCAAAGAACCAATCAGGATGGATGAGGCTTCTTTTACATAAATGGGCTAGAGAAAACTCACATGCTGCTCGGCCTTCAAGATTTCAGCTCCAATTTTCCAATATGATAGATGATTAACTGATCCGCATGAGCTATAAGAAGTCAATTGCCAGCAGCGAATAAATATTTGCACTTTCCTTTTACCGCGCTTCGAATGAGCTACATTTTTAAAATGTTTGGTAACAAGTGACGAAAAATAGAGATAAGCAGCCAATTCCAACAATAAAGGTTATACATTCTAAAGGGATACTTTCAATATGGGATATAGGTTTGATTTATTAGGAATGTTATAATCAAATCAAACCATTAAAGGGTTAGGTGGGTTTCAAAATTTCAAAAAATCAATTTTTTCTTTTTGCTTATTTATTAATAAAATATGTCTAGAATATTCACCCAAAATTTTAAAACGATCCGAGAAAAATTCTAAGAGATAGAGTCTTTAAAAGTTCCGCCCTTTGGACCACGTGTTATTTGAATGTAAAAGTTTAATAGCTTTTTTCTCGAAACTCTATTTTTGAAATCGGTAGTCAAAATTTCTCAAAAGTTATGAACCGATCTTTTTCCAATTTTGCACACTTCTTCTATATAATATTTTCTACTGCTTGAATGAAGGATTTTTTCTCTGTCTCTGTTTTAAATAATTTTTCAAGGTTATACAGGGTGCAAATTTTACTCAAAAATGGGGTCACAACTCCGTCAAAAATGCAAATTTCAATTTTTTCTTCCTTCGTTTAAGCACAAGCTATAACCATATACTAACAGAAAATTTTTGGTTTTTTAATTTCGGATGAATCTGTCATGAGTATCCTGACCATGAAAACTTTTTTTTTTAAGGGTCATAGGGACTCAGGTCCAAATGGTTGAAATTTCAAAAATTTTTAATATAAATTTCACAAAGTACAAGTAAAATATGTTTCCTTTATATAGTAAATCGTTTTATAAAAATAGCTCAAAAGTTACACGTTTTGAGTAGTTGAAACCCACCTAACCCCTTAATGCAGATATTTATACTGAACAACTTTGTCGTCTAAGCTTTTGGTAAATTTAGTAAATTTAAATAAGAGCTTTTTTCACAG
Source organism: Acrocera orbiculus (assembly GCA_947359355.1). NCBI lineage: Eukaryota > Metazoa > Arthropoda > Insecta > Diptera > Acroceridae > Acrocera > Acrocera orbiculus. Next base: position 16,735,445 of record OX375759.1, read on the forward strand.
CCTGCTTAACGTTATCTTAATTTTTAATTATTTTTAATAACTATTTTTATTATTTTAAATTATAAAAATTTATAATTTTAATTCAATTATAAGAATTAAGTGGTGAACAATATTCTTATTGTTAGTTATATTTGAAATATATAATTTATAATTAAATGTATAAATATAATAAAATTAGATGAAAGGTACAAATTATATTTTTCTAAAAGACTTGAAATATAATTATCACAGTTGAAATACTATTGAGTGTAAATGCGTATTAAATCGGCAATATAGAAGCCAAGTTAGAAAATATGTCTGATATTATGTTTACCTACTACTTCCACACCAAAAACTAAATCGTTCTAATTAGAAAAAGTAAACGTAGGAATTATGTATAGCAATTATTTATGTCATAACCGAGTCAATTAGCCGAGCATTTATTAGTTGTAGCTATGAACGTAGCTAAAAAAAAAGTAAAAAATCAACAACAAAATTTTTATCTATTTACAAATAATGCATTTTTGTTGCCCTAGAACTTGTAATAAACAATTTCATTATATATTATTTGTTTATATCATCAGAAATGTCCAATTAATAAATTATTTGATAAGAATAATATTTCGTTTGGTTTCAAAGAAAACTTCGGAAGTTATCAGTTGACTCTTTAAGGCCTTTGTCTGATAACAGTGTCCACCCGATATTCACGGAAGATGAATGATTTTGAAAGCTAAATTATAACGTTTTGCTTTTGATTTTCTGTAAGCATTTATAAGAATTATTAAATTAATTGTTTTTTATTGAACTTAATAATCTGATCAGATCTTTTTATTTAAATGAACTTTCATATTAAAAGTAGTCAGAAAGTCTCTGGCAATATCTTGTCATAAACTTTGTTATAATCTTATTGGAAATATCAAAAAATTATTTAAAATATCATGTTTTCTTTTTAATTAAGATTTTTTTTTTAACACTTAAACGTTGGAATGCAAAATCTGTACGTTGGCAACTGTAAATTCAAATCGTTGGCCATTCAAAAAGACACTAATTGAAGTCACCAATGATAATAAAAGATATCGAAGTAGATAATTTTATCTGTTCTAGCGAGCAGTGAAGATTTATCTAAATAATTATGGCATCGGTTTGATGTAAATTTTATTATTTTTTGATGCAACTCTGTATCCAGTAATTTCTTGTATGTGGACGTGATACTGAGAGAAGTTTTTCCCCATGTTCGTTTGTGCAGTTTACAATTAAATTCATTATTTATGTAGACCAAATTTAATGAAAAATTTCGGAGTTTTACCGTTTTTCACATCATTTGCTACACCTATTGAAGATCAATAAATTTCTGCGGTGTTTTCATTCCACAAGGTAGTTGTCTCATCTATCGCATATGATATATACATATTGTTAGAATGCTTTCCTTATTTTAATAATATTTTAATATTTTTCCAAAGAAAGAAAACATTTACGCTATTTTCAGACAAACCCTTTCTTAATAGTTTTGTTGTTGTATATTTCATTTGACCATTTAAGTGCCTTCAATTATTTCAGCTATTTTAAAAAACGGGTTCAACTATAATTTCGAATATTTAGCAATATCAAAGTAGTTATTTACGTTAACTAAACCATAATAAATTATTTTCAATTATATTTCCTGTGATAAGATTAAATTTTATAGAAAAAGCAAAAATTTTCTAGAAAATTTATTGCTAATTAGAGTAATACTAAAGCTTATCACTATTTCTTGGCATATTTTAAAACTATACTAGCATAGGTAAAAATATTTCTATACAATTTAGACTGGCATATTTTCTAATATCTTAGCTAAAACCTTTTAAAAAATTGATGGCAATAAATCAGGTGACGTAACATTGAATTTCTCTGTTGTCATTTATTTTTTTCGCTTTGTTTGTACAATATTTGAAAAAAAAAACGACATACACAAAGATAACAGTAATTATATAGTTAAAAATTCTTTTACTACTTCAAAATATTTGAGTGTTTTGATTAGAAACTACAATCTAAGTTTAATTCTATGATTCTTGCTATGGTTTTTTATAGAAATTTATTGAATTTTTAATTCTAGTAAGAATAATTTTAATATTCAATACATAAATATTACTTCATTTAATTAAAATATCCACTTAAGTCTCGTTCATTAAATTTTTTGTAAAACTAGAAAAAACAGCTTACAGAAATATAAGAGTTATTTTATAACCTTAAACTGTTGAGAAAGAACTTTTATACAGTTTACACGAAACAAGAAAAATAAGTTTGGTATAGAATATTTATAGAAATTAATGAGCCTAATCAACCTACTATACATAGGAGGGTGATAAGGATCATTGCAGATATTGAAGTTTATGTCATAATTTGAGACTGCTCTTTAAAAGCATATAAAAATGTTACAATCTCTTCAAATGTTGTCTAGAAAAAGCCAAAGTTTCATTGGTCTTTTGTGCATAATAATGTAATAAAGTAGGCAGTGAATTGCTCTAAATCAGCTGAAAAAAATGTTATATTAACCTAAAGCTCGGTATCCCTAAGTATAAATTTATACTCTAGCAGTATTTAAATGAATTGTTCAAGGACTATTTTCATTAACTTATGACAATCCAAAATATTCTTCAAATCGAAGAAGAAGATTTTTTTTTAGCAAAGCAGGGAAATCAGAAAAAGGGTTACTTAGAATATTTACTACGTTGCAAACCTATCTATAAAATAAGGAAATCATTTTTGAAAGGAAATAGGGCACCTTATCCTTTACCAAGTGCTAAAGATCGAAGAGGCTTGTTTAAAGCCCAAATAAAATCTTTGAATAAGTTTACCTGAATATCATGCCAAACAGGTATAATTGGTAAATCAATTATTGGCCACATAACAACTGGAAACCCTAACATGCCATCACTAGCTACTACTTAGATTCTCCTCAGACTTATTCCTTAGCTGGGGGTAGCTGTTAAGAGAGAGGAAATTGTTTGATTTTATAAAAAACAACGTGAATGAAATGAATCCCTGAATTCGAGATCCTAATTATTCTCAACCTAAACAATTGTCGCCCAAAGTCTAAAGTCTTCAAGGTCTACTTCTCCCTTTTCCCCTTTTTTTAATCACACAAGCTCATTATTTATTTCCAAACAGTTTTATAGTTAAATATGATTTCTCAAACTTTTTTTAGCTGATGAGACAACTCAGTATATTTAATTACTTCCAACAGTTCAGTGTACAAGATCATCTGCAATTGTTGTAGGCATCTACGAACAACTGGAAAACGACATTTAACCACCTGCTCTGTTTTTTGTAAGTGACTGATATCTCGAACGCAGGGAATCTCACGGCAATTCACAATCTCCTGACAAAATTTACAACAATCAGTTGTTCTCTTCAATTTTTCATAAATACAGAAAATTAAACTTGAATATTTTATATTGAGTAAACTGATCTTTATTTATTAAATTTTTATTTAAAATTTACATTTAATTAAAGTTTATTGTTTTTTTTTTTATTGTGTAAATTTAAAAAAATGCATATAATAAAATAATAGCAGACCTCAACAACACAAATAAAAAATAGTTTTTGTTTTACTGGAATATGAAAAAAAAACTCAGTATGAGCCTTATCAGCAAGATTATAATTGAGATATTCCTAAAAAAAAATTATTATTATTTGTTTATTTTATTTTTTTCAAATGGGAAATTTTTTGTGCTCTTTATTAGACTATTCTACTTTTCACATGTCTTTTAAGAAGTAAATCCCCAGGTTTTATGGTATTTCTGTTATATCTTTGAGTTCACTACACCTTTTTCTTGTTAAAAGTGCTAAGTGGTGACAAAAACAAACAAAAAATAAATATATAAAAGTTGCTCATTTCGATAATATCACTTGCTTAGCTAAATGTTAGAAAAGTAAACATTTCTTTGTCTAATTTTAAATTTCTTTAAAAAATAATTTGATTTTATTTTTGTTTTCATTATTTTGCGATATTCAAGTGTAGGCTGTCATTAACATTTTTTAAAGATGTCCACAATAGCGAATAATTACGAACAGATTTTGGAATGATGTACGTTACATTTACCGAACGTTATGTTTACGATTTAACAATGAATTGCCACTAGAAGTCAGACCAAAAGCATAAAAACTGACACTGACACTGAATAAAAGAATAAATTAAAGGAGACTAACAGTTTATGATATGCATTGTTATTGTTATTCAATGATATCCAATATATGTTCAAATTTAGCTGATTTAGCAAATTTTCAGGTAGAAATTAATGACACTATAAAATCACGTTATAAGCATAATAACAGCTAATAAGAAGTATATATACATAAGAAAATAATACTTGCTAGAAGATTGTCTTGGCTAAAAAATACAAAAATGATCACAATTTTGATTTTAATTTTAATACAACGCCGCTCGAGTTATTTTAGTGTGCAAAGTTTGGCCAGTTTAGCGCGTTCGATTTAATTTGAGCGTGCAAGTTAAGGAGTTAAATACATCGAACATTGTATTTGACTATTTTTAATAAATTTTCCAAAGTAGTTAGCTGAAAAAAATTTATAAATAATAAATTTTATCGGTCTTAAGAGAATTTCTATTTCATGGGAAAAATCCTCTCTTGAATTTAATATAACAGTCTATATAAATAATATCCATGAACTAAAACTGGCATTATTTATGTGAGATTATATCGTTTAAGAAAAAATAGTAAAATCAGCCTTATCACCTTAATTCTTATTTACAACTAAGCCATATAAAATTATTACTTTCTTTTTGCAAAACTTTGATTGGCAATAAGTATAATTTTCTATCACCTCATTACTAAAGATAATAATATCTTTAATAAAAGATATTTATATTATAATAGAAAAACAAATTTCACTATAAATTTTGGGAAAATTTTTAAAATATAATTAAAAAAAAAGTTTTAAAGGAGTCAACGAATATCAAAAGCTAACATAAAAATTTTATATTATTATTTAACAAAAAATTAAATCAAAATAATTTCAAATATTTGAATCTTAATATCTTACCTCATTTTTAAATAAATGATATAATGTTAATTAGATACCTATAACCTTGAAATAGGCAAATAAATTATATTTTTTAAAACAAAAAAAAAAAATAAATTAAAAAAAATGCAAAAGTCCACTTATCATATTTACACTACACAGCTTTAAATTTCGAAGCTTAACCTTACTCAAATGAAGCTATAATGCTCTAAAAACAGCATAAAACATAAAACTGGTACAATTTCACTTATGTTGCTGATAAGCGCTGGTAACAATAAATAAATAAAAAAAAGTAAAAAAAAATTATCACAAATTCACAAAAAATCATATATATTGATATTTAAATAATTTTCATGGTTATATAAATAAGATTAAGAAATAATACATAATTATTTTAATTGGAAAATTTATAATTTTAATAAAAAAGTTTTCAGGTGCAAGAAAATTATTAACACAACACACGATACATACTAACCGAACGATAAATTATAAACAAATGACGCTCAGTCAACAATCCTGATGGCCGTACCATGCTTATGTATACATAACCATAATCTTTTCTTATAAAGAAAACATTTTAAAAAAAGATTGAAAACAAATCTCTTGTATTGGTGTTCTTGCTGTGTTTCTATATACATATATATATATATATATATATATATATATACATTAATTCTTTTTATTAGTTTTCAATAAATTTTTATAGTTGTGTGCAATTATAATGCACACTATATATATATATATTTTATTATATATATATGTATATAGATTTTGATGCAGAAATACTACTGCATGCATAATATTAAACCAGTTTTTCATATATATTTATATATAAGCGTCCAAGAAGTCGGAAGAAGCACAAAAACTTGTTTACTTTTGCATTCCGTTCCGTTCCTCTAGGTCACTTCATTTTGGCTTGATTCTTTTGATTTTTTCTCGTGTCAAGTGCAAATTATGTTGCGTATTTAGAATTTCTTATTATTTCTAACTATTGGCATGATTTAGGTTTTAGTTAGTTATTAGCAAAAAGACAAAAATAATAAAAATATTATCAATCTATACCAACATAAAGTATTAAACCTATTTATTTTTATTTATTTATTAATATTGGCATAAGTTACTAATTCCTAACGTCAAGTTAAGCATACTTCCAAGCACTTCGTTTTAAATTCATTTATCTATAATAGTTAAACACTTTTAACTTGTATACGCGTCATGAACTAATATATAAAAAGAGACCTTAATTAACTTAACTAATTACTTTATTTATGGCTAATTCTATACATGTTATTACTAATTTTCATCTAGATTTAGGCATCAGTATTTTTGACTGGCCTTGTTTGAAGTCAATTATGTACTTTTTCTAATCCTGTTTTTATCTTTCCAAGTCTTGTATGAGACCTTTTTCGTCTAGTCTAGTCTAGTCTAGTTTAAAGTAAAACAAAAATTTTGAGGGCCATAAAGTATCCTTTTATGCCTGGGACTCACTAGCGCTTAGCGTGTGGAGACGACTTAGCACAGTAAAGGTGGAGAGTTTTTTTTTATATACCAGTGGAAGTGGAACATCAGTGGAGACTAATGGACTCATTAGCATTTAGCACTAAATTTTGTGCCGCAAAGCGCTAGTGAGTCCCAGGCATAAAAGTAATAAAATCATTATTTCCTATCCCTTTTAATGTAAATACAACAAAAATTTAAAGCAAAAAAAAAATTTGAGGTACAGCAAGAATTAAAAGAACAAAAATTTCGAAAGCTATAAAGTATCCTTTTGCCATTAAATGATCCTCATGAAACAAACATTTTTTTTCTAGCTATGGCCAGTGCGAATGTACCACCCGTTTTATGGCTTTAGGCCTCTAGCGAATAAAATTCGCTTTGGTCTGTACAAGGCTTTAAGAGTTAAGATTTTTTAATTTATTTTGGTAAATTGTTTTATAAAGTTAAGCAATGAGTATTAGTGAAGTAAACCGAGCTAGAGATACACAAAACAGGAGGATCCATTAAGAAAAAATTCACAATAAATGTCAATTTTCTCTGTCTACAGACTTTAAAAGGCTGTAGTTAGTACATATTTCCAACCAGCTATGTACAGAGTTCTCCATACAAAAGTAGTTAGAAAGTGTGTACATCCGCCTGTTAAGAACGGGTATTACGACCTCCATTTTGTCACTTCCTATGTTGGGGCAGCCGTATGTAAGTATTGGGCGTATTAGTGTTTCATAGGGACTATTCACTATTTTTTCCAGGCCGTCAAATGGCTCTCTCGTTCAATGTAAATATATATGGAAATGACAATTTGTCAGTTTTTTAAACATGTTTTAATTTTTACTCACAAATGGGCATTTCCATATACTTTACATGGGATAAGAGAGCCATTTGACGGTTTAGAAATGTATAGAGAATAGCCCCCTTGATATCCAGTCACTTTGATTTTTGGATCTAACAATAAGTCACAAAAAAGTAGAATAATCTACAAGTTTTGTTAAATGCTTCTTATGCTTTCTTGCGTTTGTTCTATATTTTAATTGTTTTTATATATTTAGTGAAGCCTGACGATCTTAAGAAGAACTTGTTTGTGCAAGAATAAGATGAGTGTACTTGTCATCTATAAAATATCGTTGTACTTTTTGGCATAACTGATCAAGAGGAACAAAAAAAATTAAAAAATCGGAAAATATTATAAGTAACATAGAAACTTTTAACTAATTTTCATTCAGAACTAGATCAAAGATAATCCAATTGATATTAAAATATCTCACATATTATTCTATTTTTTTTTTATTTTTACAAAAATACAATTTTGATGAACATTATTTTATTATTAATAGTTAATCCAGTTTTTCATCAAAGCATTTTTTTCTTTTTGAAAATAAACAAAATGGTGCATTATGATCTTTACTTGGAGAATTTTTAAGGAAAATAAATTATTTATTTATAAATTTTAAACAAAACAAAATAAATCTTTCAATGAAGCACTATTTTTTATATTTTCCATAAGCTTTATAGATTTTATACAAAGGCAACATGAAATAAAAAAAGAAGCCTTTTGAAAATCCTGATTTAAAAATTAAGTCTCAATCTAAATATAGGAAATGTATTTTTATAGAATCCAAAGATGTACTTTAAAAAAAAAAAATATTATAACGGTTGCCTGCATACCAGTAATAATCGTTGAAGGTCTCTAACTGTGCCCTTTTAGGAGATGAACCTCTTTGTAATATAATCTGGAAGACCTTCACTTATAGTATAGACAATTAACTAAATGGAAATCTATGTAAGTGTGAAGGCTGTTTTACACTTTATATCTTGCAGGAAACCAAATGCTTATTTTGATTTGAACTCCCTGCAAATTAAGTTTCTAGAAATTTAGGCTTCTTCTCTTTATGAAAAGTTATTTAAATTTTTTCTGTTTGTTAAAATAACTAATAACTGTATAATAAAATCTTTATTTATTAGAAAATAAGACTTTTTTTTAATACATTACAAATTTCAATAATAGCAATTAATAAAAATTATTTAAAATCAGTTTTCTATATTCCATGTTTTCAAGGCGAGGACACCGAAGTCTGTTAAGACAAAACAAAAAAATAAGAATAAAATGAAGACATTTGGTAAAAATTAGTGTGAATTAAAAATATTTTTTCGGAATATATCAACACTACTTAAATGAAAGTTGTTTTTGATATTATGTGAAGACATTTTTAAAATAATATCGAAGTAAGACTTCATCATTAATTGATGTAAAAAATTTTAAAGTATATTTTTACTTGAAAATGTTGTTTTATCGTTTTCTTATGATTTTTTATTATTATTTGATCTCTTTTTCTGAAAATTATTATTGTAACGACCTTAATCTTTGATTACTTAGATTAAGGAATAAAGTATAATTTTTATATTTCCCCTTCATATAAAGCAATAGTAATATGACAGGTGATTAAACTCGTATTTTTAAAAAGTAATTTTCATATTGTTTAAATCTATTCCCATGCAGGAATTGATATTGATGCCAATTGGCCGACACGAACGGATGACAAATTTCTTACAATTACAGTACAAGTACAAATGAGCTGTTGTTTTTGAAAGTTGTATAAAGCCTTGCGCAGACCAAGGCGTCTGTAGCCGCTACAGAAGCGGCGTTTGTAGCTGCTACAGTAGCGGCTACAGACGCCGATGAATGGGTGTATCAAAATCTGGTTGACAAGTTTTTCTTGATGTAGGTTGCTATTTTTAGTGGAATATTCTCTATTATTATTGACTATATTAGTTTTGTTTGATTATTATTGTGAGTTAAACTTAAATATTGCTAATTTTTGTTATTACTGTTTACAGTTGATATTTAGTGTTTATTTATGCCTCTTGCTATTAAGTTTTTTTTTATTTTTGCTAATAATTGCTATGATTTGTAGCAATTGTTGAATTTATTTTTTTTTATAGATCTTTTCTTTTTCTAAATAAGACTTAAATTCTAAATATTATTTTATTAATTAATTTTCTTCAATATTGTGAAGATGCTATTAACGGATATTAAAACAATACTGGACAGAATTTCCTCTAATTTAAGGATAGTTAAAAGATTCAAAGCAAGTCCCGCAAGAAATAATCCTTTATTACTTGATTACTCATATAGTGTAAGAAAGTGCAACGGAAAAAATTTTTTGGATTTGGGTTTTTCTAAGCCATAAAATACTTGGAAACATAAAACTAGTAAAAATGTGTTTCTGTTTTATGGCTTAGAAAAACCCAAATCTAAACAATTTTTTCCTTTTTACTTTCCTGCAATATATGAGTAATAAAGTAATAAAGGATTATTTCTTGCGGGACTTTCTTTGAAAATACATAACTTACCTGACAAACAAGAACATCTTGATAGGTCCAATCAAAATCTTTACATAATTTTTCTAATAAATGTGTTTGATTTATTTTACTTTTCAATTATTTATTATTATGATAAAAACAAACTGAAAATTATTTTTACGTTGAAGTGTAGCATCCCGTTTACATAATTCAATAAAACAATAGCATTTCAAGCGGATCAGCAAATAAGAAATTATTTGGCTACAAATAAGATAAAAAGATAAAAAAAATTTACCTTTCTTTATCATAATTGAACTTATAATTTGTTAGATAATTAATTGTTTGATGTCCATTTTCCATTTCTTTATCAAAATAGCTCAAAGAAGATTCTGGATTTGAATCCGTTAATAGCATCTTCACAATATTGAAGAAAATTAATTAATAAAATAATATTTAGAATTTAAGTCTTATTTAGAAAAAGTAAAGATCTATATAAAAAAGTTAAATTCAACAATTGCTACAAATCATAGCAATTATTAGCAAAAATAAAAAAAAACTTAATAGCAAGAGGCATAAATAAACACTAAATATCAACTGTAAACAGTAATAACAAAAATTAGCAATATTTAAGTTTAACTCACAATAATAATCAAACAAAACTAATATAGTCAATAATAATAGAGAATATTCCACTAAAAATAGCAACCTACATCAAGAAAAACTTGTCAACCAGATTTTGATACACCCATTCATCGGCGTCTGTAGCCGCTACTGTAGCAGCTACAAACGCCGCTACTGTAGCGGCTACAAACGCCGCTACTGTAGCGGCTACAGACGCCTTGGTCTGCGCAAGGCTTAAGTCGTTTTTTTTTGTTTTTTTTATGATTGTAAATATGGATAGAAGGTGTCTATATCTTAGAGTGCGTTTTCACTGAACCTAGTTTTTAGTATTTAGTACTTTTATTTCTCCATACAAAAGAATAAGTGCTTTCACTGAAATTAGTACTATGAGTCGTTCAGAAGCCAATGTGGATAAGTCCAAAAAATCCAAACTGAGAAATTTAATGTTTCTTAATGCATTCATAATACATAACACATGTGGAGGCTATTAAAAAAAGGGTTTTTTGACCTACAAAAAATGAAAGTATGAGTAAATCCTTTTAAGACTAAGAAATATATTATTTATTTTATTGAAATTTGCAAAAATCAGAAAATATGAAAAAATGGACTTATCCACATTGGCTTCTGAGCGACTCACTTAGTACCTTGCTTATCTTTGTTGTTGTAAAAAATGTCTTACGTCATATTCACAGTCAAACTTAACCTAACTTCCACAGCTGTTCACTGTTAAACTATTGCCGAAAGAGAGAATCCGAAAAAATTACTCAAAATTTCCCCTCCGTACTGCCATGAGTTTGTCTAGTACTTGAGCAAAGTACTAAGCAAAAGAACTAGATTTAGATTAGTTCTTTTGAAAAAAAGACTAGAGATCTCCTATACAAATTCTAACAAATAGTACTAAATACTAAATACTAAGTTCAGTGAAAACGCAATATTACTAAAATTACCGTTAAAAAGGTGGACATATAAAAAAAAACATCTCAAATAACAAAATTGTACAATTACTGCGATAGTTTAGGAGTACACAGATCATTATTTCGTTTAGGATAAGTTAGTATAAATGATTCCTAATAGAGAAAATTTTCATCTGTGAATTTTTTTTATAACAATATGAAAGATTTTTGGGAAAATTTGAGTTTAATCGGCTTAGTGCCATTGAAGTCTATAAAAGGTAGATCCTTTTTTATTATAAGAAATATGATTTATATTTACATTCTCATTTATTTTATTTTTATATATTTTAATTTCATTTATTTATAAAATCAATTATTAACTTTTCTTAAAGTTAAGCTTAATTAAATAGAAAATATTCCTTAAAAAAGCCCATTAGAAAAAAGCTAAAAGTTAATTAGCGCTAAAGCCAACGTAACTGATGTAAATAATTTGGAAATTCTTAAAATCATTTGTTAAAAATTTCATATTAAAAAGTGGAAGTTTTTACAACCGTTTATTTCAAAACGTATAAAAAAATAGTAAAATTTAACTAATCCAAAAAGTGTATACTATTATATTAAGACCAAAAATGTTAATTATTTTGCTATCATGAAAGAAAAGCTTAAAATAGTTATTAGTGAAATTTTTTAAATATTTCAAATTCTTTTGCATTTTTTAGGGATTTCATCCATGTTAATTCTATAAAAACAGTTAAGATTCAAGGGTTTAAAATAAAAATCTGATAAAATATTATTTTAATTAAAACTAAAAACTGAATACAAACAAAATCCAAAACTCATACAATTTGAAAACTATGAAATGAAATATGATCTGGTTTTTATACAAGATAATATAAAATTGTTGTTGATGAACTGATTTACGATCAACGACATGTGATATGTGCCCAGAAATGACTATCAGCCCACATTGGTTGACGCTTTCGTAACTTGTTCTGTTTTTAATTATACATTTATATCATGGCGCCAGACACTTGGTAATTCCTAAGTAAAATAAGTAAAAGGCCAGTTAGATTTTATCTTATTTATACATAATATAATTTGTTTAAAATATAATTTAATATATTTATATTACAAGTGCTCTTAAGTTGGTATTTTCAAAGAAATTTTTCGGCTTATTTTAAATTATATACATGTAATTTCTTATGATATTTAAAATATATATTTTATTAAATAATAATTGTAACAATTATTATTTTTAAATAAAAAATATAAATAAAATAAATATTTAGGTATTGTTTTCAAGCTAATATATATGACAAATGTTCTGATGCGGCTTACTTACTTGGCCTTAATGCCAAGGATGAAAGGTACATCTTCAAAAGTAACATACTAAAATTTCGATCATCCTTTTTTTAGATGGTCACACTAGTTATCCCCATTAAGTTTTGTTTGTTGTTAAAAAAAAGAAGCACATTTCACTTTTAATAACAATTCAACATTATTTAATGCTTCAAAAGATAAATTATACGCAAAGTCAAAAACAATTTCTAACAATTAAATTTCTTGATGCAATTTCCTTTCCTATATTGGCCTTATTCTAATTTCTAATTCTAATTTTTTCCTATTAATTAAGCTTTTTATAATTTAAAAATAACTAAATTAAGGGGTTGTATACACTTAGAATTTAAAAAAAAATTGTACATATATTTAAGTACACACACAGAAAATTTCAACTTACCGACAATTATTCTAGAAGTTACACACCTATTTGTAAAAACATGTAAGAGCGATTAAAGGAGTTTTTGAAACTTTAAACGCGTTTTTCTCCCAAATTGTGTTTTCAAAGTCGGTGACCAAGATTTCTTGGAAACGGCTGAACCGATCAGTCTCAAATTTTAACACAAGCTTTTTAACTATATTTTTTAAGAGCTAATCGCAGGTTTTTCCTCAACAATAAATATTTTTTTTATAAACAGTTAAAACTCAAATTTTTTGTCGAAAATCGATTTTTTTTTTTTTGAAAAGCCGCCATTTTGTCAAAGAAATTTATTTTGCTTATTCCTACGATTACGTCCTAGATTTATACATTACTTTAAAGAAATTTATTTGGGTTTTTTAAATTTAGATGATCCAATCTAGAGATATCGTGGTCACCGCAAGACGTCTTTTCCAGACGATCAGCTTTCATTATTATTATTTTTACATATGAAAAATGTTAAAATACAGTTAAGAGTTACTATAATATGTGTATTAATTTTTACATTAATAAATCTGAAGGTTTTCTCAGGAAAAATTCTCGAAAACCCCCTATTTTATAGGCTTCTAATTGTATATAACAGTATATGACGTTCATTTCCTTAGTAATAATAAATATCCCCAACCAAGCCATGGATGTAATTACATAATCTAAAAAAATACCCATCGAGAAATTTGGTTCTTGCTGAAGGCTTTCAAATCTACTTGTATTGAAAGTGGAAGAGAAAGTTTCGTTTCTTCTAGCCATAGCTAGAACAAAAATTTTTTGTTTCATGAAAATCATGAAATTTTGAAGGCCACAAAGTATCCTTTTAACATCAATAAAACCCTTAAAAAAGCTAAAACATGAAGGAAACTGAATAATTAATTCTTAAGCTCTTTGACTTTCAGAAAACTGAAATTCACTGTATACTCACGAAAAAGCTTTTTTGGTCTATACACATTCATTTCTATAATAGACATACATATATGACTTTTTATATTAGAAGTAGTGTAAAGATTACTTATAGTTAAAATATCCGATATTTTAACTCTGACTGTGATTCAACTTTTTAGTGTGTACGACTAATCAATGCAACAAGTATGTAACCTTATGGGCACAATGGAAGCGATTTTTGATCATATGACTCATCGATGTCATATATTTCTGTGACAAGTGTCAATCAGATCCATAGATATGGAAAAATTCGCCAATCACTTGTAATCGCGCAAATGTATGAAGTCGCGTGAATTTACTTTCACGGTTCCCACAGCCTAAATCAATCCCATACAAATAGAAAAAGAGTATGTGTCTATATATAGCATATATGCTTTTCCTATGATATAAGTAAAATTCGATTGAATAAAAGATTATACATCAGGTTTAATGTCTCGCAGATCATTTTACCTAGACTATCCACTTACTAGAAAAAATTCTCCCAGTTGTGACGTCAATTTTTCTTCTTGTTATTCTTTTTGCTATGGCTAGTCACCTTCAGAAAAATAAAGCATCATTTTTGTAGTCTTAAGCGATCGTCGATAAAATAACGACATTTATAAAAATAAAAAGAAATATTTGTCCAGCAAGATAATATATCCTGAATGGAATTTTCTATTCGGTATACATACAAGGGTTAAGGGCCTAATAAGGCAAGCAAAAGGCGTTAGACAAAAAACTTTTCAGTTATATATGTATATAATGTTACATTTTAATTCTATTCAAAATTCCAAGACTTATATGTATATATTTCGAAGAATTAGTATATTTTCAAGTAAATTTTGGTTGAACGAGCACAAAAAGATGTAGCTTCCAGCTTTAAAGCCTTGTACAGACCAAAGCGAATTTTATTCGCTAGACGCCTAAGGTCATAAAACAGGTCGTGCATTCGCTCTGGCCATAGCTAGAAGAAAAATGTTTGTTTCATTGACTGTTTCCATATGAGGAAACAAGTTTCCAGTAACAAACTGGTTTTTTTTCGAACAAATTTTGATCGTCCACGCGGGGAAACAAGTTTCCTGGAAACATTTCAAGTGCAGATAGAGAAATATAAATGTGTGTGTGCATCTAAATAAAGTACATCTTGTATGTGTTAGAATGTTACTCGTGATACCCAAATTTTTCTGGAAACAAAATTAATTTCGAATTTTCCGAATTTTACCCCTTACTTCTTGCCGCTCTATCCCAAAAACAAAAATGTTACCGGAAACTTGTTTCCTCGTGTGGAAACAGCCATTAGGATCATTTAATGGTAAAGGGATACTTTATGGCCTTCGAAATTTTTGTTGTTTTAATTCTTGCTGTACCGCAAATTTTTTTTTTCCTTGAAATTTTTGTTGTATTTATATTAAAAGCGATAGAAAATAATGATTTTATTACTTATAGAGACGCATTTTGTGGCCTTCAAAATTTTTGGTGTACCTCTAGGGGCTATTCACTATTTCTTTCGCTTGACGTCAAACCTTGTTTACCTCCTACAACTCGTATACGTACATATATATACATAGGTATATATGTTTTAAAATGATGTGGATTAATTCTATAATTGTGTGTGTTTATTTCAGAGAGCAATGCTTTGACATTTTATAGGTTATGTTACCATAGGAAATTCGAGTACTTTTTCTTAAATTTTGTGAAATAAAATATTTAGGTGAAAAAAACTAAAATATTTTTAGGTGAAAACACTTAAATAGTTCTGTAGAAACAAATAACATCAATTTGTTTTAAGTTTAAAGTGTTGTTTTTGTGAAAAATAATGTTTTAATCACAAAAATGTCGCAAGGATTTTCCAGTAATATTTGTCATATTTTGCAGGTAAATAGGGTAAGACTAGAAAAAAAAATTCTTAAAGTTTCTAAAAAAAAGCAAAATTGAAAGAATTATAAGTATTTTTCTCAAATTCTGTTTTTTAAATATGATTTTAACTTTGACGTATAAGCGCATATACGAAAACTCTGTTGTAGAAACCCAGCTTGTTTTGGCATTTTCATATGTTTTCTTAAATTTGCACTCCTCGAAGGCAAAATTAAAATGATTTTTTGGCATGTATGTATTAGTGAACGACTAATACAAAAGAAACCGATAACGGCTTGAGAGTAGAAAATTAAACTTGTTTAATTTTTTACTCACAAACCGCCATTTTCATTTAATTTACATTGAACGAGAGAGCGGTTTGATGAGTTGGAAAGAATAGTGAATAGCCCCTATAAAAGTAATAAAATCATTATTTCCTATCCCTTTTAATATAAATACAACAAAAATTTAAAATACAACTAAAATTTCAAGCACAACAAAAATTTTGAGGGCCATAAAGTGTCCTTTTAGTGTCATAAATGATCCTCATGAAAGAAAATTGTTTCTTCTAGCTATGGCTAGAGGAAAAGCATCACCAGTCTTATGACCTTAGGCGTCTAGCGAATAAAATTTGCTTTGGTCTGTACAAGGCTTAAGTAATAACATTCTATGACTATCCATTTAGGGGGTGGATGAGGAAAACTATATAGTAAGGTTAGCCTGTTTTTGCTTAAATACCACCAAATTAGGTATGCCCAATAATAGCCTTATTGACAATCCAGCCAGAAACGATATACAAGTTAATTTTTCTACTATCAAATTTAATACCTTAAAGTTGGAATTAGTCTCCCAGTTATCTTTTTCGACTTAATTTGTTTAAAGTATTGAACAAATTTTTTTGAGTGATTAAATAAGGAAATAAGGAAACATTTTTATGAAAAAGTGAAGAATAAATTTTAATTTTAAAGAAAAAAAAACGTGTGCTTTTTGTTTTGGTAGTCTCAAGTATTTTCAAGCCACGTAAATTTTAAAGAACTGTTTAGTTATTTTTTCTATTCCTAATTAAAAGAGAAAAAACTATTTCACATACATACAATACGTAGATTTTAACTGAAAAAATAATAAAATAATTTATAACTATAAATTATATTATTAATAGTAATTTTTAATCTTAACTAAGTAAATAAAAAAAATAACAAAGAAATTTATTCCATAACAAAAACAAATATCAGAAAAAAATAATAATACTTTCACCGCTATAAAAAATTTCAAAGTAATTAAATTGCACTTGAATTGGAATGGAAAAATTTAAAAATTTCAATTCATTATCTTGCTTAAACTGATTTTACAAAATAAAACTAAATCTTAAAGACTATGGAAAAATTGTAATGGACTCTGTCATATAATTTATTGTACTATCTGTAGCTGGAATTTGAGCTAGCCAATCAAATTAATAAAACAAATAAAGGAAATCTTAACTCAATAGCTATGTAATATCATTTTAGTATGAAAATAATGGTTGCTGGTGGTCAAGTTTAGGTTAGATGATGCTATGAAAACCAGTCTGAAATGTTGTTTAAGAAGTGTTAGTATTCATTTAAGAATCAGACAGTTGTGAATTGTAAGTGAACAAAAACTGATTAAAGTGAAAATTTTATCCTTAATTTTAATAAAAAAAATTATATTTATATATATTAAAATAATACTAACAATAAAAACCAAAATGAATAAAATTCAGGAAATTTCCATGTTTTTGCCGGAAGAATGGAAACTTCTAGAGAAAGCTTATCCAATTTTATTAGAAGGAGGTGTCTTTGATATTGGCGGCAAAAATAAAGTTGTCAAATTTTATCAACCAAATGAATTAAAGGTGTGTAAATTAGATTTATAACAAAAATTTAAGTATAGTATTTTTTTTTTGTTTTTTGTGATTTTTTGTTAATTACTACCAATCTTTGTGGATTAAAATACTTTAAAATTCCGTAACAAAAATTTTCCTAATAATCAATTTATAAGAATTTATTAAGAAAAATATAAATACAAAGCTTGCTTACTAAATTCTTATCTCATTATAAAACTATTACTCAAGTAAATTTATATATATATATATATATATATATATATATATATATATTTTGCTTCAATTTTATGAATGGATGTAAGTCTTTGTTGCAATGAGCTACAGTGGCGGTTACAAAAATTTGTACAATTTTGAAAAATTAAAATTGTTTATTCCTACTTTTAAACATTTTAATATATTTATTTATTGTTATAAAATAAATACAATAATTCATTAAAATAGAAACTAAAAGATACAACGGTCAATAATTCGCAAACATAGAAACACAATATTTCAGAAAAATTTTAATGTCTATAATTTTTTTAACACTTCTATACCTGGTATGTGAAACGATTTATTTTCGGACTTAAAAATATTAATCAGTTTCGGCAAAGATTTCTTTATTAAGTTAAATCCTTCGTTTTTTTTTTGGAGCATTTTTTTAAGAGAAAGAAACTCAAAGCTTGATTCACATAAATTGTCTCGGTGAAACAGATTTTTCTTCTTTTTTCCATATAAAATCGTTTTTTTCACGATTTCTTCCTTTAAATGTATGTAATAATCACTCTTGATGATTTTTCGAAACGTTAACCATACAGCTAAAAAGTTCTTTTTCTACACGTTTAACTGTATTTTTCTTCAGTTCGGTAACCTAGAGAACTGTTCGCGAAGGAACTATATTATAACGGATGCTCAACCTTCTCAGACATTTTAGATTTTTTCTTTGATTCCTATTAAAACTGTAGTAGCCAAGAGGGGCTACGCCACTGATCTTAAATGATTGTAAAATCGAAATTATAAAGTTCTATCATATTTTTAGCAAACCTTTTTCAATTGAAATTTTGGAAAAAATTTGAATTGCTTAATAATTATAGCCCCATTTGTTATAGGCCAAAATACGTTCACGAGCTGCACTGATTTTAATGGTGACCTGTCTAAAACTCAAAAAACGATTTTCAATTACTTTATCTTTGAGCTTATTTTTTTTTTTTGACTCAAAATTCTTTTTAGATTTGATTAGTATAAATGAAATCTTCAATAAAGCTTTTTGGACGAGAAATAATCATCTCTAGAGTATTCAGGATTATTCGAATTATAGAAAAGAAGGGATTGAAAATTTAAGGTCTTATTTTTATTTATTCCTTTTGTACAATATATTTGTATACTCTAGGGCTAGCTCCCTTTTGTTTTGATAAGATCATGGCTTTAGATGCATTTGCGAAACGCTTGTTGAAATTCTTTTTAGTGTTCTGCTTAAAAACATTGAATAAATAAATAAGAAAAAATGTCCTATTTTTTTATTTCATTCTTACATTCGCTTAAGTCCTTTACCATTAGTGTTTTTCAAAATAAATAAATCATTATCCTTACTTCATCAGAATTTATCTATGACTGTTATTTAACTAAAAGTTTATATTAATTTTTAGCAATTAATCAATTTCTCTATCAAAGAAAATGGTGAAGAATTAAAAAATATAATTGATTTATGCCGAAAAGTTATAGAATATTCTGTTAAAACTAATCATCCGCATTTTCATAATCAACTATTTGGTGAAATGGATCCTTTTGGTCTTCTAGCAGCATGGATTACTGAAGCTCTAAATACTAGTGCGTAAGTAAAAAAAAATTTATATTTATAAAATGTCACAATTAAAGATATACATTTTATTATTTATTAGGTATACATTTGAAGTAGCACCGGTTTTTTCACTTATGGAAACGGAAATAGTTCAAAAAATTTGTGAAATAATAGGTTATAAAAATTGTGATGGAATTTTTGCACCCGGTGGATCTATTTCTAATATGTATTGAACATTTATTTAATTATATTTTTTTTATTTTATATTTTTAAATAATTATTTTCATTTGTAGGTATGCAATGGTATTAGCTAGATATAAACTTAATCCTGAAATAAAATCTAAAGGAATAAGTAATGGAAAATCATTAGTTGCATTCGCATCCGAAGAATCTCATTATAGTTTTAAGAAAGCAGTTCATTGGCTTGGTATAGGAACAGAAAATTTAATAATAATTAAAACAAATTCAATTGGACAAATGATTGCAAATGATTTAGAATTTAAAATTCAAAACGTTTTAAGGGATGGTAAAATTCCATTTTTTGTTAATGCTAATGCAGGTACAACTGTTCTTGGTTCATTTGATGACTTTGATGCTATTGCTAATATTTGTGAAAAATTTAAATTATGGCTCCATATTGATGTATTTTGTTGTTATTTATATTTTATATAAAATCATTTATTATCATTTTTAGGCATGTCATGGTGGTGGTGTTATACTATCAACAGATAATCGATATTTAATTAAAGGAATTGAAAAATCTAATTCAATTGCCTGGGATCCACATAAAGCATTAGCTGCACCATTACAATGTGCATTATTTTTAACAAAAGAAAAGGGATTATTAGGTGAATGTAATAGTACCGATGCAAAATATCTATTTCAACAAGATAAATTTTATGATATATCATATGATACCGGTAATAAAAGTGTACAATGTGGAAGAAAAGTTGATGCATTTAAACTTTGGCTTATGTTTAAAGCTAGAGGTATATCAACATATGGTTTATTAATTGATCATGCAATAACAATGTCTAAATTATTTGCAAAAAAAATTAAAGAAAATAAGAATTTTCGTTTAGTACAAGAACATTTTCAATATACAAATATTTGTTTTTGGTATATACCAAAATTTTTACTTGGTCAAAATGAAGATGCTGATTGGTATAATAAACTTTATGAGGTTGAGTAGAATATATATTCAGATAAATATTTAATTTATAAAATGGCTTCAAATAATTACAGGTCGCTCCAAAAATTAAAGCTAAAATGACAACAAAAGGTTCTATGCTAGTAGGTTATACACCGCTCCCTAGTAGAAACTTAGGAAATTTTTTTCGTATGGTATTCACTTCTTTACCACCATTGACAGAAGAAAACTTAGACTTTCTTATAAATGAAATCAATACATTAGGAAATGAACTTTAAATATAAAACTAGGATTATTTTATATAAAATAAATGTTGATCAAGTTTACAAAATATTTTAAGCCAAAAAATCACCAATGTGTTTTATTAAACCCTTAGCAGTAAATTTTTTACTTGTGTTTTCTCATGAGAACTATAAAACTATCATATAATATAATATGTTAAAGTGGAACAAGGATACGCTCTATCTTTTGAGGGATTCGTATTGTTAGTGCTTAAATTTTTAGACATAAAATGCTGGTATTTGTTATAAAAACTTGAAATTAATTTAATATTTAAATATTAAAATTGTTAAATTTTTATTTATTTAACGTTGTCATTAATTTTAATACAACTTTTTTATTTTCTATTTGTTGAATAATTTAGTTAATATTACGGAAAAGAGAAACTTATGCAGATGTCTTTCAGAACTGTTTCTTAATTAATTTAGTAGGGAAATGAAATATGTATGCCTTCAGACTTTCGTAAGGGGGTATTTTAGTCTAGAGAAATTTAGGTACTTTTTGAGAAGCAATAATAAAAAACAAACAATATTTTTAGTATTCGTTATTTTATATAATATTTATTGATTCCTAAGTAATACACAAAAAAAAAAAAATTTTAAAAATCAAAAAACCACAAAGTTACAGGCTGATGAAGTGGGGGGTGTAAGAAAAATTGTGCTAGATAGTCACCAGGATTTCAACCCTCTGAGTAATCTGAAGTAATAAAAACGAATATAATTAATCTAGAGGAATGTCGCTATGGCAGGAACTAGGATAATTGAAAAAAAATTTTTTTCGCGAAGCTGTGGCTGTTTGGACTCAAGAGACGTGTTTTCTACCACTTTTTTTACGTATCAGAATTTTTTGATAATTGAAAAAAAAAATTTTTTGAAATAGTAAAAATTGAAATTTTTTTGTAATCCTAGTTCCTGCGATAGGGAAATGTAGAAAAAAGACTCACACCGATTTTCAAGTGAATGGATTCAGTGGAACTTGAGAAATCATGGCGACCACTTTGGAAAAAGTAGTTTCGAGAAAAAAGCCCTTAAAGTTTCGGATTAAGTTAGAGCCATACGTCACTAAAACAGATATAGCTCCAAAAATAATTTGAATTTTGAAAAATCCTCATAAAGTCATATTCTTAACGGCTTATGCTTTGAAAATATGAAGAAAAAAAAATCGATTTTTTCAAACTTCTAGACTTAACATTTTTCAGGAAAATTGCAAGACTTAGACTTTTATTTTAACATTTTTTCTTGACAGTTCAATTGAGAGCTTCAGCAATGATTTTAATTGGCTTGAGCGACTAATTGTAAGTTGATCCTTCTTTATACACATGGGTTTTTTTTCTAAAATGAATATTCAGCTTAGTTGTCTATATTGAATAATAAACGGGTGGTTACCATAATCTTATTCTTTGGATTACAGCAGTAGATACCGTTTTTTTCATGCCTGGCGCATCAAATGTTTCTTGTCACTAAAAACCAAAAAAAAGCAACAATTAGGTATTGAAAATGTTTTTAGCGCGTCAAATATGCTATAAAAAGTAGATTGGATTTTTTTCTACAAAATACAAAAAGACTGAGATAAATGATTTCCTTGATAAAAGTGATTTAATTATTAATACTTTTTTATACTTGTAATTTTTAATTAATTTTAATAATCCTTTTTACAGTTAAATTACTGGAACAAAAATATTAGAAGCCTATTTTCCTAAAATTGGGAAGAAACAAGTTAAATTTTTAGTTTTTAGTTTTGTGGTTCAAACTCAAATTTAATGATTTAATGACACAAAAAACAAATAAGCAAATGAAAAGAAAAATCACAAAAATAAATAATTATTTCAATTTTATTTTAATGTAAAAAACAATTATTAGAGGCAAAAGCCTTTAAATATCAATTTCTTAAAGGGCTGGGACAGTTTTTCTTATGATCATCTACATAACCCAAATAAACACTAACAAATTTTCCAGTATGATCTTTTGAACTCCTTATTTAAAAGCTTAACGGGCCACAGATTGACTTTGTAATTAAAATGTTCAAATTTCTTTTGATTAACTAATTTGCATATCAAAAAATTACTGATGCTGGTTTACAAAATATTCAAAAGATAATTTTTATTTACTATTGCATTATGAGTGGAATTTTAATTTTAATATTGAACCTTCCAAGATAATTTATTTTGTTTTTTTTTCTCTTTTACACAAAATGTGTACTTTATTTTATTTAGTCTACATTACGCATTTACTTTATTCTTTATCTATTGTATTGAAGGTAATTAGGTTAAACAAAAAAAATAAATAAAGATTAAGTATTTAAATAAATAAGAGTTAAAACTTGATCACACTATTCTAAGTACAAAAAAGTATAAATATCTATCAAGGAAATCATTTATCTGTCTTTTTGTAGAAAAAAAAATCCAATCTACTTTTTATAGCATATTTGACGCGCTAAAAACATTTTCAATACCTAATTGTTGCTTGTTTTTAGTTTTTAGTGATAACAAACGTTAAACATAAATTTTTCACATTTGATGCGTCAGGCATGAAAAACACGGTATCTACTGTTGTAATCCAAAGAATAAGATTATGGTAACCACCCGTTTATTATTCAATATAGACAACTAAGCTGAATATTCATTTTAGAAAAAAAACCCATGTGTATAAAGAAGGATAAACTTACAATTAGTCGCTCAAGCCAATTAAAATCATTGCTGAAGCTCTCAATTTTTTTTTTTTTTTTTTTTTTTAAATTTTCCAGTGTTTACTACAATCTTAATCTATTTACAATTAATTTATTAGTACTATTATTTAAGTATGTGTGAGTGTGACGTGTGCGGGAGTGAAGATCCAGTAATCAGTTCAGGATCAACTTACAATTAGTCGCTCAAGCCAATTAAAATCATTGCTGAAGCTCTCAATTAAACTGTCAAGAAAAAATGTTAAAATAAAAGTCTAAGTCTTGCAATTTCCCTAAAAAATGTTAAGTCTAGAAGTTTGAAAAAATCGATTTTTTTTTCTTCATATTTTCAAAGCATAAGCCGTTAAGAATATGACTTTATGAGGATTTTTCAAAATTCAAATTATTTTTGGAGCTATATCTGTTTTAGTGACGTATGGCTCTAACTTAATCCGAAACTTTAAGGGCTTTTTTCTCGAAACTACTTTTTCCAAAGTGGTCGCCATGATTTCTCAAGTTCCACTGAATCCATTCACTTGAAAATCGGTGTGAGTCTTTTTTCTACATTTCCCTATCGCAGGAACTAGGATTACAAAAAAATTTCAATTTTTACTATTTCAAAAAAATTTTTTTTTTCAATTATCCTAGTTCCTGCCATAGCGACACTCCTCTAGATTAATTATATTCGTTTTTTTTTACTTCAGATTACTCAGAGGGTTGAAATCGTGGCGACTATCTAGCACAATTACGTCCCCCACTTCATCAACCTGTAGCTTTTTGGATTTTTTTTTTTGGATATTTGGGGTGGACCACCTTTATCATTCAGGGATATAAAAAATAGATAACAATCTATTTTCAGACCTACTGAATATACATATAAAATTTCATCAAAATCGGTTAAGCCATTTCAGAGGAGTATGGTAACTAGAACTGTGACACGAAATTTTTATATATTTCACTATTAAAAAATAGGGGTTGATGGTAGAAGCGTGAAAATTTAGGGTTGTATGTATTTTTTAATGCCACATGGGGGGGGGGGGGGGGGGGGGGGTTGTAAAAAACAGATAAAAACCTTCCGGGAATATACCTAATAATTTCCCAAATTTTCACGGCGATTGAATTTATGGTTTTTGAATCCATCGAGAACAAACAGACAGACATTCAATTTTATATATGTAGATAAATAATCATTTACTTGTTTGGCAATGCAAAGGTAATAGGATTCTTTCCAATATTTGCGTACGTTTAAGAAGCTATAGCATATATGCATAATCTGACAAGGAGACTAGTCGTGGCAATGCATAACACTATACAGGAAAACATATTCACTATAATCTATAAAAGATATAAAATTTATTCGATAATTATTTATTTTGAAAAAGATTTCTAGAGTATTTAGAATTTCGGCAGTCATCCCTCTTTATGAAATTAAATACATCAACATTTTTTTTATTATGAGTGCATTCTTCCTTAAATATTAAATCCTCCAGTGGAATATTTTTATGCTCCCTGTTTATTCCATTGAAAGCTTGTTTGTTGCTTAAAAAAAGTCCTCTATTTTTTCTTCCTGATATTCAATCTTCCTCTAAAATCCTTCAGATGTACTCGAAATATGACAGAGGTTTTATTAATATGGCGAAAGTTCAAGCCTTTATAATACTCTAGTATACTTGGTGTCTTCATTAGCAATCTGAGTTTAATGGATATTTAAGAGCCGATATCTTCATTCGGAAAAATTTTCCGATAGTCTTATTCGTATCGTAAAGGGTCAATAAAATAGGAATTTTTGTTGTTGTTGTTGTTTTTTAAGTTTGACTGGATAGTTTCCCCCAGAAATCTATTCTCTCTGCCGCGACAGAAGAGACGCAACTGGGTTCCGTATCTATCGCAGTATAGGTGGATCCTATGTGGTCGGTTAAGACCTGGGGATCTGTACCTGAAATTGAAAAAATTTAATTTTTGTTTGTTAGTTTGACTGGATAGTTTCCCCCAGAACACTTTTCTCTCTCGGCAGAAGAGATGCAGCTGGGTTTCGTGTCTATCGCAGTATAGATGGATCCTTTGGGGTTGGTTAAGACCTCAGGAACATAACTGGCCAACATTAGGTGCGGTTACACTCAAAAGTATATTGCAGCAATTATAATTTGACATTTTTGGTTCGAAATATATAATTAAATTTTCCAGCTAGTTTTATTATATTAAATTGAGTTCACGTAAATAATAATGCATTATAAATGCAAGAAAACTAGTTGAAAAGCACAAATTATATTCTTTTAAAGGACTTGTAATTTTTTATTGCAGAAATATACTTCTGATTGTAAACTTGCCTCTGGTCGCCTATAATGTTGTTATCACTGGTCGCTTATCTAGACACAGCCTTATACAAAGCGAATTAGGCGGCGAATCGATCAGTAAGAAGAAGAATTTAAATGTCAAATATGCTCGTGGAATCCGTTTAGAAAAGCACAAAAAAAGACATACCTGCAAACATTTGAATTTTTTAAGCATTTTCCCGTTATTAGGGGCTTAATTCGCACCTTGATTACTAAAATCGTGCCAAAATGTCTCTTGTAATGCGTTTTATTTATACTTATGGTTGTTTTTATTATGTTCACACTATGTTATATATGTTTGGTTGGAATTTAATATTGTGATAAGGTTAACATAATATTATTAAT
Organism: Acrocera orbiculus; assembly: GCA_947359355.1. Classification (NCBI taxonomy): domain Eukaryota; kingdom Metazoa; phylum Arthropoda; class Insecta; order Diptera; family Acroceridae; genus Acrocera; species Acrocera orbiculus. Next base: position 16,761,682 of record OX375759.1, read on the forward strand.
TAGAAAATTACTGCTTTAAGATCATTCCTAAATAAAATAATCCATAAAACTTAAGTTTTAATATATATTTTTTAGTATTTCCCTAATACTCTATTAACATGGAGCTTATATTGTGTTATAACAACTTCTACGGTAACCATTTTAAAGGCATGTCTTTACATACACTTTATAATAAAACAGACAACGTCTGATGCGAATTTTAAAAAACATGAAGGAGCATAAAGGGCAATCTTTTTACTTGTTTTTTGCTTAATTACAATTTATGAAAACAAATGTTTTATAGTTGATGAAAAGTTTAAAATAAATTACATAAGCCTTGGTTTTTGATTTGATAATCTCTTGTTATTTACAGTGAAGAAGAAGGGGATATTGAAATGAAAATAATTCAATCAGAACTGGCTTCACGTCTAAATATTAAACAGCCTATAGAATAAAATAGTGGAGCTAATAGTATGATATCAGTTGAGTGCCATGAACCAGTTTCTAGTACAATTGGTAAGTTATTTCGTATTATTTACATTAAGGTTTAATAGTTCAATATTTAAAGACCTCAAAGTTGATGTTCATAGAAAAAATAGTTCAGAATCAAGTGATAGTATCTTAGAATATACATTAGATTTGCAAAATAGAGCGAGTTTAAAGCGGCAATGACTTTTGAAGTGTATAGCCCCCTTAACACATAAACTAGAAGTTATGGGGTATACAAAATAATTGCTTTTTACTAAATATAAAAAGTAAGTCAGAAGAGATAACTCAGATAACTCATTAGCTTTTGGAGAAATGATAGAACCCAAAAAACAACAATGTAATGAAGATATTGTTTTTCATTACCCCAAAATGTAATGGATAATATTCTAAGTAGTCTAAGTAATAGTATTAATAGTGACAATAAACGAAATTTACGAAATCGTTTACATCGCCAAAACACTTTAGACAATAGTGATAATGAACTTATATACCTGGTACTGTAACACCATCAACAAGTGAGATAATTTTCCCACTTACTGGATATATTAGAAGGAAGAAATACGCAATACCTAAAAGCACTAGAAGAAATATAGAGTTCTAGAGTTTTTAGGTATTGGGTTTTTTCTTCTTGCTCATCACAACTCATCCATTTAACTAATTAACTTTCTATTTATTAAATTAAAAATTGTTAAATTTTTTTTACTAGATATGTATATCAAATAGTAATGTATGATGGAAGCCTTTGTAAATAACAAACAGATCCAAAAGCTTGTTATTATACTTGATACTGCAACACCAACAGGAGATAATTTTCCCGCTTACTGGATATCTTAGAAGGAAGAAATACGCAATACCTAAAAGCACTAGAAGACATATAGAGTTCTAGAGTTTTTAGGTATTGGGTTTTTTCTTCTTGCTCATCACAACTCATTCATTTAACTAATTAACTTTCTATTTATTAAATTAAAAATTGTTAAATTTTTTTTACTAGATATGTATATCAAATAGTAATGTATGATGGAAGCCTTTGTAAATAACAAACAGATTAAAGAAGTTGTTATTATACTTGATACTGTAACACCGTCAGCATGTGAGATAATTTTCCCGCTTACTGGATATATTAGAAGGAAGAAATACGCAATACCTAAAAGCACTAGAAGAAATATAGAGTTCTAGAGTTTTTAGGTATTGGGTTTTTTCTTCTTGCTCATCACCATTTATCCATTTAACTAAATATAATTGAAATATGTTCATTTTTGGTGCAAACTTTGATGGTCGAAAAACCCTATAAAAACAACCTTTAAGATTTTTTCCGAATTTAGGGGTTCGATCTCCATAGGAAAATGTAAAAATTATTGTCCGCCATCCATTATAGGAATCTTCCTCAATTGAAATGTATTATGTATTAAATTGTTGTTTTAGCATCCATTAATTTACTGAAAATTAATTTATTATAAAAATTATAATGATATTACTTATGACAGTACAGTTTATGATATCTGAATGTTGGTAGCATTGTGTTATTAGATTTGACAGCAAATCTATTTGATGTATTCATGTTTTGTTTAGTTTTATTTATTACAACAAAAACAAAAATCAAACTACAATGAAATTATTTTTATTTAAGAATACCTAACATTAAAATAAAAGATTAATATTATTTCATTGTCATAATGTATTCAAATGTTGATTGAGCGATTTTTTCATCATTATATTTATATCTCATTTTTGTAAATAGAATGTCTACAATGTTAAGAAGAAATTTTATAATCATAATTATTTTCTCATATATATCAATTTGCAATCAATTGTATGAATATTTACAATAATAGCAAGTTGTGTAAGGAGTGGTAGTTTTTGTTTAATTAGGCGCATTTGTTTGTTTCTTTCTTTTGAGAGAGAGAGAGATATTTATATATTTTTGATATTTTATTTCACTATTATTGTCAAAATGTTTCGCCTAAAAAATAAAATTTTTCCAAAGCTAGGCTCAAGAATTGTTTTACTGTTTTTAATAGTATTTATTATTTTAATAGCATTTATTTATTATTAAAGGGATTCAAGTTATATTTAATTAAAAAATGATTAAATAACTGTGATATAATTGAGTGATATATACATTTAATTGTTTAAATTATATAAATGAAAGTGAATGATAATTTTGAATTGATTTAGTTTATGTTTTTAAAAATGACAATGAGATGAATTGCAATGGGGTCGCAGACCTTGGAGATACTTCGTCAAGGAATATGGGCTTCTTTAACAGGAGGCTGGTTCTATGATCCTCATCAAAATGTCTTTTGCAATGCGGTTCATTTATATTTATGGTTGTTTTTTTTATGCACACCCTATATTATATATTTGGTAAGGATTTACTTATATTTTATCATACTATAAGTGTGGTTAGGTTAACATAATATTTTTAATTAAAAAATTATTGCTTTAGGATCATTCCTAAATATAATAATCTATTAAACTCAAGCTATAATTTATATTTTTTATATTTTTTAGTATTTCCCTAATACTCTATTAACATGGAGTTTATATTGTGTTATAACAACTTCTACCGTAACCATTTTAAAGATTCTAAACATGTCTTTACATGCACTTTATGATAAAACACAGACAATGTCTGATTCGAATCTTAAGAAACAAATAAAAAACATGAAGGAGCATAAAGGGTAATATTTTTACTTGTTTTTTGCTTAATTACAATTTGTGAAAATAAATGTCTTATAGCTGAATAAAAGTTTAAAATAAATTACATAAGCTTTGGTTTTTGATTTGATAATCTCTTGTTATTTACAGTGAAGAAGAAGGGGATATTGAAATGAAAATAATTCAATCAGAACTGGCTTCACGTCTAAATATTAAACAGCCTATAGAAGAAAATAGTGGAGCTAATAGTATGATATCAGTTGAGTGCCATGAACCAGTTTCCAGTACAATTGGTAAGTTATTTCGTATTATTTACATTAAGGTTTAATAGTTCAATATTTAAAGACCTCAAAGTTGATGTTCATAGAAAAAATAGTTCAGAATCAAGTGATAGTATCTCAGCATATACATTAGATTTGCAAAATAAAGCGAGTCTAACACATAAAATAGATGCTAAAGGTATGCAAAATAATTGCTTTTTATTAAATAAAAAAAGTAAATCAGAAGAGAAACCATCAGATAATTCATTAGCTTTTGAAGAAATAATAGAACCCAAAAAACAACAATCTAATGAAGATATTGTTTTTCCATTACCCCAAAATGTAATGGATAATACTCTAAGTAATAATATTAATAGTGGCAATAAACGAAATTTACGAAATCGTTTACATCGCCAAAGCAGTTTAGACAATAGTGATATTGAACTTAAAAGATTACGTATTACTTCTTGTCTTCCTGATTTGAATGGTGGTGCCTTATGTCAAAATAAATTAAATTATATAAAGCCAACAAAATTACAAAGGCATCGTAGTTCAGAAAGTAGTGATGACTATCATAGACGAAATACAAGTGTAATTCTTGATTCTGAAGAACAGCAAATAGTTGAAAATATGGGTGATAATTTGCAATCATCTGATTTATATTTAGAAAATCATTATACAAAATCTGATTTAGGTATAGAAATACTCGAAAAAGATAGTAATAAACATTTCTTTATGCAAAATACAAAACCTATGCGTAAAGATTCAAATAGCACCAAATCAGCTATTCAATTACCTATTGCTAGTACAAGTGGTAATAATATACAGAAACGAAGATATTCAAATACAAATGTTAAAAGTATTAATCCACAATTATCGAATGTTAGACGAATTAAGAGTACAGCCCTTGAAGTATCTTGCCAGCAACCTTCAGTCTCAAATTTATCTCCACATCCGAATAGTGCTGAAGCAATCGATGGACAACAAATTAAAAATCCTCAAAGTGCATTGCTTCCACCTCCAAGTAAAAGTCTTGTACGTAATCCACATTTAAATTTATGTCCAAAATTAGGTAATTTTCAAAATAATTTAAATGGAGTTAAAGTTGAACCTGTTTATCCAATTGCTGAAACTACTGATGAAAAAGGTTTGAGTGATGCTTTAATTTTTAACGATGAAATTGATTCGGAAAATGATTTAGATGAAAAAAGAATAGAAAATTGTCAAAGATGTTCAACTACTGAATCTGAATCTGATATTGATAGACAAAGAACACAATCAACAGATTCTGAAACAGATAATAATGGTTCTAGATCACCTCTTTTGCAAAAAAATATTAGAGAAACTTCTGAAAAATTAAAACCTTTAGGTGAAGTAAATAAATATTATAAAAGTTTAGATATTCCTACATCATCAGCACATTTCTCTAGTAATAATATTCGCTCATCGAAAAATAAAAATAATGATAATCCATGTTCTCTAAAAGAGGGGGAACAAGTAAATACTAGTTCTAAGGATATGCTTTTAGAAAAAGATATATCTAAGGTTGACAATGTATGGGTTCATTATAACTCCGAGCTTAATATGATCACAATTGGCGTAGACGATAAACAAATAAATATGAAGGAAGGCACAAATGAACGAAATGAACTAGAAAATTTTCCTCATAATGCAACCAGAGAAGGAAAAGGTTTAGGAGCCATACCGAAAACACGAAAGGAGGATGATTTTAAAGAAGATAATCTTTGTAAAAGAAGTCTTGGAGCCATACCCAAATCAACAAGTCGAATATCTTTATCATTATCTTCAGGAAGTCTAAGTGCTGAAAGTTTTAATAATGAAAAATATGGATCTTATAAAGATCAATGGTTATTTTTAAATGGTTCATCACAAACATCACAAATTTTTCCATCAAATTGTGTGCAAAGTGAAGTAATTTTCAATAACTACTCACGACGACCTTTTTTAGAGACTACAAACTATCGATATCAACCTAAGCTACGTCGAACGTCGGGTACAAGAAGACGAACAAACACTGAAAATAAATCAAATCGTTTAAAAACAAATCCTGAAATTATTCCAACAGGGAAAGAAGATTTTGGCAGTACTGATTTTAAAAACAATGAAAATACTTCGACGCAAGGTATTATTAACGAACCATATTCTTTAGGTAATTCAGTTATATCAGAGCCACATACGACAAGTGCTACTATACTTAATATGGGACCAGTTGAACTCCATGAATCAGCTTATGGTGGATACTGGTGGCGTCGTAGTTTATCAGCAGATAAACAAGAAATACGTACAAAACGAATGTATAAATATAAATTAAGTTTTTTTGGCCCTCGTGAACTTCAAATAGCTATGGATAGATTACAATTGTTAGCTCTTTTTGATCGTGATCTTAATTGGTTACATGTGATTTTAGCTATTATTCTTTCATCAATCGTATGCTTTTTTGGTTCAATTATTTTAAAGTTAGCAATTTATCAAGATGTTTTTGTATTTTTATTTTGCGTAGTTATTGCAGGAAGCCAATATTCTTTATTGAAAAGTGTTCAGCCTGATGCAGCTTCCCCTATTCATGGTTTCAATAAAACAGTTGCCTACTCACGTCCAATTTATTTTTGCTTATGTTCGGGTTTATTAATTATGTTTTATCATCTTAATAATGATTTTATTAACTCAAATGGACTGAAATTAGAAAATAATTTAGTAAAATTTTTTGGATTAACAATTTCAATTAAAAAACTTTTAAATTTATCGACAAAGACATTTTCAACTCTTTTATTATTTTTTCCTGTGTTTTTTAGTTTAGGACTTTTTCCACAAATAAATACATTTTGTATGTATGTTCTTGAACATATTGATATGCATATATTCGGTGGAAGTGCTGCATGTAGTTTACTTGCCTCAGTTTTAAGTACATTAAGATCATTTCTTGCCTTTTTATTGCTTTATGGTCTAGCTTTGGGAAGTTTAGTTGAGCAGAAAGATACTCAACAAATTCTTTTTTCTATATTTTGCGCGATACTCACTGCTATTGCATATCATTTATCAAGATGTGCTAGTGATTTTACACCTGTTTGGATATTAATTAAATCGAATATTGTAACATATCCATATGACGAGGAGGAAATTAATTCATCAAATCAAGACTATAATACTCAAAATAAAAGCACAATAATATCTGAACAAAAAATTGTAAATGAATCACAAGAAATGTGTTATACAAAAGATCATGAAGATAGTATTGTAGAAATGAGAAAAATTTCAAGAAATTTAAATAAAATTGATGTATCACAAATTGAACTTATCGATAGTCCAGACCCATTACCTAAAAAATTACAAAATACTGTACAATTAAGATTTAAAAACGATTTGGTAGTTTCTACTATATTAGCTGTTGGAGTTTTGGCACTACATTCCAGTACTGTATTTACAGTATTACAACCGGATATAAATCGTGTACTATATATTATAGCTGCTGCACTTGGAATCATTTTACATTATATGATTCCACAAATGAGAAAACATTTACCTTGGTTATGTTTTGCACGTCCTATTTTAAAGCAAAGAGAATATGGGAAGTTTGAAGTTTTTGGTGCTGCTGAAATAATGTGGTTTGAAACAGTTTATGTTTGCCTTTGTTTCTTTGAAAGAAATATACTTTATCCGCTAATTTTTATCTCAGCTCTTACAGCTGATTCCATTACAATCGTTAATAAATTTGGAACAACTGTGGGTGCAGCAATAATTTCTATATGTGCATTGAAGTGTAAGATTTTAAGAAATTTTTGTTTGTTTTTATTATTAATGTACTTTTTTACAGGCTTTAGAACTGCATATTCAGATTCGGCAAATCAGTATATAATCTTGATTGCTTCTGTGTTATTATTTCGATTTGATTTTCAATTTGCCAGTGAAACATTCCTGATAGACTATTTTTTTATTTCAATTGTATTCAAAAAATCATGTGAATTTTTACTAAAGGTAAAATTTACAACTTGTATAGTAATGACTATTTTTGATTATTTTCTATACTATTTATTTTCAGTTACAATTTATTGTTACATATATTGCTCCATGGCAAATAACTTGGGGATCAGCATTTCATGCATTTGCTCAACCATTTAGTGTTCCACATTCGGCAATGCTTTTACTTCAAACAGCAATAAGTGCAATTCTTTCTACACCACTTAATCCATTTTTAGGAAGTGCTATATTTTTAACATCATATGTACGTCCAATAAAATTTTGGGAACGAGATTACAATACTCGCCGAATTGATCACTCAAATACGCGTTTAAGTTCACAGTTAGAAAGAGATTTGGGAGCTGATGATAATAATTTAAATAGTATATTTTATGAACATTTAACTCGTTCTTTGCAACATTCATTATGTGGAGATTTGTTACTCGGTAGATGGGGTACGGTAGATCAAGGAGATTGTTTCGGTGAGAAATTATTCTTTAAATTGATTTATTAAATATACTAATTATTTTTCTTTTTCGACTTTAGTACTTGCTTCAGACTATTTGAATTGTTTAGTACATATTATTGAATTGGGAAATGGTCTGTGTACATTTCAAATGCGTGGGCTTGAATTTCGAGGTACATATTGTCAACAGAGAGAAGTAGAAGCAATATCTGAAGGTGTTGAAGAGAATGATGGCTGTTGTTGTTGTTCACCTGGTCACCTACCAGATATGCTAAGTGCTAATGCTATGTTTTCAACAAGATGGTTAGCATGGCAAGTTGTTGCCGCCCAGTATGTACTTGAGGGATATTCAATTTCAGAAAATTTAGCTACTGCAACTTTACAAGTTTTTGAATTTCGAAAAGTTTTAATATCTTATTATGTTAAGGTAATAATATTCAATTGAAATTTCTAACTGTTTAAATATCAAATTCCCTTTAGAGTATTATATATTATGCTATTAAAAATCAGAAGTTAAATGAATGGCTATCATCATCATCGATTCAAGATGCATTAGCAACAACATTAAGTCGCCAATTTGTTGATTTAGATCCTATTTTTAATTATAATTTAGATGAAGACTTTGATTTTAGGGCATTAGGTATAACTAGAAGTAGTTTTTGTTCAGTATACATGAATTGGATACAATTTTGTTATGCTAAGCGAAACGAAGATTCGAATAAGGCGTCACAAAAAAATCGACCTCAAACAAGTGATAATAATGATAGAATATGGTCTAGTAATATGTCATCAACTACAGATACTGCTAGTAATGTTCAAGATAAAGATAGTACGACTGAGAAAGCTAAAAACCAAAGTACTACTAATATAAATGAAAATACAGAAGACTGCAATGAAAATTCAACTTTTTCGCCAATTACAAAAGATTCCTCATTAGTGTCACTATGTTTAGCTCTTGGTTTATTAGCTCGGCGATCTTTAGCTACTGCTAGTCACAGTTCACTTTCTGGAGTTGAATTTTTTTTACATGGGCTACATGCATTATTCAAAGGGGATTTTAGAATTACCTCTCCGCGTGATGAGTGGGTTTTTGCTGATATGGAATTATTACATGATGTTGTAGCACCAGCTGTAAAAATGGCTTTGAAGTTACATCAAGATCATTTTTCTAGTCCTGATGAATATTTAGATCCAATTGTACTATATGAAGCTATTACATCTCATACAAAAGATTTGGTAATTTCTCATGAAGCTGATCCTATGTGGCGAAGTGCTGTACTTAGAGGAGCTCCTAATTTACTAGCTCTTCGTCATGTTATGGAAGATGGATCAGATGAGTACCGTATAATTAGACTTACAAAACGTTTTTTAAGTTTTCGAGTTATTAAACTGAATCGTGAATGTGTTCGTGGATTATGGGCAGGTCAGCAACAGGAGCTTATATATCTTCGAAATCGTAATCCTGAGCGAGGAAGTATACAAAATGCTAAACAAGCCCTAAGAAATATAATTAATTCATCTTGTGATCAACCAATTGGTTATCCAATATATGTGTCACCGTTGACAACATCTTTTGCAGAGACTAATATACATCTCTGTCGTATTATAGGTGGTTCATTTACTTTAGAAACAATACGAAATTTAATATTTGATTGGTGGACGAAAATAAGAAAACGCTGCAATGAAGGATGTAGTAGTGGAAGTGGGGGTATGGACTGTGATATTTCAAATGATGTTCCTGGAATTTATTTTTCACCAGCAGCCGCAAACAATGCTTTATCAGCAACTGTTGGAGCTTTATCTTATGGAAGCCAAATTCTGGCTAGTGCTGGAACTAGGGGAAGCTTAGCAAGTATGAATAAACCTACTAGTTCAACACTTCTAGCTGGAATTTTAAATAGAGAACGTGACAATGATCGAGAGGATAAGCGTGATAAATCATCAAAAAAGTTATCACAATCACGTAATGAACGAGAACGTAGGGCAACACTACCAATAACTTCTACAACTGTTAGCTCTGATTCAAGAGAGTTTGTAGTTAAGGAGGCTATTAGTAGCAGTAATACTGGATTTATACCATTAAATAGCTCTTATGTTAAACAATCAAGCAACATTTTTGGATCATCTGAAAATTTAGGAAAAACTGAAAATAAAGTTATAATAGGTGGAAGTATGAAAATATCAATTGAAGAACCAAGTAATTTTCGAGAAAGTTATGATATTTCCTCAGCAGAGCATATTAATATCGATCATCTAATTGACATTAATAAAAAAGTAGTTATTATCGATACAATGGAGGTTACTTTTTTCTGTTGTTTACATGAAAAACTTAATTAAATAATTTCAATACTTTTAGGTTTATGATTGTTTAGATCTTGGTAGAAGAATAGATGTTATTTGGCCTAGTGAAGAAATGCGTTTAAGAGGTGGTCGTTCATCATGGAAAGAATGGTTACCACAGGAAGGAATGGTGGGTGTAGTTGTACATTATTGGCAACCAAATCATCAAGATCCAAGTTTTCGTTCTAACGTCAATAGAATACTTTATTTGGTAGAAATAAATGGCCATTTTGTTCCTATTGGTCAATGTGGGATAAAAGAATATCAATGTATTGTAAATAACACTGATCTAGTTATTCCAAATATTAGTAGTTATAGTAAAAACGTATTAACTATTAATCATCCTACGCTTTCTTGTCAAACTGATATGGAAAATAATAGTCAATCAAAAAATTGTCAAAATATCGATCATTTAGAGCAAAATGAAAGAATATCAGATGTGATAGAAAATAATAGTACAGTATGTAAAAATCGATATCAAGACCTAAATAATCAAAATGAAAGTAATTCAAACTAAAGTAACAACAACTAAAAATTACAAATACAAATTACAATACAATTTATTTGAAAACAATAAAACTGAATAATTTGTTGTTTTGTTTTTATTTTTATTTTTATTTTCAAGCAAACTTTTTTACAGCAAATTATTTATTTACATGCTCTTGTTATTAAATTAATTTTGAAAATTAAGAAAGTGATCAAATGAAATTGTTTATTTTTTAAAATTATAAAATTTTCCTATTGTATATGTTTAAAATTAGAATGTTTTCCCTGTAAATAAAATATTAAAAGCTATTAACAGTTAAACTAAAATTTCATAGTTCAAATGTAAACTAGAATTTTAGAATAAATTAAATTTTATTTAAGCTTTCATGTTGCCTTAAGATAATTAGACTGATTAATTCTTTTTAAAGGAGTGTGAAGTTATTTTTAATAAAGATTCACTTAAATATGGAGTAAATATTGTAAATATATATATAAATATTGTAATAAGGAGCAATCAGGATATATATATATATATATCTTCATAATTTATGAACATAAAAAATTTGTGAAAACAACAATTATATATCTTGGCAAATAACATGTCAAAGAAAAATAAACTCTAAAGAAGGGACTCCCAAAATTTTTGGAGTTGTGACTCCTTTTGGAACTAACGATAAGATTTTCTGACAGTTCCTTAGTTCAAGAATAATCATGCACAATAAAGAGAAATAAATAAAACTGAACCTTAATTAGTGTATAAAATCGTATATTTTTATATTATAGGTACAATTCCACTTTTAAAAAATGGCGGATACATATTGTTTCCATTTTTAAGTGACAAGAGTCCTATCGTTCATTTTTATAGTATATCCAAAACAAGTTTTTATTGCTTCATTAAACCAATATGAGTGTACTATACTCGCTACATATTGAAGTACTTCCTGACTCAGATAATAAAATACAAACATTTTTCGGTATATAATCTTCAATCTTCCATGATAGCCAGGCATAGAGCGAGCTTGATCAGTATTGCTTATTTTAGTTTTTAAGTTTACAAATGAATACATCGCAATTTTATAGTTACTGCATCATTTACTTATTAATGGGAAAAAATAAATTTTTTTATATGTACTCTTACTCTTATTTGTTTATTTTTAAAATTTATTTATAATATTGCTTTGATGTTTAGAATTGCAGTGAATGCAAATTATGTAAAGGGATCGAAAATATACTTAATTCAACCTAATTTATTATAGTTTTCTTTGATATGATATTTTATATTTATTAAACTATTTAAAATATTAATGTGCATGATGCTATTCTGAAGTTAATTTTAATATTTATATAAAAAAATACCAATTGAATTGCATTTTTTAAATTAAACAATTTAAATTTAATAAATTAAATATTTTTTTCAATGTATTTCTTTTAATATTTATTTTATAGTCTTCGGATAGAAAGATATTTTTTTAATTCCTTAAAAGAGTTTATTTGATTTTAAGTTATTTTCTTTTTTTTCAATTTGTTTATTAAATTTTCAATAATATTTGCATCTACTAAACCTATAAATTTATCCACAACAACTCCATTTCTAAAGGCAATTATAGCTGGTACAGCTTTTACTTCAAATGTTTCAACTAAATCAAGATTTGTATCAACATCGACAACGGCTAAATCGATATCTCCAGAATCACTTAATAACTCTGACATTTTTGGTGTTAGAATTTTGCATGGATCACACCAATTTGCATGAAAATTGACAATAACAGGATTATCACTGTTAACAACCTATAATATTAATTGTAAATTAGATAAAAAAATTTTGTTTTATTGTTTTTATGAATTTACCTTTTGGTCAAATTCGTAATGATCTTTTATTACGAAACTTTTCGTTGTAACACAAGATGAAGAGAGGAATTTTTGACCATAATTTCTAGATATAGTTAAAAACTTTAATAAAATTCTCATATTGCACCTAATTTTTTTATTAACTGTCAAATATATTATTTAATAAACAAATTTCTCTTTTTATTATTAAAATTAAAATTAAAGCTTATATATTATTTTGATCAATTTTCATTATTTATTTAAATATAAAAACATTGCTTTGGTGTGTGTCCCACGTGAAAAGCAATTGAACTTTGACAGCTGACAGTTCTTTAAAGAAATTATGGTTAGAATTTTATAATGAAAGTTTTATTGGTTTTTTTTAGGTTTATACGCGTGAAAATGTAAATAGTAATATTAGAGTAGTATATGTATAACAATAATAACAAGAGAAATATAAAAAAATCCAGGTTAAATTCAATTTCAATAAAACAAATCTATTAAAAAATAATAAGTTAATTTTAAAATTGAAATAAACATTGTATAAAATAAAAATGATTTTTAAAAATTTATTAAAATCTGTCAAAATGACTTATTATTCCAATCAAAGATATATTCATTTGAATTCTTCAGGACTTTATTCTTCAAATTTCTTTCTACGCCAGGTAATAAAGTAATTTTACCAAAGGCACAAACAAAAAAATGAATAAATGTATGTACCTGAAAACCTTAATAATTTTCTTACAATATATTTGTTATTTTAATTAAATCAAAGCTTTAATATTTAGTTTAACTTAACATTGATGTTAAAATCTATACACTACAAAAATTTTCCATTTTAAATATATATTATATATGTACATTTAAAACAATTATTGTTTAATGGTACTGCATGTATTATTAATATGTATCTTATCTTATTCATATGAATATATCTATATTTTAGAATTTTTTGTTTTAGCTTTTTGACAGTGTTAGTTGTACGTACACTTACCTTATAGCAGATACAGTAACCAAAGAAGCAGTCTTAATTGATCCAGTGTTATCTTGTGTAAAACGTGATTTACAAATAATAAAAGATTTAAGTTTGACACTAAAGTATGCAGGTGATTTTTAAACTGAACAAATGCTCTTTGTATAACTTTGTAATGTATTTATATTTGTTTTACAGTAAACACACATTTACATGCTGATCATATTACTGGAACAGGATGTATAAAATCATTAGAACCATTAGTTAAAAGTATTATATCCAAGGAGAGTAAAGCATTAGCTGATAAATATTTAAATGATAATGATTACATATATTTTGGTTCCCATAAATTACATGCAATATTAACACCTGGACATACAAATGGATGTATGTCATTTATCTTATACGAAAAGGGAATTATTTTTACTGGTGATACACTTTTAATAAGAGGATGTGGAAGAACTGATTTTCAGGAAGGTGATCCAAAAAAATTATACGAATCTGTTCATAAGAAAATTTTTATATTACCTGAAAATTTTCGTGTTTATCCTGCTCATGATTATACGTAAATAAAATTATACGTAAGTAATATATTGAATTAATATTAATTAATTTTATTATTATAGGGGTCAGCTTGAAAGTACAATTTATGAGGAAAAAAAATTTAATCCACGATTAACTAAAGATGTTGATACATTTATAAAAATAATGAACAATTTAAATTTACCACCTCCTAAAATGATAGGTAAGTATAATCATTTTGTAAGATTTTACTTAACAAATTTTTATTTTAATAATTTTTTGACGTGCTACTTATTGTTACTTATTAATTGTGTTTGAGAAGAACAACTGTGAACTACTAAAACATAGACATGTTAATTCTGTTGTTTGTTATACTATCTTTATGATAAAATACAAATTCTATGCTTACATTAATTTGATATGAGAAACAGCACTTATTTAAAAATATTAAAAAACTTATTTTTTGTTTTCAGACACAGCTGTACCAGCAAATCTTATTTGTGGCTTATAAAGTATATCTGAAGGGTTTCAAAAAGATTAATATGGAACGATAAATAAACCTATAGCATGTTGAATAAGAATTTATAGATATTTTTCGTAAATTTGAATAATTAAGGCTTAAGGTATTTCTTATTTTATTTTTATAAACACAACTATATAATTTGTAAATACTAAGCAACTTAATCATTATTTTGATCAAAATAAATGTTACGCGGAAATTTTTCCAAATAAAAATATATTACTTGTTTATTTTATTAATAATTTAACGATGAAATTAATATTTTATATTAAAAGTAATCAAATAATTTGAAAATCCTTATACATCTTAATATATTTTTCAATTTTTTTTGTTTAGGTTTGTACGAATTGTACCATTAGTCCTTTAAAAGTTATTAAATCTATTGTTTTCAATTCGATTAATAAATAAGTTCATAAGCTAAATTGAAAGAAGAAATCAAAATCACATCAGTGTAGATTCCATGTAATAATTCATGCGTACTTATGATAAAATTTTCATTAGTGAATGATTTATTATAAGGGCATATAGGAAATTACCATCATAGCTACTTTATCATGCGTAAAGTAGCTACAAGTGTGATTTTTGGGGTAGTTTTAGCAAATAATGTATTATTGTTATCCCTATAAAGCAGAGGTCGGCAAAGCGTGGCTCGCGAGCCACATGCAGCTCTTTCGTCTCTTAAGTGTGGCTCTTCTACAAAATATGATTTGCCATGCGGATACTTAAAGTGCGGTTAAAAGTTCATAGCTCATGTGTAAAAGTCGGTTTTCCTGACTTCAACTTTTTTTTGGACAACTTGCTAAATAGGAAATATAGTGTTGTTATAGTGTAACAAAAATTAGCTTCTTGTGCTTATTTTTTTTCAATTAGTGTTACATTTTTCATCTATATTTCTGCGTCTTTTTATTCATTTAAAAATTTTTTGTAATAAAATTTAATACATTCAATTAACCAAACAACAAACATTACATTAACTGCAGGAAATTTATTTTTCGTAACACATCAATTGTTGTTGTTTTCATCCACAATAGGTATAAACAACGAAAGTGGACGAAAGAGTTGAAAGATGTCATCCTCAGCGAACGTACTTCAATTAGTATTTCTTAATTAAATTAATAAAAATCTGTCTTCTAATATAATGTAGTTAATTTCAAAAAATTTGGCTCTCAAAACAAATTTTAGTGTTTGCTTTTTTGACATTTGGCTCTCTTGGCTAATGAGTTTGCCGACCTCTGCTATAAAGTAAACAAAAATAATTGTCTCTCATTGAAGATGGTTGAAATTCCCTATTGAGAGGTGATTATTTGGTAGTAATATGGAATAATAATGCTGAAGTATTTTTTAAAGAATTAAGAACTAACTAACAATAAGTTTGTACAGGGTAAAAATAAAATATTAAATAATTTTTCAAAAATGAAATTGAATAAATAAATGGGTTAGTGAATCCCTAATATTAATAGTATAAAGCAAACAAAGTTTACTTTTGTAATAACTATGGAGGAAAAAAGAAAGAAAAAATAAACTATTAATATAGATACTTTGTGGAGAAAACACCAATCAGTTGACTCTTTATTCTAAAAAAACAAAAAACAGGGTAGTTCGCACTGGTAGGACAGAAAACTTAAACCCCCAAAATATAATTCTAATTGTATAGAATCTGGAATTCAACATTCAAACCTATTGACTTTGAGTACAGTACTAACGGGCAAAATAAATTAAATCAAAATATAAATTTTATACAACATTCTATATATGCAGCGAACTATAAAATCTTATTAGTACTTTATACATAATATGCTTTAATACCTAAATAACTAAATAGAAAGCATTTCATTATTTAAAATGATGTCGTCCTGTATGCGTATACTATATTGCATTAAATACAAACAATAAAAGAAAAAGAAAAAAAAAAATGGAACCAAAGAAAATAACAAAATAAGAAAAATATAGCTTGAATTATGACGTATATTTTGGATATTAAATAAAATTTATTTTTGATATTTTTTTATAATTAATCAGAAATGAAAAATTCACTTTAAAATATTGTCTGATCTGCACGTTTTAATTTAAATGATATCAAAAAGTCAATTTGTTTACTAAACAATACACAGTAAACAGTACACCCTCTTAATATTTATGTATATTTTTACTTGCATATGATATATTCCTATTTGCTTGTTCTAATAGAACGATTACTTTTATTTTAGAAAAAAAAAAAAATGAAATGACCGCAATAGGCCACTTGAATTATAATATCCTATAAAATTAAGTTTAATGTTCATATAATTTTTTTAAATGAGGGTTTGTTTGAAATGTGAAGAATCTAAAAAATTTTTATATGTACAATGCGCTGGCGCTAACTTTTTCCTATAATATTATATATATATATATATAAATTTATGTATAAAACTGAAAACAGCCAAGTCTTACAACTTAAGAAAAAAAAGCTTTCATATTGCTATCCCCCTGCAAGCGCTAATACTTTTATCGACTGCATTTATATCGTGGGGCTACCTAAAGCAGATATAAATTAGTCGTTGTTTTAGTTTTCAGAAATAAGTACTGTATTCATTTTGGTTATAAAAATTACTAGTGAATAGTAAAATCATGTAAAAAAGGCTTTTCATGTCTTAGAATACTATTTTTGTTTTATAAAGTGTAAGCCATTAACTTTAACTAATCTAAATAATACTGTGCCTGTGTGACTGAGAAACGCAAGAAGTTATAATAAGAACAAACAAGAAAAAAACAACAAAATTTTTTTTTTGTTTTAGTGAAGTGTAGTTCTTTTGCATAACATGTATTTAATCGAATAGTTTAAATATTAGTTATTAATATGGAGTAACCAAAATCAAATACATATTTATATATTCATATATCAAAATAAAAAACAAAAAAAAAACAAACGAAATTTTTTATTTGCGAACATTTTAAAGGAGAAAATCTTTAGCAGGTGTGATTTCAAGATATATAGTTATTGATTTGTTCAGCGAACTGTGAGTTTGAGTGAAAAATGATTTTGTCACCTTTTTACAAACTCGTGCGGGCATGGATTTTTCTGATTCTTGCTTGTACATTTCATATAGTAAAGGTAAGTACTTGATTGCAAAGGCGTAACCCAAAACACTTTAAATTTTTTTAATTAGCATCAATAATTCTTAGTAGGTCTTCAGCGTTTATAATTTAAAAGACGTAATTTAATTATTTTAACATAAAATTTTGTTGTTCTTTTTGTTATTTTATTCTTTTCATGTTAAATAATCAAAGGGCGTATATATTATTTTATATTAAATAAATTCTAAATATTAAAGTTTACATATGTGTATAAAAGAATTTCTAATTTACTATTTTTAAAGATTTTAATTATTAATAAAATTTATATAAATGATAAACTTAGTAAAACTATTAAATTCCATTTGTTTACATTTATTTTATTGTCCATAGTTACTTAATTGTTTAAATAGTACTTCATTTAACGACAAATTATTTATAATTATATGAAAATTGATTTTTTAATGAAAAATAAAAATTATAAAATTCTGCTTATCAATTAAAGTAGGGTGTTGGTTTTTGTTTTCTTTTTCAATTTACGGAGAATTTTATTTTATTTTTTTTTAAAGAGAACTAAAGAAAAATGCATATATACATATATACATAATATAAGTATGTTCTTAAAGTGCTTAAGATTTATTAATTTAACACTATTTTTGATAAAATTTAACAAAGTTTTATAATAAAAATAAGATGTAAAAATCAAGCAAAAACGTTATTTAATATCAGTCATCCTTTATAGTTGAAATATAAAAAAACCGAGAAAAAGTGAATTTCATAATCCGTAAGTGCTTAATTGCCTATAAATGACAGATTTTCTTCTTTCTTAATTTTTTTTATTCAATAAAAAACTAAATCTAACTAAAATTCTAGCTAAAATCCTTTTTTACTACTTTTGGCTTACTTATTAACTGTTATGTGTAAATAATTCTAACAATTTCGATTGGTTTTTCATTGTTTCCTGATTTAAAGTTATCCGAGGATAGTTCTTTCTTTTTAACTTTCAAACTAATAATTCCATAAAAGTCAATATTGTAATTATATAATTATCCTTCTATAATCATTTAATCACATAATTTTTTTTTCTATTATTAATTTTATAGTAAATGATTATAAATATAAATTTATAATTTTGATATATGTATCTAATTTTTTAAGATATTTATTTTTATAACAATTGAATTAAAACAATAAATTTTTAACTTGAAATTAAATTGTAAAACTGTAAAAAAAATTTTGTTCTTAAAAATTTTACATATTTTCAATTTGTATAATTTTAGGCATTTTATTCTTTTTGTGAGTTAATAGAAAGGATTAATGTTATTTATTGTTTGATTAAATAAAAATTTGGAATGTTGTATTTTAAAGACGACTAACAATAGCTTAAATATTAAGTGGAATAAATGGAAAAATGTTAATGACTGTTTCGTATATATGTATATATATTTGATTTATTTAAAATAAATCTTTAAAGCACTTGTAGTATGAGGCAAAGCTAACAAAAAAAGAGGAAACGATTTAAAGAAATATCCTTATTTGTCTAATTTAATTTTTGATTTTTCAAATATTAAAGTATGTAATTTAACATTTAAATAAAAGCTTTCTTTTGAAAAGAATAAGTTTCCAATGAATTTATTTAAAAGGAATCATACATACACAAAAGTCAAAAGCTTTCCAAATTTTTGATTTGTTCTTCTTTCTTTCTTTTTTTACAAGAGAATATATTTTACCGAAAAAAAAGAGAATTTATTGTTATTGCAATACAAGAAAAAAAAAATTTCCACGATCGTTTGCATATGCTTAAAAGTTTTGTATAAAAATTTAAAAAGAACAAAAGAATTTTACTTTTTAAGCCTATTTGAAGTTTATATTATATTAAATCTTTTTAAATATTGAAACAAATGAAAAATTTTAAAATTTCTTGTATTAGGTAATTTTTGAAGTATCATTATTTAATAAAATAAATTAAGAAAAGAAAAAAACAAAATAAAAGTCATCGATATGCCTTTCGGAAAAATCAATATTTTTAGTATTCCATAGGAGAATCATGACATGTTGAAAGTTTATGTTTTCATGCTGTGTCCCTTTCTATTGATTATTTGTTCTCCTAAAACACAAGTATATATGTACATATATATATATATATAAGGCTCCAATTTGGCTATCTGCATTCAACTTGATGACGTAAGATTTATGTGTGGGGTGACTCACTAAATATAAAGAGGACTAATATTTTAGAATAAATTTAGTCCTTGAAAGCGATATAAAATATTACTTTGATTCTTTTTTATTTAACTTTTCTTAGTCGTTATATATTTACAAATGCATATAAAATATATTTATACAACGGTATTGTAAATAAAAGGAGAATTAATACAACATATATAAATATATTTATAATATATGAAATCGATATATATACATCTGTATATGTATATTCATGTATTTATACTACATATCAATACAAAATGTATTAAAAAAATATTGTATTATATGTATGCTTAATACCAATTATTGAGAGTAATTGCGGCTGACATGTTTTTATTCAATATCCCACTACTTTCCAATCAATAAACTAAGCTCAGTTCATTTTTGTTTTTCATGAAAATATCAAATTATTATTATTTAGATACAAAAATTGCAATTCTGTTTATTTTAATTGTAAAATTACACGTTCGATAGTAAAAATATCAAATCAAGAGGCAAATGTTTAGGGTAGCTTTGATAATTTTGTTCAAAGAAAAATTCTATGGACTTGGTAGACATTTCACATAGATGATAGAGTAGGAGCGGCGATAAGGGTAATTAATTTTCTTTGTAGTCTTCTTCTTTGTAGTCAAGCCTTTTATTTTAAGTACGCAAAATCACATACAAATCCTATTTCTTTAACAGAAAACATTGATTTGTATAGCTGAAAATTTAAATAGTTAGTTTGGTTAAGTTTGAGAAATATTTTAGGGGTAAAATATATGATTGAAGGCCATTATAGAGAAGAAGAGTTTAACAATTAAAGGAAAAAGAAGCTTTAAAATTTTTTTTTACCCAAAATTTCGATGTTTTAATTTGAATTTACTCGTTAAGTTTATTTATTTTATATCAATTTAAAAAAAGACTATAATATTTATATTAAGGGGCACAACTTGTGGGATATTTTCAAAATTTTGATTTTTTTTTTCATTTTTCGATAATTTGTAACTTTCTAAATAACATATCAATATTCCAAGTGAATATTTCAAAAATTTTGACTAGTTACATCCTTCTAAAAAGATGCTGCGCCTCTTTTAGAAAGGGACGCTACTTATCTTTAAATGCGTTTTTCTCAAAACTACGTTTGTCAAAACAGCTGCAGCTGTAACTTGTTAACAAATCATTCGATCGGTTTGATTCTTATTTTACCCTATTTTTTATTTGTCGCTACATGCATTGAACCACCAGTTTTACGATTACATAAAAAATATAATTTTGCTAAGCAAAAAGCCACCAGATTTTTTAGCAAAATTTTAACTTTTTCATTCAAAAATATGCCATTTCGTCACATTTTACTTTTTCTTCAAAACCGAGGTTTATTGTATGGGAAATATTATCAGTTTTCAGGCACTCTGAAGGCTAGAATCACTGCAGCGGTGGGTGTACTTTTTATTTTTGAAGCCTCAGGAGATGGTGGATAACTTCCAGAAAAATTAATATTTTTACTTCAAAAAATTACATTGTATAATTTATTTATGCAAAAATATATGGGCAAATTTTAAAACATCCGGTGCAGTAGTTTTTTTCAAAAAAAAAATAAACAAACATTACTCTTTTTTTAAAAACGTCAAACTAGTTGTGCCCCTTAAAATATAAATATAAGTGTGTAAGTGTAGGAATTATTAATTATAGGAAAATTTTTATATTTTATATTTTAAGCTCGCAGGAACATAAGATAAAACTTTAACAGTAGAAACTAGATAAATTGAGCAATATATAGCCTTCTAGCTAGTTTTAGCAAAAATAATATCTATTAGAAATATAACCAAAACATAAAAAATTTCAAATTCTGCTACAAAGTTGAAAGGAAATCAACCTATCTAGTCTCCTAAATGCTTAGGGGACTAACATGTTTGACAACTTGCTCACAAAACGCCCATTACCATATTCTTTAAATGGTATTGGAGAGCCATTAGACGATTTCGCAAATATAGTGAATAGTCCCCTTTTAGCTTGATGTACACGAGAGGGGCTGCCTCTGTTTGCATAGATCAGAAAAGTAAAAACCATGCTAGACTTTCGAAATTTTTGTAACTTTCCATTTGGAAAGTTATTTAACTGCATCATAAGTTCTCGTTTGATACCTTACAAATACAATATATGTTTACGAATCCAAGTGTAGAGTGGTATGATTTATATTGTTGTTTTATTACACATCTTTTGCTGAATTTGACATGGCAGATGACCTCGTATGCACTTGTAATGCGAAAAATTTAATGTTATAGAGAGCGAAACACATTCTCTTTGACCTAATGCAACAAGTGGTAAAAGCTTTGGCAAGAGATCTCGGAATGGATTATTCAACATATCACGTCTATCAGGGAAAACAACTACCACTAATACTCCAAACAGTTTTTATTTTCTGCTAAAACTAAGTAAGTATTTAGCAGTTAGATGAATTAAATGAGAAAAATTAAATTGATTGAATTTTTTCAAAATCCTTTTTGTCACAAGAAAAACTAATTTTTTGGGTCCTTGATGGAAATGAAAAATATGAAAAAACTTTGAAACTATGAAAAACTTTTTTTTAAAATTTGATTACATGAATTTTAAGGATGGCTAAATACTACTTATTCTCTAAAAATGAACAATCTTCTTTTTTCAAAAGCTTTTAATAAGCTATACCATGTCAAACAATTTTAATTAATGAAAACATCAGTTTTTCGATTGAGTTTGGAATAAATTTGCTTATTTAGAAAAACAAAAACTAAAACGCCAAACCCTTTGTTTATTTCATCGAAATCCATACAAAATTTTTTTGTTGATTTGTTTTTTATGCTTTATAGCGAAAAATTGAATTAGATCACTATTTTTTTAAATTTTAAATTTAAAATTTTTCCTTATTCAAAAACAGAAAAAAAAAATTATGTTATACAATTTAATATTAATAAAAATTAATATTTTCTTTAATTTTTTAAGGCGGCATCTCCACGCTG
This sequence comes from Acrocera orbiculus, assembly GCA_947359355.1. Taxonomy (NCBI): domain Eukaryota; kingdom Metazoa; phylum Arthropoda; class Insecta; order Diptera; family Acroceridae; genus Acrocera; species Acrocera orbiculus. The sequence continues at coordinate 16,784,411 of OX375759.1, forward strand.
GGAGCCACAAATAGCTGTTTTATGTGAGGCTGGACAAACGTATCATCCACAATATTTATCAGAAGAAGGACGCTGGGCAACAGACTTAAATATAAAAGTTCCAGCTTCATCATGTCTGCGAGATAAAATGGATTTACTTGACCATTGTAAAAAGGTAATTAAAAGAGTAGTTGTTTGTGAAACGGAGAAATTGAGAGTGTTTTGTTTGATTTGAAATAATTAATGGATCAACAGAATTATTTATAATAAGTTTAAAAAGGTGTTGTTGATTATTTACTTATAGTACTTGAACATAAAATACTTAAAAAGTTTATTAGTTGTTAAGCTTATTATTAAAACTATCTTTTTGTATCCTTTATGTTCCAATGGTTCATTAAAGTTTGACAAGCCAAAGTTGAATGTAAAATGAGAAAATTAAAAATTAATAATAATTATATATAAAATTGAAGCAAGGCACAAAGTTAAGGAAGGAAGTTAGGAAGTTAATTAAATATATTTAATAATATTTAAATATATTATTAAATATATTTAATTCTCTTTTATCACAAAGTTTTTTTTCGCTCTATTTATCGTTAATATTTTAATATGTATATATATATTATCTGTTTTTTTTGAAGAAATATTTTTAAAAGTTGGAATAAATGTTTAATTAAAGGACATTTTCATGAAATTCTGAGGTGATTTCAAGAGTTTTTCTTCTTGATTTTTTGTACTTGTTATATATTTTTTTTATATAGAAAAGGTGCAGAAAAAGCATTTAATATTGGCTTTCGTTCAGATTATGTGACACTTATTTCTTAAGCTTTTTTTATTTTTGTATTTAGTACAAATATTGACTAGCTGTTGTATGATCAACATCTGTTTCTTTCAACATTGTTCCTTTGTGATACTAATCTTAGTTGGTTATTCTAATTAAAGGGTCCCGATGGTATTTAAGGTATTTTAGGTAGTTTTTTTTTGTAATAAAAAAAAATGAAAAACGATATTGAAATTGTTTAGGCTTATTATGAGGTCCTTTTTTTATGCAAAAAATTATTTTCTAAATTTAAAAAAAATTTTAATTAAAATTTTAAAAATGGTCCTAAATTTGAGTCTTTCGAGCAATTGGACCTGGATGATGTCGATTTTGGCTCTTCTATTTATATGAAAAATAAAAAACCAAAAAATTATTAATCAGTATGAGTGTAGTTATGATTGGAACTACAAGGAAGAAAAAAAATTAAAAATTGATGAAATGGCGCATTTTGAAAAAAAAAATATCCCAAAACCGCGGTATTTTCACGGGTTATTTAATTTAAGAAACACGAAATCATTGAAATAAAAGAATGGTTCTAGTCTCATTGATGTTGTAAATGACATATTAAAATTTCATGTAATTACTTGAAATTACATTACATTACTTAATTAAGTTTACTAGTTTTTTTTTCGACTACTGCTGTGAATTGTCCTGTGTACCCACTCTAAGGAGCTGCATATGGTTCTAGGGTTGGAGAGTTCCAATCGTTGGTATATCTACATACATTTTTTTATAAATGAAACATTTTGTAATTTTCAACAAAAAATTACATTTACTTAAGAAACACACAAGGAAGGATTAGGATTAACAATCAGCAACATATTTTATGTTATAGGGCTCAAATAAAAAAATTTCAGATCGAAAGTAGGTCATTCCGAAAGTTATTTCGTTTTTTTGGTAGAAATGAAACATGACTTTTTAGAGTGTATAAACATTTTATTTAATTTGTATATATTCTCCATTTTGGTCCAAAACCTCTTGCAATTTTTGGACCGGAAGTTTGATTATACATTCATAAAAACTCTGATTTTTGCTAGCAAAAAACTTGTCCAAATGATATTTGATGCCCTGACTTGAAGTGAAGTTCTTCCCATCCAAAAAATTTGACAGAGATCGGAAAAAGTAATATTCCGAAAGTGCTAAATCTAGGGAATATGGTGTGTGTGGTAGAACATCCCATTCACATTTCTATAAAAGCTTATGGTGAGTTATTAAACTTGTATGAGGTCCTCGCATTATCGTGGTGGCACCATTCGATTTGTGCCACCACGATCACAGTACACTTCATAATTAACCAGTTAATTGTCGAATTTATTTTTAAAAACCCCTCACAGTGTGCGGAATTAAAATTAAGCGATGACGTGTTTTCACGACGAATACAGGGCAAAATGATCCTGTTCCAAATTTTATAAAAAACGAAAAACTACATTTTTATTTAAGAGAAACTTAACAATTTATTTCTGCAAAAGTTATTGTTATTATAAACTTAAAAATTTGCAAAAAATCAAACAAAATTTTTAAAAAAGAAGCCTTACCATATTAACTGTCAAAATATACAATGATTATGCGATTTAAGTGTGAAATTAGTTGTGACAAAATACAATTAAGTCCTCCATTGGGAAAAAACGAAATGATTTTCAGAATGACCCAATATAATGCCTGCAAAAAAAACTAGGATTATATTTTTTTGCAAGAAATATTATGGATTAAAGCATTGTAAAATTTACAAAATTTGATTTTATTTTTTGTTACTAAGATTACTTTTTTACAAGTAAAAAAAAAGAAGATATATTTAATTATTTTAAATATAAAGTAAATGAGATTTGTATTTAAAATATAATTTTGCAGGTTTATCCAAATCGAGATATAACAAATATTGTAGAATCTTCACATTATCAAAAAATTGGAGGATGGTGTCGTCAAGGTGCTATTAATTCCGCTAAATGCAAAGGAGCCCAAAGATGGATAAAATCTTTTAGATGTCTGGGTATGTAATTTAAGTATATAGTCAAATTTTTTGTTTTGTCGTTATAAGAATAAGGAAGAATATTCTAGTTAGCGTGATTGAGACGTCATTACCCTTATGCTAATCCTAAATTATTTCCAGCATAATTAAGGGAAGGATAAAGAAGGGGTTATCATCCGTTTCCAAAGACGTCATTGGGAAAACTGTGTAAATATTTTCTAATAAAAAAATTATAGAATGTTGATAAAGTCATGCTTAATAATGTACAAAATTTTACTTCGAAATTTCAAAGTTCACTTAAAAACCCTTGATCAAGTAAGACTTTAGAATTCAATAAACACGATCTTAAACTATATAGTAGACATGCTTAAAAATGCTTATAAAACATCCAAGAAGATTGCAAAGCATAATCCTTTGGTTTTTATTTTTTTTTATAAGATGTCATCAGTACAATGCCCTTAGTAACTGTAAAATGGTCATTTTGGCCGCAAAATTGGGAAAATAGTAGGAAATTTTTTTAATATCAATTGTTATTGAATTCGCCAATAAAAGACCACTCCAATTAGATTTTTCACAAATTTATGAATCCTGATAATTCCATTCTCTTTTCATGCATCTAGAGTGTAACTCAAACAAATAAAACTTTTTGTTAAAATATTTAACCAAACCTTTACTTTGTAGGGTTTTATGAATTTTAGTTGCAATTAAATCAAACTACGTTACTTTTTTAGTCCTTGAAAGTAGTTGGCGTAAGGAAAACTAGTTAAATTTCATCATAATATTTATTGATAGTTAAAAACAGAATCATGGAGTCATTATTTAAATGAAATCTTGTTTCAAGATGTTTGGCAAATGTATTAGCTTTGTCAATATTACTATGTGTCTGGTGATACTTGTACAACAGCAAGAATTTTATTAATTCTTAACGATTACTAATTTTATTATTTGATTGACAGTTAACAAAATAAAATACTGTCTAATAAGATTGATTTTAAATTGATGCAGCCTAAATTTCTAATAATATATAAAAATAATTTTAGAAGGCCCCTTCCAATCAGACGCTTTACTAGTACCTGAAGGATGTTTATTTGATCATATTCATAATGCCTCAAGATGTTGGCCATTTATTAGATGGAATCAAACAGGAGCAGCTGCTTGCCAAGAACGTGGTATGCAAATGAGAAGTTTTGCTATGCTTTTACCTTGTGGAATTTCATTATTTTCTGGAGTTGAATTTGTTTGCTGTCCTAAGCATTTTAAAGGTAAAATTTATAAATATATTAAATATATTTAATTTTTAATTATGTCTTTGATTTATTTAAAACAATTAAACAACCGTTAAGAAAATATTTATATAGATTATTAAAATATTAAATGTTAGCATTAAAATTTTTTTCAGAAGCTGTAAAGGTGAAGAAAACCGATTTACCTGTATTGGTTTCAGAAGAAGTTATTCAATCATTAGAAAATGAAGACTCTGAAGATAATTCACAGGATAATGATGATGAAGATGACGATATTACTAATGATGATGAAGAAATGATGGCTGATGAAGGCTTAGAAAATAGAGAAGGTGAAGATGAGAATGACGATGACTATAGCTCTGATGAAAGCTTTAATAATAATCGTAATTCAGATGATATGGATATATGGGATAAGATTCAAAAACAACAGGCTCATAATAGTACAAGTAGTATAATGCCTTCATCATCTACTAAGTTGCCTAGTACAACAGTTAAAAATATTGAAACTTCGATTCCTTCAACAACAAATCAACCTACTGTTGATCCTTATTTTACCCATTTTGATCCTCGTTTGGAACATCAGAGCTACAAAGTAAGTCACAAAGTAAGGTGATCTTTTTTGAAAAATTCTTATTAAATATTCTAAAAGGAAGCTCAACAGCGTCTCGAAGAAACACACCGTGAAAAAGTGACTCGAGTTATGAAAGATTGGTCTGATCTTGAAGAAAAATACCAAGATATGCGACTTGCAGATCCTAAAGCAGCACAAAGCTTTAAACAAATAATGACAGCTAGATTTCAAGTATGATATTAATAAAATAATTAATAAACATTTTGATATAATTATTTGTTTTTTTAAATTATATTGTTATTTTATTTGATTATTTTTAAGACATCTGTTCAAGCTTTGGAAGAGGAAGGCAATGCAGAAAAACATCAACTAGCAGCAATGCATCAACAGCGTGTTTTAGCTCATATAAATCAAAGAAAACGTGAAGCAATGACATGTTTCACTCAGGCTTTAAGTGAACAACCACCAAATGTAATTGAAATAAATTTTGAGTTATAATATTTGAATTTAATACAAAAAAACAATTTTTTTTCTTTTATATTTTAGATACATACTGTTGGTAATTGTCTAAAGAAACTTTTACGTGCGTTACATAAAGATAGAGCCCATGCTCTGGCACATTATCGCCATCTTTTAAATTCCGGTGGTTCAGGTGGTCTTGAAGCAGCTGCATCAGAACGTCCACGTACACTTGAACGTTTAATTGATATTGATAAAGCAGTAAATCAATCTATGACTATGCTTAAACGCTATCCAGATCTCGCTTCAAAATTATCACCATTAATGAGTGATTATATGCAAGCTTTACGTAGTAAAGACGATATACCTGGTTCAGAATTAAGAATGAGTGAAGAAGCTGAAGCTAATATTCTTAATAAATATCATAATGAAGTAGAAAGAAAAATAACTGAAAAAGAAAGACAAAGATTAGCTCAAAAACAAAAAAAAGAACAAAGAGCAATTGAAAGAGAAGAATTACGTGAAGAAAAATTAAGGCTTGAAGCTAAGAAATTGGAAGTTTTAGTTAATGAAGAAGAAGGAAAAGAGGTAGTACAAAAACCAACAAAAGAAACAACTCCAGAACTAGAAATTGAAAAAGAAACTACAAAAGGAATATACAGTTATTTGACAACAAGGTAATACTATTTTTAAAACTATAATTTAATATATTTTTTGATATTCACGCGTTAACTTAGTATAAAGTTAACATTAAATCGTTTGCAGATTAGCGTTATATGTATATGAAATAAATATACGCCATAGGGTATGCAATCGAAATAAGTTTATTATGTATTCTGTACCTGCGACTATCTTATGTCAAAAATCCAAATCTAGTACATTTTTTACATGTAGTACAATTCACGCAAATTTCTTGTTTTCATCACTATCCTTACTGCGTTTGTTTTAATATTTAGAACCATAAAGTCCACATATTTTCTTAGATTTAATGCTTAGCTCTAGGTATTTTTCTAAAACTGCAAGTCATTCAAGTGTATTTTACGATCAGCGAAAACAATTTCATCTATAATATTTATGTTTTCTCTGCTAAGTTGTTCATTTTGATTATTAGAATGCTGAACATCATTTGTATGATCACGTTTAATCTATTTCCAACAGGAGAAATGGAATGCTCTTCCTAGGTGAGTAGTCAAAACAGCATTCCAAAGTACCTTACAGGGAATGCCAAGTAGAAATTCTCATATATTCAATATAAGTAAAAGCTTTTTTATGTCACTCTCTATTTGAGTTGCGATATACTTTAGTATGGAATGCCGCGTTGTATTTCATTCTAAAGGTAAAGTTTTCCTACTGCCTTCCCTTCTGTAAAGTATATATAGATTTTTCAAATATTCAATACATGCGTTTTCCATATTAAAAGTTACACACACACATGTAAATCTTATTACGCTCGTTTTTATTGCGGGTTTCTCTCCAATGAAGTCGTAATGTTAAATGAAGGATGTAGGAAACGTGGTTTGTACTGAAAGTGGAAACGAGGACCAAATTTACCGCTGTTGACTAAGTTTTAAATTTTTTGCATAATTTAGGGCTTAAGTATATTTAAAAAATCCTTTATAAAGTCTAATTATATGTAATTATTCAATAGAGATTATATAAAAATTTTTTCAGTTCTAAAATCTTACCGACAATAGCACCAACTGTTGATGATGCAGCCGTACAAAGAGCAGTAGAAGAAGTTGCTGCTGCTGTGGCTCATCAAGAGGCTGAACCTAGAATGCAACATGCAATGGCACATGATTTAGGCCATGGAGAGGCTGTAAGTATATTTTAAATATATAAATATATATATATATGATATTTATGTAATCAAATTATTTAATTAATACAGAGTTATTCTGTACGACGAGAAATTTATGATTCAACAGGACGTGAAAGCCGGAATGCATATTTTACTTTAGCTTTCGCTGGTATTGCATTAATGGCAACAGTTTTTGTAGGAGTAGCTGTTGCTAAATGGAAGGCATCTAGGTCACCACATGCACAAGGATTTATTGAAGTTGATCAGGTAAAATATATTTTTTAATAATTTCTATTTAATATCATGATAACAGTAAATAATATTGTTTTTATTATTTTCTTTTTATTTTTGATATATTCAGACTGTAGGTTTGTCAGTTACTCCTGAAGAAAGACATGTAGCTAATATGCAAATAAATGGCTACGAAAATCCAACGTACAAATATTTTGAAGTTAAAGAATAAAAATAAAATGTTAATTCGATCTTAGTCTTGTCCATGTGTTGAAGTAAGTTTTTATGTTTTCACTTTGAGAAACATTTACTATTTAAGTACTAAGTTATGATTAACTATTATAGAAGCTAATGGCAGTATATTAGTAATTGCAATATTATTTTGCTGAAAAAAAAAAATAAAATAAAAAACAATAAAACTCAAATCTAAAATTCACGCAAACAAATACCAATAAAAAAACACACTTAGGAGTTGTTTCAGTAATAGATCAAAACTAATTTTTAAGTAATTAAAATATCTTGTAGGATTCTCCTTCCCTTTCTAGTATATGTTAAAATTAAAATATAAGCAGTTTTTCTCTGACCTTTTTGATTTTAAATCTATTTTTTCGCTGGTTTTGATAGAACATAATTATCTTTATGTGCAATTCATTATAAAAACATAAAAGCAAGAGCCGTAGTATTGGAGCTTAGCCAGTTAGTTTCTTTTTCTTTTTTGTTTTTTTGAAAATTATGTATTCACTCTGCGTATATATAATTATTTATATATTTTAATTTTTTATAAGCCTAAAGAACATTTGAAGGTAATTCAAAATTTGGATTTTCTTTATTTTTGGTCTTTTTTTTTTGTTGAACGGAATTCTAAAAATCTCTCTCCTAGTCATATAAAAGCCTAAAAATAGTTATTATATAATCCTTGCTTGTGCCATACTTCTAAAAAAACACATACAAAAATAATAACATAATAATAAAATCAAAAAGCTAAGCGATTCAAATATATTGAAATTATAATTAAAGCTTAAGCAGAAAATTTATGTTTCTGATATTAATATAAAACTTTTTTATAATAATATTAAACTATGAAAATTATTTAAGCAATCTATTTTTATTTATATATTTATTTATTAAATTTTAAGAACTTCTTTTAGAAAATATTTGTTTTAAAATTGGCTCAAAGAGAAAAGAAATAAAAATTAAATATCTATTTAAAAATTCCATTTATAATATATAAGTTTTATTTATAAGTATAATTATATTTATGCAAATCATATTAAGTTTTTCATTATCTAAATATTTTTAATATAATAATTTATTTTTTTTGTGATCATTTTAAATAATATTTTGAACAATTTTCTTTATTCTTTGTTCGAAATTCTTACAATAATTGTATATTAACTAAGATAAAAACAATACTCATTTGGCTATCCTAAAATTAAATATTTAAGAAAAAACAAAAAACTATTAAATTTTTGAAATTTCATAAAAAATAAACAATATTCTGTATTATATTGATGCAAACTTTAAAATAAAAACAAAAACTAGTTTGATAATTGAATGTAAATTTATCTAGTTATTTAATAGTATTTAACTATTATAAACAACAGTTTTATTTTTTGTTTTTGAAATTTATGGCTCTTTTCTATAAATTTGAGAAGATAAGAAGATAAATCTAAAATTAAATAAATATTAGAAAAGGCAATAAAATTTTAAACTAAGATCCAAAACTAAGGCTAATGCTTAATGGATGAGAATATAATAAACATTGATGTTGATCTTTGAAAATTTGTATTTATGTTTACAAAAAAAAAAAATAATAATAACAATAATAATAATAATAATTAGAAAAAAGTAAAATTATTTTACATTTAGTTTTTTCGTTTTCTTCCCTACAATACATCACACTATTTCCTCCAATTAAAATTTCATCTTGTGAAATTAATAATTACTATTGGAAGTTTTTTTTAAGCTAATTAGATTTTAATTTATTACAAATATTATTTTAGTTATAGTTATACATAAAAATTATGTACTTTTCTTGTATATTTGAATATTTGAAAAAAACCAAAAATTAAATAATACTTGTTCAAAATATCGAGAAGAATATTTACCATTCATATATATGTATAAAAAATTTAACTAGTAATTTTTTTCGTTTTTAAATTTTATTTATTAACTATGAATATCAACTCTGTACAATTTTTAATCATTAAAATTAGATTGCCATTAGTTATCAAGGATAATGATATTATATTTAATATTAATTAATTATATTAAAACTAAAGAATAGTAATTTAATAAATTTTTATTTTGTTTTTTATTTATAACTAAAGGGAACTTATTTTTAAAGTGATTTTTTGTTTTTAATTTCGATTATAACAACAACTAAAGCACTTATTAGGTTAAGAAATCATTAATGTTGTAATTTAAGATTTATATAAAGAAAAAAAAAATTAACAACCAACTACAAACGTCCTTTAGAAAAAAAGCTTATGCAATGTGTATGCATATATATATATATATATATATATATATATATATATATATATATATATATATATATATAATATATATATTATATAATTTTTATTGATAATACAAATTATAGAAAGGTATATATTAGCACAATGTCTTTGTCTTATTTAGGCAAATATTATTCAAATTTAAAATAAAATTTAGGTTTATTTTTAGAATTTATGCCATAACTAGTGACATTAATTTAGCTTAAGGTTAATTTTTATTATTTTTTTATAATTGTAAAAGTTATAAATATTACTCTTACTGTTCTTTTTTTTATAGATATTTTAATATCTCAAAACAACTCGTAAGAACCACAGGGTATATGCTAAACAAAAGAAAAAAACAAAAAAAAAAACTAACAAAAAAGTCAATCATAATTTTTTAACTTTTTTATATTTTTCTAGGTTTTATCTGACAAATCATTTTACATTTTCTTATGTGTTGTATTCTCTGCTTTAATAATAATCTAGAAAGAAAACATTACAAGAGCAAGAGGCTTCTTTGATTCAAAAAAAGGAAAAAAATATATACAACAAAAAATATACAAAAAAAAAAAAAATAAATAAATAATAAATAAATAGATTAAGGGCTCCAATTAATTTATTGGCTTTTATTTTATTAATGACTGTTACCTTTAAGGTCAGAGCAAATATAAGAAATGTAATGTTATTTAAATATAACAGTTATCTTAAGAAAAACATCTAAATTGAGTTTTTATAATTTTCATATAATATTTATTATTGATATTGAAACCATTTTTTGACTTTCATTAATAACTCCTTTTGAATTATATTTAGTTTATAATTACTGTTAGTTGTATCTCAGTTATGCATTTCTGTGGCTCTTTTTGATTTAATAAAAAAGAAAGAAAAGTAAACAAAAACTTTATTAATATATTTATTTTCATTTTTGTTGTTTCCTATTGTCTACTCCCAATGAATGAGAGCAAAAATTTTTTAAAGTAAAAATCCAATAGCATCCATAGTGGCGTTAGCACTCGCCTCTCAATTATGTTGTTGTTATGTTCGTCCCCCCAATGCTTGGCGTCATTTCATCATCAGTTGTAAAAGTTGCGTTGAGTTTGAGTACATGTGACTCTGAGCGTGTTGACGATTTTTGAGAATAATTTTGACTTCTTTCTGTTCAATCGAATCAAAAACCCACTGAGAGGAACGCGTTTTCAGCAGTCAAAAGGAAAAATTGAAGATAGATACCTAACATCGAGATTAAAAAATGGTTCGAGGACTGGATCAAACGTTGGCATAAGTGCGTTGGAATTGGAATCAACGGGAAATACTTTGTAGAGGACAATATCGATTTGTAACAATATGGTATTGTTTTTTTTCCTTAGCTTTGCAAACTCAATTAATTTAGCTTTTTCTGTATTATCAAAAATTAAATCACGCATATAGTATTAATTTTTCAATTAATTACATGATTTAAACCATAAATTTTTTTCTAAACAAAATGTCTTAGACTTAAAATTAATATAACTTGGGCACCTTGCGTTATTGAACAATGAAAGTTCATATAGCGGAGATTCATATTTTTCTGAATATTCTCTCAGTTGATGTCTTGGAAAACTGCTCTTACGAAAGGAACTATCTGTTTTAGGACATCTAAATTACATATCTTTACATATCATATTAAAGATAACAACAAATCAATGATTCAGTGTAGTGTTTGGTGTTACAAAATGAAATAAAAAGGAGTCTTTATTTTTTATCTAACATCCCACTTTGGTATAAAATTCGCAAAAGATTAGTAAACAGAAAATATAAACTATTGAAAACGACTAATATGATGAGTAATGAATCAATTAAAGGAAGTAATCACAAAAAATATCCACATATGAAGAAGAAAAACGTTCTCAAAATGGAAGAAGCTCTTTTCAATTTGGATAAAAGATTGCAATGATAAACGGATTCCTTTAGATAAACTATCAGGCAGAGAGCTCTGAACATCTATAAATATTTGAAGGAAATGTCAAGCTAATCTACGCAAGAACAACAACAAAAGTCATTTTGTGCGAGTAAAGGCTGGCTCGAGAAATTGAAAACAAGATACTCGTTACGCAGTCTCAAACTTCAAGGTGAAATTGCTTCAGCAAATGCAGATTTTTCACTTTAGAACTACAAAAATTTGTTAAAGATGGAGAATATACAGCGGATCAAATTTTCAATGTAGATGTAATAGCTTTCTATTGAAAAAAGATGCCATCTCGAACCTATATTTCAAAAAGCCAAAAATCTTTTCCTGGATTCAAAGGATTCAGAGATTTACTCTCTTAATCTGCACTAACGCATTAGCGACTTTTATGTTAACGTCTATGGTTATTAATCGATCTTTCAATCCCCGAATATTAAAATATATCGATAAGTCTAAGCTGTCTATTCATCAGCAAGCAAATAACAAAGCTTGGATGACAGCAAATATCTTTAAAAACAGATTTGAAAGCTGCTTCTTTCTGGAAGTAGAAAATTATATGATAGAAGAAAAATTCAAAATTTTATTCCTATTGGAATATACTACAAGTCATCCCAAGGGCTTATATCATCTAAATGTGAAGGTTGTATTCCTTTCCCCAAGTACAACATCACATCTTTAGCCCTTGGATCAAGGTATGATCGCAACTTTCAACGCCCAGTTTATCCGAAAATCGTTTGAAACAATTCTGGAAAAAAAAGAGTCAGACGAAAGTAAAACGCTCCTTCTGACATGGAAAGAATTTTTTATTTTGGATTGCGTAACAAAGATATCCTCTGATATAAAGGAGATAAAACCTTCATCAATTAACGTTTCTTGGAAGCCATTACTCCCTCAGATTTCCCAAGAAACTCTATGCGTTTAATATTGCTTAAGAAATATTAATATTTCTTAATATTGCTCATAAGATGGGTGGAGAAGGATTTGACAAACTATATAGCTAAGACCTGGATGAATTGTTTCAAGAATCTACGTTTACTGAAGCTGAACATGGAGCATATTCCTATTGATTTACCCATAATGAATTTATAGTCTTGGTATCGGAATTGGCGTCAGCTTCGCTGTAAGTCGGCACTCTGTAGGCAGCCTAAATGTTACTCGTATACTTTGTTCATAATATTTTAATAACGTTTCATATGTTATCATTTTTAACAAATGATCTGGGACCTGGGACTTTGATAACCTCAGCACTTTGTTTATTTTTAATTTTTTTGATTAAAGAATCATCCACAACCGAAGTGCTTTTTTACATCATTGCATTTTTCAGCTCTAAATTTTCTCTGACTTTTCTATCTTGAAATATTTGAAGAGAAAAAGAAAATTACAGTTGGAAAACGCAGCGATTGAAGAAAAAGCTTCAATGTGAATGCTCCTTAGTCAAGCATTTTACTGATCGACAAAATTTAACTTTTTTTTTGCCACACGAACTTTTTGGTGATTTTTTTATAATAGAGGTTGCCACTAGTAAAAATAAGCAGTTTTAAAGTTTTCATCACCCGTCAATTTTGTTTGGTGAAGGAACATTGATTTTGAAGAAAAAATAACATTTTTCGAGAAAAATTAATAAAAGCACAGCATGGTAAATTATTTTCTGGTTTAACTTATGGTATAAATATTTATTCATATCAGTCTCCGACTTTCTGGAATATTTAGTTTTCGGTTGATCTCTATTGATCATCCAACAGAAGTCAGCCAACATCCTTAGACTCCATCTACCCTGATAACGTTTTTCTATATATGAAATGTCCTGGTGGAACCTTTGCTTATATCTCCAAAATTTTCAAAGAAAAAATCTAAATGTAAGTCCAGGAAATGGATTTTTAGCGACATATTGCAACCAAAAGTTGTATATGACAAAAGCAATTCGTTAATCAGTTCTCTTATGGTTACCTAAAAAATTTGCATTAAAACATTGCCATGCTGATTTTTCTATAACGTTGAATTTTTCTTCAAATTTTGGATCTTTTATTAATTCTCTGATTTGAGGTCCTACGAAAATGTCCTCTTTGACTTTGGCATCACTTATTCTGGGAAAATTCTCTTTTAAGTACAAAAATCCGCTGCCATTTTGATCCATTGCCTTTACAAAATTTTCAAAAAGGCCTAACTTGATGGGAAGTGGTGGTAAAAGTACATCAAAATGGTTTCCAAGTAGTAAAGCCTTCACATTTTTCTACCCAGGGCATAGAGATTCAAACACAGGCCATATTCTTTCAATGTAATGATTTCTTTTTGTCCCTGCTGTCCCATTCGCATAAAAGCTACAAAATTTGGTAAAACCCCACTGTAGTCCAAATAGTAGGGCAATAACTTTTAAATCACCTCAAATTTTGTATTTGATTTTTTTAAGCAATAGTTTCATATTTTCATAAGTTTCTTTCATATTAAAAGCGAGTGCTAGTGGAACAGAAGGAAGTAAATTGCCATTATGGAGGAGAACTGCTTTTAAGCTTGTTTTGGACGAGTCTATAAAATCGCAATAGACTGATGTATGAATATAGTGTAGAAGTAAAAAGTATGGGGCCCGTGGCAGAAGATGCAAAAGCACTGAAATGAACTTAGAGTTATCACAAAAAAACTGAGGGTGATTGAATCAAATTAAGTTCATTTTCGTAATATGGGTAGGTAGTTCTAACAAAATAACTTACCAAACGTGTGGAAAAACCACCGTTGACCAGTGAAATTATTCCTTAGGAAATTTTCTTAGGATATTACATGAAATCCTCCTATGGAAAATCGACAAAAAAATTTCATTTTTCTTCTAACTTTTGACCAAATAATTATTAATTTAATTTTCCATTTAAATTATTTGTTTAAATAGTTTTATTCGAATGAAATTTATGATATTTATGGACAACAAAGCTTCAATAAAAATATTATTTTTTATGTGTTACTAATAGTGCGTTTTATTTAGTACTTTTTTTTAGTATTTTTATGGGAAATCTCTAGATCATTTCTCAAATCTGTCAATAATAATTATTGAGTAGGTACTAGGCACTAGGTTAAGTGAAAACGCAGTATTATGAGTCTTAGAACTCAAATAAAATAATCTGTTATCCCTTTAATTAGCCTGTTTTGAATTCATAGCTTTCTAAGCTGGGTTTTTGTCCTATATGAATTTTTCAAAAGATTTTTTAACAAAAATTACCTGTGTGCTTTATATTTTCAAGAATTTTTTTATCTATTATCATTCAATAAACATAGTTAAGATATTAGTTAGTTGAAATTTATGTATAGTTTCTAGTTTATTATTAAACAGAGAAAATGGTTTCTTAGGCTGCTTACAGAGTGCCGGCTTACAGCCGAACTGACACCGATTGCAATTGCGATAGTCTAATCTTTGGTAGGCTTGCACTCTGAACACTTTGATAATATTCCTATTGATTTACCAATAACGACTTTATATTCTTCGGTATCGGAATCAGTGTCAGCTCGGCTGTAGGACGGCAAACTGTGGTTAAAAACAAAACAGCCTTAGGTTTTTAAATTTGATTATTTTCAAATTAACTTATGTTATTTAATTTATTTAAAAATTCTAAAAAATAATTTTTGTATATATGTATATATTTTTTTTAATGAATTAATTTATCTAGCAAAATTTTAATAAACTAAACTTAATTAAATACGTTATCAGGCTGTCAGCTATATAAAAGCTATTTAATGGAAAGTTAATAAAGTCATAACCTGTCATCGCCTTAATCCCATTGAAACAACAAATAGAAATTTAATGAAAACAAATTATCACTCCCAGTTTAACTTTAGACGATGGTGAGAATCACTTTGTAACCACCCTCTTTTTATAGCGCATACAAAAGTTTATGTTATATTTTATCAAAAGACGTTGAATAAGCGAAAATTGGGGCTGTTCTATGAATATATATATATATATATATATAAATGTAATATTATTTGCAAAATTCTTATTCATAGCCAATGGTCCCTAAGTGAATGGATGCGCTGTCAAGGACCATGAACACAGGAGGAGTGTGTCTGAGATCATTTATTCAACCAGAATTAGGGTGAGAATGAGCACCCGCACACGACAAGGAAATTAGTCGTCAGAGTAAATAGGGTAAACATACAATTATGCGGATTGCCGAAAATATTTCATAAAGGAAATTAGTACAGACTTTTCAGTAGCATATATAAAATAAACATATTATATATTTTTATTCTTCTCAAAAAAACATAAAATAATGAAGGATAATTTATTAATTTATACTCCACCTAAATTTCAAAACTTCAGTAGTTTCAGTTTTAATTTAATTTCTATCTTCTATTATATTTTTATGGTTTTTTGTGTTTTAATATTTATATCAATTATTTTAAAAGTCTATTATTTAATGATAAAAATTATAAATTAAAGAACAATTTTTTCTGTAATATTTATTTATGTTAAACCAACTATCCTAATATATTTAAAAAGTATTACAAAACATTAGTTAGTATTATGGGGGTCGTATAAACATTAATTTTCAAGTTATTTTTCTCCCCCAATAGGTTATCGTATTAACTGTTGTTCGTGATATAACATTTAAATCCAGTCAATATGTTCTTTTACATCTTGATCTTATTATTAGCTGTGAAAAGGGCGAGGGTATATTTTAATATCAATTGTGTCTTGGTTTATGAGGCATTTAAATGGTGTCGTGATTGATGGATGGGTGGTTGATTCCACTTTAATTTCTAGCCAAGAAAAAAAAACATGATTTTATTTATTTTTTTTTTTTTTGTTTCATTTAGTTAGAGGGTTTATCTTTTATTTATTCTAATTCCCGCTGTGAAAAAGGGGATCTAAATCCATTAATTGGCTGTGGCAGAAAGTATGGATTACTTTAATTAAATTTTGAAAAGCAATTATTTTAATCAAAATTTTAAAAAGGTAATTTTTTTAAAAAAATATTAACTCAGCATTATAAATAGTTGGGGTTTTTGTTTTGATTACACACTTTAATAAGGTAAAGGATTTGCTAATTATAATAAAAATTTTTTGAGTTGTAAAAACTTTAAAGCTTATATTTGTTAATAGTGTAATAAATATTGATTCCCATTTTTTTAAATTGAATATTTTTATTTCTTTAATAAGAGCGCAGTGAGCTGACATGCCATAAATTATGAAAATTTACTTTGACATTTCATTCAGAAGTTAAAGAAAGATGGTTTAATTTGTTAAAAAAGGTATACTGAAAATATTACACTCACTTAAATAAAGATTTAAATAGTATAGATTTTATTTTTTTCTAACTGAATTTTGAAATGAAATCAAATCCAAAAAAAAACTTGGACTGAGAAAAATTTTCAGAAATAATGAATTTAATAAATTACAAAATATAAAATTAATATAATTAAAAAAGAACTATAATAAATAATTAATAAAGTTGTAAATTTTTAGAATTTGGAAGTAATATTATGCATTTGAATCCCTGAAGGAAAAAAATTATAATCAAATAATTGTTTAGATATTTTCAACTTAAAATTAATATGCACCTAAGAATTTTCTCTTAAAGCTCCTATAAAATTTAATATTATTTGTTTATTATTCACCATATAAATCCCTAACATTATAGTATCTAATTAAGGTATTTTTAGATTCTTTTTTTTTGCAAATATAAATCATAAGATTTGCCCAACTTTTTGTGAGATACTATGGTAAGTACTTGTTTTTTCTTGTTTTATGAGAGTCCTATAAGTAATTCTCGTCAAAATTTCTTATAATTAAACTAAATACTTCTTAACTTAATACAATAAAGCAAGTATAGAGCAAAATAAAATAGCTACAATAATATAAATATGGATAAAATACTCTAAGTCTACTTAAAATACTTTAGATTATAACAAGGATCATAAAATTCTAACTATAATATGACTACAAAAATGAAATATTTAAGAATTATCAAAGATATCATTTTATCTATAGTTTCCACTTAAATGACCACACACTCTTGTCATTTTATGGATTTCCCCATCAGGAAAAACATCAATGCTGAATTGAACGTTGTGACCTAAATTAAATTATGCTTTTTCCATAAGGATGCATAAATGATATATATATGTATTTATATATATATCATAAAATATGCTTTCAAAGAATGAACATTTATATTTTCATGGGTCATTCATGTTGACAAAATGCAAAGGGTGGCTGATCATATTCACTAAGTTAACGAGTAATATGAATATGAATGGACAGAAATATTGAAAATAAAGACTGCTTTATATGGATCCTTATTGTTTTGAATGACTCTTTCAATTTTCTTTATATTACCTTGCCCAAAATTGCTTCTCTGATAAGAAAATCTTATATTTTAACTCAATGAAATAAGAAAACAAAAACATTTTTTTTTAAATCTAAACGTTTAAAAGCTCTTTTATACACTTATTTTTGCGACCCACTAGCATTCGTTCTGTTAGATGACTTAAAAAGATGAAAATTTTTTTTTTTTTGTAGTTATGATTACTACAATCTTAATTAAAAATGAAGAAAATGAAGAATTTTACGAAAAATCAATCAGACCAGTTTTAAAAGTAAGTGATAATAATTCCAACCGTCAAATATTATCAAAATTATATTTTATGTAATTATACTCACATACAATATCATTACCAATATCATCACATTCAAAAATACTAATAAATTAATTAAGATAATTAAGATTGTAGTAGACAAATACTTTAAAAAAAAAAAAAAAATTACCAATAATTTCAAACTTTATATCAAAAACTTTCCTTGAATCATTTATAAAAGAGCCCTATAAGCTAGAGCTAACTACATATAGTTAATAATTCAGGATATATACCAATTTGGAGAAGACCCAGTGGCCTCATTAGCGCTTTATGCTAAACTTTATGTCGAAAAGTGCTTTTTAGTTCTAGTTATATTGTAAAAGTAATGAAATGATTATGTTACTCTTATAAGTAATTATAATAAATAATAAATTCAAATTATTGAATAATTATTTTTTTTATTGGCTAGTCCCGGGTGTTATTAAGTCACGTTTTGTTTTTATCTCTGCAAATATTTTCTAAAATCAATTTTTCTTGTTTTGTTAAAAAAAACTTTCTCGAATCTAAAGTGAAAAATAAATGATTACAAAATGCGTAATTCAGTTAGGAAAAAAAGAAATTATTTTACTTTTAAATCTAGAATAAAATTTTTTTGATTGCTAATGAAATCTTGAAATAAAACTAAAAAATTTGTTAATCTTTTGAAAAATTAATTAAAAAACATATATATACATATATATATATATATATATATATATATATATATGTACAGTAACAAAAAATGTAGATAATAATTTTTTGTTCTTTTTTTCTGCGATTCAATTTGATAATTTGAAAATCTGATAGCATTTGTGGTTTATTTGAACAAATAATCAAATGCTGATAAAAAATTAAAGATTTCACTATATTTTCTTTGTTATTCATTTGAAGCTATTAAATTTCTTAATTGTAGCTATAAAAAATAAGTTATTTATTGGATTTTTTTTTTATTGTTAGCTTCAGAAGCTTAATAAAAAAATATCTTAAAAAACAAATCAAGAAACTAAGAGAAATTATATACATACGAGTATATGTATATATACAATGATTAATGAATTCCCTTTAAAAAGGATATTCAATGTTATACAATATCTAAAATAAAATTCCAATAGTTTTTATTTTACATAGTTTCAAATGCAATTATCTTTCTCTAATGTATAAGTTGGTAGAATAGAATAATTTCTAAATGGATTCATTTCCGCACGGAAGAATACTAACCAAACGGTCTCAGTTTTTGATGACTGCGCGAATAATTCCTTAATTTATGTTCTTTTTTAGATATAGTATTACAAAAACATAATAACCCTTAGACTTATACAAAAAAAAAAAATCCATAAAAGAATGACAAAAAAAAAAAAAAAATTTAAGAAACCAAATGAAAGTACATCATTCCTTTACTTTGTTGCTGGACAAACCCATAAATAAGGTTCTGATGTCCCTTACCAGTGTTCAGTTAAGCACAATGCCAAAGGAATCAATGATTGGGTTTAGCTGTCATTTAACTTTTTCAATTGAATGATTCTCTAGTAGAGTATAGGGCTTGACCTATAGTATCTTGTTTGCCTCCTTTATATATTTATATATATTTTTTATAGTTTATCTTTGAGAAATAATGCCGACTAACACCGGAAGAGAAATCAGACAAAATGACTGATTAGAACAGCATCCGGAAATAGTAAATAAAATGGATTTAAAAAAACAAAAAGAACAAAAAAGAGAACAAAATGACAAATAACAGCACTTTACAATTTCAATTGACTTACTAGAGACATTTGCCCAAAAATTTCTATGTTTATATATTGAAATGAATATTATAGAAGATGACATAAAATAAGTAGGGAAATTGAGAATTTTTTAAATGTGGCTTTGTTTTTAGTTTTTATAAATTTTAGAATTCTTTTCGTTTTTTTTTACTTCAATAAAAATATATTTTTTTTTTAATTTGTGACTAAAGTTAAGAAAATTATCTCTTTGTATCTTTTTAATACTTCTTTTCGGAAACTCCTGTTTTTTATTTTTTTTATTAAACTTAGGTACTAAGAAACCGAATTGTATTAAAAATCTAATATATTTATATTTTTATTCAATCAATAAAATTAGCTCTTATCAGGACCTTTAATGCTACATTTGACGTTTTGGATCCACGTTACCAACTCATTTTATTAGTTTTTAGTGTTTTTTTTTCAAAAACGTGGTGCTAGGGCTCTTTTAACTTTTTTAAAAGGAAAATATGCTTAGACATATTTTGTCAATTTTTTACCGAAAACTTCTCATTTTGGAAATTCTGAATATTTTGTTTTTTATTTTTTGCCTATGAATAATTTGGTAATACAGTAAGATATAATGACTAAAAATTTTAATTCTATTTGTTAAGTATGTAGTTCGCTTACATTTTTTGACTTTGCTGGCTTATTTCAATTTCAATCATTTTAAATACTGAAAAATCTCTATAGTATATAAGACAATACGAACTAAAGTGTTTAAAACAATTTCAATATTAGTTGTCAAACATTGGCAGTAAATGAAATAAACATTTTTAAAGTGAAATAAACGGTACTTGGAAATCTTTAAAGAGATTCTATGGTAAAATATAGTAGAGTATGACATAAATCTATAAATCTATATACATAAAACTCGAACGTTTTGTATTTGAAGCCAATGGACATCAAAACTACTGCACAGATTTAAATGAAAATTTACCACAAAATTTGTTTTGATATGAAGAAGGTTTACCACGAAATAAATATTAAAAACTTTAATTACTTTTCCTTAATTTAATTAAAATATAGTGTTTAACACATAACCTAACTTTTTTTGTCTCAATTTGACAAGTGACACTCACTTCGATTATTTTTTTTTTTTTTGGCATAATATTTTTGTTTTTTAGAAAGTTGAATGTCAAAATTAATTAAATAAAAAAATTATATAAATTACATTTACCGCTTTTAAGATTATCTTTAAAATATTAACAAGAATTTCGTTAAGGCATTGATATTATACTTGAATGAGTTTGCTTGCCATATAATTAAACAGTTGAAATAATTTTGAAGAAATAAAAAAGAAAGAGTTTTCAGACTAAGAAGGAAAAGGAACTACTAAAAAAAAGAAGCTCATAACAAGATTAATTTCAAGTAAATTTTAATAATGATATTTATTTTTTATAACCAATCTTAGAACTTAAAGTTTAGAGTTTAAATATAAATTATTTGACTTCCCGTGGGCCAAAAGTTCAGCCAGACACCTTAAAGTATGAACTTGGACTATCTTGGACTATATTTTTTATATTCCATCACCGTTCCCAGCACTTCATGCCTCTTTCACCCATATATACCACATCCTCACACATTAACAGTAAGTTAAGCAAAACAACGTTTGCTGGGTCGGTTGCTACCCAGCGGGAAATTTTTGTAGCGCTCGTATATCGAGCTCAATTCGAGCGCTCTCTCACCATATTTATTCAGAGCACAATCCGAGCGCTCAAATTGAGCTCTTTTTTAATATGAATCATCATATGAGGACTCTATTACTGCACACGTGCCATTTTGTTTTCAGTTATCTAGACATAGAAAAATATTGTTTCCATGCAGAGTCAGAACTTGGAAATTTGCGTTGACAATTTACTTTGTGATTGTTAGTGAAAGCCAGCAAACGTGTTTTTATAAATGTTCAAGTGATAAAATTAAAAAGATTGTTAATTAAATTAGAAACTACATACATAAAAAAATTAAGAAACAGTTTGTAAGTATAAAATATTTTTACTAATATTGTTCAACTTTATATAAAGGCTTTTACATACCATTTCTTTTTATACTTAGTATTCTAATGAGTGGTAATAAAATTAGTAAACGACATTTCAACCATTTAGTGGCTTATGAATTAAATCGTTATTGGGAGGGAAACCAGAAGAAAGTGGCAATTAAAAACTATAAGTTTTTTAACACCCATGTTTTCGGTAAGATTTTATACATAAATTCAAATATAAAATATGTTTCCTTGTTTAAATTCTTGCAGACGCTTTGAAAAAGGAAGATTATGGATACCATAATTTCGACGAAGATATGCAGAAGTGTTTTAGATTCTCGAAAAATGCCGCATATAGAGCAAAGTATGACAAAAAAACGAAGAATTTAGAATTACAAATGTAATTTTTTTCATAAAAATTCATCATGTAAAATCTAGAATTACAAAAGTAATTTTGTTTTAAAAAAAAAAAAAAAATTAAACACGTAGTGTAAAAACGTTAATGAAGACTCTTATGAAGGCCGAGCACTCGGTAATGATTTAGGAGCGCTCGAATAGGTCTCTCCGAGCGCTCAATTTCCCGCTGGGTAGTAGATACTTAAATTAAAAACACACCTCACAAAAACATGCTCCTAAGCAATAGTTTGATCAAAATAAAAGATCATGCTATAAACGTACTATTATCTTATTTAAAAATTTTAGGCAATTAACTAAAAATATGTTTTAGGTATTAAAAACTACCGCTCATAAGTATTTGCCCACCTATATGTAAAGGTGATATATGTATATAAAAACTGAATCAAATCCAAAATTGTTTTTTTATTAATTTTATTAGGTATTTCAAACTAATATAAATTACAAAAATAAAATGTAGAATTACTTATATTTTACTAAAATTTTAGTTTCATCAATATATTCACCTTTTGCTTTAATAACTTCTGCGCACAGTTTATGCAATCTTGTTACGGGTCCATACCCCTGAGGACCAAACATAGGCACGATTTACCAGTTGCCGTTTTATCGGCAGTCGTAGCGAGCTTGCCAGCCGGCTACAGCGGTAGAATTGGAGGGGTGGTTCTTGCCGACGACAATCTGATACTTACTCTCGCTACTAAAATGAAAGTTTTCAAAGAAAAGAGTACTAGGCTCAGATTAAAAGGGGCTGCAGGACGCAGAAATCAGAAAAAGCAGAAAAAAACTTGAGTCAAAGGAGAGAAGTTCCTTTGCTCATCCACCTCATGACTGTACCGGCTGACCTGTAAAATTAAACTTATTAAGAGGGAAAAAGGGATTAGGACGTCTCAAAATAAGCCCTCTTAATTAATCATTGTAATATTTAAAAAAAAAAAACAATTTCCATATGATAATTCACATAAATTCAATTTATAAAATATTTAGGAAAAAGAGAAAACACCAAAATTTAATGTTACTTTTATTATAGGTAAATTAACAACCCAAAAACTAATTTTATTTAAATTACAAGAATATAAAAAAAAGATGAAAAAAAGAAACGACCTGACTAATATTAATTAAATAAAAAATAAAAAGAACCATAAACTATTCTTATATATATTCCATTAAATATAAAAAAACAAGATTGTTTTAAATATGAAAAGAAACCGAAAGAATTTCAAATTAAGCTTTAAATTATTAAAAAAAAACCAAAACTAATTTAAGTAATTATTAAATAAAAAAAAATAACTCCAAATAGTATTCTTAATAAAAAAAGAAAAACAAGGCTAACAAGATTTCCTCTTCTCTCCGAGGCCTGATGGGCCCAGCAAACTCTTAAGAAAAAAAAATCTCTTCCTCTTTTTTCTCTTTATAATTATTGTTTTTTTTTTTAGTAAAAACTCCTAAAAACTTAATCATAGTAACTTTATTTAAAAAAAAATTAACGCAACGAAATACTAAAATACCTCTGCATAATAGTTCTTAAATATTTTTTTTCTGATATAGGTTCTGACTTCTATAACAGTTATTAGTCTGATGAAAATGGTTGTCAAGATACTAACGAAATAAGGCCAAAATCAGCCGGAAAAACGTGTAACCGGAGCCTTGTTGGAATCGTCAGCTCTTTTAAAAAATCTACAAAATTATTTCGAAGAAAATTCAAAAAATTTAATGAATTCATAACCTGAGGTAGTTCAAAAAAGCAATAAGGACAGATCAGTTGATCATCTCTCATAGCTGCCCATACATTGATGGAAAATTGGTGTTGAAATCTTGAAGGTAGAACAGCATGTGGATTTTCTCTAGCTCATTTATGTAAAAGAAGCCTCATCCATCCTGATTGGTTCTTTGAACTATCTCAGGTTATGAATTCATTAAATTTTTTAAACTTTCTTCAAAATAATTTTGTAGATTTATTGGAAGAGCTGACGATTTTCCGGCTCATTTTGGCCTCATTTCATCAGTATCATGACAACCATTTTAATCAATGGATAGATAGTGGTAGACCTGCAGTTTGGCTTCAAAGATCTCCACATCTAACCCCTTTGGACTTTTTTCTAGCGAGTAAATTCTTATTAAGTTATCGGAAAAGGCTCACTTTGTTAGATTTTTATTGCACTATGGAAAACAGTTGGGCCATTACAATGTTTATTGGAAAACATTTGTAGTTTAAAAAAATAAAAAAAAAACAAATTATGTGGGTGTTTTTTTAAGAAGAAAGCAAAAAACGTCGAAAACTGTCCGGGTTTTTTACCAACAGTTCTACTTAGAAACTTTTTCCTCCAAAACTAGTTATCATTTTACAATAAATTTTCTTTTAATCAAAAGACAATATTGTAAGCTCTTCAAAAATATTTTTTTTTACTCGTATTTACATAAATTCAAAAGTTATAAGTGATCGTGGGGGTAAAAATGAAGTCTGAAAAATTCAAGAGGCTGTAACTCGAAAACGAAAAAAGTTAGACCCCCACTTTTTGTGTTTTTTTTAGATAAAATTTTATCTACTTTATACCCTCAAAATTTGTGACACTCGTCACAGAATACCCTGTATAATTATCTTCAGCTAAAGTTGTCTTGTGTGGGCGTCCGGAGCAATACTGTTAGTAACTTTAAATTTATTCACATTATAGTCTATTGTTCTACGAGGAATATTTAAAACCGTATCAATTTCACAGTTGCTTTTTTTTTAATTTGTATAAAGTGATTATCGTAGAACGCACTTCAAGACATAATTCTTTAATTTTACCCATTTTAATAATCAAACTTCGTCCTTACACGTTTTTGCAATTCTAAAGTGCTACTGCTAGCAATAAAGATCAGTGACAAAATGGACCAAAACTAGTACTTACAATTTTTCCAGGTAGCATTAAATGTACTTACAATACAAATATTAATAAACAATACATAGAACCAGTTATCTATAAATACAATAGAATCAGTTGCAATTTTCAAACATTAGTTTTATGTTTTTTGTTTTTATTTAATGAGCGACAGTAGTGAATATAAGCAACTATTCGGATGAAATTTCTATTATGAGCGGTAGTGTAAATTCGTCGAAAATTGTTAGATTTATGGTAA
Organism: Acrocera orbiculus; assembly: GCA_947359355.1. Lineage (NCBI taxonomy): Eukaryota > Metazoa > Arthropoda > Insecta > Diptera > Acroceridae > Acrocera > Acrocera orbiculus. Next base: position 16,809,797 of record OX375759.1, read on the forward strand.
AATAAATATTTGATAAAATTAAAAGGTCAAAATAACCGAAATTTTTACTATTAATATTGACCAACATTTTGCCCTGCGTGGCCATTTCCTGTTTCTTAATTTTTGAATGCATCACCAAGGAACACATTTTAAATTAATTTGATCGATAAAAAATAATTTAAAAAGAGATTTAAGATGATTACAGCTTTGACCTACAAAAATTGGCATTAGTTCAACTTAAGGCTTAAATGATTAATAAATTTTTTAAAATATGAATTAGGGATAGACGTTTGATAGGAGTTTTATTTAATCCAATGGTATAAAAATTTATTTAAGTCATTTTTTAAACTGATTTATTTAAAATTCTAGTATTTGATTTACTTTCAACGATATTTTCTAAATTATGAAGTTGTCTCCTGGCTTTAATTGGATTGAAACTCTTGTAGTTTAACTGCAGATTACATAAGTTTAATTTTTTTGTTTCCTTATAAAATTATTTACCTAAAATTATAATATAATATATTGCAGGTAATATTATAATACAAGTTGTTTTGGTAAATATTTAAAAATATTTTTTGCTCAATAAAATTTCAGCAAAAAGGACTTTTGCGTCGAATTTAATAGTACAAATTTAAGTTTCTAAAATTAAAGAAAAAAAAGTAATTAAATTGCACCCAAATCATTCTACAAGTATTTTGTCTGAGCAAGGCTACACAACTACACAACTATTAAATAAAAGCGAAACTACTATTTTTCAGAAATAATGCTTCAACAAAAGACATAATGTTTTTATTAAGATTTTATGCTTAATTCTAATTACCTAATTCTTGCGAGTGACTCGAAGGGTATGTTATTCAAATAAATTAGAAAAATTTTTGTTTGTTATTCGCCATTTTCTAAAATCATGCAATACAACACAAAACAATTTCACTTTTCTCTATAACACCTTAAAAAGAATTTTCAAAAATTTGAATAAGAAAATGGCAAGTGTGGACAGTATAATTCCTCTTAAACTGTTCAAATATTAGCTATGCTATAAAGTTTGACTGGAAATTTAAACTTTGGTTCATAAGTTCAGACATAACTATAGAAAATTTCAGTAAACATAAGTATGTGCTGAGAAAATACGGTTAATGTTTTAGTCTCCATGGCTTATGAAAAATAAATAATTTTCGTTAATTTTGTTCTGGGTAAAACTTTTTGTTGAAAAATTGCGACTCTATTATATATTATATATTACACTATCATCATACATACCTTCATGGAGCTCAAATACCCTAGGTTGAATCAGTAAATTATCTTGGACTTCACCTAAACTCAAAATTAAACTCTCCATCACGTAAGACAAAAAGCAAACATATGAAACTCAAAGAGTGTCAAAAGAATTGGCTAATAATAACCCATTTCCAACTTAACCTGTATTACAAAAGATTGATTCATACATCAATCATCAAGCCGATTTGAATGTATGGAGTCCAGTTATGGGGACGTACCAAACAATCAAATTGCAATATCATTCAACAAACTCAAAATAAATTCTTTCGTATGATAACAAACGCTTACAGATATGTGACCAATCAGGAAATACACAAAGCCTTAAATATTAAATGGGTCAACCAGGTGATCCAGAAATGCACTGATAACCATGGAAAACGCTTATTTAGACACAGCAAAGTTGAAGCTATTCAACTTCTGGATATTACTTACCAATTAAGCCACATGAACCTCATGTGAAAAAAACAAATATATAAAACATAATACTCGTAAATTGGGAGTTGAACAAACCAAGCACATTTTTATAATAGTAATAAATTAACTAAGGATATATTTATCCTATAAAAAAATTATTAAAAATGTAAAAATTTTTTTTTCCAATTTAATTGTCAGTGAAAATGTGTATAACAGTGGCCAATTTAGCCAAATTGAATAATTCATTTTTGAAATAGACACCAATAAAGAAAACAACACCTAAAAAGATACATTTTCCTGAAATATCTAGAAAATTTTTCTTTGAAAAAACAAAATTTTTACCAATTTAGACTAGTGTTATAAACAATAAAATTAATTGTATTTATTAAAATTTTAAAGCAATAAATGATACATTCTATTTTTGATAACCGCAATGCTGGGCAATTTTTCTCATTGCAATGTCAAAGCTTAAGCTGTAATTATTTATTTTTCATAAATTTTATTTGTATCTTAGAAATAGTTTTTTTTTATTACAAAAAAAAACAACAAAATACTAGAAGCCTTAACAAATTCTGTTTTTTATTAAGGTAATGAAATCATTTTGATATTTTTGTCAAAAATAAAAAAATAAAATACAATTCATTTATCCTTAAGAAAAAAAAGCACATCCATTAATTTATATTGCTTTTTATCTAATTTTATTGTGCTATACTATGTTCTCATTTTACTGAAAAGCAACAAAAATTCTAATAAATGAAAAAAAATGAAATTGATAGAGCGTAAGATTTAATGTTCCATAGTTAAAAGAAGAAAAAACACTCCTCCCCTTTTGTTGGTTAAATAATATCACATATATATATATACATATATAAAGTTACTTAGTAAGTTTTAGAGAAAATTGTAATGACCTACAATTTAAGTTTCCGCTCATTTCATTCTTCACTTAACATAATGAAATTCAGGATAGTTTGACAATTTTCCAATAAAAATATAACATTTTAAATTGGTAATATCTGAGGTTTTTTAAATTGAAATTTCCACAATAATTGTAAAACCAAAATTTAAATTTAACAAATAACTTTCCCCTTTATACTCCTTGAAGAGGTTTCTCTTTGCTATTTTGTTGTTTTTTTTTTTTTTACAAGGGAATATAAATTCAATGGTGGAAATTTTAAAGCAAAACGACAAATTGGTAATTTATTTGCCGGAAGGGTTATACTGAGAGCAATATAGCGATAGAATAAGAGTATATAGACATAACGGCTCTTCGTTATAGAACAAGCATCCGGGATTTAATAGCCTACAACTGTCTGAATCACTAAGGACAACAAGAAAAAAAATAAAAACAAAAATGAAACTAACTACATTTAAGAATTTATTTATATAATAATTTATTTTAATATGTCTAATACAATTAACGTTTTTTATGTTTCTACTTTTATTATTTTTCTTTTCTTATTTTTTTATTATTTCGTTTTATTTTATAAATAAATAAATATAGCTGGGTAAGTGAACACAAATTGAATAACAAACAAAAATAAATAAAATTATTTTAAAAAAGTTTCTAATGAATAATTAATTTATAATAAACTATTAAATATAAAAAATAGATAAATTTTATTACTATTTACTACTATTATTAAAAAAAAATAAAATATGCATTACATAAATATACAGTTACTAACGATGATATATAATTTTTGTTCTTTTATTCCATTTGATTATTTTTCTTTTGTTGTTTTTGAAAAAATGAACATCAAAAATGATTTTGAGCTAATGTTATGACACGTGGCCAACATGATAATTGATTTCCCTTTTGCCAATTACAAACGGTAGTTGGCTCTAGATTTCATCACTTTTACCCAGGAATCGACTTTTTGTGGTTGCTTAGCGTCCATTAAGGGTTATCTTTAGCTAAGTTATTGATACACTATACCCATATAATACAATAACAAAAAATGAATAAATAAATATAATATAGGGTTGCTTTTTGCGTGTTAATAAACGTTTTTGTTTCTTTTTTCTCTTTGTTTTGTTGTAGGTTGTTTTTTTGAAAATCCTTTATTTTATTTACATGCAAGCACACGTTATTTACTATCTCAATTAATTGTTCTTTTTCCAATTAACAATAGATAACGTGATATTTTATTACAAGCCACTTACAGTTCTATTAAATACTCTTTTACCGAATATTAGTCAATTTTGTAAAATAGAATACAGTTATAAATAATTGTTCTTTGAATTTTATCTAAATGGATTTACTTCCATGGGTGTAAGGCTACATATATTTTGGACTATATATATATATATACAAAAATACATACATCACTTATTAACATTATGATATGTTTGGAAATATATATATATATATATAAGCTGTTTACTCCTGTTAAATTTAATTATATATTTATACAGTTATTCCTATTACTAATTGACTAACTTTATGAGTTGATTTTATCAGAATATAACTGTAATTAACCTAGTGAGAAAAATACAAAATAAAAACAAGTGTATCGTTTTGTTTGCATTTAATAAATACAAAAATTGAAATTAAAGTATATATAAAATAATAACAACAACAATAATTAGTTACCCCTTAACTATACTAATTTTATTTTTATTTTATATGAACAAATTTAATTTGAACAATTATCGAAAAATTCCTGAAAATAAATTGTTTTTCTTAATATCGTGATTATATTTATGGAAGCTTATTTTTTGCTTGTTTTTTAATTTTTATTTTATTTTTCGGAAACTTGATTACTTTTTCAATCATTGAATTTTTCATTTACCGACTGAGATATCAGGAAAGTAGCGATTATATCAAATCATATTTCTTTTGTTGTTTTTTTTTTTTTTTTGCTAATAAATCAATTAAATTACCCTATTACACCAGCAGTCTTTTTATTTATCTTTGGCATTGATATATTTCTGTGTGTACAGTACAGTTAAAAAAATCAGGTTCTTATTTTATTTTTATATCTGATAGCATAGTGTGACATTTATTTTTTTGTTATCTTCTTCAAATTAATTAATTTAATTATGAGTGTGCCTTTTAAACGTCATTATTTTTTTGTTTTTTTTTTTGCAGAAATCCATTGGAATACACTTGTTTTATTTTTATTATATATGTATTTATATAATATATTAATATATTTTATTATATTTGTTGATAGTTAAAACAAAATCTTAGAAGAAAGGATTAGCACTACAAATGTTTAATTGTTTATAATACTTTTATTATTTTATGTTAAAATTGAAATTTAGTAAAAGCAAAGTCTTCAAACACACAACGTAGAGATTTATTTTTTTTTTTTTACAAAGAACCAGCGAAGTAATTTCGAAACTATCCGCAATTCTAGAATATATTTTCTTTATATTTTCATAATTATAACGTAGTGAAATAGTAAATGTAGTAAATATTTAATATTTCTGGTTAAGTAAGGAAAACTACTACAAATTAATTTATAAACCAAATCTATTGGTGATTTTTAAAGGTTAGGTTAGAGAATCATTCCATTTTTCCCTTCGGGTCTTAATACAATAAATTTTCAAAGAAAATGTGATTAATGAGTAGGCCGCTTGATAATTTTCTTTTTATGGCTTCTACGATTAGAAGGATGTTACTTTGAAGGAGCCCTATCTATCTATACTTGAAAATAATTGGAAGTTCAATAACATTTAACAACAATAAATATTTGAAAAACTACAGTATTTCTAGCGAAAATGAGTTTTAGCTAAAAGAAATTTCTTCAAAAATCTGCTTTAAATGTTCACCTATAAAAATAAAGAAATTTTTTATAAAATTTTTAAAGAAAAACAAAAACATATTTAATAAATATTTATAATGCAACAAGTCTTTTTATTGTGGCACTTTTATTATAATAATTTCTAATAATTTAACTATTAATATGTAACATTTTTTTGGTTTGTTTTGGTTTTTCATTTATTTTTTTTTTTAATTTTAGAAAATAGAACACAATGCACATAAATTCAGAATTATTAATAATGGTTATATTTTTTATCATTTCATAAATTAATCTTTGACAGTTTTATAATATCTAATGTAAAGTTTTTAAACTATTTCTAGTATTTTATTTACAATTTTAAGGGCATTTCCCAGCAATGCTTTACATAAATATGGTCTTATTACAGTTTTATAGCTTCAAAAAAAAAAAGAAATGAAAAAATTTGGTTTAGATTAGGTAAAAATAATGCTTACATTAATTTTTCACATGTTTTTATGCTTATGTGTAAAATAATAGCTCCAGATAGACAAATAAACCGATAGACAGTAAAAAAAAACGGCTGAATTAATTTTAATTTTTACAAATTTACCGCAAGTTTGGTCTTTTATTTTTGGTACTTATAGTTTTGTTTATACTTTTAATAATTAAATTGTAATCTAGTGTTATTTAGCTTAAATTAAATGAATAAAATTAGATTAGATTATTAGATTATTTATAATTTTTTTTTGTTTTTACATTTTCATAAGATTTACAGAAATTAGATAAATCTAGCAACAGTTTAGAATATTTTTAAGAAATATGAACACAATTTTATCATCTAACTTTGTTTAAATAACTAAAAGGAAAGCATAACTAAATAAATTTTAGTAGTTTTATGAAGAAATAAAAAGGAAAAATAGAAAATAAAATGAAATCCTTAATATTGCACTGTTTATTGTCAGATATATTCAAACCATTATATTGGTATAATTAATTACAAATAGAATAAAAATGAAAATAAACAATAAATACAGTGTTTTGGGTATCATTTTATATTTAATCATGGCTTTCCTTTTATATTAATTAATTATAGAAAACGAATTAAAATTTGAATGTTAGGGCCACCAACTTCTTCCAGATGTAGTAGAATGGGATGATGGGGGATGTTGGGATGGTAATAATGCAGTATGCTGATAAACACCACTTGATGATAATACCATATGAGCTGGTGACATTGATGATGTTACAGAATCTTGATGTTTAACATCATTTATACATGGTTTACCATTACGCACTAATACAGGAACAGCAACACGACGTGGTGGTGGTAATACATTTGGATGATGATGTACTGTAGTTGTATGATCATATATACCTTTTTCACTTTGGGCACGTTTAGTTTTATAACGATGATTTTGAAACCATATTTTAACTTGTGTTGGTGTTAAACGTATTAAACTAGCTAAATGTTCTCGTTCAGGTGCTGATAAATAACGTTGTTGTCTAAAACGTCTTTCTAGTTCATATGTTTGTGCTTTTGTAAATAGTACACGACGTTTACGTTTTTTATGTGATATTGTTTCATTACCACGTACTGCATCCTGTTCATTTTCATCATCGACAATATCTTCATCAATACTATTTAAATTTTCATTATTATCGATATCACTATCTGGATTTGAGGATTGTTGTACACTACCAGTTGCTTCTGAAGGTATATGACCAGATTTATATTCATGTAAATTAGGTGATGTTTGACAATTCCCAATATATGTATATGAGACTTCAGAAGTAACTGGTGAAGTACTATCTGGACTAGCTGCTTGAGGGGGTCCTATAAATAAATTATATTCAAATAATGATAATGTTTATATGTTAAATTATGTTAATTATGTTAAGATATGAATTTGATATATTTCTTATAGTTCAAGTAGATATTAAATATAATTGGAATCTTTACTTTACTAAATTAGCCTTAAAAATTGTATACTGGATCTAGTCCCTTTTTGGATTTACTGCTTCCTAATTCATATAGATAAATTTATTACTAAAGCTGTCTAAAATTTGTTTAATTGTTCCTGCCCAATGATAAATTATATGGCCTCAGTATATTAACTGTGCAAGGCTAGCATAATGATTAGTTTTTTAATTGAAAGCTTGTATGAATGTTTTGATGAAATATAGAATTTATATTTTAAAATTTTATTTTTTAGTTAAAAAGCTAGAACTAATTTATATATAACACGAGAAGACCCTATAGATTTTTATGTTTATATAGTGTATTTAATAGTTTGCTTAGAGTAAATTTATTATTAGTAATTTAATGTGTATATGTACAAAAGCTACCACCGAAAGCAATATTCTTAAATGTATGCTTAAGAATTGGATAAGTTAATTATGCTTGAGTAACTTGTGAGTGTAGGTTCTCGATAAACATATATGAAGGACTATTAATAGTCTTCATTGAAACCATATTTAACAAAATTGAAAGAAATAACTGATTGCTTAGATTAAGCTTTTACTGGACTAATTGATAGTGTTTAATAAATAATATTTCAATTTTTGTACACTAAAGTGTAGATTAGCAATCTCAAAGACTTCTAAGTTATTCATGGCAGTATTGAGTGAAACTTTTAAACAATTTTTTGAACTCTCTCTCTCTCTCTCTCTATTTCAAGGACAATTTTATAGTGAATATTTGTAAAAGTTAAGCTATATTTGACTACAAATTTGATGCAAAACACTTTTGGCAATAACAAAAAATAACAAGTTTTTCACAAAAATAGATTACTAATCTATGAACTACTAAAAGTCCACTACCAACATTAATTTTAGTAATTCCATATTAGCAAAATGCTATAATTCTATTATTCAAAATATTATAGATTGTTGACACAAGAACAATTATATTATAAAATTTTTCCATATATTTGTTTTTATTTTTTAAAATTGATGTATAACATTTTAAAGATATTGTGTCAAAATTTCAAGTCGATCGGAGTTAAATTACCAAAGTTACAAGCAAGGAGTGAGTGAACAAAACTTTGAAATGGTTTTCTGAAGTTTATCATCTTCAAAGTCTTGGCGTACGATTACTCTACTACCGCACCGCAAAACAAGGCGATTTTTTCAAGGCTTCTCCAGATATTCACTGCCATTTATTATTTTGTAAAAAAATTTGGAAAAATATTGTTCAAATATTCAAAGAAATTATTGAAATAAACTAGATCCAAAATCTGTATTGCCAAACAAAATTCTTGAAAAATGTTTTTTGTCAACGAATTAACCGACACCCCCCCCCCCTCCTGGAAATGATGGAAATTTGTAAAGATGAAGAACAAAAAAGTAAATATTGCTAACTGATCATTTTGTTTTTATTTTAATCACTAAACTTTTCACTTTGGCCTTTAGTACTATTCTTTAAGGTAAATGCCTTCTACATTTCTGAGGTGATACAAAAATATGAATTCTCAACGGATTTTCGAAGTTCACTAGTTCTTAAGACTTTTATTCTAAAAAATTGGGCTAATAATTTTTTACAGATTTTTAGAGAATGATTTTCACTAAAATACCTTTATATAAATAAGAGAAGTTTATATAGAATCTAATCGCTTCTAAAAGTATTATTTGTTTGTACACATTAAGCCAGGCATTTAAAACTTTTTTTAAAAACTAAAAAAAAAAACCCAATAACCATTCACATTTTTAAGACTTAAATACGTAATACAATTATTTGCCAAAAACGAAATACCTAAAAACGTATTATTACATTATCAGCTGTTACACATAAGTGAATTATTAGAGAATGTAAAAGTAAATTCTTGTAATATATCCGTGTTAAGGGTAGTTCTTTACACAAAAAAAATAAAAATAAAATACAAAATTCAACAAAATAAATATATAAAAAAAAAGAAACAACAAAACAAGCAGTTAAAGAAAATATATATATCTAAAGTTGCTTTAAAAGTCATTGTATGACAAGCCCAAAACACAGATAACAAAAGGGGCGCTTTAAAAGAGCCTATTTCAGTTAAATCAAACAATTGTCCTGTATACATCATATCACACCTCTATTTGAGGTTTTCCCTATATCAAAAGGTTTTATATTTAACAGCCCATCTAACCAAAAGGACTCAATAACAAATTGCATCTATAGAAACGTTAGGATCACAAATGATTCTTTTATTAAGGATAACTAAGAGGGCTATACTATTAGTCTTAAATGGAGTACACGCAGATTTTTAGATAAAGGGGCGGAAAGGTAAGTTAGTCTTTAGTTATTTTCCATATCGATCTTCTTTTATGAGCAGATGTGCATGTAATTGCTTCTAATTTACGCCCTTAGTATACAAGTACTGTTTTAATGTCTATAAAGCTGAACTTATATATGTATATATATATATATATATATATATAAATATATATCTATTTAAAATAACATCTGCGTTCTCTCTCTCATATTAATAGTTAAAAGAGTATGTTAAGATCTTCAATTAATGCTTAATTGATTGTTATTTTGGCTACATAAAAAAAATTAAAAACTAAATGATATGAAAACTTTTACTCACCAAAATGTTCATTATTTTCTCTCATCCATTGTCTATTTGCTTGCAGCATATGATGTGCAAATTGATGATGATAGGATATTTCATCACTTAAATTATGAGTACCAATATTTGTTGTATGATATTGTTCTCCATTTACACTTATATTATTAGCTCTATGATTACTATTATTATTATTATTAACCGTATTTCCATTATTTTTATCTAAATGTTCATTTGAATTACTATTAAGAATACTTGTTGTTTGTGCTGTTGACTGTACAGTAGTACTATTACTATTTTTAAGATCTGCTCCATCTAAATTCAATATATCTGATATATGAAATCCAGATCTCTGCGAGGGGGGCATTTTGCAGTCAAAAAGGCTGGAAATAAAATCATGGTTAAATATGAACTCAATTTTACGTTTAAATCTGTTTCAATATGTTATTAAATATTTAATGAAATCTCAATTAAAGCCATAAAATTTATTTGAATATTTTAACAAAAACTTAAAGTCTTTGATTATTATGCAAAAAAAAGCATAATGAATAACTGAGAATCGAACTAATCAAAACTAAAATACGCGGTGGGTTCGTACCGTGTTAAAAACCACGTAAAAAAAAAACTTGTAAATTAAGGAAAGTACGTAAAGAAAGATCGTGTGAAAATAGCACTAGGTGTGAATCCTCATAAATAATTAAACTAATAAAAAATTAATATCCCTGGAAATATTACTAAAATATCCCAAACTACGCTTAAATCTACGAAGATATCTTTATGAATATTAAATCAGCCTTTAGCTACAGATAACAGTTACTTACAGTTAAAATTTTACAAGAAATTTTTATTTTTTTATAAAAATAGATATGTATATCCTTATCCTTTAAAACCTTCATATTATTCACCTGTAGGATTGTTTATGTAAATCAATGGATTATATACATTGTAAAAAAAAATAAAAGAAAAACAAAATACAAAACAGAAAACAAATTTTCTTATTTTTTGACTTAGCCTTCTGATCTAACATAAGACTTAAATTATGTTCATAAGAAGATATGAAATGCAAGTTTCAGTTACGAAGAAAAATTTGTCACTAATTTTTGTGTTAATTGTCTAGTAGAAACGATTTATCCTTAGTGTTAATCCTTATTAACATGACCTTCAAAGTGATTTAAAGCCATAAAGCAGGTATGTTAGGGAAAAATTGAAAACACATGTTGCACCTTTTGGTGGGAATTTTCACACTTTACAGCCACTTAAACAATTGCTTTTATTTTACGGGTACTGACTTTAGTCTTTTTCATATTAAGGATAAATAGTTTAAATAACATCCGATTTATTTTTAACAAAAGAATTTAAATTTTTATCTCAACCAAACATTTAGTTTTTTTATTTAATATATTTATTTAAAAATTCATATTTATATTTTTAATTTAAAAGTATTAATTTACAATAATTTGAATATCAATAACTTTAATATCCGTATTTCATTCTAAAAGATACTTAGTACAAATCCGAATTATTAGTTTTGAAATTTTATGATCCTGTTTATATAGGATACCATACAACAATACAAAGAATTGTTTTTATTTCTTTTAAAGAGTTGAATTTTAACATCTGGTGTATTGGGTTTTTCCCATTTTTATTTCAAGTTAGTATGACTCAAATTATAATTTTCTATCTACTTAGAAAGGATATACCTATTTTAAAATTTCCTTTTGGATTTTCTCCCAATATATATTTAGATATTTTTTTATTTATGAATATGATTAGAATGACTGTTTTATAATTACTACATTAACATTAATCATTTATTTAATTTTTTTTAATCCAGATTTAGTTTTCGTAAAAAATGTGAATAAGAGAAATTAAAATTCAATTTTGATGGTAAATATGTTAAAATCGGATTTTTTATAGATATTTTAAATATTTTAACTAAGATAGAATCTCACTCTGTGTTTTAAAAGTATAAAGTAATCAAATATTAGATTAGGCGAATTGATTGGAACGTGTTAGGGCCATGATCAATTTTATTAAAAGGAGATTTTTAATGTAGATTTGATATAAATAAAATATTGCTAAAAATAAATATCGTAAAAAATATAAATCATAAAATAAAATTTAAAATCATTGACATATGAAATATTTAATTATCTTACTCTTATTAAATATTCGTGCTATAAGTTGCAATTTTTGTTAGCTTTTTGTCTTTTTTTAAATAAAAGCTTAAACAATCGTAAAAACAGGGTACACTATTTGTTGTTTAAAATATTTAAGACTTATGCCAATCATAATCATAGTTGTTTTTTTGTTTGTTACTATTTTTGAATTGTTTATAAATTTTCAGTTAATTGGGTACCTATTATTTTAACACTTATTCCTTATTTTGATGAACCCTATTGCCTTATTTTGATAGACCTTATCCCTAGATCATAAAACTTTCTAAGACAGTAGATTTCACAAACTTTCACAATTTCTACTACGTTTAATACGTAGTAAATAGTAAGTCTCCTTTAAAGTATAATATGTAGATTTTAATTTTATTTTTTAAGGTTTTATTTAAAAAAATTTTTCTAAAAATTTTATTTTTTTTTAAAATAAATCAACCCAGAATGTATTTTAACGAGTTTTTATTTTCAGATACCTTTAAGGAAAACAGAATGAAATATTTAAGCTGTATCATTTTTTCAACGATGGTTTGTAATCTATGATAAAAATTAAGATAAACAAAAATAAGAATTGTTCAACTTCTGAGATGAGTAATTCCATTTTAGAATTTATTAAAATACTACTCCCTCTATGTTGAAGTTAAATAATTACAAATTTTTAAGTTAACTAATTTAATTACTTTATGGCTTCTAAATAAATTCAAAATATTTTATTAAATTTATACAAAATTTTTAAAGGAATTTACTTTAGCAGCAAATATTACTAGCGAATCAATTAAGAATTTTATAAATTTTATAAATGTTGATTAACATTCAAAAATACAAAAACAAAAAAAGTTTATCACAGCAATATTTGCTATAAAACATAAAAATTAATTTATTTTTGAAATTAAATTGAGTAATAAATTAAAAATTTAAGTTAATATAAAATATTTATAGAATATTACCCTGGAAGTGCACTTCTTAAGGCAGCAGGATAAAATGCTGCTGGTAGAAATGCTGGACCCCAAGGAGGTAAAAGTATTGGGGACCAAGTTAAAAATGGTGTTGTAGGTCCCATTAAACTAGCTACTGTTTTGACTAAACCTTGTGAATTATTTTCACCAACTGATGTTGGCGAGGATGCCGTTGAACACCGATCAATTTTATTAGCCACTTTGAACTTATTAAAAAACAACTAAAGTTAAATTTTGTTTGTTTTTTGCTTTTTTTTTGTATATCCGTTTTTTTGTTATTGCTTTTCAATAATTCAATTCACTCACAAATCACCCACGAAAATTAGTAAATATAAAATAAAAATATGAACAATAATTAAGCATATTTTAAAAATATTACTTAAATAAAAAAAAAACAAAAATATTTAATTTTTATCTAAAAAAAACTTTATATCACTCTCAGAAATAACTGTATAAAATCACTTTATAGTAAAAACAAAAATTTAAAAATAACAAAAAAAAAGTCTTTAGTTTTTGTTGTTTTTCCAAAACTGTAATTCAAGTTTAAGGACGTTCTTGATGAATTGAAGTACCATCATCAACTAGCAGCTACATTATAAGTGGTCCTTCAGAAGCACACCCAAAAATACTTGCTATTTAGTTTTATCTGGGTATCATCAAGCATGGTACTTCTGCTTGTGCTCAAAATACAATCAACCAACCCCTCAACATAAGAGGGTATATTGTAAGTACACTTATTGGCATCCTTCATTTCAACAGGATAATATTGTGTAGCCAATAAGAGGTGAATACTAGTTAAACTGGAGCAGGCGTATCAGTTAAGTTTGAATGATTTGTTCATATTTTGTATAGAATTAGTAACAAGGGTTTGTAATATTTGTTTTTGTTATTTTTTTTTTTTGGTTTGTTTTTTAGCTAAATTAGAAGCAGGAAAAATTGTTTACGCCCATTTCATATTATATATATATATATATATATATATTTCTATCTGAATAAAGGATATAAATGGATTTGGATACATTTTTTTTAACAATTGTTAAATATAAAATCTTCATATTTCTTTGAGTGTGTGAAATTATATATGTATGTATGCAATTATAAAATACAAAAAAGAATGATAAATGGAATAGTTAACGATTAACTTTCGGCAATTCTTTTGATTAGTCCGTCATGCTTCGACTTACGTAACGTGTCATATTTTCGTTATTTATTTTTAATTTAAATGTTAGTTACTAAGATTTTTCTATTATTTTACTGTGAAAAGTTTTATTTTGCTAGTTTGAAATTTAAAAAAAAAAAGGCAAAAACAAAAGCCAACAACAAAACGATATTATACATAAATACTATAATAATAGTCAAAACGGATATTACAATATAGTAATTTTAACATATTACAAGTAAAATTAAAATTTTTGTTATTTAAATTGTTTTTAATTTTTTTATCATTAATCTTAAAGGAATTTTATTGATAATTCATTTGTTAGTATTAGTCTCGTTATTTCTTTAAATATTGTTTACTTATAACATTGCCATCATGAGTATGACTTCAAATATTACGATTCGTTAATGAATTCATTAATAATTTTGTTCAAGTGAAAGGAACTTTGTAAGTAACGTCACCAGTAGTCTATTAGAAATTCTTAATGTCTTCTAGAGTTGACACAAAATTTTAAATGTCTTTTTAAATTATCCTTTTTGCAATTAATAAGATATTTGGTACACAAAAATTTTTGCAAAAATGCTGACGTATGGCTTGCTAGCATTGAGGTAAATTGCTTCCTTTTTTGATATAAGAAACAAGCAGGAAATAAACAAGGCTCAAAGGATGAATACAATGAAAATTCCATTGGCAGTGATAACACGTGCATTATGCACAGTTTCAAAAATCAAATTAGGGTACATTTGGCAATTAATTTAGGATATATTATATAAGGACTCGTTTCTAAATAACAATTGATTGCAATCTGGGGTAAGAACATCGATGTTTTAAAGTGTAGTTAATAATGTTTTTAATTTGAAGAACTAAAACTGTTTTGCAAACATATTTTTTAATCGGTAAGTATTTTGATTGCATTGACATAACTAGCGAATGTAATTACGCTGTAATTAATTATAATTAAATTTGACTTAAGTGGTTTTTAATTATTTTTTATTTTTATAAAGTTGTTTCCCTATACCACAAAAAACTCAACCAAAAGCGGAAAGAATAAAACATATTTAAAGATAAAAGTATAATTTCTCGCTGAAATCATCAATAGAAAACAAAAATGAGAAGATAAACAAGATCATTTTATGTCACTTTTGTTTCTTAGTTTAAACTGAGAGTACTACAAGAATGTAAGGGTTGAAATTTTAGTTAATGATGAGTCATTGCATGGTTCGCCATTTGAGTACTCAGGAATTTTGGAACAACATACTCTTATGTTGTGCGCCATCGCACTTCGCCGCACTCAAATACTTAGTATAAAAACAATAGTCTCGAAGGTTCCAGTGCTGCATATCATTATATTTTAGGTAATAGTCTAGTCACACAAGCAAAAGAACTCGGGGTATTTTAAGCCATGACACACAGAGACAATCTAATCTTTTTTACTCAGCTGTCAAGAAACAGCTGATTTTGAGTGATATTTTTGAGTATATTAGTGCTTGCTTTTTAAATAACAAATTAATATTTTTTAAAGAGGTGAAGGGAAGACTTCTTTATTATGATACTTTAATAATTATAATTATTTAAAATTTTAGGAAATTATCGTAGATTGGTTTCTGCATATCCTATATTTATATCCTATATTTTACAAGAATTTTTAAATAAAATAAATCATCTATGTAATTATAATTTGTGTATTTAGTAAAATTGACATGAGTGATATAAGGGATAGTTTACTGTTAGCATATTTGTCAAACCAGCGTCAAATTACTTATCTTTGTGACGAAATTTTTTTTTAATTCGTATTTTTAATAAAATGTTCATAACCAAAAAAACATAAATTTTAAAAGAAATTACGACAATATCCGCAGATTGTACATAATCTTGATACACTTGAATTTTTTCACAAAAGAAATCATCATCTTTAATAACGCAACAGATTTGAAGTTTTTTTATTCCATAACCCACTGGCACTAATTTAGAAGCACCCCATAATAAACCATCCATTTCAGCTGTTCTAACATATTTTTCCAATCCTTTCATATAAGTTTCATCATCCCAAAGTTTAATATCTAATAGGACTGAAGATTTTGCTATTAATGCTAGTTTCTTTGATTTTTTGCTACATATGCTGCCACTCTTTCTTCTCGAGTATGGACTGTATCTTCGTCTTCTTGATCTGAACCAAATAAATCAACATCATCTTCATTTGAAGGAAAATTAAATACATTTTAATCAGTTAATCATTTTTTATGCCATTATTTCCATTTTTACTTTGTGCATTATCCTTGCCTTAATATGTCTATACCAACGCTGTACGTTAGGAATATCGCCAGAAGGTTCACTACTAAAAGATTATCCATTCTTCTAATAGAATATTATAATTTTTTTTTGCAAAGTTAAAATATTCATCAAAGAAAAAAAAAAATAATTTATCGATTACATATCATTTGATTGATTACGATCATTAAACTAACACAAAAGTCACTTTCCGCAAACATTGTCATACCTTAAATTTTGATCCTTTATCTAGCCAACATATTCCATTAAAAATTTTTAAAAGGAATATTAATAATCTTTTGACCCAACTAGATTTTCAATGATTTTTATGTTCTTACAAAAATATTATTATTTGTGATTGTAAAAATTCTATTCGATTGAAGAAGTCAGAAAAACGCGTAAAGTCCTTAAAGGCACGTTAGCAAGCACTTAACTAATTGTAGCCAAAATCAGGAACACCTTGATATAATCTTGACAAAGGTGTACCATATAAAATTGAAGAATTGAAGAATGAAGGAAAAAAGAAGAAGTATGGGGTAACAACAACAACAGCAAAAATGAAGAAAAACAAAAAACCCAAAGCGACAAAAATGTATATTCTTTAAACGAAAAATGCTTTCTTGATGATTGACCGGATGTGACTTCCTAATATCCGTCACCTTCCTCCTTCCTGTGGATCAATTGTATTTTGAAAAATAGTTTTCCTTTCAAAATATGCGCTCAATTTGAAAAGAGTACTTGGTGTTCTTTTTGAAAATAAGAAAATAGGCTTTAGTGTTCACACAAAATGTTATTATTATTTTTTTTTAATTTTTTTTATAGACTTTTATATGACAATTTTAAAGGATATTTTGTAAATTTAGTGATTTTTTGTAGTTTTGATGTTTGTTTCCTATTGTAATTTAAATTTTCTGTAAGGTTTTCTTTTTTGTTTATAAGAATGTAAGTAATTTTACTATCTGATAGCTTTTATTTATGAAATTAATTAAAACAAAAATTGTTAAAAAGAGTTATAGACTCTTACAAAATGATATAAAAATTATATTTTGATTATGTAAAAAAAAAATGCCTTGATGAATTAAATGAAAGCTTAATGCCTATTGTATTGAATTTAATTGACCACATTTAAAACTCAGGTAATAATTTATGTGAAAGCAACTTCAAGGAATTTTTTTTATCATAAAACTTATTGATGCCATCCATAGACTTAAGCCACAAAAATTAGGTATATAAATGAGAAGATTTGTTTATCGTTTACACGAAATTAGCTTTAAATTTTTTTCATATAAGAATCATAGTTTTAAGCTAAACAAAAATGTATTTTACCAAGAGAATTAATATATGTATAGTATTAGATCAGTCGAACAATAAACGTTCTTTTAGTACTTGATTCCTATTTAATAGCTAATTGTGGTCTTTATTCATTCACATGAATTCGTTTTAAGCTCTACAAGCGTGATATTTTAACAATTTCCTTTAAAAGTGTTCAAATTTCATTAAAATTTACAACAGAATAAATTTTCTACAGATTTATTTTCTCAATTTTCAGGATTGCTATCAATAATAATTATTTGGAATATCCTCAACAAATTTTTTTCAAATCTTTTAAAGGATACAAAGCTCCATACAATTATAGAAGCAACATTTTATGTAAATTGCTTAAATTTCTTACATAAAGTTTTATATGTGTCATAGGCACCTGAAAAATTCTCACAATTTTATTCCTTTATATGAAGGATATCACTTTGTTATATATATCTATATATATGTATATATTAACAGAGTTTTATAAGTCTTCAAAATTGGTGATTAATTGGGTTAGATGTTTGTAAAGGGAAAACACTTTCGTAACAGTAGACAAATGGTACTATTTAACTACTACAAGCCAGGATTTCAATCGAAAAAAAATAAAAATAAAAAAATTTGCCACTTAAAAAAATATAAAAAGGTGTTCATTTTTATATAAATGCATAAAGGGGAATACATTTAGGCTTTTAGCAATTGATTTTCTGATGGAAAAAAATTCGTAATTTTCTTATTAAATTTATTGACTGAACTGTTAACGATTTGTCAAAACAATTCGTTAATTTTCAACTAGGAATAAATTGTATAATTTATTAGTCATTATGCAAACAGTCATTTAATGACAGTTAGTATAAATTCCCAATAATTTCTGAAAGTTTAAATACGAATAAATTGAAAATTGAACATAAAATGTATTTAATTGATTATTTTAGATTTTTATTAATATAAATTACCTAATATATAACCAAACTATTGTTTTGATATCAAAACTAATCTAGTAAACTCCACTTTATAAATCTAATCTTTTTTTTTTCATGTTTCTGATAAACTCCAAAACTATATGCCCAATTGAGATATAAATTGAACTTAATGCTTACTTTAATACTTTACTCAGGTACGGACTAAATCTTAAAATGTACTTAGAAATCCAAGTATCAAATCTGAAAAAGTACTTAGTCTGATGGTAAATGAATTTGAAAATATATACGCATGGCAGGTGATGAAGAACAGAAACTAACAAACGTGGGTGTTAATAACAAAATCAACTTTCATTTAAGTAAGTTTTCAAAGCAGGTAGTTTTACCTGCCTTCCCCGGTTAAGTGCTAAATAGAAAAGGCTTATTAGTATACAAATAGAATTATTAAATTTAAGTAATATTTTATAATTTTGCATTAATGAAGCATGTTTCTTTATCAAATCTAGGTCAATATCAGGCAAAGTAGTTAGCTTATAGCATATGTTCCCACAGGCCGTGTCTAAATGAACATGCTATTCGTCGTGAAGTGCAGTTAGTATACTCAAATTGGAACAATTATTATTTATCATTTTGATTGAAAAAATATAATTCATACTTTCTAATTAATTGGATTATATTAAATTGATATACCATAAATAATTATGCTATATAAATATAATAAAATAATAAAAAAAGTATAAATTATATTTTTCTAAAAAAAACTTGTAACGTAATTATCGCAGTCAATATCCTCAAGTCAAGTGTAAGTCCGTCTCAAAAATGCTAGTAAAAACACTGTCCAGCATGCTAATGTAGGTACCAAGGCAGAATGATTACTGATGTTATGACGTCATGATTGTAATGAAGCCTTATTATTTAATAAAATAGATCTCTAATTTTCCTACTAAAATAGTAATATAAGTACTATAAGAAGAAATGAAAAATGCAAGAATATCTTTGTCAAGATCATCTTTTATATTTGATTTAAAATGTTTTGGTTATAAAATCCCTGAACAGTTAATCTAAAGGTTTTAATGTGCAGGAGAGTGGCATAGATAAAGCTGTGAGCAAGAGAATTCAATCACTCTTTTGGCTATTGATATTTTAGTGGTAACTAAAGAAAAAAAAATTAAAGATACCTGAATGAAAATTATATGAAATCTTTAAAAAATTTGTTCCTTGTGACGAAGAAATCAAAAAACAAAAAAAATAAAATTTATTAAAAACAAAGCAATGGTGAATCCTAAAATCCAGATAAACTAACATTTTACTTGATTTTTGTGTATTGTATATATACAATAAAAAAAGGTCAAAATAACCTCTTTAATTAATAACACTAGAAAAGAAGAAAGGTCTTGTTGAATTTGATGTACCTGTTATAATCCTTATTTTGATAGTCATCTATTAAAAAATTTCAAAGGATCTTAAAGAAAATCATAATTTTTACAAAAATCACAAATAATTTAAGTAACAAATTGGCAAACAAAAAAAAGAAATTTGAATTTCTAAATATACCATTTAGTCAATAATCCTAGTGGGAAAGTTTATAATGTTTAAGTCCATCAGTTTAAATAAAAAAAACCTAATTTCTTTAAACATTTTTCTTCTTTCTTTTTTTGGATTCTATTCATTCATAAGATTAATATTATATCCTACACTTTATTATTTACTAAATATAAATTACACAAACTAAAAACAAATTCCTTTTAGAGAAGGTAAAATACAATATTTTAAATAATAACTTTATAATTGTTGCCCAAAAATCTTTTTACCTTTGAATTAAAGCCGCCTTAATCCTGTATTTGTATACAATAACTTATTTTCTCCGGAAGTATCTTTTGTATTCGAATCTACGACATAAAACATACCTAACAGGTTTCATAATTGGTTTTCGATTGTAACTATGGTATTAAATATTATTATTTTTTTCATCTCAACTTTTTAGTATTTTTGTTTTTGTAATTTCTCACTACTTTGCAATAGTTTAAGTTAACTTCAACTTAACTTAACTTTAAAATTAATTAAGTATTTAAAAATATTTTAATGCTTATGCACTTTTTTAATCCATTTTTGTTGCATTTGAAAATATAAAATTCAATCCTTTCAGTATTTAGCTCTCGTATAATAATTTGGTCTTCAGTACAAAAAAGTAGAGATGCAACGAATATTCGGCAATTATTCGGTATTCGGCGTATTCGGCCTCTTTTTCTAACATTCGGAAAACTATTTTTTCAGCATTTGTTGGCAGCAAACGATTGCGCTTTTCCTCGTATATAATTCCAGCTTCTGAAAATAGTCTCTCACTACAAACAGTACTTGCAGGAGATGATAGGTAAATCTTAGCAAATTTGGCTAAGCACGGAAATTGCTGTGCGTTTACTGACCACCATTTGAAAACATCTGCCAACCGCTCTAGGCGAGGAATTTTTAAATAAAAATCAATTTCATTAGCAATAGCACTTTTTCCCGAAGCGTCACTTTGCGTATTATCTGTTTCTGTAGCAATTTCCTCAAAGCAGTTCCAGAAACTGTCATGTGTTTCATTTTTTTGCTTACGGGGTGGAAAATAATCATCATCAGCGCTAGATTCATCACAACTAATTTTTAAAGTTTCTAAGATGATTTTTTGCCTTGCTTTTTCCATTTGAAGTATTTCCAGGAAACTAGTTTTAAATCGCGGATCGAGAAATTTAGCAACCAGATATTTGTCCTTACCTTCAAAATCAAACCGTTTTTCAATCTGAACTTTTAATGAAAATCTCATGATCAATAAACTTGGTGTTCCATCAGCAGTCTCTGTCTTTCCCAGATATTTCAACAATGTGACAACATGTGGAATTACTTCAGAGATGCAAGAAAAATTTAAGCTTGTTAGTCTTCAAATGGTTTGAGGAGTTTGATGCATTGCTCCTTTAATATCCACTGAGTCGGTGTCAAATTATTTATAGATCCGTAATCCGTTAGGTACAGAGAGACAGCTCGTTTTTGTTCTAATAATCGCACCATTAAATAATATGTAGAGTTCCAGCGTGTGCTAACATCTTGTACTAGTTGGTGGTTTGGCAAATTAAGTTCTTGGTGAATAGATTTTAGCTTTCCTTGTGCTATACCAGAGTGATTCAAAAGGGGTAACAATTCGGCTCAAAAGTGCTTGATTTCAAGCGCCTTACTCCAATACTATCGCGTGTTAAAAGACTACACAGATTACATTGGAGAGTAGGCGCTTCATGTTTCGAATGCCTTTTCGAGCGCTTTTTTCCCACTGGGAATATACTGAATTACGCTAGCACAAAATGCACACATTTCCCACTAAATATTCGGCTGCCGAATATTCGGTATTCGGTATTCGGCCAAAATCACTATTCGTTGAATCTCTACAAAAAAGTCACACGAAGTCTGATATACTATGTCAATAACCTTAATCTTGATTTATACGACTACGGTTTTTTTGTACATTTTATCTAATTTATCTAAGAATCCCTTTCATGTTACAAAATATAAATATTTTAACATCACCTTCGAATATCTGCACATTTTGATTATGAAGTATATTAAGAATTTTACGATTAAAAGTATACAAAGCAGTCTTTGTGTATAGCTTAGACTTTCTTTCATATATGAATTAAATACTGTGATTATTTTATATCCAAGTAAAAATATTCTACATAAGACCTAACAATTATTTCTAGGTGAACTTAATCTAATGATAAACTGGAAACAGCGGACAGGAGAGTCACAACCTTATGCCTAAAATTTGCTATCTTGATGAAAATTTGATTAATCATTCACCCAATTAAATTGATTCAAAATAAAATTATTCATTTTAGCAACAATTGTTAATGACGCCATTAGATGAATTTATCCTTTCGGCAATCTAATTCACTGTTAATTATTGTACTGATTCCCCAAGATTTTTAAGAATCATTATTTAAAATGTGCACAAAGTTATAGTCTGACCTGATATTTTAATGCAATTTTTTAATTGATTTAATTATTTTTATTGTAATTGATTTATGAGTTTTTGAATACTTCCTACATACTTTTCTGGAATTTTCTTATTTGGTCATATTTTTTTTTAATACAATTTTTATAATTCTACGCAGTTCCTACTTTCTTGCAATTTTTATGTGGTTCTTTTAACTAAGTTTTGCTGATTTTTTAACGTTGCTTACTTAAGAAGATTTTTTTACTTTATTTACTCTCCTTTTTATAATTTACAAAAGTTGTTGATTTTTCAAACACAATTTAATTTTTTATTCAATTTTTTTTTAACGTGATTTTATTACTTACAGATTTTATTTACGTTTATTGAAGTTTTTATAGGATTTATTACCTTGACTTTGATATTTTCAGAAGATTTCTGACTATAATGTAGCTTACTTATTTTTACGCTATTTTGTTATTTTTATAAATTCTTTAAGCATAATTCTCTTACTTTTTCATTGATTTAGTTTTTTTCCATAGTTTTATACCTATCCTAACTTTTAGATGTTTTTCTTTTTTTCAATTAAAGTTATGCAGTGTTTGTTTTAAAATACTTTACAAAAACTTTAACAATAAAAGACTTAAAATAATATTTTATGATCATTAAAATTAAACAAGAAAACAAAAAATTAATAAATTTTTTTTCATGTTTTTTAAACTATTCACCTACTGAATATGAAATATATAATTAAGTATAATTACGAAGAAAAAATTTCAACTATGTTACTCGTACATAAATTATTTAAAAGTGAAATCGCATAGGACTTAATGTTTTTATTATTTATCACAGTGAAGAAAATTGTACTTTATTATCAAAAAATGTAATGACAAAAAAAAACAAATATTAATTTAACTTACTCATATTTGCATTCATACTCTGGATTACCATAATCCTGTGTATAAAGCGGACAATTTCCATAGTTCCCATATTCATCAAAATACGCATTATTTGTATTATAGTTTGTCATAATTTAAAAAACATATAAAAGAAAATTATTTCCAGATATATAAAAATAATAATACATATATGTATATAATATAAAAATATGCACACGCTTTTACTTCACTAATTATAAAATAAACTAATTGTTATATAAAAATTTTGCTTTTATATTTTCTATTTCTTTATTCATTCTTTTTTTTTTTTGTTTGTTTTTTTGATTTTAGAAAAATATCTTCAACACAGTTTGATTGGATATTCACAGGTATCGCAAATAAACTGATCTTGTAGAATATATAGTCAGCACAATCAAATCGATTGGTGGACAAGGACTTTATCAATGCTATTCTGCCACTCAATCCGTTATCACCTATTAGCTCATAGTTATCAGACCACCTTATCGAAAAAGAATATATTCCCTACATATTTTCCTCTGATAGATTATATAGTTATATATAAGTAACCTGATATATCTACAATTATATTTTATGTATAGTTTTTGTAAGGCAAGTTTTAGCTTATTTTTTATTTTTAAAATGATCAAACCTTTCTTTAAAGATAAAATATAATAACCAACATTGCTCATAATAAAAAATTCATATATATATATATATATATATATATATATATATATATATATAAATAAATATCTTTGCCTTTTTTTGTTTTATTTTTTTCTTTTTATTTTTAATCAAAGTATTGTGATTTGTGTCCTTTATGAAAAGATAAGAAAATATGAACATTATACTTTATGATTTACATTGCAAAATTCGAATATGTTTACCTTGAGTAAAATTATTGATTTCATTTCTTTCTGAGAGGCTAGCAAATTTTAGGTAAAAACAAAATTTTTGCATTGTTTACTTAAATATACCCTTAAAGATTTTAGTGATATTTAAAAGTAAATTAGAAAATTTATTAACATACATATATTTTTAATAGAATTTTAAAATATTATTCATATTTTTAATCAAAACAAATTTATTCATAACTATTTATTATTATAAATTTAATAATGTATTTGAGTAATATTTAAGTAAAAATATTTTTTCATAATAATAACTAATAGGATTTAACAAATAAATAAATCAAAACAATATTTTTTGGGGTAAATATTAAAGGAAGAGTATTCGAAAAATACTATTTGAATGCTATTAAAATGGTATCAAGTAAGTGCTGATCTTCATAAAAGCCTAAATTGGGTTTTTAATATTATAGGTCATTGGAGTAAAGTACTTTAAGCTAAGTACTCATAAAGGGATTTGAGTATAAGACATTCCGACCCATTTTCCATATAACATGCTTATTGAATACTTTTGTTATTTTTTTAATAATAAATAATCATTATTTATTTATAGGGAATAAAATAATAACTATTTGTTACATTAAAACAAATTTTTCATTAATTTTTAGAATATATTTAAAAGAAATATATGTAAAGAGGTCCCATAATAATTTGGCCTTATATACGATCACTTTGTAACTAGATAACTTGTATTGATGTGTTTATTGGTTACTTATTGAGCAAAACTAAATACAAGTATTGACATGCACAGTTTAGATGGATAATAGAATCTAAATAAATAACACAAGAAAAATAAATTTTAATAATGTCGAAAATTGAGTATAGAAGTTTCCTTGAAAAGAAGGGAATAAGCCAACCGAAATTAAACAACATTTGAACCGCGTGTATGGTGACTTTTCACATTCTTACAGCACGATGAAAAATTGGGTTAAGGAGTTTCAGTTTGGCAGAGAATCTGTATGCTAAGTCCTGAAACTATATTGAGCAAATCGAATAAGAAATTTGAGTGATCATGGGCTTAAGATAAGAGAAATAGCAGATAGGTTCAGGCTTTTTAAAAGAAGTGTTCATCGGTCTATCCATGGCTATCTTCACATGAGCAAAGTAAGTGCAAAGTAAATGCAAGATCTTCTGTGTACGGAAACAAGCGCGTGCACTTTGTGTGAAAGCTTTCTTGGAACTCTCTGGTGAAAGTCCAAAAGATGTAATCGGGTTCATAGTTACTGGAGATGAAGCAATGGGCCTTTGCTATGATCTTGAAAGTAAGCGCGAGTCGATGGAATAGCATTACAAGAGAGAAAAGCCGCCAATTAAGGTAAAGGTCCAACAGTCTTCGAAAAAGATTATGTATACAGTCTTTTGGGATCTGTAAAGGCATATTAATGGTTCACTTTAAGAAATGTCATACTGTTGTTAATGGCAAGTATTATGCTTCACTCCTATTGAGATAGTGTATCAAAGAGAAACGCCGTGGAAAACTACAAAAAGGGATTTTGCTTTTTGACGGCAACATTGCTATTCAGCAATGTGGCTTTACCAAATTGGAACATACACCTTACACGCCAGATATGACCCTAAGCAATTATTTCTTGCTTCCTAATTTAAAAAAGGACTTACAAGGAAGAGAATTTGTTGATGATAATGAACTAGGAAAAAGAATTATTTTATAAAGCTATAGAGTTACTAATTAATAGATATTAAAAGTGTGTCGAAATAAAATTAAGCTATATTGAAAAATAAAATATGTTTTAATTGATTATCATAAACATAACCATGTTAGGCTATGTATATTAAAAACTTGTTAAATTAAAGTTTCTTCTTACAGGTTCCGAAGTGGTTTTTATTTATTTTTTTATTTTACTATAAAATCTTATACTTATACTTTGGTTGAAAATTTTTTTTACATTTTTCTACTTATAAATATATTCAGAAATATTTATGCAACATAAACGAGCAGCACAAATGCTTAATTATATGGACTTGTTTATCATTATGCTCATATGAGGATTTATTTAAAATATATGATTATAAAGTGTTTGAATTGAAGAGTGCTTTACTTTAATAAATTATTGTAATCCTTTTTTTCAATTATGTATGATTTTTTTCTTTGTCTTTATATATTAATTAAGAAAATATATTAAAAAGTAGTGATTTATAGAATAAAACTTTATATACATATATATACATATAACAGGGTGTCCCAGCACGAGTATTATAAACTTTGGTGGTATAAAGTAGATAAAATAGATAAAGTAGATAAATTTTTAAAAAGTAGGGGTCTAACTTCTTTCGTCTCTGAGTTACAAACTTTTGAATTTTTCGTGTTCAATTTTTACCCCCATGCACTCATTCGCTTATAACTTTTGGATTAGTACAATAATAATTTTAAAAAAAATATTTTTGAAGGGTTACATTATTATGGCGGAAGTTATTTTATTTTCCGTTTAATTTTTTATTAATTAATCAAATAATTTAATTTAAACGCAATAGGCAATATCACTTATACCAACGATCTCCAAATTATTTGAAAAGCTGTTAATGAAAAGACTGAAACCACTTGTGAACATCCAAGATTTCCGTTTGGGTTCAGAAGTAAACATTCAGTTATAGATCAGATTCACAGAATTACCGACAAAATTGAACAAGCTTGCGAAGATAAGAACTACTGCTCTGCAGTATTTCTAGACGTCATTCGACAGGGCGTCTAAGCATTCGACAGAGCCTGGCATGAAGGTCTCAGGTATAAAATGAGCCTAATGTTACCAGGAACCTTCTTGAAGATACTTGAATCATAGCTTACTAAATTGAAAAATGTTCAACCCACGCTAGTGCCTAAACTTATAGCGTGATTTTGACCAAACCTTAGCAACTTGTCCTACAATCACTGTTTGGACTTTAAACCAAGTTTCAACTCCGTATCATTATTGTAATGGAAGTTTTATAAAAAACGGTCTTTTGCTAATAACTGTTAAAATACCCGGTACCTGATTTTATTGAAACTTAATTTTTGAATATAGATCTAATAACTGTCCATACTTTATATAAAACACAAGCTTGCACCTCGAAAATTACGCCACTTGAAAACAAAAAGCTAGGAGCATTAAATAAACACGTCTTTACACTTCAACAACACTTGAGAGAGTCATAGTTACTACCGCCGTTTACCCGCGCTAGTTTTACGTTTTTATATTTTGTATATAAAAAAAATAATAAAATATACAAGATTTTATATTTTTTATTTCATATTTTATATTTTTTGTAAATAATGAAAAAAAGGAACAATATGAACCAACAATTAGATTTTACTTTTTGGTCCTCGATCCCTTGACGAGGTTGGTCTTAAGATTGCTCCTGTTGTTTTTCTATAAGTGTTATAATATGTATTGTTGTTATTTCCTAAATCTAATTTCTTAGGTCTCGACATTTGTCATCATTTTTAAACAACTTAATCGGATGTGAAGCATCCGGTTGCAAAATATTTTTTGACTTAATTTTTACTTTGTTGCAATTACATAAGTTTCGTGGGACTTCGAATGTTTCCCATGGAACTTTGTTGCATTTTTTAAATTCCATAACTCCTCCATCCTTGAATTTAGGATTCTCCTGACTTCTGTTATTAATTTCAATTTCGGTTAGTTTCTTTGACTTATAGCAATATATAATATTAAAATTATATTTTTATTACTAATAGCAAATCCGGCCACGCGTTGCTGCGGCTTAGTTAAGTTAAATACATTAATTTATATATAATTAAGCGCAAATCAGTGGTCAATATTTTTGGTCAATCTGTCTTAAATTTAATGGTTCCCATTTTTTGGAGGACTGTAAACTACATGACACAAACACTAATTGAAAGTTGTTTTAGCTAGAAAAAAGCAATTGATATTTTTACTTATGTAAAATTATGTCGACATATCAATAAACTAGACAAACTAAGAACATAATTTTTAAATATATTTCGACTTACCCAATAGTTTTTCACTTCCACTGGAGACAGACAGACACGCGCTCTTATTTAGCCCTGTTTCACTTTATATTTAAAAAATAAATACGCTCAAAAATAATAATTGGCTGTGTTAGGCTCTAAATCTACCAAAAATTATTTTGTTAAGCCTAATTGTACAATTGTACAAAACTGCTTTAAAAGAAGAGCCTTAAAAGCAATTTTATTCAAACTGGCGATAAAGCACTTTTAATTTCGTTTGGTGGAAGGTGTTTTAGAAGGTTTCCCGGGTGAAGCACTTTAAAAATTTCCCGCTACATTTTCTGAAATTGGACTAATGTATCCTCTTGTGTCACCAAATAGAAAAGCTACCACCGAAAAGTTATGCATGTCATGACGACTCGTGTGTCATCACCCTATAAGTACTTTGAGTGCCTGTTGTGAATTCTTTAAAATTGATGTTTTCACCTATTTGTATGCAGTAAATAAAAACTAGTTCTATTTGATACATCCTTTGTTTTCTACAATTTAGCTAAGCTAAATCAGCTAAATTTGTATTAAATTTTTAATTAGTTTAATGAAAACGTATAAAATGTAAATTTCTATTTTATGCTTATTACTATTACTTAACTAGTACATTCTTCGTTTAACATTTACTACTATCATTGAAGATGGAAAGATTAGTACATCATGCTATATAGAAATGTTTCTGTGTGTTTTGTTTTCAAAAAGTAAATTAGATTATTTATTCTAAAATTTTAAATTCAAAATATTTATCATATTACACTAAGCTAGGCTTATTTCCCATTAAATACCGTAGATTGAAGTAATGAACTGTGAGTTATTTTTTTTTGTTTTAATGTCAAAATAACGTGACAAGTTTTTTTTTTCTCTTGTACAATATTTTGCATATTTAACACTATTGAAAAAATTTAAAGGTTCAAATTGCAGATTTTAGGTTCAAAATGCAGATCAAATGTCGTCTTTTCATGCCAGTGAAAAGAAAAATATGTAAGATAAAATATATATGCACGCACCCCTTGAATAGCTAGCGGTACTTGAATTGCACGAATAGCACTTCGAATAGAATTTAATGGTGTAAGTATTATTAGTAACGAGTAACACGGAATCAAATAGCCGTGTTATTCGAGCGATACCTATATATATATTAATTTTAAAAAATTTAATCAGCAGTAAATTTATGATTATTTCTAATGGAATTGATTAAAACAGTATAAATAGTGACTTATAAATTTAATTTTTCTATTTGCAGCAGTCGACAATCGTGCTAATTACATACAGTAATTATTTCATATTTACATCTATTTTATTTATATAAAAAAATCACCTTTATGGAAATCTAGTGATTGGTAAACACGCTTACGATTACCTTGAGAAGTTGGAAATTTGGACGGTTTGTTTTTTCTTTTCTTTTATCCAAATGATTTTACGTAATCAAAT
This sequence comes from Acrocera orbiculus, assembly GCA_947359355.1. Lineage (NCBI taxonomy): Eukaryota > Metazoa > Arthropoda > Insecta > Diptera > Acroceridae > Acrocera > Acrocera orbiculus. Next base: position 16,839,685 of record OX375759.1, read on the forward strand.
TTTTCATTTTAGTAAAAAATTGTGCATTGCAATTATATGTATGTCGTTCGATTTGGAAAGTTAAAATAACAAATTTTTTGTAATTCCTGAACATCATAACATTCTAATGGACCAAAAGCTATTTTATATTTCTTATATTAGATATTTTCTAAAAATCAAAGCCAAATTTGAATATACTGATATTTGGCAAGATGGTTTTAAAAAAGGAACCGACGGGCTATATAGAAATTGTAGTTTTTCCATATTAATATTAAACTTCATCGGAAATCTTCACTTTTTATACCTAATTTCACACTTACTTGCACTATTTTTTAATTCCTCGCTGAAAGTAGTTATTTTACGGTTTTTGTAAAAATTATTATTTCTTTTATCTTTTATCTGTATTACCAAATACCTAAATATTTTTTATGATATTTCTGCAATTTTAGTTCTAATTCCCCTTTACTTTGATATTTTTCTATTTTAGTTTGTTTTCTCGTGAAAGGTTTAAATAGTGAGCTTTATTTGCAATGAATATTTTAGTTCTAACAAAACTTACTTAAAAAGGCTCCAAAAATACCTTTATGATATATCAGTTTAATATTCGAATAATTAACATTCTGGTTGCTTCTTATATTATCTTTTCCGCTGAGTGAATATCTTTCGTTGATAATATACAGGGTGTCCCTAGATTGTATGATCAAACACCGAGAGTAGAAAGTAGATAAAATTTTACGACAAAAAACACAAAAAGTGGGGCTAACTATTTTCGTTTTCGAGTAACAACCTCTTGAATTTTTTAGACTTAGTTTTTACTCGCTTATAACTTTTAAATCTATGAAATACTGAGAAAAAAAATATTTTTTTATGCCTTATAATATTGTTTTATTGTTAAAAAACAAAAATTGAAAAATAATAATAAATGGAGGAGAAAATTTTTTTAAGTAGAACCGTTGTTATAAATCTCGGGGGTTTTCTGACGTTTTTTGCTTTTTTCTTTAAAAAGAGCCAACATAAGGTGGTTTTTTCTTTTTATTTTCGTAAACTCTAAATGTGTTTCACTGCCAGACTAGAGTCAAATTCAAAAGGGTCTTCTTTTCCGCTAATTATTCCAAGCCCGTTTCCTTGACTGTGGTCTCGCTAGATAGTAGATAGGGACAGTAGGAATCTCGTTAATCCATTCATGCATGTTACTAATTTAGATGAAGAGGCATTTGGCTAATACGATTTCCTTTATTATTTAATAATATAATTTTACATAATAATATTTAAAGACCAGGGATTTTTTTCTACTGAGATGGTCCCAGGCAGTAGTACCTCACGTTGTACTTCATGCGTGCTTAGAACGCCAAACTTGCTTCATAAAATCCCTGTGTATAGTCCAACCACCCTTTAACAATGAATGTATGATCTCTTTTTTAGTAGAAGTTTGTTTTCCAAGTTTTTCACAAACAAATGTGTTTTCTGCGCACCATGTTCCCCAGCTCTCAGAATAAAAGGAAGTAGGAATATATTTAGGGAATTTTTCTTTTTTCTTTTCAATAATGGATGGCAATGTCGCAGCCAATAACACCATCATCCTTAGTAAATATCAAATCAGGCTTTTTAAGTATGCCATCTGGTCCAATTATGTTTTTTCGCTACTTCAGTAAGCTTGAGAGCTAATAAGTCATGCCTACCAATGCTGGCCAATGAGTAGTGGGGCAATGTTGTAGTATATGGCATAGTTCTCCGTGCTCCTTTTGATAAATTCATAACCATTCCAGTTGGGAGGGGTGTTTTTTACAAAACTATTACAGAATCTGGGAATTTCACAACCTTGCCAGATATGCATTAGTTAGATAAAATCTTTAATCTGTCCATCGTCGGATATAGTAAATCTATAGTATTACGCATTAAGCTGTTGTAATTTCTTAGATTGTCAAGCCTTGATAATAAAATTTCTGATATCGATAAAGAAAAGCAAAAGATGCCCAAACCATCTTTGTTGACAGGTGCATAGAAAAGAGCATTTGCACCATGTTTTGGTAAGTGCAGAGTCTTCCTGATGAGAGCTCTTATTTTCCTGTCTGCATCCAAAAAATGTTTTTTTGCTACATTGGGTGTCTGAAGACTAGAGATGTATCTGGGTATAAGGTATGTATTCAAAATATTCATTTTTTGTTGTGGCTTTAACGGGGATTTACTAATATTCTTGAGCTGTAAGAATTGCTCCCCCATGCTACATTTTTTAATACTGTGTGTAAATACGTGACCCAGATACCTAAATTCATCTTGAATGCTAAAGGCTGGCATAAACTCGTCGCATATTTTAAACTTTACAGAGTTGTCAATGTACTTTTGTTTCTTCCTCGGAACGACCATACTGGCAAGTACCATACTAGCATTAAAATGGTCACCCATTAATTTATTTACATAAAAGTATTTTACAATAATTTTACAATTTAACTGTTTGATAAAAATTTTTCCCGCTGGGATGTTCGGCGACGGTACCCTCCATATCGTATCGTTTATATGCGTCGGGTATCGTTGTTCCTCCACACAGATCATAAAGTGTGAGCATGTTAAAATGCTGCCCCTCTTAATAACCGAATGTGTTGGGTCTGTTGTTCGATTTCTCGAGAAACAGATAGTTAGGGTGAAAAGAAATAAATACACACTTTTTACTTTATACATGAACGTGTATTATTTCTGGGATTATTAAAGTTTACAAAAGGTGTTACAAATGAGATATATATGTTATAGTTACACAATGTTTAAAGGTTTGGAATCTTGAGTAACTGTGCGACTTGGTATCTTTAGCTCAACTGATTTATTTTTGCCTAGCTTCTAAGATGCTAAAGGTAAGCGGGTGTGGTCAAATTTTCCTTAATGTTATTTGGCTAAGAAATTTAAAAAGGGACATATATATAATGATGTCATTGATGACGGCGATGTCATTGCAAAGTGAACAATCGAGCTTTCAGCTGGGTGAGCTTTCGGATTCTCCTTGAAAGTTTGTATTTAAAATCTCTTTTTTCTGCACTTACTCTTTTACAATTATAAAAACATGGCGATTAATTTTTTTTTCTGTATTTTTATTTTAAAATTTTTCATAAATATTTAATAAAAAAATAAACATATTTTTATTCCTAGAAATTTTTATAATAGCGTTAATTTGGACAAATACAAATTATTTTCTTAATTTTTCGCGATAGTATATTTATAAAAAATTTATTTTTAAATTTATAAAAATTTTTATTTTGTGGGCGTTTACTATGGGCATTAGAATTTTATTTTCGGGACTACGACCTGAGCACTTCTTCATTTAAATAAAAATTTATTTGGTTAAACTATGTTTTATTTACATTTAGGGAAAGAATATAATAAAAACTAAAAACCCAACAAGGACATTTCTACCTGAAAAAGAATTAAAATTTTCCATATAAACTATGTAGAATGCATACATCGAGGTTTTTGTTTGAAATAAAAGAAATGTCTTGGACTTTTTAAATAAATTTATTTCTCGCTTTTTATAATAGAAAACACAATTATATATATAATCATAGTTATATTGTAAAACAACTAAATAGTTTTAAAAATTCTAACTAAACTTATGTTTCGTACAGTATGCATACATTGCATACACATACGAAATAAAATGTGATTAATTCTAACATTTATGCAATTATTATTCTTCATTAAGCATATTCAATTAAATATTACACCTTAAAATTAAAATTATTACACTAAAACACTAAATAACACTATTAATTTAATTATAAACCTAAATATCACTTTGACATTTTGAAATTTTGACACATTACATTAGACACTTAAACTTCTCATATCGCGAAAAGACTAAGACAACTGTCAAAGACTTAGAAAATTTTTGTATTCGTCTATGTTATACGAAAAGCTTTTTAGCATTTTAGCGGGTTTTTCATTAAAAAAAGGAAAAAACTTTTAATTAATGAATAAAAGTTATCTTAATTTATATGTTTATTTAATTTTATTTAAAAATATTTAAAAAAAAAAGCTGAAAAAGACATAGAAAATGGCAAAAGTTTCACATACATCCCTGCGTACAGAACGGAGGAATGCATCGAATTTTAAGAGCATTTCACCGCTGGGCAGTTTTTGATTTGGTTTCAGTGGAGCATGCCTTATTTTTCGTAGTTCTTGTGATGGTTCCTTCGTGCAACAAGCTGTGATATCTTCAAAATTAAAGTTTTGTCCCAGGTATCTAAAGATATCTCCAATTTTAATTTGGTGAATTTTTTTAATGGCCATCAACTTCATTTTTCGCAAATAACACCAGATCATCAGCATAAGCAAGACAGGATACTGATGTTGTGCCTATGTTGATCCCAGAAAAAGACGTTTCAAGCTCTTCAATAACCTCGTCCAGGATTATGTTAAACAACCAGGGTGAGAGAGGATCCCCTTCTTTAACTCCTCTTTTAATCTCCGTTTTACACACCTTATCGTTACAGCAAGTGAGGTTGATTTATAGCTTATAGTTGGCCATTATTACCTTTCATGCCTTATGATTGATGTTAATTCTATTAAGCGCCCTTGTTATACTACAGTGGGATACTGAATCGAAAGCCTTAGCCAGATCGGGCCAAATAATGGATAAAGGCTTAGCGGTATTTCGATGATGTTTAATTACAGCTTCCACAGTTACAAAATTAGCGAAACAGCCGTCAATTTTTGTGAAACTCCACTGATTAGGGTTAATTGAAATTGAAGATATTCTCCTGGCTAAGATTTTATTAAATATTCTAGTCAGAATCTGATGTCAACCTCCGAGACAATAACCATTTTCTTATTTTCCAGGATCAGATCAGGTCTTTTCAGTACACCATCGCTACATCTTACACTTGGCTTGAGACTGGCTTTGAAGCCTTTTTCCTCAACAATTTTTGCAATTGACGTTACCACTCTATTGTGCCTGTCAATTCTCTGCTGATTCATTACGTAGCATCGCCTGAGAATATGCGATAATGTTTCATTTTCTTTTCTACAACCTCTACACCATCTTTGATTACTTGGGATCGATGGCATACTTTTCGTTGGAAACAAATTATACCTTACTTGGATTGCTTTAATGTAGTGAAATCCTTTCCAAAATTTTGGAGGAGACTCTATCCACCTCTTAGTTGCTGATGTAAACTGCGTTTTTTAAACCCAACTCCACTATATGAATCCCGTAACGATTCTATGTATTTGCTGTATCTTTATATTTTCTTCAATACCATTTTCGGGGGAAATCATTATCCTGAATTTACTTATCCAGTTCTCTTATGCGTTATACGTTTCCTGCAAAAGTTCACTGTAGCTTTTCAGCCTTTCCCATGTGTTACATGTTATGATGGGGATCATTTTTTTGAACTGAAAGAGACCTAGACCTCCTGCTGGCATCGGAGCATAAAATATCGTATTGCTGCAATGTATATGAAGATACAAGACACCCTTCATTTCTGACCTTATTATCTTCACCATATTTTTAAGAATTTTTCTAGATACCACTGGTCTTTGTAATACTGTAATATATCTTGGAATAAGAAATTGCTTAATAATTAAAAATTTCTGCCAAGGCTTTAGTGGTGCTTGCCTAATTAATGATAACTGATTTAGCAAGGCCTTCTGATGTAAACTGGTGCCCCAAATATTTATAACTTTCTCCTACGCTCAACTGCGGTAGCCATTTATTATTTAAATTAAAACATGGTTCTGTCCCACATATGGCTGCTTCTTCGCTGATACTGTTTTCAAAACCAGTGCTCTGCACTTATCTAAATTTAATTCCAGCCCTCTCTTTTTGAAAAAATCATTGCAGTAGTTGAGCATTCTTTGCCCATCCATTCTCTGGAGTATTTTCAAACAATGCTAAATCATCAGCAAAAGCTAGACATGCTACATAAGAGTTGCCTATTAGTACTCCAGAAAAATTTGCTTCCAAATCGGCTGGTGACATTACCCAATATTTAACTCCTCCGTTTATAGGCAATTCGCATACTACCTCACTTTCACATTTAACTGACGTTTTTATGGACAAATAATTGCTGTTAATGTATTTTTGGGTTTTCGTACCTACGTGGGATCTTTTCAAACCCCTAATCAAGCTATTATGGGACACCATATCGAATACCTTTGCCAGATCCATAGAAATAATCGCCAACGGCTTAGCTTTTGTTTTGTGCATTTGAATAATTGTATGCATTCATACAAAATTCGTAAAGCAGCCATCAATTCTCGAGAACCCCCTCTGGCTATTGTTAATTTGGATGTTGGAGATTCTCTTAGCCAATATTTTATTGCACGTTCTTAATAAGATGGACGAGATTGTTATATGCCACCAGTTTTTGACCAGATGCAAATTCTCCCTACATTCCGGTATAAGAATGGTGGTATTTTCTTGTAGCCTTGTAGGCACATAGTAGTAGCATAGTCGCATAGTAGCATTGCATTGAATAATATTTGAAGTCGCTCATGCGGCCACTTCTTGATTGCATTTAATGATAATCCATCAGGTCCGGGAGTGTTAGTTTTTGTCGTTTCCACGACTGATTCAATTTCCTGTATGGATATGGGATAACTCATATCCCATGATTTCATACGGCTCTACATCTGTCTGTGACGGTGATCTAAAGATATCTCCATACATTTTTTGGATTTCTTTTGAATCTGGTTTGTCTGTATGTCCTACCATATCAAGCCGTCGAGTAGTCGTCTGGAAAATGCACCCTATTCTTTTTAAATTTAAATTGAGCTACTTTGTACGATAGAGGTCGTTTACGCCTGTTACTAATATTAAATTTTTTTTGTAAATTTTCAGTTAAACTGTTCCGTACTGGTATCTCCCTCGGCTTACTAGATTTACTTCGGCAGCTGACTGCCTCACTCCATTCATTCAGAGCTAATATAGCTCCGTCTTTATCTCCAGTAAATGCAAGTCCATTTCCTTTAACTTAGTTTTGTCTATCAAATGTATTTCGTCCATTAATCTCTGGTCATATTCTATTATTGTTTCATTGTTAGTGCTATTTAAAACTTCTAGATCTTCAAGAGAAACAGAACTACTGGTGCTTACTTGATTGGAGACCAATTCGCTAGTTGATGCATTTGCATTCAATATACTTGTAAACATTTCCGCACTCACACTCCAACCGCCCTTCTGGTGACTGCATTGTGGAAAAATTTCACAATACCTTGTATAAATGAATTTAAATTTCAATTACCCTCACGCATACACTTTCCTAAAAAGAAAATCTTAAATAAACTCTCATGTACAAAAGTTATATTGATCATGTAATAATTCACATGCATGTGCACTCAACATATAAAGCAGAAGCTTTCATATTTCAAATGTACTGCACATACTGCGCATGCTGGCTAAAGCACTTGAATGTGGGCTTCCCATTTACAACAGACTACTTCATGCTAGCTTGACACCCTGGCTTTCCCAATTGGTACTTGCCAGGACGATATGGTACATTGACCCTCTAATACATTTTTTTATAGTTGGGGGGAATGCCTTACGCACACCTAATCCGAGCGTAAGTGTGGGGCTTGCACACACTAAATCTTAACCCAACTCTCACCTAGTTCTGGCCATCAGCTTAGTTCTAACTAGGCGGCCGCTTCATTATCCAGTGCGCTCTTCGATGCTAAGAGCTGGAGTCCCCTTTCTAGAAGTTATTGTGGAGTGCTTTCTATCCAACGCCAGTTCTAGGCTTATTCATCAATGTGCTTTTGTTAAATATATTGGATATTGCAAGGCTTCCTATAATTACTCTACTGGATATTACTTTGATGTCTGTCTTGCTTATTATTTTCCTATCTAGTAAGTATTTTGCTGAAGCTTTGCTCCAAATTCCTCTGCAATTCAGTGTTATGCCCATTGTCCTGATATTTGTATCTTCTGTCATATTGTATTCTTCAAGTAAAGCTTTTGTCATATTGTTGGTATTATATTTTTCACATTTCCTTCTATTTTCTTCATCTTGAGTTGTCTGCTCACTTACTATTTGGGCATCTGGTATCAATAACTCATTATCTTTCCTAGCAACCAGTTCAGGCTTTTTCAAGCCTTCTGAAGTTATAATCCGTGGCTCTATGTTTATTTTGTAATTTTTGTTGGTTAAGCTTCTTGCAACGTATTTCACTATGGCATCATGCCTTTTAATCCTCATGCCGTTTGTTCTGTGGCATTCCTGTGAAATGTGGTTATAAGTTTCACTTACACCACAACCTGCTCTACATGCTCTTGACTGAGTCATGCCCCTTTTTGTTCTTGATAGGGTAGGCAGTGCATTTATTCGAAGTTTGATCGACTTAATATAGTCTCTACCACTTAGGAATCGGGTGCCATTTTGCAGAGTCTTTTAGAGCTCCACCATCAATAGACTCATACAAGAGTTTAGCCCATTTTATTTTTAAATCCTCTGTGTTATCTATTATCTTTGCTGCATTAGTATCTTTATCATTATATTTTCATCTACCTGTGCACATTTCAATTTCTTTATTTAAGAATTCATCAGTGGTATCACCACTTATATATGAGGACTTAGTTAGTGCCTCTAGCCTTCTTTTTCTTATGAGGGGAGCCGTCCATCTTAACGATGGGACTCCTAATCCTCCATCGGCTACTTGTGCATGAAAGTATCCTATTGGACAGTCTTTCGGCAGATCAAGCCATTTTCTTACAAAGGACCTTATTATTTTGTCCAGTGTTTTCAGAAATCCGTTCCTAATAGCTCCAGTTGTTATGTGACATCATAGCTGGTATCACTGCTATATTTAGGATCCATAGCTTCTGTTGCGGTTTTAGAGCAGCTTTGTTTATTTTTGTTAATTTGAGTTCGAGCATTCCCCTGACCTTACTTGTGATCCTTCCCTCCGGAGAGAATGGGAGGTCATTTGGTCTGCTCCACTCAAAGTAGGAATTATTTTACCCATGATACTAAATCTTGTATTTTTCCTTATATAGGCTAGTTTTTGTTTAGCTATTGATTTAATGGCTATAGAACAGCATTTCGAAGCATTCATTTCTAATCCTGTGTTATACAGGAATTTAGTTGTTATGTCTAATAGTTTCTGTAGATCTTTTTCTGTGGTCGCTACCATAATTAAGTCATCGGTAAAGGCCATGACGTTAATCTGCATGTTGCCTATGCAGATCCCAATGTCTTGGTTTAGATTTAATAGCATTTCATCTATGATTAGGTTAAATAATACTGGTGACATGGGATCGCCCTATTTAACAATTTTATTTTTGAATTATTATTAAAAAAAAAAAAAACAATTTTTGATTCTTTATAATTTCATTTCTTGACAAAACTTAACTTAACTCACTACACATTGACTCCTTTTTCGTAACTAACTCTTTCCTAAGATTTCTTCTTTTTTATATTCCTACTTATCAATGGACTTGATGGTGGTCCTCTTGTAATTGTTCTCATTTAAAAATATTTTATTCTTTAATTCTAAGTTTGTTATCTTGTCAATATAATATTTATTTAAACATGTTTCATTCTTAAATTATGAGTTTGTTTTGTGTGATGTCGGTATTACCCATAATATTTAACCCCACAAGTGGGGATAATAAGGTCTGATACCCAGCTTCCGTATTCTAATCTTGTTTGGCCATTTTTATATATATTCATTATATAAGCTATCATTAGGTTAGGTAGCCCTTTCCTGACCATAACATTTCTTAGTGCTTCAAATGACACCGAGTCAAATGCTTTTGCAATGTCTGTAGATGCAACAAAAACCTCCCTCTTAGTCTGGTGTTGATATCTCAACACCATGTCAAGTAGAAAGATATTGTCATTACAGCCATCAGTATTTATGCTTGCATGCTGCCTTTTATCAAGCTCTATAGCGTTTAATCTTTTTGCTTATATTTTGTGGAACAGCCGTACCATTAATGATGAAATGGTGATCGGTCTGAACTCACTTGTATCTTTGGGTTCTTTTGTTTTAGGAATGAGAATTGTTTTTGATTATAATAATTGTTTTGGTAATTTGCCACATATCATGAAAATATTCAGGATCCTGATTAGAATTTGCGGAGGAATGGATCTTAGAACCCTCACATTCATTCCATCAGGTCTTGGAGCTGTTTTAGCTGGTGAGTAAGAATTTTTAATTTCATCTAAATCAATTGGTTTCCATAAATTATTTAGCTTTTTGCAATTTGTCCCATTAAATTCAGGAGAGCGATTTATCTTTCTGGTCATAAGATTTTTGCAGTATGGTTCCATTTTGTCTTTAGCAATCGGAGGACCTTCAGAGCCTAGCTGTTATGTCTAAATGGCTTTCCAGCATCGGCTCCTATCCTTCATCCATAGTTTTTGTGTTTTAGCGTACATAATCTTACGTTTTCGCCTGCTAGACATATTGGCCATACTGTCACTGTTTTGGTTATTTTTAGTTCTTTTGTCATTATGTTTTGTTGGAAAAGTTTTCATTATATTGATGTGTTCTTGGCACAAGTATCTTCATGATGAGATTATTTATTGGTAATATTTTTTTATGTATTTCAATATTTGCCGACTTACCTTTGCAGGTATAATTGGCGTGTTACGCCAGTATGTAAATAATAATGAATGAATATATTCCAAAAAGTTCGCTAAAAGTTTTTGCCTGTTAATGGCAGGTCTTTAGCTTTTTTATTCGAATATAACACTGAACTTCTATATAAATTAATTCTTATTTATATCTAAAATTTAAACCTTGAATTAAACTTCCTCTTACACCCTAGTCACACAGAAAAATAACCAGTTTCTTTTAACCTAGTTCTTTTGTCTCAGCCAATCAGAAGTCGAAAAAACCATGTCATCGTGACTTCTGATTGGCTGAGACAAAAGAACTAGGTTAAAAGAAACTGGTTATTTTTCTGTGTGACTAGGGTGTTAGTCAAAGTATGTATTACTTAATTAAATTCAAATGAAATTATTACATAAAAATGTTTATTATATTATTCTTTAATTTTATATTTCATAATATACTATTATGCGTATTATTTAAAATATCTTTTGTTCTTAACCTAATTAGTAATATAGTAATATATTAATTTTAGAAGATTGGTCCATTACATCCTTCCCCTTAAAAAAATAAATTTTTAAATATTATTAGTATTTCAAAATTTATTTGAAATAGTAATTTTGTTGTTTTTATTCTATTTATTTTGTTGACGTTTTCAACTTAATTCTACATGGTATTAGGTTGTTATTGTGTATTTCTCGAAGTTTGCCATTAATTCATATTGTAGAATTTACTCCTCGTTGACTGATAATTTTATAAGGTCCTTCAAACGGACTTTCGTGTTTTCGAAGCCTGACTAATACGCCAAGTTTGGTAGGTATCGATTTATTAGTAAAAGCTGGGACTTTTACTAATTGCCTTTATTTCGCACTTAAGTTTATAGTGACCGCGCATACTGGCTAAAGCCTTGCATGATAGCCCCTGCTCACAAAAGACTGCTACTTTAATTCTATATGTAAGTTTAACACCCTGGCTTTCCCTATTGGTACTTGCCAGGACGATATGGTACATTGACCATCTAATACAATTTCCTTTATTAAATACGAATAATTTTTTACAAAAATTTTTTATAAATATAAACTTAACTAAGGAATTTTTTCGACTGTAGATGTTCTCGGGCAGTAGTACTCTTACATAAAAGTCATCTGCGTAGTGAACGCCAAACTAGCTTCATGAAGTCCTGATGTATGGACCATCAACCCCTTAGAGTAGAATGGATGATCTCTTTTTTCTTTGATGTATTAATTCTTAACTTGTCGCAAATAAATTTATTAGCTGCACACCAGGTTCCTCTAGCTGCTAAGATGAATGGTAGAATAAAAATTTCCCCCTGTAACCCCCTGCCAGGATTAGTATTGTAGAATTTGATGCTGAAGTGTGTTATTAAGGCTGCTTTATTTGTAATGCTCAGGGGTACACTTCTTTTAAATCAGACCACGATAGGTTTTGCCATCTCTAGTTTAAAGTCCAGTAAATTGGAAGTGATTTTTAAGTTTTCCAGTCTGCTCCGCAAAATTAAAGGTATTACCATATCAAAGTTGAAGATACCAAGTCCCCCCTGAATATTGCTATTCCTCCAATAATCGAACGGCTTGATAATACTTTGATATCAACTTTCCAGAGGATTTTCCTTTCAAGCAGGTGTTTTGCTTATTTATGGCTCCATATACCTCGACAATTAATTGTAATGCCCATTGACGTTATTGGCATTTCAGGAGGTAATTCATATTTCTGTCTAATGACTTCTATAGTATGTTTATCTGAATATTTTGCTGATTTTAAAGTATAAGCAGAGTCTAGATTTGTTTGCTCCCCTACTATCTAAACATCTAGTATAAAACATTCCTTTTTGTTATATGCGACAATATCTGGCTTTTTGAAGCCTTCAGTGGTGCTTAATCTAGGTTCAATGCTTAAATTAAAATCCTTTTTGGACATAACTTTCGCAACATACTTTACTATGTTGTCATGCCTCCTTATCCGCATACCACTAGCTCTGTGGCATTCTTGGAAGATGTGGTTGAATGTTTCACTCACACCACATCCTGCCCGGTATGCTCTGCTTTGATTTGGACCTCTTTTAGTTCGAGATAAGGTAGGCATGGCGTTTATTCTTAACTTTATTGCTTTGATAAAGTCATTTCCAGTGAGGAAACGGGTGCCTTCCTTCACCCAAGCATTTTGGTTACTCACTTTATTGGAGTCTCTCAGCGCTCCACCATCCACTGAGCTGTAAAGGGCTTTAGCCCATCTATCCTTAATTTGACAAAGGCTTTGCAGAATCTTACTTGTATCAGAGTTATCATTGTAGGAGAGCTGATTTGTGCAAGTTTCTATCTCTCTCTGTAAATATTCGTTAGTACTATTTCCTATTATATAGGAAGATCTTGTAATTTTTAGTAATCTTTCTTTCCTGTGGAGGGAGGTAATCCATTTTAAAGACGGTATACCGAACCCTCCATCTTTAACTGTGGCATGGAAATACCCTAAAGGGCAGTCTTTGGGTAAATCCAGCCATTTCCTTGTATACTTTCGAATATCACAGTCGAGAGTTTTTAATAATCCTATCTTAATTGCACCCGTGGTCAAGTGGTAGAATAGTGATGGTACTAATGCTACCGTCAATATCCACAGTTTTTCTTGCGGTTTTAACGCAGCTTTACTTAGTTTTTCCAGCCTCTCATTTAGTAATTGTCTTATATTGGTAGTAATTCTACCTTCAGGTGTGAAGACAACACCTAAGTACTTCATCTGTTCAGCACTTTGTAAATTAGGGATATATTTGTCATTTATTTTAAATTTTGTATTTGCACTTATATATGATACTTTTTCCTTTCCAATTGCTTTAATTGCGATTGAACAGCACTTAGAGGCATTGGTTTTAAGATCTGTAGAGTATAAGAATTTAATTGTACTATTTAGTAATTCTTGTAGCCCCGTTTCGGTGGCTGCTACCAAGATGAGATCGTCTGCAAATGCCATTCGATTAATATGTATTGATCCAATATTTATACCAATGTCTTTAGTTGTGTTTTGTAGCATAGCATCAATAACCATGTTAAAAATTATAGGTGACATAGGGTCACCTTGTTTAACCCCACAAATGGGGTTAATTGGGTCTGACTCCCAATTTTTTTATTGAAAAACTGTGCTACTACTTTTATACATTGAAATAATGTAGACCTTTGTTTTGCATAACCTTTTCTAATGCCTCAAAAGTGACTGAATCAAAAGCCTTAGCAATGTCTCTCGATGCAAATTCGAGGCGGTTTCTTGTCTCAGTTGTACCGAATTTAGTTACGGTCGAGAGGGCTGGTAACCCCCAAGACTATTAAAGCCCGCTCCGTTTGCCTTCTTTATACCTTGGCATAAAAAAGTTTCCGACAGGAACCACTTGGAGGCGGAGATTTGGCTATTTTATGACTTCTTTGGTTATTTGGTTGTACTTATCCTTAATCTTTTCCCCAAAAAGACCGACGCATTAATGAGTACTAAGTTTAAGAAATATCTATGTTGAACTTACATTTCAAGAACTTAAGTAGTTTGATAATTTTTAATTTACAAAACTTCAAAGAAGTTAGGTAAAGTTTCCACTTTTTGTGTTAGCAAAGCGTATGTAATACTCAATGCTTGCTTATCTTTAGTCTGACCGACCTAACTAATACGCCAAGTATGGTCGACTAAGATTGCTTTTAAATGTATTGATTTCATCCGTTTGTGAAACAGTAACCCCCATACTGGATAAACCATGTATGTTGGCTTCCCGATCACAACTAGATTACTTTAACTTTACTGTACATTCAACACCCTGGCTTTCCGGGATATCCCTTATGTACTTGCCAGGACGATATGGTACATTGACCCTCTAATATAAAAATATCCTTTATTCAAATAAGAAAAATGTTTGTACAACATATATATAAAAAATAAATAACAGGAAAAATTTCTACTAGATGTTCTGGTAGTAGTACCACTCCTCTGTTTCATTTGCTCTGGCGCCATATAGATCTCATGAAGTCTTCATGAATCGTCCACCCTCCTCTTAGCACAGTATGTATAATACCTCGCAAATCATTTTTGGTTATCCCTAATTTTTGTACCAAGTATTTATTTGGTTGACACCAAGTACCCCTAGCTATTGATATTGAGCATTAACAATTTGCGTATTCTAATTATATTGCGATGATCCAACTGGAAGGTGTGCATTAAAGTTAATGAGCTTTCCATTAGATTATTTATTCTCTTGCATAAGATTAGCGGGATCATTTTCCTAAAGCAGAAGATGCCTAGTCCACCTCAATTTTCATACTTCCATTTCATTATTGTCTCTTGTATATTATTTATTGCACGTATAAATACTTTGTCTGTATTAATTAACATTGAATATTCCAAGTTTAGCCAATGTCGTGTATGTATTACTGCTGTTATCGGAAAAGTGGGTATTGTCAAAATGAAATTCGCTAATTTCCGCGGAAGGATTGCTCTGTTGCTCCCGTTGACTTGAGAATGTCCACGCCACATTCCTGCAACCTCTGGAACTTTATGAAGTAATCGCTGTCTGGTGTTGTTATCATCCGAGTCGTAACTTTGGCAAGTTTGTACCTTTTCTGAAATGGTATTCCCACTATATCGTTCGTATTGTATACCTTTGTCTCGATCGTGATGGGTCCATCGGGAACATCCGATTTTAATACAAAGCAATTCCCGCGGTCTTTTCGTATAATATTTTATAATGGCTTCAACATATGAGACGGTTTGCTCATTTGAGTGATTGGATTTGTCATAAGTCCACTTACGCCTGAGAAGAGCGAATGGCAGACATCGACAGGTTGCATGTATCCAGGGGCAGTCATGGAAGAGGTGAATGTGTGGTCTATATATTCCGTCTGACAATTCTCGACACCCTTCGATGCCACATACTCCATTTTCGAACTCTTATCGGGCCTGTACTTCTGAAAACGTTGCATTTTTGTTTCCATCTCCGACTCCTCCTCCGAACTTTCCCTCATTCGAAATTTCCGTTTCGTTGTTTTCACTACTTCTTCTTTTCCTTCTTTCTGCTGTTTCTGGTCTTCCATGAACTGCGAATATGAATACATTACTTCTTTTGTATACATTCGAAGGATAAAGTCTTCGAAGTGTGTTCTCAACGCTGTCATTACAATCAAGCCTTCGCTGGAATCGTTCAACTGATTCAACAAGTGTTTTAAAGACATCAGAGGATAACTTTTCTCTTCCAATAATTTGCTCTGTACTTCCCTCCAAAACATTACGCTTTTCATATTGTTCATCAAGTTTATAATTATTTTCTTCACTATTGTTATGCTTCCCGACAACACTTTGTCCACCTCTATTGGTATCAATTTCTTGTTCTTTTCCATTATCATCTTCATTTCTTCGCTCATCTGAGAATCCACATAATCTAACATTAAATTCTGATGCTCTGCTGATAATTGCTTCAGTAATACAGCCGACTGATTCTTCTCTATTCAAATATATAGACATTCTTTCATATAATTTACTGCATGCATTTCTAAATATTTTATGTGGAATTTTCTCTCGCTTAGTCTCGTATTCATCAATGACTTCTTCGACATCGCATTTAACATTCTCGAAAAACATTTCATGAATGTTTCCTTTTCTTCCTGCTTCGATATCGTTTCGAATAATTTTAACATGCCGGATTTCTTGTTCTTTATACTCGTTGCTGTACCTCCCGTCGATATTTTTTTCTTCTTCGATACTGTACTTAATTTCTCCGCTACTCCATCGTCTTTTTCTACTGTCTTGTCCGCAATCGCTGTCGAAACTATCCTCTCCACAACACATCGCTTAAGCAATTCGTTGCTGTTGTTTGATCTGCTTCCGTACTCATTTTCATTCGCTTTTTCACTTCTATCACTAGTATCGTCACTGTCCAATAATAATTTACTTTAGAAATATCTGAACATTTCTAAAAATTTATATTTCAATCCACTCCTTATATACCCAGTTGTTATCACAAATGTAAATAGAACACCTTAACTTATCAAATTGATATTTCAAAATAACAAAACACTTCAACTTAAGTACCTTTTCTTGAAAATGTGTAGAGAAAACATAAAAGCCTTCATGTCCGCCGCCACATTAAAAATCTTCCATGACGTAAGTCCCTCCCCGAAGGGGAGGGGATTTAATGGGTCGGAACAATACTGTCTCTTTTTCTCATACAGCACAAACGCTGATTTGGCCAAAACACACACACACACTAAAGAAAATTTGCTTTTGCAACGCTTTTTCAAATTTTCTTTTTCATGTGATATTGTGTCAAAAACTTTGGACAAGTCCAGGGATATAATGCATAAGGGCTGACCTTTCAATCTTTTTGATTTAATTATGTTTTGCAGTGTAAAGCAATTAGCAAGGCAGCCATCTATTCTGGTAAAACCTCTTTGAGCTTGGTGAAGTTCAATGTTATCACTGATCCTTTTAGAGATAATCTTATTAAGTAATCTTATAATAATGGAGCCGATGGTAATAGGTCTCCAATTATTAACATTATCTAGGTTGCACGTTTTCTTTGGGATAATATTGTTCTGCTAACTTTAAATTGCGGAGGCAGTTGTTGTGGATTTTTCTAACTAAAAGTTAACACTGGTAATGAACAAGGGGAAAAGGCTTTTTATTCAAACAACTCATCTTCAAAGAACCATTACTTTATTTTACTTACTTTAAATAATGATGGGGCAAATGTGAAAATTTGCCGGACTTACCTCGGTTGCAAGAAGAATATTGTGTGTCACTGGACTTCGCTTTAATAAAAACGTATAATGTTTCTTTTCTTTACAAATTTTAATCAAATATACAATTTTTCCGAATTATTGAAATTTCTCCAAGTTATTTCTCTTGTTACAGCTCTAAATTTCTCTAAGTTATTTACAATAATTAAAATTTCTCTAAGTTATTTAAAATAATTAAAATTTCTCTAATTTATTTTTCTTTTCACAACTTTAAGTTTTTTATTTTTCTTTTCACAACTTTATATTTTTTTTCTAAGTTGTTTAAAATAATTAAAATTTCTCTAAGTTATTTTTCTTTTAAAAGAATTATTCTTTTTGTAAAAACGAAAACAATAAAGTGGTAAAAATCTTTTCAAGCTCAGTTTTGGCCAGAATCGGCCGGTCGGACTTGAAAAGATTTATTTTCTAAGTTTTCTTTTCTGCAAAAAGATTAAAGTTTTGGCCAGAATCGGCCTGTCTTAACCTTTTTGTAAAAAAGACAAACTTAATTACCACAATCTACAATACAACACAACACAACAAAACTTTGTTTTTCATAAGTCTTTCTTTTATATTATTCTTTATTGCTTATGCAGGCCTAAAGTCAATTTTTTATTAATTTTTCTTTTACTAAAGTTTCATACTCTATATATTTTTTGTTACTTGTTTTTTTTGAAATTCTATTTTTTTGTTATCAATAGAATTTTGCTATAATTTGCAATTGTTGTTAGTGTTTTTTATACAGTGCATGTACTTCTATAAAATAAAATATCATTTCCTTCGGGAAGGAGTGATAAGTTCTTGAGTCTTTTGTCCTAAAAAGAGGCATCAGCCATCTCACTGACGGTATGGAAAGGCCGCCGTCGTGGACGCTTGCATGGAAGTAAGCTGTTGGTGTGTTATTCAGGAGGTTAAGCCATTTTCGTACAAACATTCTAGTTTTCTTATCAAACTCCTTTAGAGTGCTCAGATGGCATCGAGCTAAAGAAAATTTGTGACAGTAGCTTGGAAGCACTACTGTTCTTAAAGCAAAAAGCCGTTGTAGGGGCTTAAGTGGTGCTTTGGTTAGAATGGCTAGTTGAGCCAGATATTCGTTAAGTGGTGCGGCCACCAGACTTCCCTCAGGTGAAAAAGAAATACCAAGGTATCTCCACTGCTGTATGCGAGATAGTGCCGCTAACCTTTTACCATCAAACATAAATGTCTGATTCACATCAGGGACAGATTTCTTGTCGTGGGGTAAACCCCTGACCGAAATTGTCACGCTTTCAGCAACATTCACATTCATTACCCTCTCCCAATATGGTACTAAGACCTCCTTGGGTGGGAATGAGTTGTTCGGGCTGTTAACATTCATAAGTGACTTGATGCAACTAATCCGATTTCTGTCCCATTTGGCTTGAGTACCTATATTCCCTACGTCTTCTGTCTCTGGCTCTTTTGGCAATTCGGTCTAGGAAATCGCTGATTGTTTACCCTGGGGACTTCAGGGAACAAATCATTTAGTAAAACTGAAACCTGATTTCTAATGTCCTCTTTTGAAAGTGTGTGGACATTCTCAACCAACCGATTTAGCATCTGACTGATGTTGATGTCAATCGGGCAGATCTTTCAAAAATTCAATAATAGTGTCATTATCAGGGTCATTAGCTTCAGGTTGTTCAACTATAATGGGTGCGTTTCTGAGGGTGTCTAGATAGAACTGAACCAAGTTCTTATACGCTATCCCTCTTCTGTGGCCCTTAATAGATTCAATAGTTCTATTTACACAGGTTCCCCCGAGAGCCATGTTAATAAAACGACATCCATTCACTGTCAATTCAGCCTCTTTCCTAGCCAAAATGTTACTTTCTTCTTCAGTCCAACGTCTTTTTGAGTTATTTACATTATTTAATGTACGAGCATCATACCAGAGAGCGTGAGCCTTTCGGTGATGCACACCTCTGCCATTACTTGTAGTAAAGGAGCGGTTACAACCAGGATATTCACACACAAAGGTGTCAATACAACTTGCTGAATTTGTAGCTGAACTTGTTACTGGAATTGAGGAACCAGGGGGTCCATCATTGTATCCGAGGCTCTTTTCATTTTCTTGACCAATAACTAAAGGTTTAGAGGGCTGGTAACCCTAGAAACCTTAGCCCTGTCTTCATTAGCCTTATGTATTTTAAAAATACATAAGTTACCAGCAGGAACCACGAGGAGGTTGAAGACTCGGTACTTCCATGATCTCTATGTTATTTGGTTGTACTTATCCTTAATCTTTCCACCACAAATACCGAAGCATTTATGAATACTAAGTTTAAGAAATATCTATGTTGAACTTACATTTCAAGGACTTTAGAAGATTAGTGATTATTAATTTACAAAACTTCAAAGAAGTTACGTAAAGTTTCCTCATTTTGTTATAGCAAAGTGTATGTACTACACAATGCTGCTAATCGGTAGTATAACCAACCTGGTTAATACGCCATGTATGGTAGATTGCGATTGCTTTTGTCTTGATTTCATCCATTTGTAAGCAGTGACCCTCATACTGGATAAACCATGTATGTTGGCTTCCCGCTTACTTTTGCTTTTACTGTAATTTCAACACCCTGGCTTTCCGGGATATCCCTTTTGTACTTGCCAGGATGATATGGTACATTGACCCTCTAATAACAAAGAGAGTCATCGTTACTCCCGCCGTTTACCCGAATTATGGATTTTTAGAAATAACTCACAAAAATAACACAAAATACAACATACAGAAAACACAATACAATCTTAGTTTAATTCACACTTTATTTTTTTTTGTCATACAAAGGAACAATATTGATATTTTACCCATATGACTGCCCCCTTGGACTGGTCTAACTAGACTAATTCTATTTAAGTTTTGCAAGTTGCTATTCCCTAATTGCAACTTGATATTTTTAAAATTATTATTTTGTTTTGATCTTTTTTTTGTTTAAAACTAGAATGACATTTTATCCTTAGACATTCCAATTTGTTTACCATGACGTTATTTTATTCATGGTAAGCGAATCGGCTGTCTGGGAATGCGGATACATAATCCCCGCGAATTAGGAAGTTTCTGGATAGTCTTTTACTTTATTTATTAAAAAACAACCTTTATGTTATAAACCCCAAGTCCCACTAACCTTGTTATTAATTTTTTATTTTTAATACAATTTGCAATTTTGTAGAGTCAACAGCATTGCTGATTGGCCGAAATACAATACAAAATATACAATAATAAACTTCAAAGGGTCAACACAATTGCTGATTGGTCGAAGTATTAATAATTATAAATGTCACCTAAATGTAAAGAGGTAAATGGTTTTCACTAGGATGTTGGTCTTTATGGCGTAACTCCTCTTCTCTTGGATGGAGCGTTGGCCAGTATAGGACTCGTTCTACTTTGCATTCCATTGCAATACTTTCATTTTTCTGAGAACTCCCGTTACCGGTTGTTTGTCGCTTTCTACATAGAAGAAAGTCTTGTAATATAATAAGTGCGACGGAAACGATGTTTAAAGATTCCATTAATGTAATGCTGCAATTTGCTAGTTGATTTCTTATAATTTTAGTTATACATTCATCGGTGTCAATGTAAGGACCTATTTCAGCTACTCTGCAGTAATAGGTACAGAGTATCATCATGGATTGCTTTATAAAATACTTGGCGTCGAATTTGTTCTGGATCAAGCAGGGTTTAGTAGTAATCGTGTAGTTTTCTTTAATTGGGAGTGGGATCAGATGTAAAAATAAATATACATCATTGAATAAAACTGGAATTAGTACATTAAAAATTATGTTTGAACTATTATAGTATGCCTACGACGTGAATAAGTTTTTTGTATGATTTGATAGGCCTAGTTGGTCTTAATTTCATTAGAAGCGAACCATTATGATTATTCAGGTTATTAACTTCCAGCTTCTGGCTCAGGACTGACGTTAACCTGAAATTTGTGTTCTCTTTCGAGTATACGGATATTTTTTTTTGTTTTTTTTTTAATTATTTAGTATACTACAATCTTAATATTCTTATTAATTTATTAGTACTGATGATATATATGGTGAGTTGGTAATGTTGAGGTAAGTTAGATGAGTGAGGGCTATCATCCAGAGATAACACCCATAAAACGTAAAGTATGCGGATATGCCAATTGTTCATCATAGTAATAACCCATAAGGCCATTTGTTTTTGTGTCTTCGAAATAGGATAGATAGATAGAATTACTTTAATTTTTTCTGGGTTTCACTTTACTCCATTGTTAGTTACAATTTGTCCTAAAAACGAGATTTCTTTATAGAGGAATCCCGACTTATAGGAAACTATTTTCAAATTTTGTATGTGTTCTTGTAAAAAGGTTGTAAAAACAATTATATCATCCAAGGACATTAGGACATAATCCATTACTCTTTGAAATGTAGAGGGTGTATTTTTCAACCCAAAAGGCATTCTTCTAAATTAATAGTGTCCCCCGTCGACTGTTAAAGCGGTTTTTTCAACGTCTTTGGGGTCCATTTCTATTTGATGAAATCCACTAGCTAGATCTAGCATAGTGAAGTACAGGCATCGTCTCAGTTTATCAAGAATTTCATTGATTATTTGGAATCGGGTATTTATCGCTTATGGTTTTTTCATTTAGTTTTCGGTAGTCCACTACAAGTCTCCATTTTTGTTTTCTTTTTTCTTGTTTACTAACCAAATTGGTGAACTCTAAGGAGAATAGCTTGGTTGAATTATGCCTTGCTCCAGTAGGTTGATTATTTGAGATTGGATTTCTATTTTATGCACGTAAGGGTATCTATAAGATTTTGTGTAAATGGGGATTTCATCAGTTGTTTTTATTTCATGTGGTGAGTGGTGGTGAGTGTCAAACTTTGATCTTCTTTATAGAATAAGTCTTGGAAGCCTCTGCAAATTTCCAATATTGCTCTTGACTCTTCTGAATTTAAATGAGTGAGCTGTAACGACGAATTTAATTCACATGAAATCGCATAGCAGTTGTTTTCATAACAGATATTAACGTTGTTCAACTCGATAAAATTTAAGTTATTATACGGCTCGACTCTTAGGGGCTACTCTAGAAAGAGTGATTAGTCATTATCTAGATTCTAGAGTGTTAACGACTTCGACCGTACAATACCAATTATTTTTTTTATATAATCATCACAATGCTTTGTTTTAACTAGTACATAGTTCCTAATCAACCCCAACTGTCTCAATCTTCAGAGTATCCAAAAGTAACGGTTCTACTTAAAAATTTTTTTTTTTACTCACTATTACATAGATTCAAAAATTATAAGTGATCGAGTGCAAAAGGTTTTTCATATAAAAACGAAGTCTATAAAATTCAAGACGTTGTAGCTCGAAAACGAAAAAAGTTAAACCCCTCCTTTTTGTGTTTTTTGTCGATGAAATTTTATCTACTTTCTACCCTTAGCGTTTGATCCTACAATCTCGGGATACCCTATATATTATGTAGCTTATCCACCAATACATTTTCAAATGCCTGTGTCAAATCTAAAACAATAGTAAATAAGATCAGTTTTTTTTTAAAAAAATTTAAAATTCTTATCGAAATTTAAAAAAAATCCCATATTAAAGTCGATTCTCAGGCAACTTTTCTAATACATATAAATCTTGTTTTGACGTATTACATCTGTAATTCTTCAAAATTTAAAATTGATTTTATATTAAAGGTAATTTAAGTAAAATAAATTATAATTGTATTTATTTTTGTTAATAATTTTATAAAAAAATAAAAACGAGATCTCTTCAAAAAGTACATTGATTTTATATTTAAGTTACTTTGAAAGCATGATTAATTTGGGATTAAATATAAAAAGTCAGAGGTCTAAAGCTTTTGGAGTATGTAAATAATGAATATTTTTTCTTAAAATGACTCAATCCTTTTGAATTTTTCTCTTAAAATGACCTCAATCTTGAGGGCTTAAGTTATCTAGAAATTACTCTCGCTTAAGCTCAAAAACGTAGCACTGTGAAACGTGTTTAGCAATTTAAGCGGGTTTGAAGTGACAGATGACGTTTAGCGAAGCTTAAGCGCGTACTGTGAAACCGGGCGTTAGAGTTTAATAAAACGTTTAAGTCTTTTAGTCAGTAGATTGAGCTGAAGTTGGGTAGATCACGGGATATATAACAAGTAAAATATTGATTAAAATACATCTGTCTGTTATTTTTACATATTTAGGTGAGTATTTAAAGAAATTAAATTGAGAATAAAAAGTAGTTTTTCATTTTGTTTAGCTATGGATGATAAAATTTATTGGTCAAGGGAACAAACAGTAAAGTTGATTGAGCTTTTGCGAAATTGGCTCTTGTTGTATGACCCGAAAAACGCAGACTTTACTGACAGAATAAAAGTGTTGCATTCCATAAGTAAAAAAATGGAGGAAGTTAAAATCAACGTTTCAATAAAGGACATAAAAAGCAAATTAAAAACATTGCGTTCCCAAATGTCCAAAGAAAAATCAAAAGTGCTATCTTCAAGAAGAAGCGGTGCCTGGGTGGAAGATTTGAATAAACCCAAATTATGGTGTTATAATAATCTTCTATTCCTAGCCGACGTAAATGATGGAGTGACATTCGCATCAAATATCGGGTTCATGGTAATAAAGTTACAAATGCAAATGATTGCAACAATTGGTAATTTATAAAAATTTTAGATGCAGATATTTCTTAATTTATTTCATTTATGTCTAATAAGCATTTGTTCTTGCGCGAGACTTTTTTGTAAATTTTGCCTTTGGTATTGCAAATGCCTCTTCGCGTGCTATTTTCAAAATCCCTATAGCCAAAATTATCTTTCCTGGCCGCTTCTGAAAAAAAAATATTTGCTTTATATTTAAGTTTATATTAGGTGACTAAAATAATACCAAATAATAGCTTGTTGAATATTTTTAATTTATTTATTGGAAATTTATTCTGCTCTGGTTTAAGTTTAATAAGAGACCTTCATCAAAAAATAAGTCGATACATTTTTCAACTGGTGTATTTCTAATAATTTGTTTGACATATGCTACCTAAAATGATAAAATGAATCAATCAAAATGGGACTTGTGTTATCGTAATATAAATTACCACTTCATCTTCCGGAATATTCCTTATTTTCTCGTCTATATTTTCTAAACTTTCTATGGTACTGAAAGGGAATCTGTTCAATGTTGCTTTTTGCGGGTTGAATTTTCGCAGCATGGTTTCCAGTACAATATTAATTTTTACTAACTCTCGTTGATTGTCATCGATTTTTCGCGTTACCTCTGTTATAAATTCATTAAAATTATATAGAAGTTTTTTAATTTCGGTGGTGCACGTTTTGACATCTTTGAGATTTTTTACTTCTCCCAAGCGTTTCTCGACACTGCCCTTAAGTTTAATTTTTTTGTTTTACTACTACAATCTTCTGCTGGAAAGATTACATCTGTTATAATAGTTTTAAGCCCATTTGGTGTTTTAAAATAGTATTCTAATAAAATTTAATACTTTTGCTATAGAACGATTTAAATAATTTAATTCTTACTAAAATTTTGAGGGTTCATGTTGCAGCTGACTTTCTGGACAATATGTTTTCCGAAACCTGAAGAATTGAAGTGTTTTTAATACAATTACTATTGGAGGTTATGGATTATTGGGATGTACACATATCCCGATTCATGCTGCGATTTATGCGGTAAACATATCAATTTGTATACTACTTCTTTCATTAAAATTTTTTCATGTTTTTCATAATAATATAAAAATAATATATAAAAAGATATAAAAGGCTTATCATAGAAATTAGTTGTTTTTAGAAACCTTTGTCCAAAAATATATTGTTCTCCCTCGTCATTTTCAAAAAATCCAATTATCTGAATTGGTGTAGCTGATTGTAATTGATGGCCTGATATAACAAAAATTTTCGAAACTACTGCTGCTTAGATAAAACATGTCATTTAAGTACTCTTAAGATGGTTTCGCATTTCCTTTAA
Organism: Acrocera orbiculus; assembly: GCA_947359355.1. NCBI lineage: Eukaryota > Metazoa > Arthropoda > Insecta > Diptera > Acroceridae > Acrocera > Acrocera orbiculus. The sequence goes on from OX375759.1 coordinate 16,864,941, forward strand.
TTTTTGTTGCTGATCCATTCAATGTTATGTTCTTTCATTCAAGCTCTCTATGATGTATAATAGTTGTTGTAAAATTTTGTTAGGCTTGCGACAATATTTTTTTAATACTTGTAAATGATTCTCAAAGCGATATGCGGAGAAACTTTTCTAGCATTTCTCTTGTTAGTTTGAGATTTTTTGGCAATTTTTCGGACAAGAAAGTAATCTATACGCCTCGTGAATAAGCAAGAAATGTTTATAAAGTTCCACATCAATCATATCTTTCAAATACACAATGCCTGTATATAGAATAATTTGGCGCAACTCCTCAGCTTTGAATCTTGCAACCTCCTTGAGAGATCGTGGCTTTCTACAAAACTCTTTTGGGATGTAAGGCTTCATCTCCAAAAATTTTTTATCCAACTTATCGCTTTCTGACAGCTTAGTACAGCAATGCTTGTTTGTCAACATTTTTATCATAATTTTTTTTATGCACCCCTAAATCTATGAGGTGCATAACATCAAGGGGAAATCATGTCACCATATCAATATTTAATTTTTCTAAAAGGTTTATATTTTGTCGAAAATATAGCAAATGGTGAAAGAGATCGTCACGGTTTTCCAAACGGCCCTAGTATGTCCAATTGTGCCTGTCAAAAAAGAGCGGGCTTCTATGTCGCATACAAAGAGTCTTATTTGGCATTGAAACAATTGTCCATTTATATTAACTCCGTTTTTCTTTATCGAAAGCATTTCTTCTACAAACTCGTTCAAGTACTTATTCACGGATTGAGGTTTACTTGGGCCCACATAAGCTCCAATTAAAAATGGTGCAAGATTTTTTGTTTTCGAAAATGAACCTAAAATTGGCCAAAGAGTTTGCTCTGAACTTTTGAGCAACGGTAAGCCGTCTACATTAATATATATCAATTTTTATCTGTTATATTATCACCATCATGCCTTTGTATCGCATTTGCCAAGCCATAGTTATAGTATTTGCCGGGCTCTACTATCCTTGGGCTTATTTTAGAGTATATTGCATCTATTAAACATTCTTTTGAAAGTGGGACACTATGGCCACGCTTGCGCATAATTCCCAACAAGCTTTCGCAAGCATTTCTTGGATTCTGAATTCGATGCACCACTCTGCTATCATTTCTTTTGCAGATCTTTTAAAATTAGCTTTTACTTCACTATTTATCGTGCTTGTAAGGGGTTCATTTTCCAATATAGTATTTGTCGTTTGGTCAATGTGCAGTTCAACGCCTTCACATTCCATTCCATTGCATTCATTAGTTGTAGGTTTGATGCACTCAAGAGATTTCATACGTTTTGCAGTTAAATGTCTTAAATGACTTGGACTTATTATACCACCAATTTTTTTCATGTTCCTTTTTACTTTAATTAAAAATGTAGAATTAGCAAAATTTATTTATAGGAAGTACTTCAATACAAAATAGATAATTCTGTTCCCTTATTTTCTTGAGTATATATCTGGCAATATATTAAAACTGGCTGGAAATTATGTAAAAAATATCAAACATGTTGAAATTTCAAGAGAGGATATAGAAGTTGTAATGTGTACTGATAGGGTAATTTATTTAAGGTTTTAAAATTAAAATTTCTTATTTGTATTATATATAAGTCTTTAATGAAGTGTAGGTTTTATAAAACACACAGGCAAAAATTCAAATACTATAGCCTCCATATTATTTATATTCACAAGATTAATGCATATGTGTTAGAGATTGCTGGTCGCCTGCGATTGTCTAATAACTGGTGTTGTGCTGATCAAAACCAGCAAAGCACCGCGGTGTGTCTAGCAAGACATTCCCCATTGGGTTTCGATTGCCCTAGGACAAAAGTACAAATCTAGTACGTTTTTGTACTTCCAGTTGTACTTTAGAAGTGAAATACGTGCTTGTACATAAAATTTTGAAATTTGATGTTTCGGCTTGTCGTTGTGATTTAAACAATTTTTAAAACTTTAGTAGAATTTAATAATAAAAACGGAAGGTAACCAGAAATTAGATAAGTTACTATTTTCAGTCGGTATCGTGCGATTGATTAAATTTTGCTTTTTGTGTTTTAATCTTTTATCAATAATAAACGAAATAAACATTATAATAAATTGTTGTATTTTTTTATATAAATACTAAAGTATTATATTCTGTTATAAAAATTGGGTTAAAAAATGGAACACATATGTGAATATATCAGTGCTTCTAGTGACTGGTCTGCTCAAACTAATGAACTGGCTAGCTCGGCAAATGAGCCTTTGTTCCAAAGTGCTTCACAAAATCCTTGTAATGTCCATGGTGATTATGATGAATGGTTTGAACCAACTGAAAATCAACCTAGTGACATATTTTTTGTGGGAAGCTCTATATTGAATTTTGGTGAAATAGATTGTAGCAAAGAAGAAAATTTTTATAAGCTTTTTGTGACAGATGACCTCTTACAAAAAATTTGTGATTATACAAATTCGTATGCTTCAAAATAACTAGCTCAAAATCAAACAAATAGACTGGACTCCAACTTTCAAGGAAGAAATTCAATCATTATTTTGCCTCCTGATTTGGATGGGTATAGTGAAGCTACCGAAATTGAGTTTATACTGGTCGACAGATCCATGGTTTATCCAAAATTTTCCACGGAGCATAATGTCCCGAAATCGATTCGAATTAATTTTACGTATGCTATATTTCGCAGATTACACTGAAAATACTACGAATGGACGCTTACAAAAACTCCAAATGATTATGGATACAATCCATAAAAATTTTATGGAGAACCATGAACCACCTGAAAAGGTTTGCATCGATGAGTCTATAATACTTTTTTGAGGTCGTATTATTTTTAAGCAATACATGAAGCACAAAAGACAAGGATTATAAAAGGAAAGAATGTGCACAAATAGTGTTATTATTTAAGAAAAACATTGATAATTATTAAGATTTGTTTCATTTTCAGTACTTTTTAATTTTAAATGTGTTTATAAAGAAATAGTGTTATTATTTATGCAATTGAAAAATTGAAAAGCATTATATTGTATTTGAATGCTCATTTTTGATTTAAAAACACCCAAAATGAATACATCATCTTCTGAGGCACACTCTGTGGGCATGGTTGAGACGCAACCACCCAGCCAAATACAAACCATCTGAAGCCGCCGTGCTGCTCCACGTTATCGAACACATACAAGTAGTATATACAAACTAAATTAGCTTTGATAAAAAAATATTTTAATAAACTAGATGGCAAAGGCATCAGTGAATCAGCCGAAATTTTTAATATCAACAAAAACTTATTTTTATATTTAATTAAAATCAATTTAGAAAAATATATAATTTCAAAAATATATTAAATTTATTCGATAATTTAATAATTTCCAAATATTTTATTATTTATAAATAGGTCTATGTCCAATATTTTTTTGAATATATATATGAAAATTTCAAAATTTGTTATTGTGGATGAATTTCATTTGCAAAAAGATCAATTTCATTTGCAAAAAAATGAACTTCATTTGCAGAAGGATGAAGTCCATTTGCTATAGCTCAGGGATGAGCTACCTGCGGCCCGCGGGCCGCATGTCCGTTTTTCTTTTTACTATATTTATTGTATAATTTATTTTTTTTATTTTTTTTTTGCTAATTCTATAATAAAAAGGTAATTTGCGCTTATTTATCTAGTTTTCATATTTTATGCGGCCCGAACAAATTTTTTAAACTTGTATTCGGCCCCAGACAAAAAAAGGTTGCTCGTCTCTGCATAGCTGATACTAAACTAATCTGAAAAGCCTGTATATAATCATAATGTAGTAAATATCTCATAGTTATAGTTAAACACAAGAGTAAATGAATTATCAAAATTATAAAAAAAAGGATAAAAAAAATGTAGTAAAACAATGATACTCAAGATCAATATTTAGTTGGATCAATTTTACTGTCTGGTTTTGAATAAAAGTAAAAAAGCTGTAGCTTTCCTTCTAATGTTGATGATTCTATTAATTTAGATTGAGCCAAGCAGCTGGTAATTCACTTTTTATTTGATTTTATGAAAACACCTTTAGTTTCACAGAAATAGTTGGCCTACAAGTTTCACTTCCAAAGTACAACTGGAAGTACAAAAACGTAGTAGATTTGTACTTTTGCCCTATAGGGCAGTCGAAGGTACAGAATTGACAAACACGCCTTTTGAGTGCCGGTTTTGAATTCTTTAAAATTGATGTTTTCACTTATTTGTATGCAGTAAATAAAAACTAGTTCTATTCAATATATCCCTTTTTTTCTACAATTTAGCTAAGCTAAATCAGCTAAATTTGTATTAAATTTTTAATTAGTTTAATGAAAACGTATAAAATGTAAATTTCTATTTTATGCTTATTACTATTACTTAACTAGTACATTCTTCGTTTAACATTTACTACTATCATTAAAGCTGGAAAGATTAGTACATCATGCTATATAGAAATGTTTGTGTGTTTTGTTTTCAAAAAGTAAATTAGATTATTTATTCTAAAATTTTAAATTCAAAATATTTATCATATTACACTAAGCTAGGCTTATTTCCCATTAAATACCGTAGATTGAAGTAATGAACTGTGAGTTATTTTTTTTTGTTTTAATGTCAAAATAACAAGCACAACTTCATATCTTTAAGTTTTTTTTTTTCTTGTACAAAATTTTACATATTTACCACCAATGAAAAAATTTAAAATGTATTATTTTGAATGGACAGAAATTTTCTACATAAAATCTTATTTTATTATTAATCAAAATTTTACTAGTACCATGTGCGGCCGAGTACTTTTACTTACATAGATATATTTTGTTTTTCAGTATTTATTTATAAAACGAAATTTATGTATTTTAAAACATCAATTTAATAACATCTTTAAGGGTTATTTCTATTATTGTGTCAATTAAGTTAATTTCAGCTGTTAACAACCTGAAATTTGAAAAATAAAATATTTTTTGTTTTTTGTAAATACTTTTTGTAGTTCTTTTATTATACTTGATGTTACTGACAAATTTTGCATAAATTTTATAGAACATTAGCAATATCATCACTCTAAAATTTGTTATAGTAATAATATTTTTAATTACATTAAACGGAGTTATTTAAAAGAATCCGCATGATGCCGAGCAATTTACAATAAACTATTTTCTTTCAGATTTCATGTTTTCTTCATTTTTATTATAAAATAAAATAAATATGAATACCATAATATTTGTTTAAAACCATTTGAAAATATAGAAAATACATAAATTTCTGATATTTACATCTATTTAGGTTCCAAATGCAGATTAAATCAAGTTTTTTTATGCCAGTGAAAAGAAAAATAATTAACATTAAATATGTATACACGCATCTCTTGAATAGCACGGTACTTGAATTGCACGATGTCGCGAATAACACTTCGAATAGAATTTAATCGTGTAAGTATTATTAGTATAATAAGACGAATAAGACGGAATCAAATAGCCGTGTTATTGGAGGGATGCCTATATAAATATTAATAAAAAAAATTTAATCAGAAGTAAATTTATAATTATTTGTAATGGAATTGATTAAAACAATATAAATAGTGACTTAAATAGCTTTAATTTTTCTATTTGCAGCAGTCGATAACCGTGCAAAGCACATACAGTAATTATTTCATACTTACATCTATTGTTATTTATATAAAAAAAATCACCTTTATAGAAATCTGGTGATTGGTAAACCACACACTTACGACTACAATGAGAAGTTGGAAAATTTGGACGGTTTGTTTTTTCTTTTCTTTTATCTATTCAAATGATTTTACGTAATCAAATTTTTCATTTTAGTAAAAAACTGTGCATTGCAATTATACGCTATGTCGTTCGATTTGGAAAACACGTTAAAACATTTAAATGTTGAAGTTTTGTTCAATGAAGAAGGATCTTGTCCTTTATGTTCAAAAACATTTGCAAGAAAATCCTCATTTATTACACACATAAAAAATCATTCAGGAGAAAAAAAATATATATGTACTTTCTGCCAAAAAGGTTTTAGTACTACAATTATAATAAAGTATGCATGCAATAGTCTAATTTTTACTCAAATTTAGTTTTTAATTTAGCTCTTTAAAATTAAAATATCGTTTCAATTTTGCAAATAAATATTAGGATTATTTATATAGTAGTAGTAGTATTAATAGTAAATAGTAAATATTTGCATATAGCTTTTAATATTTATTAATTTCTTATAAAAATTTTATAGAATAATCCTAAAAAGTAAATTTCTCTTATAAATTAGATGTTATTAAAGTACAAAAATTATAGAATAATTCTAGTTTATATAAACTTTTACCATCATATCAAGAATTTTATACTAAATATTATTTAAAGATTAATAAAAAAAAATTTTATTATAGGCTTCACACAAGCAGTAAATCTTAGGAATCATGAACGCATCCATACAAATGATAGACCATATGTTTGTATTGATTGCGGAAAAGCTTTTACACAAGTTAGTTTAACACATTTCATACCGATATTCTAATTATTAATATCAATTTTTAGGTTACAAATTTAAATAATCATAGAAGACTTCATACTGGAGAACGGCCATTTGTTTGTATAGAACAAGGTTGTGGTCGATCTTTTGTTCAAGTATTCAATATTTAATAAAATTAAAATGTAATAAAACAAATAATAATAATTTTTAAAGGTGACGAATTTAAATAACCATATGAAAACTCATCATAAAATTCAGCAGTACTGTTGTAATCAATGTCCAAAAAAATTTACTCAAGTAACATCTCTTAATCAACACTTACAAGCACATACAGGTTCATTAGGATACTTTTGCCCTCATTGCCCGAAACAAACATTTAAGTATCAGTTTCAATTACAAGCTCATTTAAAAACTCATGGATTATCATTTCCTTTTGAATGTGCTAAATGTGAAGAAAAATTTTTGAATAAAACACATCATGAACAACATTTACGAATGCACGAAGAATATAAATTTAAATGCTATATGTGCCCCAGCTCTTTTGATAAGGAAAATACATTAAAAAAACATATACAAAAGCATATTGATGGAAAGTAAGTATTTTTTTTTTTAATTTAACATATAAAGCACTAATCAGAAAATATATTTACTATTTTCATTTTTTAAATTGTAAACTATTTTACTAATTTTTTATGCTTCTTCTATATTTTATTTTTATTTATTTCCTAAAAAATTAGGAAACATTTAAAATTTTTATTAAGTATTAACATTTAAATCTTTTCCTTAAAATTTGAAATTAATGATTAATAATTTATATTTTAGACTTTGACGAAAGAAACATGTCGGTTTGTGAAAAGCGACGTGTAAAAATGATTATCAAGAGACTGTTTAAGCAGCTAAAGCTTAAGTAGAATTAAAATTTATTTTTTTGGTTTTATTAAAAGCTTTTATATAAATACATTATATATTTAAGAATTAATTCATAATAAATTGGGATTAGATAAGAATACACACCAACATGTATTAATTAGTTTTAATGCGCTTGAATAGAATAAGTTGATGAGATTGCTAATTTATTTACTCGTCATTCCTGTCGATTTCGATATATTCATAAAAATTAACCCAAGAACAAATTTTTATTTTTTTAGATATAAAATAATAGCAGTCAATTTATAACTTTATAGATAAATATCAATTTATATATTTTACAGTGCCAGAAATTTATTTTTTAATGTTTTCGCATTTTTATTTTCACTTAACAAATAATAAAAATATTAAAGTATTAAAAATGTTTTCCTTATATAAGAATAATGTCTTTTTAAGCGTTCTTTATCATTATTTTAAAAAATTATCTAAATCCATATATTAGTTTTTTATTATTTTATTATAATTTAAAATTTTGTGACTATAAAAGTTTTTTTTTTTTATTTTTAATTAAATGTTTGATGTTTTTCTAATATGTTTTATCAATGAGTTATTTTTTAATAAGCACATAAATAATTATTTAAAATCGTTACATTTAAAAATAGTTTCATATATATAGACAAATTGAGACAAGTTTTAGAAATTTCAAGAAGATTTTACATGTTAATGTTGATTACGTAGATTGTGGTTATCGTAAATCCTTGATATTGGATATATAATCAATACACCCAAGTAGCAAACATAGTAACTTTTTCGTTTTAACAGATGCTTGTCCAGAAATTTTTATACATCAATCTTAGAACTTGCTATTGTATTTATTTTTCTTGTTTTTTTATCTTTAACTAAGAGAATAACTGTTGTACTGTTGTACAACTATCAGTAGTAAATGATTTTAATTAAATTGGAAAAATTGTGTGTGGTGAAAAATATTCCGCGATATTAGTTTTACTTTAAAAAATATTTTGTATGGAAACCTTTTCTTCCGATTGCATATACCATAGGTCACAGTACATATGACGATATATATTCATAATATATTCATATAGTAATATCAATTTTTGTAAACTTTAAATCTTTATTTTATTCCAAATATAAATTATGGCAAGATCAATTTATATTTAAAGAAATTTAGTGTTAGCTTAAAATTTATTTTAAAATCGATAATCACACTGATCTGGACTAAAACAATTACTGTTAGCCAGCTCATTATTTTTAAATAGTTCTTAAAATCAAATTCTATACATTTTAATATTGCCAATTGTTTTGATATTTTATATTAATTGTATATATTGTCTTTTTTGTTTAAAGCTGATTTGTCAACATTGTTTATTCATAAAATTTAACTACATTAAAATATATTAAAATGAGTACCTCAAACTCGTATAATTGTCTGTTTATGTATATATATATATTATATATATATATATCTTGTAATATTAAAAAAATATTACCAAATACATTAAGTCTTAAATTTAACTATGAAAAGTAATGAAAGATACTTAATGATGCGTATTAAATTTTAAATAAATTACTTAAGTTATCGGCTAAGATTATTTATATATAAAGCGTGTAGCTCTGTACGAGGTGTATTTTCAAAAAGTGCAGCACGATTTTGTCCTTCACCTTTCTTTACCCAATGGCCATATACACGAAAAGCGCAGCCATCAATAACCTATAATGGTAATAATTTTTAATTAAAACAGAAATATCAATTAAAATATTTTTTGTTTTTTGGAAATTCATTGAAAATATCTTTTAAATTTCTTTAAAACAATTTTATAGTTAAAAGTTTAAAAATAAAAAAACATTATTTGAAAATCTGTTTTCTTATCATGAAAATTTTCCTAATTTTTTTATTTCATTGTTAAAAATAAAAATTAAACAATAATATTACATGCTCATGAATACCAAATTTGTTTCACTGGCGGGTGATACATGAGTCGTCAAAGAGCAGTGAGTTTGCAGGAAGCTCACCCGTAACTTCGAAAAGTTATGCATGTCATGACAGCTCGTGTATCACCACCCACTGAATTCCTATAAAATTTAATCAAGATTAAATGGAAATTTTTCAACGCATGTAAATTTATTAATTGCACGCATAGTTCTAAATTTATATTGAATTGTTTATATAGATTAAATATAAGTTTAATAGTTTAATTTTTTAAATGAAAAATTTAAATAGTTATTATAAATTTTCATTACCTTTCTTAATACTTTGACCCTATATGGATCCCTTATAGCCTCTTCAACATGAAGTGGTTCAATTGTATAACGTAGCCTTTTAATACGAATCATAGCTCTAACACAAAGTATAGCGAATTGAAATTTTTTCCTAGCGTTAAACTTACTTTGTTTACGAAGCTGAAAATGATTCATTTATTAGTGAAATTTTAAAAATTAATTTCTAAAATCACCCAAATTAAGACAAAAACTTATATATACATGCAAACATAAACAATTTATTAGGACCATATATCATATCTAAAGGTGGGCACTCACTTAGTGCACATATCTCCGCGGGTAAATTTTTTGACGTCATAGATTCACGCTAAGTTGTTGATATTCTGTTCCCCCTTCTATGTGGATATTTCAGCGTGAAATTCATGTGTACGTCATTTTGATGTCATGAATGTTACCCGTGGAGATATGCGCACTAAGTGAGTGCCCACCTTAATACACAAAACGTTAGTTATTCAATTTTATACGTATATTTTTAGATTTACTTATATTTTCTTGCAACTAAACTACACAGAAATAAAAAGCTTAGTTAATTGGTAAAATAATTGTTAGTACAAACTTTTTGTAATAAATAAATTTAATAAAGAGAGAAACTAAAATTTATTTTAAGAAATTTTAGCTGTTAGAAAATTATATGTTTAAAGCTTAAAATTATTCTTTGAAGTTTTAAGGGTAAAAAAAATAACGTCATTATAATGAAAATTTATATTCCAATCTATTTAAGAAATCTAATGCAAAAGAAGGCATAATTTACAGAAACAATATGGATTGTAAAATACCTGGTATCAAAAGAATTGTCTTTTCATCTTAGAACATTGAAAGGCAAAAAAGGGCTATGAGCTCGTATTTCAGGGAATTCTATCTTTTTAAGTTAAATAAAACAATTTGTAAAAAATTATATTTATGTATCCTTTTTTAAGTTTGCAATATTTACAAGAGATCAATAAAATATTACATAAAACTATTTCTTGTAATGCACTCTGACTCTAATAATTTTATTCATAGGATATATATAAATATCGGTAATTTTTCATTAGTTCACATAGTTCTAGATATATCTGTAAAATATTTTTTATCAATAATTTAACTTAACTTTCTAATTAAAAGAAAAAATATACCAGCTTCATACCACTTTTTCTATAAGAATTTATTGTTTTAAATACATGTTTGTTATAATAACGTTTTGTCCTTTTATTACTTTATGCCCTCATTTTTCTATAGAGAAAATACTAAGCGATGAAAATCAATTTTTACACTGACATTGGCTCCATAGCGAGTCCATTCCAAGTCTTAAAAAACATATAACTAAAATTCTATTTCAAAATTATAACTTCAAAGAAGGAAACTATGATTAAGTTCTTTTATTTTAAACCAAAAACAATGGAAGAAAAAAACAGAAATCTATATGTATCTTGAGTTGAAGGTTTAAATACATTAGAGAATTTTATTTCTAAGCGAAACGAGATAAAAATAGTAATATTGAAAAAAGGACAATTCAAATGAAATCCTCTAAAATATTATCTTGAAAAAGTTACGTAACTGAGGCCATTAGCTAATACAAAAAAAGTCCTATGTATTGATTATATTGGCTATGTTTAAGGGTTTTTCATAATTTAACAGAATCTTAGCGAGCTTTAATGTTTATTATTTTTTTAAAATTATTATAGTGTTGCAATTTTATTAGTTATTTTATTTATTTATTATTATTATTGTTTTTGTCAAATAAATTATTTTAAAACAAAACAACATATCATGCAACACTTAAATATTATTACGTATTGAAAATTTACAAAAGAAAATATTTATTAACATTAAAAACATTTCATCTAAATATATTTTATCTCATTCGTTCATGAATATATAAATTATTGCGAAGGAATAATGGACAAATGAAAAGGTATTCTATATTTTGAATATTTGTGCAGTTAATTGTTAAGCTAAAGCGTAAATTAAAAAATTACATAATAAAACAAATATTAATTAAAACAAGTCTATGAAAATATGAAAGTAATGGTAAAACGAAACTTTCACTCGTCTTTTCACATTGTAACACGTTTTTGTCCAGAAACATGTGGTTACCATCGCTATTTGAGCAATTCGTACGAATCTCCTTGATTTGATGGATAGGCTGCGTTTCAGTGGACCAATGTCTTGTTCAAAAAGCTAGTGTTTTTGTTATTTTGTTTTATTTTTTGTGTTTTTTTTTCATATATATTTTTATTTTTTTTTTTTTGTAATTGATATTTCATTGTTTTGCAATTTGTCACATTTCATGTTTTCGTACGTAGATGGCAATGTTTTGAGGGCGATCATATCATAAAAATGAAAAGAGAAAAAAGAATAAAAATAGAAAAATGATAAAAAAATTATCAATTGTCAATAATAAGCTGCAAAAAAAAGTTAAATTTAAAGCTATTTATATATTATATATTATAGGTATATATATAATATCATATTGACTTTTGTTTCGTTGTTGTATTTATTTTTTGCCTTCTTCGTAGGTTTTAAATGATTATTAAACTAATATTTGGTTAGTTTTTACTTAGGAAATATATAAACTATTCCAAAATAGAAATTTGTCAACTACATATATAATAAGATAATTATTTCTCTATTTATGTTTATATATATACTATTTAAAAAACAAAATCAAGTCTAAATTAATAAACAAAAAAAAAAAACAAAAAAAACTTACCATTGTGTTGAAAAATGGATGCCTTAGTACTTCCTCAACTGTTATACGTTTATCTGGATCAACAACTAAACATCTTCGAATTAAGTCTTTTGGATCTTCTGTAATTATTTAAAATCCTATTAAATCCAGAATACTTGTCAGTAAGTTACTCTCATACAGATAAAATAGAATTAAAAAAAAATTTAAATAGATTTGTTTGTTTTTAATTTAGAACTAAAATGGTGTTTCTTTTACACGCAAAGTAGCTAATGTATCTTTATTTTTAGTTTATTTCATATGAAAACGAAAAAATTTCCTGTACTAATATATATTCTCTAAGTCTTTGGGTACAGTGGAAATGATTACAAGAGATTTTTGAACCTTTAATTTTTTGGCCTTATCCATATATTAATAATCCATGAATTACATACAAATGGGAAAATTCGCTAGACACTCAAGTCGCACAAATGTTTAAATTTTTGATATATTGTAAATAAAAAAATAACTTATCCATAAAACAAGTAAAAATTTTCTGATAGTTTAACAAATAATTTTATGGAAGAAAAAATTCTTACAAAATTTTTAACATATGCCTAAATTATTTCTTACTTTGTGCGAAAATAGTACAAAAAATGAATAAGTCTTCGATATATCAAAAATAAATAAATAAATTATAATTTGTACTAACTATGGAAGACATTATTTTTTTTAAGTTCAATATATAACATTTATCGCAAGAATATCTTAGACTTCGTTCAGAGTGCCGGTCGGTGCTAGTGCAAGATTGTGTTGCGAGAAAAGTGGTTAAAGGCAAATTAAAGCAACCAGCTTAATGTGTTCAGAGTAGAAGCTGGATGATAGGATGGTTTGAGCTGATGTAATGATTAGTATAACTTGTATACGAAACATATTCATGTGACAGCTTGTAGCGGGGCTAGTTTATAAGCAGTAAATTTGCATATAACAACAATTCAAAATGACGATTTTTTATTATATTTAAATGTAAAAAATAATTACTGTATAAGCTGATAAAATTGTAACTATTAGAATAATTATTACACTATGAAGAAAAATTAATCGTTCAAGTGATTAATCTGTATTTCAATTATAATAAATTTCATGTTAATATCTCAAAGAATAAGTTTTTTATATATGAAGCTTAAACTAGCTATAGACGTTAAAAATAAGTGATATTTCATTAAAACGGCGATCTGAGGAAAGGAGATTTTAATTTTATTCAATAAAGGGTTTTAAATGTATTGAAAACATTGGAGTGTGTTAATTATTCTTTGTTATAAAATAAATTAAAAATAAATCATTTTTAATAAAGATCTGAGCTTGATGAAATAATATTTCATATTGAGTCTGTAGTTGAATTTCTGTTATTCCCAAAAAAATATGGAAAAAAGTTTAGATTTACTCCTAATGATTTTAAATTGATTTTTTACATATTCATAATTAATTAATTTCTAGGCAAACCCATATAATTTGCTCCCGCGTACTAATATTATAATACTAAAATCGTAAAATACATGTTTTAAAAGTTTCTTACATAAAATATATGGATTTCCATAGAGATTACAAAATTTATTATTTATTTTTTCTAAGAATATTATACAAAAACTATTCAGCCTGTATGTAAAATGTAAATCTTTTAAGGTAAGACTTTGAAAGAACTGTATTTTTGGATAATTTTCAAATGAAATTCAACCCATATATTTTAATTTCAGCAACAAAATATATATATTCATAATTATCAAATTTCTTTGCGTTTACCAGGCGAAACATCATAATCATCCTTGCCCTTCTATCTTAATACATTTAATTTGTTGCAATACACAGAGTTATCGCTTTTAAACAGGCCCAAATACAAGCTGCCATAATCTCGCCGGCACCACTCGGCACTCTGAACGAGATCTAAGGAACATGTGAAAGCACTTGATTAATTAACTGCTTACTTTTTTAAAGTTTATTAATTGTAATGACGTGAGATAGTTAAAAATTCAAAAGTCTGCAGGTGAACGTTTTAACGCAGGAGTAATTTTTATACAACTAAAAAAAAGTTTAAATTTTATGATTCATATTAGTTTTTCTCTTTTTATTTCTTTTATGTAATTTAATTGATAGTTTGACAAGTTAACATCAAAGTTTTGTTTATTTTTTGCCCATATACAAGCGAAAAAAGAAATAAAGTAATGTTGAAAAAAGAAAAATTATTGAAAAAAGAAGAGCACACTTTACTAAATCATATAAATTTGCAATTTTTTAATATTGTATCAGATCTACGCTTACAAGTAAAAGTTGCCATATTTTAAAATTTTCTAACTAACTAACTAACTAACTAACTAACTAACTAACTTTTAAATGAATCATTAATAAATCAGTCAATAAGAACGTTGCTACTTTAAGTTCTAGTTTATTTGTAATAAATAAATAAAAAAAAAATATAAGAGCAAAACCAATTAATAAAATATTAGTTCTGAAGTTAACACACCTGAAATATCAGCCCATTCGGGTGAAGTAAAACTATACTTTCCCTCCATTATATTACGCAACATAACCATTTGTTTACGATGCCAAAATGGTGGACAGCCAACTAATAATGTAAACATAATAACACCACATGCCCATCTAGTTATAAAAACAAACAAAAAGCAGTTATTTAAATTTATTTATTGTGAAAAATACAAAAAACTTACATATCTACTTCTTTGGAGTAACCTGGTGAACCTTCAAACATACTACACCGTAAAGTCTCAGGAGCTAAATAACCGGGTGTACCACAGAGATCTTAATAATAATAAAAACAGAAAATTTTAATTAAATTAAACAAATCTTTTTCTTTTCTGTTTTTTTTAATACAATTTTTATAAATGATTTACCAAAAAGTTTTTGTCCATCTCGTAGTTGCCTAGCAAAACCGAAATCTGTAATTTTTACATTGTGATTTTCATGGAGAAGAATATTTTCCGGTTTTAAATCTCTATGAACTATGTTTTTTGAATGAATATATTCTACTCCTTCGAAAATTTGTCTTTAATGTAAATAACCTTTCAAAATTTTAATTACAATTTAATAATAAAATTAATTACCTCATAATTGTTCTAGTCTTTTTTTCTGATAAAGTTACCACTGATGTCAAATAGTCAAAAAGTTCACCACTTGGACAAAGTTCAAATACAAGAAAAACAAATGCATCAGATTCAAATACATCTTGTAGTTCAACTAAAATTTTACAAAAAATTAATAATTTTGAAATTAGATATTACTGTTTTTTATTTTTATTTTCTTGTAATATAAAAAAATTGAAGATATACTCCCAACCATTAGATTAGGTTCATATATTTTACAAATGCCACAAGTAATCTAAGAGTATTTTACCTGCTGTAAGGCTTTTGGAACAATTATAGTGTCACTAGTGTGGAGAAGTTTTATTGTCCACATATAATTAAATTACAATTTAATGAATTCAACTCTTTTTAAACTCTAGTTAAATTCTTAGCTTTAATTACATTCTTCTAAAACTCTAATTTGTATATAAATATATTTAAAAATGACAACAACTATTAATTAATTAATTCTCTACCCATGAAATAAATATAATACGTCAAACAAGTAAACTTTATTATATTATTATATTATTCCATATTATATATTTTTAAAAACTACTGCGATTTATTGGTTAAAACAAAATAAAAAGATGGCATGTCACCACACTAGTACATATCCATATACCTTATCTCGTATTTTTGAGTGTGTAATCCTTTTAATGGGGCTTAATAACAGGAGCCCTATATAAAATAGGTCAATAGATTAGGTTCATTTATAGAAAGAAATAAAAAGGGAGAAAGTTGTAATATTATTTTTTATTTTTTTATTATTTGATATTTAGTATGACTATCCTTTTTCAAAATAACTTCAAAAATTTTACTAGGTACGGAATCATACAAAGATCCTATATATTGCAAGGAGATGGATTTCTAAGCTGCTTTAACAGCTTGCGGTAGATTATAAGTTTTTTTAAATTGTCTTCAATAAGCATAAACCTTACGCGTCAGCCACCCCTTAACATTTTCGATGATATTTAAATCAAGTGAATATGCAAGCTATTATAACAAATTGATGTTTTGCAGATAAAACCACGTTTTTACTTTGTTAGCGTTATAAAGTTGGCGCACTATTCTGTTGAAATGTTCATGGTAAGGTCCCAAATACATTTTCGATTTTAGGTTTAGTGTTTTCCATAACATGCCAATATGCTTGGCTATCTTGTTTACCCTCAATATGTTTCAAATCTAGAGTTCTGTAGTAGGATATTGCACCCCATACCATCACGCTCGGCTATGATGTCTCGATAACAACCATTCTTCTTTCCTTAAATTGTAGAAATAAGAATTAAAAATATCACATCCGTCTAAATTAAAGTTCTTTTCATCTATAAAAATAATACGTTTCCATTACGATGACCAACTTTTAACATCTCTGCAAAATCCTAAACGATGTTCCTTATATCGTGACAAAAGAGGTGCTTTTTCTGCGATTCTTTTTCTTTTTAAGCTTGGACACGACTTCAAAATTCTTCTATATGTTAAATATTGGCTTTAAACCGAACACTAAATGCAATTTGTTCCACCAATAGAGACGAATTTGAAGCTTTTCTTAATATAGCTCACTCCTCACTACACTATCATCAACTGCACGGAAAATTCTTCCTTTTCGGTTTTCTCCATAGTTTTCTGGACTTTTTATATAAAATTATTCACTACTAAAAAAGGTGTTTTAGTTTATTTAATTATTTTCAATTAAAATAATACAGCTTGCAGCAGAATCATCCGAAAACACAAAACCAAACTTATTTATTAAAAGAGATGTTTTTCAAAACAGTTATTTTTCGATTTTTCAATTTTTGATTGTCTTTGGAAATCAAAATACCGATTTGCGCTTTAAAAATCGACTTATTTGTTATTGTAAAATTATTAACTACATATATAAAAAACAATATCTCGTTACCTGGTGAAATATTTGAAGAAGTAGTGCACTAAATTTCAAAATAATCGGTCTAATAGATTTTAAATACGAAAAAGTTTTGTTAGCTCACTCCTTGCTCTAGAGCAGTGAGTAGAGCAGTCCTTTTTCCGGGCCACATACATATAACTTACTATTACACACGGGCCACAGATTGATAATAAAAACTGATATGTATGAATTTATTTATTATACAAACAATTTATTTATTAATTTTACTTTTAATCTCTTTTGGAATTGTGATTTATTTTCAACAATAGAGTTGATATCTGGCTTTCGACTTGAACATGCTACTCTCAATATATCATCTAGATGAAAATCAATAAGCTTGTTTCTATAAACATTCTTAAGCTATTTCATTTTTGAGTAAGACCATTCGCAGATATGTTGATGTGAAATACGTTAGAAAAATTTGTGCACGTTTCTGTATAGTTTTATATTGTTCTGGCACAAATTCTCATAACTTCTGTAATTTTGCTCCGATCGACTTGAAATTTTGACACAAAAAAATAGAAGAAGAAAATATTTATAGATATTTATTTGAAAAAATTTATAACATTAATTATTCCAATCAACCAAAAAATATAATGTTGAAAAGTAACCCTTTTATTTATATTTCTCTTTCTTGTTATACACGTAATATCTTGTAAAACTTCCAGACAATTTTTTGTTTCCCTCCAGAAATTTGTCGGTTACAAGTAGTACTAACTTATTATTATATTTAATTATTGTTGTGTGCTAATAGAATGATAGAAATTTATTGGTGAAGTAGTTCTTCAATGCCTGGTAAAGTTTTAATTTTATCAAAAACCATCGGTTACAGGCCAAAAAAAAAAAAATGTGAAAAACCCTGAACCTACTAAATAGCACTTTGAATTGCATACCCTGTGGAATTTATTCTCTTTATAGTAATTTATCTGTTTAATTGAAAAACAACTTTTAAAAAAAAAGCTAAAACTTTTATAAGTTACATTTATACTTAAGCCTTTAAAAGCTATAAAAAAAAATCAGGTAGTTAAAATAAGAAAAACATTAAAAAAACGCCAGCGATTAAATTTAAGTTAATGCACACACACAATCAGTATTAAATGATAATTTAATCAGCTGTTCAAATATATTTTTGAAATATTACCTGATCCGTCTTCTAAGTTTCAAGAGCTATAAATAGGTCATTCAAGATCAAAATGGAATTAATGTCATTTTCAAAGTGAAAGAGATCATATGAACAAGCAAGGAAATTAAATAAAATTACTAAATTGGAAAAAAAAATGTTCTACTGAAGAAATATAAATGTTGTTTTTTTATATTCAAGCAATTGGTCAAATTTACACTAAGATTTCAGCACTTAATTTGCTTCTTGCAAACAGTTCAATTTAATTTATAATATTGTGCATTTATTTTATGTATGTATGATCGCAGTTTAGCAATTTATGTATGAATGAAGCAGTTTTGTTTTTCTTCTTTGTCGTCTGATTCAAAAAAACTTTAGTACTGAAATACTGTTCCATGTTTAACGTCAACGTAAGAAACGTCAAAGTTTAATCAAGTATGAATGATAACTTGATGACATTTCTTTAAAGATTTTAAAAGGAAAGTTTATCATGGCATTAAAATATGACTGAAAATTAGCTATGGTGTTTTACAAGGAAACAACATGATTCACGCATGAATTCATGCATGAGAATCTCACTGATGATTAATATCCTTACTAAGCAATGATATTTTTTTTTTGTCATTTTTAATGGCATAAGCGCCTTTTGAAGCGGAGTAAATAGAAAAAGTGAAAAAGACAAAAAGAAGGAGATAGAGTTTAAATAAATTATTCTAAATGCTTAAAATTGTCTTTAATAAGTCATTTATGGCAAAAACTGCTTAAATATAAAATACATTTTTTCAATTAGCCAAACAAAATTTAGACAAGGACCACAGAATTCGCAACATGACAAATTTCAATAGGACTAATCTGTTCAATTAAAGACTGCGCTTTTTAATACAGCACACGATCATAATCTAAGCTACTGTTTTTTTTATTTATATTGATTCTACACTAAATTTTTATTAAAAGTTTAAGCAGCTTAAGCTTTCTATTCAATTTTAATTTTTAAACAATTTATTCTTATTCAAATTGTTTTATTTTTTTACTTACTTATATAAGGATGTCCCATAACTTGTCTTAAAATAAAAATTTCTTGTCTAGTTGATTCTAATAATTGTTGAGGACTACTTTCACTAGCATCTGATCCTAGATCTATAATTTTGGCAGCAAATTCTTTTCCTGTTTCTTTTTCAACACAACGGCGAACAGTTGAACTAATGCCTCTGAAAAAAATATAAAAATAAAAATAAAATAATTACTTAATTTTATTAATAAATAAACAAGAATTTTTGCTATAATCCTTAAAAATACAAAATAATTAACTAAATATCTGGTTCTTTGTTAAATCACTTTAGTGCTTGGCAGCAGTAAATGCTAATGAGTCTTCTAGTCTCCACTAAATTAGGATAATATATCCTCAATTTTCAGAGAGTTATCGCTAATTTGTCGATATTTAAGAGAAGATCAAAGGATATTGTTTTGCAAAAAATATGGATTGATGTGACATGTACATAAAATAAAATTTTGATAAATTTGACATGAGGCGTTTTCTTTCAAGGTGGTGTAAGTTCATTTT
This sequence comes from Acrocera orbiculus, assembly GCA_947359355.1. NCBI lineage: Eukaryota > Metazoa > Arthropoda > Insecta > Diptera > Acroceridae > Acrocera > Acrocera orbiculus. Next base: position 16,884,942 of record OX375759.1, read on the forward strand.
GATAAAAAATTAGTTAATCATAAAAATGAATACAATTTACTATGAACTCTTTATTTATAAGCTTTTTCAAAAGAAATCTGTTATAATTTTTTTTGTTTTTTATCATTACAAATTGTCGTAGTCAAGTTACAATTATAATTACTTTGAAAATGGTGTAAGTCCGCTGTTCTCAAAGACACATAAGACCACATAATTTCTTTAGCGCATTTTTATACAGGATGTTACAAACTTTGGGGGTATAAAATAGATAAAATTTCATCGACAAAAAACACAAAAAATGGGGGTCAAACTTCTTTCGTTTCTGAGTTACAAACTTTTGAACTTTTCTTGTTCAATTTTTACCCCCATGCACTCATTCGCTTATAGCCTTTGGCTTAGTGCAATAATAATTTTAAAAAAAGAGCTTTCAATATTATCTTTTATTTTAAAAAATGTATTGTAAAATAATAACTAGTTTTCGAGAAAAAAAATTATAAGTACCACCTTTGGCAAAAAACCTTGACATTTTTTGAGGTTTTTTGCTTATAACTAAAAAGCAAGCACGTTAAGGCTATGTTTTTTTTTCATTTTCTTAAACTCTAAGACTTGCGCTATGGAACATTAGTAAATTTTATTACCCTAACATTTTCCGTGAAGTAGCAATAATCCAATAAAGTTGACCAATCTCGATAACTAGATTTGTCTTTTCTACCTGTCTTTACTTAGGGGCTTATAGGGTTCTTTCACACGCAGGTAAAATAATTGATTTTGAATACAAACAGAAGATAATGGAACTGCAAATTAGTTTTGAGCATAACACGATTAAAACTAGCAGGATAATTTACTATAAGGAATTATTCGTTTTGTTCTAAACTTTTGAAACTATGGATTCAAGGACACGCTTTACCAACTCTGAAATTGCAGATATTCATTTTATTTATGGTGTATGTAATGAGAATGCTAGGGCAGCAGCTCGGGAATAAAGGAGGAAGTATCCAGAATGAAGAATTCCATGTATCAAAACGTTCATCAATGTTCATCACAGGATTAGAGAGTTTGGCCTATGCTCGCAACTTCCTTCTAATCCACGTTTTGCTGTAACATCTCAAGAAATGGTGCTAAATGAGGTTACTAGAAATCCTAAAATCAGTATTCGCCGTATATCTTGCCAACTGGCAAGATATACCTAACTAGGTATACCCAAATCATCGGTATGGAGAATGCTCACCAAGGAAGGACTTCATGCGTATCATTTCCGCAGGGTGCAACATTTAGCCGGATTTTCAAGGCCGTGTCATTTTCTGTTCGTGGATTTTGAGGATGATAAAGACAACTTCGGATTTCACTTATGAAAGCGACAATACTCAATCAACGTATAGGCAGCTATAATTGATGATCAACTAATTGGTCCTATTGAACTTCGTCAGGTGATTAATTCATTCATTTTCTAAATTTTCTTCAAAATGATTTTATAGGTTTGCTGGAAGACATCCCACTTGTAACAAGGCGCAAAATGTGGCTTCAGTTCGACGGCTGTCCGGCGAATTTTGCCATCAATGTGCGTCGACATCTTGATGTTTAACGGACCCCTGTTCCAGTTTTAATTTCTTTTGTTTTTTTTCTAGGTTTATTTGAAAAGTTTATAAGAATATTTTTCCATGGGAACAATTTGTTTGTTTCAGAAATGCATTTTGGTTAACGAGATTCTTATCAGTTTCCCGTTGGCAGAAATATATTTTTAAACAAGCAGGTTGTTTTGTGTGGGAAAAGAGAGAGTCAGTCGGCATTTTATTTTGGCAGACGGCAGAGCCCTGTTGATTAGGGCTCTGACCTTACGGTAGTTTTTTTTTAAATTGTGATTGAACATAACTTTTAATAAATAATAAATAAAATTTAAGCTAAAAGTTAGATTTTAGAAATTACTAAGAATAATTGCTAACTACAATTGAAGTTTGAAGTTAGACAAATTGATAGTTATTGCCTTATATTTTAAGTACTGATTGGAAGGATCCATGGCTGATTCGTCTTATAACTATACATGTTACAACAACAACAATTGTGTTTATTTCTCAGGAACATTAAAGGAATATACTGCATTAAACTGGAAAGCATTTACAAGGCAACATTTCAATTAGTTATAAGTCTGCAGTTGTATCAACAACAAAAAATAAACTTTAGTTGGATTAGTCAGATTATAAATTCTGTTTATTATTTCTTTATATAAAAATTATTTCTTTAGAAGGAAAGAAAAAAAAAGGGAGAAAACTATTTATATTTTTAGTATAGGATGAACTTTTCAGAGTTTGCTGGGCTCAACAAGCCGCTAGAGGAGAAGAAAAGAGTAAGTCTATAAAACAATTAATTTTTTCTGCATAATTTTTTTCTAATTTTTTTTTGGAAGTGAATAGTTTTTGTATTATATTGTAATTATTAAGACTAAGCCAATTTTTTTGGGATTTTTTTTTTAATAGTCTGATATAATTTTCCTCTACTTTATTATAATAGTTTTTTTGACTATATTAATTATTGATTACTTTTCATAGAAGGATTGGATTCAATTTTCTTTTGTTCAATTAATTAGAATATAGAAGTTTTTAAAATTAATTTTTTTCCATACATATACATATCTGTATACATCTCCATTAGTTTAAAGGGTATAATTATATATATATATTTTTTTATAGATATAGTAAATAAATAAATAATGTTTGAATAAATATCTTTTATTAAGATGTCCTAATCTCCCTCACATTCCACTTTCTTTTCAGGTCAGCCGGTCCAGCCAAAAGATGGACGAGTAAAGGGGCTTCTCTCCTTTGACTGAAGTTCTTTTTTCTTGCTTTTTCTGATTTCTGCGTTTTTTTGAACCTCGCGCTCTCGTCTTTGAAAATTCTCCTTTCAGTAGCGAGAAAGTGTTGCGGTTGTCGCCGGCAAGAACCATCCCTTTAAGTTCTACTGCTATAGCCGCGCTATCAAGCTCGCGGCTATCAATACTTCCAGTATTGGATAGGTAGAGGCGGCTCTGTGGCTTGGCCTCCAAGATCACCTGATCTCAGCCCTTTCGACTATTTTTTATGGGGCACAATGAAAGAAACAGTGTATGGATCTGTAGTGAACACACGGGAGGAGCTTTTGGAACTCATCACAACTGTTGCAGGTAAAACTCGAGCCACAACGGGACTTCTAAAACACGTTACACGATCTGTAGGACTACGTACCACCGTTTGTCTTCAAAACGAAGTGCAAGGTTTTTTACCAAGGGTTGTACTTATAAATTTTTTTCTCCAAAACTAGTTATTATTTTACAATAAATTTTGTTTTAATATAAAGATAATATTGAAAGCTCTTCAAAACTATTTTTTTTTAAATTATTATTGCACTAAGCCAAAAGTTATAAGCGAATTAGTGCATGGGGGCCAAAATTGAACACAAAAGGTTCAAAAGCCTGTAACTCAGAAAAGAAAAAAGTTAGACCCCCATTTTTTGTGTTTATTGTGAATGGAATTTCATCTACTTTATACCCCCAAAGTTTGTAATACTCGTCCTGGGACACCCTGTATATCTGGCAACATTGTAAATGACATTATAGTTTCTCAGAATTTTGTTTTATCCCCGTTTATTACAGAATATTAAATCATTATATGAAATAAAGTAATGTATTATAAAACAATGCCGAAAATATAAAAAGTTTATTTTTCATGAAATGAAACAAGCTGAGTTTATTTCTACAAAACCTTAAGAAGATGCAATCCTAAGAAGGCGAAAAAATATCAATGGTGACGAAGTAAATTGGTTGAAGTTTTAAAAAGCAAATTATTTATATACATTGTTCTATAAAACTTCATTTAGTGAGAATAGGGATTTAAAATCACTAAATTTATCGCCCTCAGAGGAAAGACTAAAGAACTTTGGAGATATACTACTAACATGTTTATATCATCATTCCAGACCCATCATATTCGAAAAATTTACAGATATGATTGCTTTATTAGCATATATCTCTCCAAAACATCATGACTATTTTCAAAAATTTGATCATAATGAAAAAAGTTAAAATATATTGTTAGTAGTATAAATGATTTTGGTTGATTGATAAATGTTGAAATAAAGCCCTTTTATTTTGTTATTTTTTTTACTGTTGAAGAATTTAATAAAAGTTTTATAAAAATAAATTGGTTTGTTTCAATTGCGATCTCGTAGTAAATACTTTGTAAATGTAAAATTTTTACTTTTTGCTGACTTTGAAAGTGGTTTAAGTCCTTTTGAAGTCATTAAAAGTATAAATTTTTGTTAATCACATTTAAAAAACGATTACGTTATAATTATAAATCAATTGCGACAAAGTACCTACATTTTTTAAAAAAAACATTTTAATAAAATTAGATTAATAAAATTAATACAACCTTTTTTTTATTATTAATCTAAATAATACCAAAATACTAATCTAATTGTTGTATAACTTCAACACTAAATGAAAGTATAAAAATGGTTTATTTATGGTCAAAAAACGATATAGTTTATTTTATTAATTATAAAAATTTCAAATCAAAGGTACTCCTTAAAATCAATGGACTCTATGCCAATTTTAAAGCTTGACTTTTTTTCGTCTACATTACTTCACTAATAAGATTAACAGTCCATGCTAAATACGACAAAATTTTGCTTAGGCTTTATCAGATAGACAAGTTTTTTTAATTTTTAATGTATAGGACATTCAAAATGTTTCATCATTCTAAAGGGTAGATTCAAAATAAAACAATAATAGAAATCATAATGTGCGCATTTGTTTGTAAAATTTTAAAAACTGCACAACATTGTTAGTAAAAATAAAATAAATAGATTTATCACATACCCATTTGATGTTTTTCTTTTGTTTGTTTTTAGTATTTTTTTTTTTCTTTTTGTCATTCGAAAACAAAAAGACTTATCAAATCCAAATTACAATATAATAAATTATTATTATAATTATTATTAATTAAATAAAGATGGTTGGACGTCGTGTTATCATTTGATATAAATTAAAGACGGAAAAAGTTATATAAATATTCTTATGAGAATTAGCACCTCAGGCTGCACTTAAATAAATCTGTTATCATGTTATAACTGTTTCTAGTATAAAATTTAATGTAATTGAAATATATATTAATTTTGTTGTTGTTGTTGTTGTTGTTTATCAACGCCTCTGGATAAATAATATTTTAATTTATATTTATATTTATCGTTTTCTTGTATACAAAACAAAATGTAAATATTTTTCAAAATGTTAAGAGAAAAGCACTGGCGTAGCTTATACTCTTTATACTCTGTGTATAAATACACCCTTTTAAAACATGTATACGGAGAATTTTGGATATTTATTGTAAATTTATAAGTTGTTTAACAGAATGAAATTCAGGTACCATATTGTTTTACTTTTAAGGGGGTCTTCCGGTTTTGACGCTCGAATTTTGGGTGTTTTTTTCAGACGCCATGAAAAAGAACCAATAAATATTTTTAACTAAATTTTTTTAAATTTTTTGTTTATTAATGTGTTGAGAATATAAAAAATTATTAATATTGAAATAAAAATCACAATTGAAAATACTACAGGCCATTAAACTTGGGGCTGTCGCAAAAACGGCGTTTCCTGGTGTGCACGATTCCAGCCCTCCCAGAAATCTGAAGAAAAAAATCTTTCTTAATCTTTCAACAAGAGGAATGTAGCCATAGCACTACGAAGAGTTTAAAAAAAAATTTCTTGCACAAAATGGCGGCAGTTTGAAAAAAATATTACGCTTTTCTTTCTTTTTTTACTTTTCGGAATTGAAAAAAAAAAAAACAAAAAAAAATTGGGAAAAACTTCGTTGTGCAAAAGCCTGATTTATAAAGAATCTCTGTGATAAATTTCAATTGAATCAGTTGAGTAAAACTTGAGATATCATGCACGCCGTTTCGAGAAAAACGCGTTTAAAATGTTAAATACTGAACTGAACTTATCACTAAATGCGTTACAAAATGGGCTTTAACTCCGAAAATAATTTGAATTCCGAAAAATCCTCTCGAGAACATTTTCGTAAAGAATTATAAGCAATGAAAATATGCACACAAAAAATTGATTTTTTCGAATTTCTAAGCCCAACGACCCTCTTAAATATATTATTTATTTAATTATCTAAATTATTATTTCTTTTTATTTTGTCTTAAACACCAATAATATTATACAAAATAACGAATACTAAAAATATTGTTTTTTTTTATTACTTCTCAAAAAGTACTTAAATTCATGTCTCTAGACCAGAACACCCCCTTAATGTTATTTATTTAATGAATTATATGAAACATTTTTAAAACTCTATTATAACACAATTTTTGACATTCCCATCCTATGTTCTAATACATTATATTGGCCTGTGTAGAAGCTTTTTTACTGTACGAGAGTTAATACAATGTATTAGAATCCTCTGTATAAAGGGTGTCAGGGAGAGTGTACACAGAGTGTTTCATACTCAAAGAATTCTTTTAATTTATGTGACTAACATTCATTTGCTAAGAAGTACCTTGTTCAAAATTTTTTCCAACAGTAGAGACAATTTTTATATTTATTTTTTAACTCCAATTGCTGTTGGGAAATGCTTAATAAATACCCGAAAGGATCTGTTAGAAGTCTCTCAAAAACGTTTTGGAGTAAAACTATACTAGCAGAAAATTTTGATAGGATTATGACAATAATTGAGAAATTTATGCTATCACCAATAAAGTGTAGATATCCCAATTTCAGTACAGAATCTTATGCCTGTCGTGTGTACTTTCACATTTTTCCGCTATTTTTACTTTAAAATAAATTACAACTTAAAGTTAACTTAAAGTACTAAAATTAAATTTGTCTGATATTGACTCAAGAAGAAGCTGAAGCAACTCTTTACGATTCCCGATATTCACGAATATTTTTCCACTTCTAGGTCAATCTATATACCTTTAAAGTTTTTAATGAAACCAACTGAATATTGAAACAAAATTTTCGTATTATAAAAATTAAATGAATTTACTTTGTTTGGTAGACATTTATAAAGCAATACCAAACAAAGCTTTTATCTTATTTTAAATAGATAAAAGTATAATTAATTAAAATCAAACTTATTTTTTATCAAACTATACATACTTTTTTAATAAAAAATACACAATATTAGAAGCGCATACCGAAAAAAGTATCTGTAAAGTTATAAATGAAAGCAACAAAGCATTCGTTTTTTGCAATTAATTAAAACTAAATTTTTGATTTATAAAAATTGTATTTGTCTTATAATACAGAATTTATTGTAAAATTACAAGAACTTTATTTAATTTCAAAATAATTACAAAAGAAAATACCACAAATGACAGCTAAACTAAGTTTATACTCCCAAACTTCAGGGTTTAAACTGATGAAGATTTAAGCACTGTTAATGGCTAAAACTCGAGCTGTGAAACGCAAATTTGGTTTTGGTCCGATTTTAAGCAGCTTAAGCTGTAAAACTGGGCGTAAGGGTAATTAATTGTGTTTAGACTGTATGGCAAAATAAATGCTTGAATTCTGAACAACTTACTTTAAAAATAGATGCACTTTATTTTTATATTGTTTAAAAAAATAATCATATTGTAAATGAGAAAATAGAGGCTACGAAAAATTCAGAGGACTATAATATTCCAATAGAAACAAAATTTTTTTCAAAAAACCAATTCAAGTAAATATTACTTGAAATTTTATTTTAATTAATTTCTAAGTAGTAGTAAATTTATTTTATGATCAAGACGGAAATAATATTAATTTCTTGAACAATGTAATTTAATCTTTTGTTTAATTTAAAGAGATAAACAAAACAGTATATTCTAAATTAAATTTATTATATAATTTAAAACCAATATTAATCTGATTAATTTTATTCAAAATAAGAAATATTTGACCCCTAGATCAGGGAGAGGATCCATAAAAATTATAAAAATTTATTAAAATTTTTTCGTTATATAATAATACAAAAAAAAAATTTGTTAATTACAAATATTAAGGTGTTTAATTAAATTTGAATATGAAAAGTTAAATTAGGCCGAAATTAATAACAAATAGTAACAAATATATTGGTTTTAATAGCAGAATATACTGTGATAACGTTAGGCCGATAACAGAATCCAAGGTCCGAAAGAATATACAAAAACACAAACTAGTGTAAACAAAGCAAACAAAATTAGTTTTAGTAAAATACTTTGCGTGAATCTCTAATTGTATCTGAACTGCGCGCGCATGCCATATAATACATATATATATATATATCATATGCCCCGGTTAATGGGAGCAATAATCAAGCCAGAAAAACAAAAAAGAAGCAAAGTCGGACCAGATAATCTAATAACAGTATTCACTTAAATACAAAAAAAAATAATAATAATAATAAAATATAAATTAAATGATTAATTGAATAAGCCAATTGAGATCATGATCCTGCCCTATATATATATATATATACATATATATATATATATGTTTATGCATGCCCCTAAAAGCTAAGGAGTCTTTTTGTCGCCAAAAATTTGTTCTGTTTAATAATCTTTAGCCACACACTGTCGAAATTTCTTTAGGTTAAAGAAAATGCAATTTTCTAAATTGAAATTACCTTAAAAATGTTTAAATTTAAAAACACATTGGTAAGCATGAAAAATATTTAATTTTTGTATTATTACGTTGTTTGATTTTTGTGTTTATTTTTTTGTAAATAAGAACGAATAAAATAAATGATTTAAGGGGTTAGGGGTAGTCAGAATTTTCAAAAAATCGATTTTCTTTTCTTTGCATTTTCTCAAAATATAATAGTGTCTTAAAAATATTTTCTGAAAATTTGAAGTGAATTCGACAAATACTTTTCGAGTTATTCGACAATTAACAAAGGGCCCTTGGGCTCTACATAAGTCGAGCGTAAAACTTTAAATGCTTTTTTCTCAAAACTATGTTTTTGAACTGATGACTACTGTAACTCGAAAATCGCTCGTTAGATTTCAATGAAATTTATACAGCTTTTGGAAAACATGCAAAACTGGTGCCTGATTGAAAGGTTTTTTTTTTCGATTTTTTATAAACAATTAACTGCTGGATTTTTCCCGAAAATCTGGAAAAAAATTTCCTGAGGGCGCCATTCTGTTAGCCAACATGGCTAGTGAAAAAATTATTTTATATAAGCGTTCAAATAAAAATAAAATAAAGAAAAAACTTAGGAATACGAAACTTTTTTAACGGTAAACTGTATATATTAACTCTAAATTTTAGAAGAATATAAGCTGCCTTACCTTAATTCTAAATGGACCTTTAGTGAAAATCTATAACTTAAATTGATATCTATGGTATATAAAAACAAAAAAGTGGGAATAATTCACACGAGTATTGGATAACTATTGATTTTGGTAAATGTATTCAAAAACAAATAACGTAAAATTAAATATAAATATGATGACTCATATTATACCAGGAAATTAAATACTTTTTCTAATGAAAGTTAATTTGATAATTAGAACTATTATTAGAATTTTTGTGTATTAACTTAATTGAAATTATTAACTTTAGAGCAAAGTTAAATTTATGTGTTTTAGCTTGAAGTATATTTATCTTTTAGAACCTACTTTTGTTGAATATGAAATAAATATGCTCAGTCTTGTTTTAATGGAATTTATTTTAACAAAAAACAAAAATTTTAACACGAATTTAAGATAAGGGTTTAATGCCAAAATACCTAGAGATTTTTTAAATGAATATACGCGATATTTTCTCATAAACTCGTTGACGACAAACAAAATCTCGACATCTGTAAGAGATGAGAAGAATACAGAAAAGCTAAAAGCAACTATTTAAATTTTATTTCAATATAATGAATGGAATTCTCTCGTCGTGGGAAGTGAGAATAAAAAATATAAGATTTATTGTTTTCATTGGGCTGAATTACATTACGATATTATACCAAGCTTTTTCGGAAATTTTATGTTATAATACATTTGAAGCGGTTCACTTGAACAACCACTTTTTGGTACTTAAAATCATGAGTAATAAAGTATAATAAAAATTGCAATCCCCAATTTTAACTACTATCTGAAATATAAACAATTAAATGACAATAAAGTTTGAGAAAAAAATTGTTTACCCTCTGAACAATACAAACAAGTTTTTTTTAAATATATTCGTAAGAAGCAGCAGCTTCAAAAAGAATTTTCGAAATTTTCAAAGCTTTCGAAATTTCGAATTGCATTTCACTTATTTGATCGAAAGTATCTGTATATTTATACCGTAAAGCGAATTTAGTCTATTTTCATATTCAATTTTGAGAAAAATGCAAATCTGTTTCTTTAAGTAAAAAAAGTAGTGCTGGGTGAGAATTATTATCTGTCACTTGTGAAAAATTTAAATGTGAAAAATAAATGTAAGGTTTGTAATATTTAAAAAAAATGGTGTATTTTTATTTTAGGTTATTACGTTAGTATTTCATTCCAAAATTTTTTTTTTGTTCTAGAATTCAGTAGTTGTCACAAAAGACAGTTGTCTTTTTTGTGATTTTTATGGTTAATTTTTGTGGATGAAACAAAATTCTGTTATAACGAAAAAAAAAAAAATCAGTCACAAAAATAATTCTATAATCGTGAAATTTCAAAACAGAACGTTAGTTACCTTTTTACGACAAATTTAGGTCTTCAATACAAAAATAATATTTTCCAAAGGACATATGCGGAAGAAAAAAATTGTCACTTTTAGAACCCATAGAACGATTGTTGCCAGAATTACTGCTATTCTTATGATACTCTTGAAGGTAATTTTTGAAACAGATGACGTTTTTTGCTTTTCTAAATCTAAATTTTAGAAACTTAACTTTTAAATGCACCTGAAAATGTTGTTAGCCTGTATTCCGAGAAAAATAGTCTCTAATTAATTTCAATTAATCATTTTCCCGGTTAGACAAAATTATCTTACTAATTGAGTTTTCAGTTATTTTGCATTGTATACTTTTATCGCAAACCGTGTCTACATATGCTCAAGAGCATATAATGTAAAGGCTTCCTTGAATATAGTAAGAAATTTTTCTTTGAATATGTTGAATTTTTAGAAATATTTATTCCATATTACTGTTCAAATTATAACCAGGCCTAGCACATGAATTTCTTCTAGTTCATTTAGTAAGTTTCGTCTATATCGAAATCAAAGTGAGTTAGCTGACTAAAATTATCTGTTTTAAACTGTAGTTTACTCTTTTATAAGGTAACTTTCAATCAATCTTTCACAACATTATTCCATGAGACAATAGAATAGGACCGTAGTTTAGCTATTGTCATCTTAATGGTAATTATAAGCCACATGTTATTAATTCCTTATTTTATATATGTATATATAAAATATATACATCAAATGTGCTTGTGTGCATAATAGACATACTTTTTTAGAGCCCATATGCAAGTGAAGCACGATACAACTATACAGTGAAATATACTGAATTGAATAAAATAAACAAATTCAAGCAATAAAATGTTCTTGAAACCTGGCTTTCGTCTGCTAGAATAATTTCAAATTGTCCCTACAAGAAAAATTGGATTAAATTTCTTAGTTATAGATTCGTAATAAAAATAAATTATATCTATATTTCAATCTGATCCCAATGTTGAATTTTTACGAAGACGTAAATGAAAAAAATCTGTGTTATTAAAAACGAATTTTTATCACCGGAATTGGATTTTAAATATGAAACAAGAGGTAGCAAATTTTGTTGTTTGGGAAGTATGCTTCGAAATTCTATCATTCTTTTCACCTTATTGTTTTGTTTGCCCGATTATCCCGTGTTCACTAGCTTTGGATTTGTTAGCCTTGTAGTGACGTATAAATAAACTCATTTTGTGTAATTTTCGGTTTAATAGAAAACGAAGAATATGCTTGATAGTTTTGTTGCTTGAAATAGCTTTCCATGAAGAACTATTTTTAATTAAATTGTATCATTGTTAATGTCGAATTTAACAAATAGAGAACATTCGAATATTGTAATTTAATTTAACTCTAAAAGTAAACTCTAAATTCTAGCCAGATTTTATTTTCATTACAAATCAGAATAAATACAAAAATCATCAAAATTCAAAATTTTTAACCTAATTCTAATTTTTCATAAAGGAAGAATTTGGAGTCAGATTAGAAACGGTTGATAAATTTTTTTATTAAATAAATTTTTATAATACTCCTCTAAAGTTTTAAAATTGAAAAAAAAAGAAGCATTTCTCTTGCATTTTAAACTGTTGTTAAGTAAAACAAGAAAAGTAAAAACCTAATAACATTTCAAAGATTACTTTTAGTTTATTCCTGTTACTTTTTATTAACTAATTTAAATATTAAAATGAAACTGACCTTCCTAAAATTTCTTTTGGTTCATATTTGGCATAAAAACCTTTGGCCGCATCTTTGTCTGGCAGCAAGTCATCCTCTTCATCTTTAGCCATTTGATGAGATGAAATTTTGATTAATTGTAGTTAGAAGCACTTATATAAAGAATTATTATTATTACTTCTTTTTTATTCTTATTATCACAATAATTGCAATTTTTTCTAAGCTTTAGCACTTTAGTCTAACAAATTTCTTGAAGATATTGAAATATCGGTGCAAGAGAGCGGCGAAATGTCAAAAAAAAATTAAACCACACTACAGAAATTTTTTTTGACTACACAAGACATTTGATTTAATTAAAACTTTGGTTAAACAATTTGTTAATTTTGTTTAAAATTGATAAAAATATAATTAATTATAAAAAAATCTAAAATATTTAGATAATTATTAAAATGTAAAATAATATACATTTATACGACGGAATTTCAATGTCAAATAAGGTTAAGAGAAATACCAGCACATATTAATTTAAAGTAACTTATAGTACTACGAGCAATCCGAAGTAATAATAAGAACTGACAAATGTAGTGCGGCCAGCAAATATATATATAACCGATATAATTGATTTGACAGTTTCTCTCTGAAATAAATATTTGCATGCGATTTGAATGCAGATTGCTTTCTGCTCAGAAAGAACTTGTAAAATTATTTTTCCTTTCTGACAGAAATATATCTGAATTTCTTTTAAAAAATTGCTACAAATATTTACAGCAATAACATAGGGGATGAATATTTTTATTTGAATTTTAACATTAAAGAAATTTCATTTCATACTTGTATTTTTAAAGTTTACTTGTGTTATGTCAATTTCTCACCTATCGTGTAATTAATTATTATTTGCATGATATTTATCGTATGACAATTTTGTATTATCCAATTTTAACCTAACCAAACCGTTACGTTTATAAAATTTTGATTCTGAATACCTGAAATTCTGATTCCTATATAGCATAATCCGTGAAAAAATCTAACGGACTTCCGAACTAATCCAATAAAGGTTAATAGACATATCCTAATAGGTTTCGAAAATGTTTCCGCTGTTTATAGCAGACATCAATATCCTTCTCCTAGCATCAGTGCTATTTTTACTAATTTATTTAATACCTAATTAAATTAAGGATAGTTACAATAAATTACATTGCTTTCCTGTTTAAATAACTAAAGTATGTAATTGTTGCCTAATTTTAATTTTATATTTATTTTTACAAATCTTTTGTGAAATGAATTATAAATTTTTTTTTTTAAAGTTGGAAATGAGCTATTTTACAGAAATCTTTGTTATCAAGAATTAATTTTTGGACAATCTTAAGCGTGTATGTAAATTTATAAATTTTAAATTACTGTATTATACATTAAATATTTAAATTTGTTTTTTTTTTAACTACTGAAACACAGTTTACATTCATGTACACAGTATTCTTACTGTCTACTATAGAAATCTAAAATTATATCGAAAACATAATTTCATATTTGAATGTTTAAAAAAATTTTTTTTTTATTTTATTCTTAGATTACTTTTAATAATGTTACAGTCATTTTAACTATTATCTTTTGCAATTGTTTCCCAGAATTTACAAAATCATGTAAGGGGTTTGAATTTTCCAATTCATGTCATTTAAAGTGGCTGAAATAAGGAAGTCAGGTAAGAAAGGCGATGAAATTTAATTGCCAGAAGGTAAAGCAGACACAAAATTACCTTTTAGGTTTATAAAATGTAGTTGTGCCTATTTTAGAAAGAAACCGACAAATAAAGAGAAATTAATACTAAAAAGCCTAACATATTATTTTTCCTTTGATTGCTGAATATGAAAATTGCAAGAATTTTCAATTTGTAAAATTTTCTCAATTTGATAAGAGAAGATCCAATTCCTTTCTTTTTTTTGGGTTAGGCTTCTTTTAAATTGAAATTTACTTTTTCTTGTTTTATTTAAGATTATTGTACACAAAAAATTGTTAATTAATAAATTTTATTTAATTATAGTTAGTCCTTCTTACTCAAAAGCATCCGATACTTAGGATAAATGCCATAAATTTAATGTGCCGGTTTAGTATTACACTAAAAGAAAAAATCAAAATGACCTTTACATGTTAAATGGATTACCAAACATGTTTCCGATTGGTATTTCTTTGTTATGTCTAACTGTTACAACATGGGTAATTTTAATTTTAACTTTGACCCGAACATACCAAAAACTTGTTTATTTGTTAGATATTTAAAGTAATATAAATCTAGTTGTATGAGTTTTAAAAATTTATACCTTCAGGGGTAGTTATCATTAGTAATGGAACACTTTAAATTTTTATTACACTATATTTATTTGATTACGTAAATATTATTTCTTGTGATCTAGAATTTCGAGCATAATATGTTGACTTTGAACTACGTAATGTTTTAAATTTTTGGTTATTTTATTCCACAACCAGTTTATAGCTGAATTTAGTTATTTATTAAAAACAAGATTTCACCTTTTATTGAAAAATCAATAAAAATCTTAAATTTATATTAGTCAGTATTTCGAAAAACGAGAATATTTACATTTTGTTTTTGTACTGTTTTTATTAGCAGTATTATTTATTTATTACTGTAATTATTTCGATATTGAAAAAATTTTCAGTCCATTTCATATTAAGGTACAGGTCTAGAAGACATTGGCAATCACATCCTTTAATTTTTAACATCTCATAAAACATAAAATAAGTATTACCTTAATATGTATATGTAATTGTGTTAATGATATTTACTAAATGTGTTAAGCATTTATAAGCAGATAAAGATTTATAAGAGATTCGTTTATTTTATATTGAAAATGAATGTACAAAATACAAACGATTTCAGTTGTTCTTTTTATATAAAGAAGATTCAATCAATTCTTTTCAATATTTAGAATCAATATATTTTTTATAAAGGTATATCTATATTAAATAAAAAAAGTGATAGTTATATATTTTAAAAAAAAAATTTTCTCTTTTTTTGCAATAAAAATATGATATTTGCATAGAAAATATAATTTCACTCCTTTAATAAGGAACTCAATTAGTAAGTCACCTATTGTTTTGCTTGCATTTTGGCCTGCATTTGTGCAAGCATTTCTTGCATTCGCCTTAGTTCAGCCTCTTTTTCTTGTAAAATTCTGTCTCTATCCGTACTAGTATGATTATTAGATGGAGCTGTAGTATCTGTTTCTTTATGTGGCCCGTTTTTCTTTATTCCTTTAGCTAAACGTTCTGAACGATAATTTTCATAGTGAACTTCTTGGGTTACTTCTTGAAGATCTTGCATATGAGTTCTATAATAAAAATTAAATCATAATAAATCGATAAATAATATAAAGTTTTAAAAATTACATTAGCATAGTTCGTAATTTAATAAAATCACAGTGATCAGGATTTTCCACTTCTACCACACCCCAAGGATAGAGGCGGCCACGTACTTTTTTCCCTTTGACTTCTAAAAGAGTTGTTGCACCACATACAGCAAACGGAACAGCTTCTTTAAGTTGTCGAACCTATGAGTATTTGGAAGGAAATATTTTATTAGTAAATCACTATTTGAGACATAATAGATTATTCATCAAAAATTATTCCTACTTTGTGTTAATTTTATTGACGTTACCTACAGCAAAGCAATAACTTTAAATATTAATAAATATTGATTTCCGTAGTATGGTAGTTAATTTCAGCTAGCATGGGAATATAGATTTGTAATGCCCTTCAATAACAAATTTTTTTTCAAGAGATTTTTTTGATATACACAATTTTTTTAAAACCAAATTTTATATGAACAAAATTCATAACAATCTTAAATTATTTAATTACCTGCTCTTTATAGTCTTCATCCTCATCACTATCACAATCTGGAAGTGGATAAATTTTAATACCATTGTCTTCTATTTCCTGCATTATACGACATTTAAGGCGTTGAATTTCTTTTTTTGTAAGACAATCTGCTTTAGCAATAACAGGCACAATATTTACTTTAGAATGAAGTTTTTTCATGAATTCGATGTCTAAAGGCTTTAGACTAATTAACAAAACCTTTAATATATATTAAACTTTCAATATAAAATAATTATAAATAATATACCCATGGCCAAATGGTGATATAAAGTAAAAACAACAATGTATACGATTATCTACAATATTTCGTCGATTAAGTCCACTCTCATCTCGAAGAAATCTTTCGTATTGTTCATCTATATATTCTAAAATTGCACTGAAACTGTCTGAGTTATCAATAGCATCACCAAAACCAGGTGTATCAACAACTGTTAACCTAAGTTTAACACCTCTCTCTTCAATTTCTACTGTAGAGGCATCCAATTTTACAGTTTGCTTTTGTTTTTCTAAAAGAAAAAATAAATATAGACATATAAAAAATAAAATTGTTCATATAAATTATTTTTAAATAAACTTACCAATAGCATCAGGTATAACTCTCTCTGGATATAGATCTGTGAGGAAAAGACTATTTACTAAAGTTGATTTTCCAAGGCCAGATTCTCCTACAACCATTAAAGTAAATTCAAAACCTTTTTTTACAGATTTTCTGTGAACCTGATTGGGTAGATTTGCAAATCCAACATATCCTGATGTCTCTAAGCTAGAAAACTAAAATTATTTAAGTTATTATTTTTTTTTTTTCTAAATAATTTAATTGAGGTATAATAAAAATAGAATTAAGAAGCACTTTGGATAGAGTTTTTAAATGAAATAAATTTATTGTTATTTATACACAGAATTTATATAAGTTGATCCTTTTGAGGGGCAGATGGAAAAATGCAAGAATGAGCTTTTAAAAATATGCCTTTGAAGCCTATGCTAAAAATTGATTTTAAGCCAAGGCTAAAATTTGACAAATGCTTCTTTCTATTGTTTGTAAATATAGATAAAAGCCAGGCTTGTACTTTTTCAGCTGCAAAATATGGCTATGGTTTAAAGTAATTAAAAAATCATAAAAGTTCTATTTACACCAAAGAATGCACTTAATCATGCATGTTAAGTTTCCTATTAAATTTTATGCCAGCAGTACCAGAAATATTACATTTACATTTTTAGTTGTTTTAACATTTTATCTTAATTTATTTTTTATTTCTTGGAGAAAGTTTTACCCGTGTAATTTTTGATTGCGGTAGCAAAAATATTTTTAAAGCGAACTAAGCCAACCATTTGAATATTAACTAAATATTAAGAACCGTTTTACTAAAAGTCTTATTGCGAATATTAAGAAAGATTTGTTTTCTTAATTTAATAAATATTGCACAAAACTATCCCCATAAATTCATTCTTTCTACTTCATTTTGTCCTAAAGGATGTAAAAATTAATGTATATTATATATATATATATATATAAAAGAGAAAAAAAACAGAACTAAATGGTAAATAACCAATTAAAATTGTAACTTACGCTTTTTACTGCTTCGGATGACATTTTATTTTTGTTTTCCCTTGTATAGTTTCCCAAATTAAAAAAAACAAATTAATTTTTGACAAAAAATATAACTTAAAGAAAAACAGAACACAAAATAAATTATAGGTACAATTGGAATTTATATATATATTGAGAAATTTCAATAAAGGAACTTTATTTTGGTTTAAACAATAAAATTATATTAATTAAACAAATCCAAATAAACAAATCTGCAATTTTACTCAAAATACACGTCGTTTCTCTACAACTGAGAACAAAAATTGATTTGTCAAAGTGACAGCGGTAAATTTTTGAACTTGTCGATCTACTATCAGATTTTCTGATGCGCGCCTATTTTCCTATTTTCTGGATTTGTATGGCCTGATTCTATTTTTTTGAATCAAATTGACCCAAACAATTTTTGCATTTCAGTCCATACAAAAATTTGTTTTATTTGTATGAGAAATAAAATCAATATGGCGGCAATTTGAACGAAAGTTGTATGGATGAGTTACCGAATTTGAAGGAATGGAAAATGTTGGCAGAACGCAACAAATTTTGCATTCAATCCTTAAATCCTTAATAGTTAATGAAGGAAATTGAAAGAAAATTAAATTTTAATTGAACTATTTTTAATTAAGGCGCCTGACACCGACTGACAGCAAATAATAAAAAATTTTGTTAGTACAAGTGCTAAACAAAAGATGGCAGTGATGGCAATATTAAATTATATTTTTTTAAATTAAAAAAAAATTAATTCAACAATTATTGAAAATCAAAAAACTTATCTAGTTCAATAATAAAATTTAATTTCTGGAAGCTAAATTAATTTTTGGCTCAAAAAAATTTCTTCTTAATTTCATTTAAAAGATTTGTTTTAAAGTTAACGAATTATGGTGGGCTTTTTGATCGAAAATTGTCATTTATGCATAAAATGTAATAAAAATTCATTTAAAGTGGAATTTTTTTAATAAATGCATTTAATAAGTGCCAGCATTTGGCTGGCACACAAGTATTCTTCGCATTCACAATTTTTTGCTATCTGCTTTTCTGTTTGTTGGTAAGTGAGAATACTTTTAGTACAATTTTTGATACACAAAACCAATGTTTGGGTGAATTTTTATTAGCGAAGTTGTAAAAGCATCAGTCAATCTGTCAGTTTAATTTGAGATTCTTTTTATCTTTAAAAAGTAGTTATATTATCGCTTTATTGCTTTTTATTCCTCTTGCCGGTAATTTCAGAAGATTGTGAATGTGAAACGAATAATGAGCGAAACGTATAAAGAGCTCTCTGCAAACTTACTGCTCTTTATACGTCTCGCCCGTATTTTCGAAAAGTTATGCATGTCATGACAACTCGTGTATCACCACCCATACAGGGGAATGACATTTTCGAAAGTTCCGAAGCTCTGTATGTATTTCCTTTCACCGCTCTTACCATAAAAATGACAACCGTGGGCCACGTGTGATACACCCCTATGAACACCATTGTGAAATACCTTTTAGTTTTAATTAATCATCTGCAGGACTGTTTAAAATTAAGTTCAGTTCCTTATGTTATTGCCTTAAGGCTTCAAATACAGTACACTAGATCTTGTAAAAAAATTATAAAAGATAAAAATCAACAAAAAAAATAATTGCTTTCTCCCTGTTCCGACAGCAATTTATATACTGACAGAACTTTTTTTCTTTTCAAACTGAAATACTGCGTTTACAATAATCACTTCAAAGAAATTACAAAAAAAATGTATCTCTTTTCATCGAAGTAAGGATTAAACTACGAAAGAAGCTTTTTGCACACATACATGTATATATACCTTTTATTTAAAAAGCTTTTCATTCAAAAGTTCAATAAAAGCTTTCAACATTTTTATTTATAGTTCGACTGAAAAGTTTGGTGGCAGTCGGTGTGTTAAACCCAAAAATTACGATAAACGTGAAACATAATATACTAGTATTTTCCGTAAATTAGTTAAATTTTATTTAAGGAAACTTTTAAAAAAAGCCCATAATTAAAATTAAATAATAAAATATCATAGTGTTAAATAATAACTATTACATTTATAATTTAATAAGAAAAATAGGACACATTCTTATTTCAACTATAAAGAAATCGTTCAAAAGAACATTCTTTGATACGCACGAGAGCTTACAAGTCAACACCCCGAGCGCATAGGACAAAGAAAACAGAGACAACCTGCTATCGTGCTAAGCCCGATGTGCTCGACAATATTGATTCCGGAATGAAATTTATGTTGATGCTGGAATATTAAACAAAATAAATAAATTATATAAGATTAAAGGGCAAAGGAGAATATAAAAATTATAAAGTTCAGATTTTAGTATTCAATATTAATTTCAATTGAAAAAGAAAATTAAACCAAGGAATGTTGTTATTGCTCTCCTATTGTATTTAGAATTTAATTAAAATGAGTGAGAATCTTACAAACAGGTTAAATGCGGTAAATAAATTCGAAGAAATTCTTCTTAAAAGTCTATTAAATTAAACTTTTTTCCGGTATTTTTAAAAAGTGTTACATACTAATTCCAATCTATAATTTTGTATATTGTTAAATTAAATACAAA
This sequence comes from Acrocera orbiculus, assembly GCA_947359355.1. NCBI lineage: Eukaryota > Metazoa > Arthropoda > Insecta > Diptera > Acroceridae > Acrocera > Acrocera orbiculus. The sequence goes on from OX375759.1 coordinate 16,905,320, forward strand.
AAATTGCCATCTAATATATTCTGAAAATCTTCAAAGTAAGTATATTAAATTTAAAAATTTCAATTAACAAATTAAATATAATATTTAAAATTTTTTATCGAAATTTTCCAATTGAATCCCTCGACTTAAATTTATTAAAATAAAAAATATTTTCTAATTTTTAATAAAAAATATTTGAATTTTTTAAAATATATTCTATTTAAAACTAAATAATTATATTAGTCAAAATTACTTAATTTTATTAATAAAAAGGATACCAGAAAATAGTATATAGTACACTTGTATCATTGCAGTTTATTTATGTAAAATTTGACCTAAAATCAATTAGGTTTTATTCTTTTAAAATTTAAATTAACTGAAAGCCGAAGATTTAAATACAAAATACTAAAAGCAAAAATATTTCAACAATTTATTCAATTTATTCATAGTTTAGAAATTTTCAGTTAAATATCTGCAAATAGTTAAATAAAAACCAAAAATATAATAAATTCTCATATTTTTTGCTTAAAATAAAATTATTGGATGTAATATATGAACGGAAATAATTTTAGATATTTTTCAGGACATGGCTTGTCCTATTTGCTAATAAGTCTTCATAGTATTGTCGGGGAGTAAATTCAATGGTGTTCTGAAATTTCCGAGTAAATTTTAACTGTCTAAAATGCATTTATCCTGGCAATGTCAACTATGCTAATTTAATTTAACAGATTTAAATGTTCAAACGTATATTATAATAGTTATAAGTACTGCAAATCATTGTGGTGGAAGTCATATTTTCATGGAAAATGCTTTTAGTTTAAAATTAAATATAAAAATCAATATTAATATAAGTCGGTTTTGGGTAAATCAGGTTACAAGTTAAATTTAACTGCTTCGGCAAAAATATAACTCCGTTATTCATCAATCCATTACTAAAAGTATAAATTCGTAGTCCTAAGTATAAGTGAATTCATTTATTTATATTTACACGACAAGTAACAACAAGTTCGTTTTCCCTTTTTCATTAAACTTATTGATACTTTATCACTCAAATGTAAGTCACACGATCAAAAATCGCTTGAAGTCACTGTGAATGGAAGGTGTGTAATTAACCAACACGCCATGAGTCCGCTGATTTGTGCTACACAAATATTTGGATTAGGTCAAATTATTTAACTGCAAATTTTCAACATTTTCAAAGTTGAACAAAAAAATGATCGCACGAGTTGAACAAAAAACGATCTACTTCATTTAGAAAAGAGAGGTACTTTGTCAGTTATAATGCCAACTTTCTCGAAAAAACATCAATTTTATTGATATACTATGATGGTTACCTTCTGCATGATACATAAATAAATGTTTCATAATTGAATTTTTCAACATGACTCACGCATGAAACTCACTAATGAGTAATTTCCCTATTGTGTATAATAAATTTCATCTATTCTAATAGAATTTGATTCAACTCAGACTTTAACAACTCATAAGAATATTTACCGCAAAGTTTTTACCAATCATGTCTGATTTTTTACTTCTGCACATGTGCACACTTTTTCTATATTTTGATAGAAGAATTTGAATCACTAAATCATTCTTTATCATAGCAAATCAAGCACTCATACATTTTCACTACTTAATGAGTTTTTGTAGAAGTAAAAGAATCATTCGGATGAACCGCGTACTCTTGATTTGGTGCCTAAAGTGCCTAATACACATTGTAGCAAACATGGCAGAAAAGGTTTAGGACTGACGTCACGTTTGCCAAAGGCAGGGGGCGGTATCAGAACAGAACTAATGAAAGGATACTTTGCTTTTAACTACCATTACTTTAATTTCTTATTGTTCTTACTCATTTATAGTCCGGAACTTTGCTATCACAAATTTTTGACTAAAAAACATAACAACAAGTAAATATATTACGAAGGTAAAACTAAAGAAAATTATTCAAAGTACAGAACTATTTTTTTTATTATTACAATGTTTCTTTTCTTTTTAAAACAAATAAAACACAAAAAAAGAAGCTATTTATTTTATTATGAAGGATATTCTACTAGTTCATAGATCATAAATAAAACGGTTGTTATGCAATCTAAATTATTATCAAGACTAATTTTTTTTTTAAATCTAAATTATATTTTTTTATTAAATACAAAGCACAGGAAGAGATTTTTTATTTTAATTTTTTTGCGGTAGCAAGTAATCATTTGTAATGAAAGCAATTTCCGGTTTTAATTGTGATTACTATATATTCTTTATCATATATGATCAGCTTAGTAAACTGTGAACAATTATTTTTATTTTATTGAACTTAAAAATGACATTTTATCCCTAATTATAAGTGTTAGGTGTTTTGAAAAAGACAAAATTAATTGTTAATCATATTTTGTTTTTACATCTTAATTACTTTACTTTTTATGTTACTGTTTTCTATTAAATAAATGCAAAATTAAATGTTTAATTATTAGAAACAAGAACAAAACAAATTAATAATAAATTATCAACAAGATTTATTACGAATTGTACCTAACTACTTGGTGTTATGTAAAATCTAATCAAAGTTTATCATTTTACTACTGTGCATCATAAATTTCTTATACTGTAATTTTAAAGATTTATTAAGCTACATTAAAAATAAATTTTATTTGATTTAATTCATACTAGTCCTCTAAGGGGCTGCGGCCTCAATGGAAGCATCACCAAGCAAATTTAGATCGTATGACTTTGTATTTATAAAATATATATTATATAACTTATATTTTATGTATACATTTGAATGACAAGTATCGTCAAATCCGATACAAATGAATTAGAAGAAAAAAAATTTGTTTGTAAAGTTTCGTAAAAACAGTATACGTACAGTATTACAAATCATTGAAGACGATGGCTAAATTTCATGAATTTGAATTTTGGATTCAACGTATTTCCAAGATCTGACCTTCGCCGACTACTTAATGCACACAGATTTTAATAAATATCCAATTCAATGGCGATTTTTAATGAAAAAATCCGCCATTTTGTCATTTTTGAACCAATCAACTTGGCATTAAAAAAAAACAATATTAGAGGGAGGTATTTTATGTGTAAAAGGTAAATATAAGATTTCAAATGAATTGAGACTGTATTTTTTTAATGCTAATGATCAGGAACTTTCAAAACGTTGTTTCGAGAAAAACGCATTTAAAATTTTAAACTGAAAAATTAACAAAAGTGATGGAAATTTAAATGCCAATAACTATGAGAGTTTCGCCTTAAAATTTGGACACAACCTATTTAAAGTGTTGTAAAATAAGAAAATAGAATAATTTTTTTCTTTTTCTTTTTTCGTGCTATCCTTTACCGAGAGGATAAGGCATACAAAGATAATTTAGACTTTAAAACTATTCAAGTTTTTCACAGCTTTACGCAGCTCTCATTGATTTACGTTTTGAAAGATAATTCAGCTTGGAAGGCCTGTTTTATATTTCCATAAAAATTACCATATATTAAAAATAATCTTTTAATTTCTATTTAAAACACAAAATAAAAATCAAACAATTTTTTTGTTGATTACGTATTATAAATTAAAATAATTATATTTTTCTTTCTATTGAAAAAAACAATTTAAAGTATTATTCTTGTTTTTTCAAATTCTATTTAAGAATTTCAATTGCTTTAAATTTCTTGTCCTAATTTAGATTATATGCATTTTATGCATCCTTTTCAATTTTTTGTCTTAAATTTATTCATTTTTTTGTGCGAAATTATCACAAAGATAAGATTTTTTTTTTGTTTATTTAATTATTAATAACATTTTGATACTTGCTTTTGTTTTTGCAATTAAAAAAAATTTATCTAAAGCTTCTAAGATGCTTTGCATGAGGAAACATCTGCATTTAATATAATTTAAAAAAAGATGACTACAACTGTATTTTTATTTGTGTAACGGTGTATTTGTATAATCTTAATAGATTACTATTCAGATATAAAATCAAAAAACGGTAGACACGTTGTACACAAAAGAAAATAAATCAAAAAACGTAAGTTGTAATTCTAAATTAATGGATTAAATTTCTAGGATACTAAAGTTAAGCATAATCGGTTAAGAACAAATTTAGCAAGTTCTTCGTATGAATTTTGTTTATTTTTCGACAGAGAAAGTCCCATTCAATCAAAAAGTTTTCCTAATTTGTAAATAAAACTTTTCACGAATTTTATATCAGAGTCTTTAACGCATTCCAGTTATTGTTATTGTTTTGATAGGGGGAGAGATTGATCCCCTGATCCTACTCTATTTAGCCCACTCATAGATCTATTTTAGCGACAAAAACAACTGAAAAAAAAATGATATCCAGTCAATTATATTATTAATCAACATGTTTATTTAACACATCAGTTAATTCTATTTTTGTTTATATTGATGAGACTAAGAAATGACGCTATGTTTCTTTTTCTTCAACCCGTAAGGTTTTTAAAAACAAAAAAATACTGCACCGATTCTAGAAAACAAAATAATTATTAAAAGGCTGAAAGAATATTCCTAAAAAATTATTATATAATAATAATATTTATATTGCATATAAAGCTTTTAAAAAAATTTCACAAAACAATATTTAAACTACTGTAAAATGTCTACTATAATACTCGATATTCTTATAATCCTTTTTCCTTATTATTTTAAAGCTTATTTTGAAAATTTTTGTTTCAGTGTGCAATTTTGTTTATTGTCTTACTTTGATGCTTAACACTAGTGCAAAATAATGCGTGTGCTTTTTTTGATTTCTTTAGCGTCTTTATGAAAACTTTTGTCTTGAATATGACTACCATTACCAACATTTTCAGGGAAAAAATGTAAATTGTAGCTTATATAGCAGCTTAATTTTTTCAAAAATTATTATTTCTATGATCTCCTTGTAATCTTGAAGATATCCAAAAAATTTCTACAAAACCTCTGAATGATTTCCATTATAAAGCCGTTTATCATATCTCAGTTGTCTGATCCAAGAAAAATACCTTCCTTCAGTTTTTTTTTTAAATATTCAAAGCAATTTGAAATACTTTGTTAATTTTTAATAACTGTGATTGTATAATATTTTTAGTCTATTTTCTTGAAATTAAGACTTTTACGCTTCGATTGACAAAGCATAGAAACATTGTGTCGAACCAAAAATGTGTCAATTACACTTAAACCAGCGCATACGATATATTTGTGCCCAAGTTTTTTTTTCATGACTGCTTCAAAAAAAAAAAAAGAAAAAATTATCTGGCAGGCAAAGACGAATATTTGTTACCATAATTGAACATGCTCTAAAAGTTCCAGATCGGTTGTGCCTCCCGATCCAAACGCCAAGGATTAGAAGACTCTATGTCATTACTAAAATTTCCCTGAAGTCAATATTTGCGTTCCTCTCCAATAGCAGTTGATTCAGGAAGAGATTTCTTTATACTTTTAACAGCAACTCCATGCAAATGTCCTTTCAACTTACTCAAAGAATTAACATCTATCAGTTGTTGCCTTTTTTATCTTGTAAAGGCATTTATTAAACATTCATGATAAACAATATCAGAACATTAAGAGACTAATGTTCCAGCTAGCTTACCAACCTCGTAAATTTTATCTATTCTAAATTTGAGGGATATCTTTTCTTGTACCAAGTCAATTGATTCAAACTATTATGTAGCATTTAAGTTCTAGGCTTAGCTACTGATATATTGATGTTTGTCTCAATTCCTAAGAAAACGCTGGGTATTTATCCCCAGATTCGAAATTTATTTCCTATTTCTAGTCTAATAGATAAAGTACAAATCTATGATAAAAGGAAGCTAGTTTTTACATAGTTACAAGTTCTTGTGGAAAACATTCATGAGTATAGAATAATTTTTTGATGTACATTTTTTCAATTGTAAAGTCCTGTGAAATGAAAAAGATTAGTGACTAATTTAAGGAAAGCTTAAGAAATTTATGATGATTTCTAAAACAATTTTTTACGTAACCTATGACTAATTATTAATAGCATAAGATTTTTTTTGGTTAAAAAAAAAATCATGCATTTAAGGGTTAAATATTATCAACTGATTCATTAATAAAATATTGATAAAGAGATTACGATTTATTTATAAAATAACTGATAATCGTCACTTCTCGATTGAAATCTTAAAACAAAATTCAAAGAAAGAAATAATGGCTATCCTTCAACGTGTTATGACAAGGGCATAAAAAATTGGATTAAGTGCTGCCAATTTGAATTGGGTTAGCAAATAGAAAAGCACATATTTACCATTTACAGTACTTGCCTGATCGTATTTGTTGAGTCAAATTACAATACAAAACGAACGCAATGTAAAAAATCGAAGAACGGTTCAACATACACAACTTACAAAACAATCGGACCAGTACTTAAACAAAAAATGTTTTCAAAAACAGGAAAGTTTAATTTACAAATTAGAAACTTTTTAATCGCAAGATTCAATAACTCTATTGTATACAGATGATCGCTTATTTCTCTAATTTGAAGGAGTATATTTATATAAGACAAAAATTAAAATGTCTTTTATAAACCTTTTGTATCCTTTAAAAGAAAGCTTCGTAAAAGTATTTAATTTGTTGACAACACGCTAGGGAATACCATATAAGTAAATTATATTTATTTTTGTTTAACAACATGTTTAGTTAAATTTAAAATTGATTTTATTTTAATTATATAATACCTAGTATAATTGTTGGGGAAATTGAAACAATTTATTCCCAAAATTTTATATTTTTTTGAAATAATAAACATATTTCTCTATTTTTGTAGTTAATTTTAAAATATTTTTAATTCATTACTTAATAAATAAATAAAAATCTAAAAATAGATCTTAGAACTCAATCATAACAACAGGAAAAATTCAAAGAGAAACCAAATTACGTCAGGTTATTAACATTTTGACTTTCTATTGATGACCTTTTATGAGTATTTTTCAATTACATTGAAAAAATATAAAAATAATAGAAATATAATTCGTCTCTTTTGTATTTAGTTCTTTTTAAAGTTTTTTATGTTAAGGGCATTAGCTACTTGGCTTTAATCTTTCCTTACCTCGAGACTTTGCATTTATTTTAATCTTGTAAGCCTTCTTCATCAACAAGCTGCTCATAAAATATTTATGAAAAACAAAAAAATCAATTTATGACTTTATAAAAATAGAGCAATAAACTTTGTTAACGAAAATACAAAAATAATAATAATATCCTTTCTACTTTTGATTTATTGCTTTTGATGACGCGCCATTTATAATTTTTTATCTAAATATTTATACGTCTATTAAATTTTTGTTGTCATTAAATAAATTATATTTGTTGTCTTAGGGCAATATAAAAATCAAGTTAAATAAATTTTTACGAATAACCGTAAAGACGTCACACATAGATTTTTAAAGGTGTTTTCCTCTTCTTCTTTTTTTGGTTATAAACTTTTCAACTTTTCTTATTAAACGTTAAAAAGGGACAGGTATCCTATTTCTCAAAGACAATTCAAAATGAATTAATCGAGGTAATGGCAGAAAAATTTCGAAAAACCATTATAAATGAGATTAAGGAGGCCAATTACTTTAACATCATGTTTGACTGCACACCAGATGTATCTAACACCGAAAAAATGAGCCAAGTGATTAGATACATTAAAATAACATACTCTAAATGTGAAATAAAAGAAAGTTTAATTGATTTAATGGAAAGACTGAAGAACATATAACACAGCAAGTTTTACAAAAATTGGAAGCTGATAGTTTGGATGTGCAAAAATATCGTGGGAAATCTTACGACAACGGTTCTTATATAGCCGGCATATATAAAAGGGTCCTATCCAGAGTCATCAAAATAAACGAGCTGGCAGAGTTTGTGCCATGCCTGGCACACTCTTTAAATGTAGTGGGTTTAAATTCAGTATTATCATGTTCAGAAGCAGTTGGCCTATTTGGACTTGTACAAAAACTTTTTTGTTTCTTTGTTGGATACACGGCACGGTGGAAAGTAATGGAAAAGTGTTCAAAAACCAATTTAAAAGGAAGCAGCCAAACAAGATGGTTCACAAGACACCTAGCTGTAAAAGCGGTATTAAATAATTTACAAGAAGTTGTCGTAGCTCTGAAAGAAATTAAGGAATCCTCTTCTACTGCACAATCTAAGTACGAAACTTGTCATCTATTGCATGCAATGATGGATTTCAAATTTATTCTTAACTTGACAATTTGGGATAATATTCTTCGACAGATTGATGGGGTTAACTTCGAAATACAAAAAGAGGATATCATTATTTCGCGTTCTGTGGCGCTAATGCAAGGTCTTCTTAAAATCTTGCAAGAAATGAGAGAAAAACCAACAGATAAGTGGAGCAAAGAACTGCACCTTTATCAGAAAAGTTGAGAATCGACCTGGTCCTCAAAAACAAACGAATTTCTAAGAAGAAAAGATAATAGACCAGACTAGTCCAACTATTTTCCAAAGATTTAAAAGTTGTTTTTGACAAGATTTCAAAAGAAATTGAAATACGGGTAGAGAGCGCGAAAAGTTTAAATGAAAATTTTTCCTGTTCTATATGGTCATACATTTTTATACAGTTCAACTGAAGATCTGCAGAAATATGGTGCTAATCTAGCATGAAAATATTCAGGAGATTTGAATACCGTGGATTTTTGTGAGGAACTTGCTATTTTCAAAAATCTAGTGACAGGAATTAAAGAAAATTCAAGTGCTTTAGACCTCTTACAGCTTCTGTGCAAACACAACTTGCAAGAATCATTTCCTAATGTTAGTATAGCTCTAGGGATATACTGCACATTACCAACGACATCTGCAAATTGTGCCTATGAGGCAAACTTAGACTCTTTCGGAGAAAGGAAAGCACGTCGTGTAAGTTTGTAGCAAGATAAACCAGAAAAAAATGCTGGGACCTATAGATTGAAGATGTGTATACTGTTTTACTTGTCAAATAGGTAATTTTTATTATTATGAATTAAAATTTATTATATGGTTCTTATGGTCCCAGTATTTTCATTTTAGAACTTTTGAAGTCATGTATTTGTACACTAGGGTGGAGGCGGCGCCACTACAAGTCAAACATAAATTTAAGTTTCTAGAAAGAAAAAACAATATCATAATAACACTTGCACAAGTATTTTTGATTTAATATAAAAATAAATAGGGAAAATAAACATTAGACCAAATATCATTTATATGTTTAGAATAAAATTAATGTTCTGCAAATTATTCAATTAAATAGTAATTTTGATCATAAAATATACATTAGCAAAGGTTAAAAATCCTAAAAATAACAACATAAAGTATTCATCATTCAAGGATTTTGACATCAAAATTCATTTCTTGTTTAAATTAGGCATTTTAACAAAATTTACGATTTAACTATTATTACATTTTATTCATTGTGAAAAAATAATTTTACGGCTTATTTCATTCATATGTGAATAAATTGAGACAATATCTAACAAAGGATAATTTCGTGTCATTGCAACTACAAAAAATCTTAAAAGTTCTTAAATTTGGGCTAAATCAAAAACGGAGTTTTACTGAACAGGAAAATGAGTAAACATAACACATAATCCTAAAATCTACTTGTACTTTTCATTTTTATTTAAAAAGTGTTCAATGACTTCGTCAAAATTTATTTTTTTTTTTGCTGTTAATTGCTTTTTAATAGAAAATATTACCAGGATTTTGAATTTGAATTCACTTCTTGCCTTAGGAAGTTAATTTTTAATTAGCTTCAATTTGAAAAAGCACTGTAGGGTATTGGAAGCAAGGACTAACCCTCCTCAATATTAACAAAACTATTCACTAGAGACATTCAAAAATTTCATAACTTGTAGAATCCAAGAATCCTTTGCTGCAATCCGATGTAGTTCTTTTAGTCGAAATTTTATTTTCTCCCAGGCAACACTGTCTAATAATAAACAAAAATTTCTTCGTCTTCCAAAGATAGGGAAGATAGGAAGGATGGGAAAGGTAGTTTTATATACATGTATTTTGATTTTATTTATTCCTCCTTCAAATTATTATAGCTTTCTTGTAAATTTGAATTAAAAAAAAAAAGCATCAGCAAATCCAACAAGTTGCAGAAAAGAAGGCAACTTAACAAAATTTTTAACTAGAAGAAGTTTTTTTAATTGTGAAAATTAGCTTTATAATTAATTATTTTCCTTTTTTGGTATATTATTTTCACATTTCTTCTTCTTATTATTTTCTTTATCATTAACCAAAACATTTTTAACGGATGAATCAGTAAGAACCCAACAGGGAAACAAAGCGATCAAAGACATCTGTTTGAATAACTAGAATGCTTTCTCAACGCTAGAAGAACTTGCGATTTTACCATTAATATTACCAGGGAGCATAAGTCAAGACATTTTTAATCAATAATTGTTTAGCATTTTTTGACTAATGTGGTTAACTAAAAATTACTTTTATTAATGGTCTATTTTCTTTAGGGAAAATAAACTCAGCGTTTAATGTTTCCTCATTAATATTAAGTCCTATAGCTTTCATTTCGGACAGAAATTTTTATGAAAAACGCAATGACTGACAAAATGTAGCAATAAACAGTTGATATCTCTGTGGCTCATTAAGGTTTAAAACTTGGCAAGAATAAAAATTTCTCTGTTAAAAGACCAAATTCTAGAGATACAGAAACCAGCCTATACTATATTGCTAAATGTACAGGTAATTTGCAAAAATTATACAAATATGGCTGGAATTTTGTATAATTTATAATTTTTACTGTGTATTATATTAAACTTTTTGTCTTAAAATCCAAGAGAAGCATGATACATTGTAAAGGGTGACATCACCCCCAGATAAAAAAAAATAACTTATTTATTTTCTTCTGGATTTATACTCTATTTCAAATAAAGATTCATTTTTTTTTATTGGGGTATATTACAGGCAACCAAAATACATTTTTCTGCCAGTTGTAAAATTTGGAGGAAATATCTTGAAACTGATCATACATCCTAGTCGTGACTGTAAAAGAATTTAATATTTATATTATTATCTGTCGCATACCTAGGTCACTTATGTTATTCAAAAATTTGACTAACATCATGTTATACAATTAAATAAAACATGCAGGTATATAATAAATAAAACTTTTTAAGATTACAAAAAGATGTCATAATATTTATTTTCAAGTTAACAATATGGAATTATCTAATAAAATATAATTAACGATAAGAATTTAACTTAAAATAAATAACAAAATTATTATGTAAATTTCCTTTGCATATTTGTTTTTATCCATAAATTTTCTAAGTGTATCAGGTGTTTCACAATAATATAAATATCTTTTTAAATAAATAAATTTATCTATATTTACTTATGATTAAAATGAATTTAATTTAAATTTAAAGTCAATAACCCTTTGTCTGGATTACAAATTTTTTTTAAACTATTTACTACGTTATCTTTACTTGCAAGCACTGGTTGAGCATCGAACGTTTTCGTAATTTTTTACCTTTCCAAACAAATAAAACCTTCATCTAAAATATTTCTTATTGCGTATTATAAAGAACAAAATGTTTTTAAAGGGTGTGCCAAGATTTTAAAGTAAAAAAAATTTTTTTGTGAATCTCTTCCGACTGGAAGAATGATAATGATTGGTCTTGATGTCACAAAAGACATCATTATCTTAGAATGTATCGAAAAAAATCCTTAGCTAGTATAAGCCGGTCTATAATGAAATAGTTTGAAAGTTTATGGAGATATAGGGATATTTTCAATATTTGGGGGTACCGGGCAAAACTTTAATTAATTAAAAGATCTTCAATCAAAAAAGTCTGAATTAAAACTCTGATTTATTCAAAGATTTTCATTATTTACTATATATTTTTTCTAATTTAACTTTAAATTAAAGTTCAGACTGGTATTATTGCTTGGTTATTAATCATTGCTTACTTCTAATTTTTGATTTTTATTAATTGTAAGTTTTTTGTGTAATACTTTGATACTCGTTAACAGAATACTACTAAAAGAATCTGTAGAATATTGGGTATACCATTAATCTTAACTTCCCTTTCAATCACCAAATGTTAAACCGTGTAAAACTGACCTTTGGCAAAATATAAAGGAATTTACTTGTCGTAAAATATATCTCCGTACCATCAAAACTTTTCGCGGGTAATACTGATCTTTTGTAACTAAAAATATAATCAAATAACTCATTCTTAAATAAGCCCTAACAAGTTTAATAAAGTTCAATCCGTTTTACTGCTTATGAAGCATTAATATAAGTTTACACTTTAATGTTTTTATTTTATCTTGCAAACGATGCCTATTCCATGATTTGTTAAAAGGAGATATATATGTTCTATATTATTATAGTACTTTAGTTTAACTACATGAAGCCTTTAAAATAAAATTAAATCCCTTTTAAAATATATATTTATTTAAAATATTTTGACTTTCTTATAAAAACAATATGACTCCCTGAATTCGTCTGAGACTACCACACAATGCTTATTTTAGCCATGACTTTTTCTACTTTTCTAATAGAAATAGAAGAGAAAATCGAATATGTGAAACTAATTACAATATATCCCCTTTAAACGAGGTTAATATGTTACGTAATGTATTAAGTCTATTGTTAATCCATACTGGATTAAGCTTAAATATCGCGTAACTTTTGGAGACTCAACAGATTTTACTTGATTAAAGTCACTACTCAGTAATACTTTGCCGGATTAAAGTGGCAACAAGCTCTAATTTTTATTATTTATTTTTAATTATAAAATCTTTTACTAATATAATCTGATTGGAAATGAACAAATCAACTCTCGTAGAATGTTCAACAGATAACAAGAATCAAACTTAATTTTATAAGTGTCCACATTCCTTTTTCCGTCACTGTACTATATATGTATATATAGTATACTTATTATGAATAATAATGAGATCCTTAATATAATTTTAACACGTTATGCTCCTTTTTTTATGAGAAAATTTTTCTTTAGAAAATTAATTGAGAAACTAGAAAGCTTTATTAGATCGTAAAAAAAAGAAGAAGAAAACTGAAAAGCAAATTGTTTATAGTTTATGAATTATCATTTAATAGAATAAATATGATCAGACTTAATATTGCGCAGTTTTTTTAGTATTTTTCCTGATACTAAAGTAACCTGTACAAAAAATTTTTTAATTTTTGAGGTGAATAACCATAATTTTCACATGTTGTCAAATGATTTAAAAATAATACCCCGACCCCACTTAATTCATTAGAAAAAACTAAACTCCTCACTTTGAGCTTTTTTTTTGTTTTAAAATATAATTTATGGATTTTTTGGTAATAGATTGACGCATTTAATGCGTCACAAAGAGTCACAGTACAATTTTGATCACTATACTAAATATTTCTAGCTATAAAGTAATTTATTCCGTTGAAATAATTTTTAATAGAAATTTTATTATTTTGAGATTTTACGTACTCTATAATCACTTAAAGTAATATTTCTACACTAACCTATAGCTCCAATTTTTTAAAAGCCTTTAATATTAGATATTGTTGAAAATAAAGTGCATCACAAGTGGTGTATAATTAGAATCCTGAAATAAAAATCCTATTTTTGGGATTATCGACCCATCATTCTTCCTTATTTTTATTCTCTTTGTTTTTTTTTCTTTTTTAAAATTTAAAAAGAAAATATTTTTAGACAAAGTGTTAAGATATTTCACAAATATTTCCCGGAAAAATTTAATTTTGTTTAAAAGTTTGTGTTTTCTATTTTTGGTTTGTTTTTATATAAATATTTGAAATGTTTCAATAATTTTTAGTACAAAAGTATTAAAAGCAAGAACATATTTATTTATATACAAAAAGTATACTTAATCAAAAATTTACTTGGTAACCAAGAATTAAAATCAAAAGATTTAAAAACCAAAAAAAAATTCGGTTTTTGTTATACTGTTGTCAAACATTTGAAAAACAAAAAACCTTTTGAGGCATGGCAAACGAGTATTCGTCATATTAAAAACTCTTCGATAGCAGTTTTTGTAGTTTTTAGCAAAACATTCAAAAAATAGAATCAGCCAAGAAATGACTCTGTGTCTATTTTTTGTTTTTATTTATACCTTTCTGAGGTAATTTTTTTTATTAAAATTTAAATAATTGATTTTAAATATATTGAGATTAAGGTGACCAACCGTCCTCTTTTGGGAAGGACAATCCTCCTTTTCTAAACTATGTCCTCCCTTGGAGAGTGTCCTCCAAATGTCCTCCTTTTCAATATTTTAAGACTAATCCATGAATAGAGCAAATGTTGATTACAGAAAAGCTTTAGGATATTCAAAAGTTAAATGGCTTGCTCTAACATCTGCTATCGAGCGTTTTCTACAATTATTTGAGCCTCTCCTTTCATAATTTCTAAGTTTGGACAAGTGCCCTAAAATACTGGAATCGTTTTTCAATAACGAAATATTTGAGATATTATTGCATTTTGTTCATGCTCAAGCTTCTATTTTTACAAAACTACTCAAAAGATTGAAGGTGATCACATTTCAGCTACAGAAGTAAGTCTTATTTTGAATGACGTCATCCTTCAATATAAATCTCGTTTTGAAGAAAAATTTTTACCTTTAATTGTAAAAACAAAACTTACAATTTTGGAGGAATCAAATCCAGGCATAACGAAAAAGTTTATCAAAGAAGTCCAAAATTTTTACCAAACATACTTTCAGTATATTGAAAAATGGTTAGAAACGAAATTTAACAGTAATAACAGTTTTAAATGGTATTTTTAAATTTCATCGCCAGTAAATTGGGCAGATATTGAATTTTGTGTCCAGTTTTTATCTAACGAAATGCCAAACATCAAAATAGATGACAACTACCTCCTTGAAGAAATTAGAAAACTAAATGTATATTTAAATACTGTAAAAATATTACAATGGGAAAATGATCATGTTGAAATTGATCAGAGATGGGTCAAAATATTCAGCCATTACAAAAATGAGCATATTCCATGCAAAAATTTATTTATGTATGCTAATTCAATTTACTTTGTGCTACTGCAGCAGTTGAAAGAGTATTTGCAGTTGCTAATGATTTTTGGAGTACTGAAAACTCGAGATTAAAAGCTCTAGCTGCAGCCCTCACGGTAAAATTTAATCTGAAACATATGTCTTGTTGTAAATATGTTAATATGTAGAAAATGAAACATTGACAAAAACCATTCATAGCGTAGAAAAGTATATACATAAATAATTGTCTTATTGTTAGTATCACCTCCTAACAAAACTTTTGAAACAACCTTTTTTTTTTTTGTCCTCTTTTTCATTGGAAAAAGTTGGTCACCTTATTGATATACATATATGTATATGTCTAATTTTTAAAATTTTTGTTTTTCTTATATTTAGCTTATACAATTCAATAAAATAAAAGATTCAGCTTCTTTGATATTTCCCAATTATTAGAGTAAATTTTAAGCCTTTTTAAATATTCATTGCTTAAATTTATGTCATTAGTATCATTCTACAGATATAGATAACCCCTGCAGGAAATCTTGTAATATAATTTAATTTTCTGCCCGTCATTCAAAGTTAAAATAAATTCTTTAATCCAATTTGTTATTAGGATACACTCAAAGGTAGCCACTATAGTAATCGATTCTTCTTTCGTATCTAATTGGAGCGTGGGTTTTGTTTTTAGCATTTCAATAAATTTTTTACAAATAACAAAATATAAAAATAAACAAGAATAAAAATAACTATAATAGATAATATATTTCAATTTGAAAAATTATATATATTAGTATTGAATTTAAATTGAATAAAAAATAGATTTCCAAATAAATTAAATATTTTTTCTTTCAGTAGAAAATAAATTGAAAATATTAAATTTCGAGACTAAAATAACAGAAAATGTCCACATACATATATATCGAAAAATAATTTAAGATTTTCTTTCAAACTGAATCTTCTTCCATCATTAATATAATACATTTTTCACCATATGTCAATTAATATAAAATTCTAGGAATATTTATTTATTTATTTTTTCTCTTTTTTCAATTAAAAAATATATTTGGCTGCATGCAGCTACTGTGGTCGATTCTTCTTAAAATTAGTAAGCATAAAAATATATAAATAATGAAAACTGGCATTTGATTTAAATAAAAACAAAAGAAATAAGTAGATGTAGCAAGGAATTATTCCAGAAAAAGTGGAATCTTTATTAGTTGGTTAAGGTTATATGCTTTTATTTATAATAACTTGTGGTAGGTTTTGACTAAAATTTTAGGTAACTGATTCAGAAATGAAATTAAAAAAAAAACTCTTTCAAAGACTTATATGATCTTTTGTTTGATACTCTAACGAAACTTGGTGATTAGCAGGCAGAAAGATTTAGGTAGTTGGAAGGTAGAGCCCTGGTGGTCTTGGCTCTGACCTTACGGTATGTCGCTATCTAATGTATCTAGCAGGATACAGAGAAGGAACGTTTGTTAATGATGACATAAAAAGGAGACCGCACATCAGTAATTATAATAATAAATATATATCTGGTGTTGACACAATGGATCAAATGCTGAGAAGGTACATCAATCAACGTCGAACAATGAGATGGCCTGTAGCAATGTTTTACAACATAATAGAAATAAGCTCTCTTGCTGCTTATATAATCTATTATGAAAATAATAGAATCTAAAAAAAAACAAATGCACGACGGCGTTTTCTGTGTCTGTGAACTTGCAAGAAATGCGAAATAACCCAACAAAAATTGCGATTGAAAGCGTTATTGGACAGGTACATTTCTAAAGTAACACCTTCACAAGAACTACTACTAAAAGAGATTCTTCAAATATGCTATTTGCATTGAAAATACAATCTTACTCCTTTAATAAGGAACTCAATTAGTAAGTCACCTATTGTTTTGCTTGCATTTTGGCCGGCATTTATGCGAGCATTTCTTGCATTCGCCTGATCGTATTTGTTGAGTCAAAAATTGTAGGAAAACGAACGCAATGTAAAAAATCGAAGAACGCTTCAACATACATAATTTACAAAACAATCGGACCAATACTTAAACAAAAAATGTTTTCAAAAACAGGAAAGTTTAATTTACAAATTAGAAACTTTTATAAACCTTTAAAAGAAAGCTTCGTAAAAGTATTTAATTTGTTGACAACACGCTAGGGAATACCATATAAGTAAATTATATTTATTTTTGTTTAACAACATGTTTAGTTAAATTTAAAATTGATTTTATTTTAATTATATAATACCTAGTATAATTGTCGGGGAAATTGAAACAATTTATTCCCAAAATTTTATATTTTTTTGAAATATTAAACATATTTCTCTATTTTTGTAGTTAATTTTAAAATACTTTTAATTCAATACTTAATAAATAAATAAAAATCTAAAAATAGATCTTAGAACTCAATCATAACAACAGGAAAAATTCAAAGAGAAACCAAATTACGTCAGGTTATTAACATTTTGACTTTCTATTGATGACCTTTTATGAGTATTTTTCAATTACATTGAAAAAATATAAAAATAATAGAAATATAATTCGTCTCTTTTGTATTTAGTTCTTTTTAAAGTTTTTTATGTTAAGGGCATTAGCTACTTGGCTTTAATCTTTCCTTACCTCGAGACTTTGTATTTATTTTAATCTTGTAAGCCTTCTTCATCAACAAGCTGCTCATAAAATATTTATGAAAAACAAAAAAATCAATTTATGACTTTATAAAAATAGAGCAATAAACTTTGTTAACGAAAATACAAAAACAATAATAATATCCTTACCACTTTTGATTTGTAGACAAATTATTTATTGCTTTTGATGTCTACGCCATTTATAATTTTTTATCTAAATATTTATACGTCTATTGAATTTTTGTTGTCATTAAATAAATTATATTTGGTGTCTTAGGGCAATATAAAAATCAAGTTAAATAAATTTTTAGGAATAACCGTAAAGACGTCACACATAGATTTTCAAAGGTATTTTCCTTTTCTTCTTTTTTTGTTTATAAACTTTTCTTATTTTGTTTTCTACTAAGCTGTTTGCTTCTTATTTTTGTAGGATAAAATCCTTGCATCATAGTTTAATAAATTTGGTAAAACATATTAATCAATATCTAATTAATTAAAACCAGAAACCTCTGGACGTATATGCACTGAAGTTTTGCAAGCAAATTTTCAACCTCTTTATGATTATAGCTTTCAATATTTAAATTTTAAAGACGTTAACCAATTATATAACAATGCAATATAGTTAAAAAAATTGTGGCAAGAACTTTTCTAAAGTTCTTCTTCGTGCTATTTTTTTTTACTTTTAGTAATGGTCTATTGTCTTTAGGAAAAATAAACTCAGCGTTTAATGTTTCCTCATTAATATTAAGTCCTATAGCTTTCATTTCGGACAGAAACGTTTGATGCAAACTTTTATGAAAAACGCAATGAATGAAAAAATGTAGCAATAAACAATTGATATCCCTGTGGCTTATTAATTTATTTTCTTCTGGATTTATACTCTATTTCAAATTGTATTGCGCAGTTTTTTTTAGTATTTTTCCTGATACTGAAGTAACCTGTACAAAAAATTTTTTAATTTTTGAGGTGAATAACCATAATTTTCACATGTTGTCAAATGATTTAAAAATAATACCCCGACCCCACTTAATTCATTAGGAAAAACTAAACTCCTCACTTTGAGCTTTTTTTTTGTTTTAAAATATAATTTATGGATTTTTTGGTAATAGATTGACGCATTTAATGCGTCACAAAGAGTCACAGTACAATTTTGATCACTATACTAAATATTTCTAGCTATAAAGTAATTTATTCCGTTGAAATAATTTTTAATAGAAATTTTATTATTTTGAGATTTTACGTACTCTATAATCACTTAAAGTAATATTTCTACACTAACCTATAGCTCCAATTTTTTAAAAGCCTTTAATATTAGATATTGTTGAAAATAAAGTGCATCACAAGTGGTGTATAATTAGAATCCTGAAATAAAAATCCTATTTTTGGGATTATCGACCCATCATTCTTCCTTATTTTTATTCTCTTTGTTTTTTTTTCTTTTTTAAAATTTAAAAAGAAAGTATTTTTAGACTTGTGTTAAATTTCATAAATATATCCCGGAAAAATTTAATTTTGTTTAAAAGTTTGTGTTTTCTATTTTTGGTTTGTTTTTATATAAATATTTGAAATGTTTCAATAATTTTTAGTTCAAAAATATTAAAAGCAAGAACATATTTATTTATATACAAAAAGTATACTTAATCAAAAATTTACTTGATAACCAAGAATTAAAATCAAAAGATTTAAAAACCAAAAAAAAATTCAGTTTTTGTTATACTGTTGTCAGGCATTTGAAAAAACAAAAAACCTTTTGAGGCATGGCATACGAGTATTCGTCATATTAAAAACTCTTCGATAGCAGTTTTTGTAGTTTTTAGCAAAACATTCAAAAAATAGAATCAGCCAAGACATGACTCTGTGTCTATTTTTTGTTTTTATTCCCCCGTCTCCAAGCTACCGTAAAGAGAAAAGGGCTCGACTCGATTGAAAAAATTAAAAAAAGTTTGTAAGATCATATAAATCTTTGGAAGCTTTTGCAGCGTTAGCCCCTGCTTCATTTAAAATGCTGGATATATTAGATAGAGGCATACCGTAAGGTCAGAGCCAAAACCACCAGGGCTCTACCTCCTACTACCTAAATCTTTCTGCCTGCTAATCAGCAGTTTCCCTTACATTATCAAACCAAAGATCATATAAGTCTTTGAAAGCTTTTGCAGCATTAGCCCCCGAAATTGAAGATTCCCCTCTCATTATGTTAAAAAGAGAATTAAATTGTGGCATTTTTGTAAATATATTAAAATTATTTTGTACATTTAAAAATAATTGATCTTTTTTTCAGGTTATTTTTAATACAATATTTAGAAGTTAGTTTAATACTGTTTTTGCGAGTAATCACTTTAAAATTATTTTGTGTATTTTCACAGAGTTAATGTTTCGATTTTTACTTTTATGAAACTTTTTTTGACATTTCCATCAAATTTCTCTAATACGGAAATTGCCAATTATTGCCAATGGAGAATCGATTTTATTGTACGGAAGGCTAATACACTTTACAAGCCTCAATAGAGAATGAATAAGAAAGAAGATGCGAAGCAGGAGAAAGTCGAATTTCTGCCCCAAGCAGGGAAATACAATTTTGGAACAATGTGAAACTCCGTCTTATCTCTCATCGCTCATATAAAACTCATAGCTGCTGGCCTCGTACGAAACTCGTGGCACTCTTGCCAGTGATAATATTATCAAAAAAACTCAGGCACGCCAATGGGTGGTGACACACGAGTTGTCATGACATGCATAACTTTTCGAAGTAACAGGCGAGAAGTATAATACGCAGGTAGTTTGAGGCCGCTTTTCGAAACTAAAACAGAATCCCATATTAAAGTGGATTCTCGGGCAGCTTTTCTATACATACAAATGTTTATGGTAGTAGTTTCAGTATTTAAAAAAAATTAAAAAATAAATTGAAATTTGAAAACATTCTCATGAATGTACATGTTCATAGTTTTTTTTTCATAAAACTATGTAGTTTGATTTGCGGAAGGAGAAAATATTTACTAAAAATAATTTAAGTCAAATATTTGCTGGCTGTTGCCCTAATATAATTAATATTTAAAACTTTAATAAGACAAAGGTCGCCAATGTGAAAGTGAAATCTTGTGAAATTAAAGCTAAAGCTAAAAGCTAAATATTATTAAAAATGTTTATTAGGCACATAAAAATACTTGTGAAATTTTTGGTTACACCTCCTCATAAAATTATTGATAATTTGACACTTTATAACAAACAATAATAAATACAATTTTAATTTAATAAATTGGATAAAAAAAAAATAACAAAACTAGAATATCATTTTCGTATCACCATAAAAGTATTGTTTTTAAAAGCCTATAATTGTATTTATATTTGTTAATAATTTTATAGAAAATAAAAACTAGATCTCTTAAAAATGTACAGTGCCATAAAACAATTAAAAAAATTCATGAACATATTAATGACTCTATATATATACACATCCTGAATTTAGACTAATACATCCTCGTATTTCAGGTATTAGAAAAGCTGCCTCCGAAAAGTCATAATAACTTGTGTGTCACCGCCCAATAACTATAAAATTACGATTGCTATCCGTGATTTATGGGTTGCAAGTAAAGTTTTTTAAAGTTTTAATTTTTGTTTTACTAAGTCAATATCCTTTCACGTTACTTAATGGCTACATTTATTTTTAATTTTATGAAGAATAGCACATTCACCAAACACAGTTTAACAATATCTGCAATACAGCTACATAAATTGGAAGCAGAACTGCTTATGAAATAAATACCTGGATTATATGATACAGGAATTTCCGATTTTATAAAAGTTTTCTTCAGTCAATATTAAATTAAAATGAAATGATATAAATTTTATTATTGAAAAATGGGATATACATAATTTTTACGAAATTTATTTTCAATTTATTTTTTTCTTTGAGCTTATAAGATATCTTGATGCAATAAAAACCAATAGGTATTGTTCATTCAATATTCTTGCACAATATTTCCACATTAATGCACTTAATAATTGTTTCAATTTTGACTTTATAAAAGGCACTTCCTAAGCATACTAAAGAAGTTTGGAATGGGGAATGTTTACCACCCTTTATCTAGAAAGATCTTTTAAGTGATTTACAAATACAAATAACATTTTAAGAATTATTTTTAAATTTTTTAATACACTTAAATATTTTACTTATTTTTTACTTACGTAGAAAAATACGGCTGTAAAGTGAATTCCAAACATTTTAATTTTAATAAGGTTAAAATAAAGATCTATTAGTTTTAATCAAATAATCAATTTCTATTAATGTTTTTTTTTTGTAAAATATTTTTCATTTGCAGATGAAGAACATTATCATTAGATGGCAATAAAACAATATGGAAAACTTTACATGTCCTTAATGATAATATTTAAAGAATTCAAAGAACTTTTGCAGATATAAAATATTTATGTGTGTAAAAAAAGAATTTCAAAAACTTAAATTATATATATTTAAGGTTGATAGAAACAAAAAGAAAAACAACAATTATTATTAAGCCTAGAAAATCAAATAATTAGAAAACAATTGTTGAAATTTCTAGCAAAGTAGACAAAGAAATTATTTTTCTAATGTGATTAAAAATATTAAAAATAATTCTATACTTTAAAAGTGTAATAAACATAAAAACAATTCCAGTTAAATGATAATTACATCAATCAAAATAAATGGATATAAAATTGATAGCAATAACCATCAAATAAAATTCTTACAACAGAACAACATCTTCAATATTAAAAAACTTAAGCTTGACGCAATCAAAATTACTAAAGTGAAAAAATAAAAGAAACGCTTTAATTATCTCTAGAGAGAATTTAAAAATTGATCAAAGTGATAGTATGACTGATCAGTATACAGTTAACGATCTATTTACTAGAGAAAAAAACAATTGTAATAATAATTGTATAAAAGACGTAAACGATTATCAGAATGCAACCAATTTAGCTAATCGTTTACTGCAAATACATTTAAATAGTGCATTTAAAAAAACACCAAGTATTGTATTAACTGATTTTTCTTCACCAAATCCTGTTACCAGTTATACACTTATATCAAATAATTTAAATTCAAATCAAACAAAAATTTGTGATTTTAAAAATTTTGAAAAGTGTCTTACAGTGCCATTTATTAAAGAATTTGAAAGTGAATCAAGACCACCATGAATTTAGTTAATATATAAAACTTTTACAAAATATTTAATATAATTTTCTTAAAAAATTCAATAACATTATTTGAATATTTTGTATTAAAATTTAATATAGTGCAGATAATTAATATATACAAAAAAAAAACCAAAAGCAAACAAAAATAAAATTAGAAATGGTTTCTATTGTTGAACATGGATCGACACCATCACAAAAATCACAAGAAAGTGGTAATTCACCACAAGAGGAAATTTGTCAAGAGCAACAGCCTTTAGATTCCAAACGATTACAAAAAAGTGCAATTAGCCAGCGTTCTGTGGATATATCTATTAATCCTGGATTAACAAAAAAGAATCTACATTTGGATCTTGTTAATAAATCTCAGGATATAGAAGATTTTGTTCTTAAATCACCAGTATCGCCTTTAACTAGCTCAAGTAGGTATAATTTTATATTTTACAATAATAAATTCATACAAATTCAAAACTTGTTGTTTTTGTACTATATTGATATTTTTCTCGGCTTTAATACTTTTCTATATTTTGTAGTTAAATAATATATTCAAACATATTAAGTAATCCCGATTTATAGTAAAAATGTGGTGTGATTGTATAGAACTACTTTGTATGAAATGTAGGGATCCATCATTAATGAAAAAAATAAAAATATTTTTTGGTCATAAATGACGAATTTCTTAAGGAATACATTATATAATTACTATAATTGTTACTTTCTGCATTCACTATTGATACATTCTTTTTGTCTTCACAGGTGCACTTTTCTACTGCCTATTAGTTAATCATAAACTCAAATTTGTATCCTTCTTTAGAGGCAATAAGTGTACATTATAAATATACAAATTAAGCCGAATTTCTGCGCACAATACTCGACATGCAGTTCTTATGGAATAAAAAAAAAAATCTTTTATTGTATGTGAACCAAATACTAAAAAGGGTATGGGCCAAATCTTGATGGCAAATTACGACATATTTTCAATTAGTTAAATATAAAGTTGACTTTTTCATAAATCTTTTAGTTTTTATGCAATTAAAACCTAACACCTGGTATCTGGTGCCTCAAATGCCCTTTTAACAAATGCAATTAGACTATTATTACATTATAGGATAGTAATTAAGTAGCTGCAAATAGATGAAAATTTCAACATGTTTACTTTTGTCAAGAGTTCTATAAAATTATGTAGCTGTTTGTGTTAGAAACTCATCCTATTAACAATAATTTCTTCTCTGCCTTCTTAGTATGTATGTATATCTACTTAAGGCAAAAAGCATTTTAGTCGAAATATAATCACATACGATACATTTTACAATTTTTTAAATGTATTATAAAGTTATTAAATTATTATTTAAATATTCAGTTAAGTAAAATCAAGTTATAATTGCTTTTAAATAACTATAATTAACACAATCAAATTGTATTTTTTAGTTAATTTAAAACGAACGCTATTCGTCATTGTTTTTCAGTAATAACAAAAAAAGCTATAAAAGTAAAAAATAATATAAGATTGCTTTTAATTATAAATTATCTTAAAAATTCCTACCTTTTGATTAAGTTTAAACACACCTTTAGTTAAATGTCAATGCTTTTGGTTCTTTTAATTTTGTTCTAATTATCATATTAATTTTTTATATTTTCAATAATTCACTTAATAATGAAAAACAAATTACAATCATAATATATTTATTATCTTCTATTTAACCGTCAATTCTTAATGCAGAGATATTCGCATTCAGACTGTTTTTCGGAATATTTTTTCATTCAATTAAAACCAAAAAAAAATCAATTAATACAAAATTACTCACTCTGGTATGGTCACTTATTAGTACCTGTTAATTTATTTTATTGACTGGCAAATCCGTTTTCTTATGTTTGAAGGTAAATACTATTTTAAAAAATTATTTACCTTTTAAAAATTATAGTTTTAAATTGTTTGCTGGAATTACACAAAAAAAAGCACTTAGTTTTTTTTAAAAGCTCTATTGCTAAAGAATTGTTGTTTTTTTTACAAAAAATTATATACAAAATTGGTAACACCATAAGTGACTTTAAAAATATATACCCAAAAATTCTTTGGTTTTGTAATGAACCTTTCTGGAAGATAGCAATGCAATAAACTTTGAAATCACTGCAAAGGACAGTATATCACTGCGTTTAGGGAAATATGAATCCACAGGCACATTTGATTGCACTGAAATTATAAATTCAAAGTTTTTGTAAAATACTTTGAAATCTTTATGATAACATATTTAAAGCAATATTATATTATATACAGTTTAATACAAGCTAAGTATATATTAATATACTTAGCTTGAAAAAATTGTAGTTAAAAATGTCCCTAGTGTTTTTTTCTAGAAATTTGACAAGAAAAACCTTTTGACGAGTTTACATTAGGTAAAAAAGAAAGTAATCCAATATTAAAATCGTATTTTTCTGTATAATCAGAAAAATTCCTTTAGAAAATTACATAATTAGAAATTATATCATGATGTAAAAACTGGAAAACTTGATAATATTTTTACTTGTTGACATAAATATATAAATATATTTGTAGGTATTTAATATTACTTATATTTACTTTTCAATAATTTTCAGTTCGATGTGGTCGTATACCACACCAGCAATCATTGACTGCACAAATGGAATTGGTTGAAGATAGAAAAACATTACGTGATGCACTTTACCAGGGTATATTCCATCGGCATCGTCGAACAATTTTTGCTTTTGGCAGTTTCCTTAGAATGTTAAGGACACGCAGCTCACAATATAATACTATTAGAAGTTCATCTGAAGCTGATGATATTGATGAAGTCAGATAAAAAATTATTTAAACATAAAAAACAAAAAAAAATTGCTTAAATTAAATGATAATTGTACAATCAGTTTGATATAAAAAACAAAACAAAAATGAGGAAAAATTATTTAAATTATTATTTTAAATATTTAAATAGTTTATAAAAATAACTGTTGTTTAACGTTAAGTTTCATTTTGATAGTTAAATAGATAATTTTTTAATAATGTTGTTTTTAAATGTCGTTTTTATCAAATGTTTTGAGTAGGAATAATATTAAATTTTATATAGAAAATGCAATATAATTTTATCTATAATGGAATTTTGTTGGATAATACTAGAGAATATAATTTCAATTTAATCTTATGATTATGCTTATAAATTATATTGAATTGAAACTTTAAGTAAATTCAAAATATATTCAAAGTTACTACGTAAAAATTTTATGACTTTCATGAACGTGTGCCTTTGTCGTATACTTAAGATTTTTTGGCTTTTTAAAGTTGAAAATCAATAATTAATTTTCATTTAATTTAACAAAATAAAAAAAAAAAACAAAAAGAAATAAATATTCTAAATGGTTTAAGCCTTTATTAATATCACTATGGATTTTTATTTTTTGTGTTATCAAATCACTTTGTCATTATTGTTTCTAAATGCAAAATCCTAATAAATTGAAAAATCAACACAATAGGACAATTTAAAACTTATTTACAGTGTAAACTTCCTAAATCTTCCCTAATAATAGATTTTTATGTTTTATATTTGAGCACAACTTAAATAATATCATTTTTCTTGCTCTTTTGTCAGATGATATTTTCTTTCTAACCTGCATTATTTTTAAGTTTAGGTTAAAAAAAAAATACAATCCAAACAGAAAATATCAACCTCTGTCTAGTAAATATTTATAAGAGCATTAAATCGCTGGGACTCTTATGTGTCTTTTTTGTCTTATTGACATTTGAAATTCAAAATACTTTCAATACATGCAAATCAAATGAAGTATAACGATAATAGTTTCCCGCTAGGTAGTGGAATAGGGATAAAACATCAATAAAAAAGAGCTACTTTTTAGTCATAAAGACTACCTTCTCCAGCAAAATATGAATGGATTTTGTTGGAAAAGGAAATCAAGTGTGAACTACTTGGTCCTGGCTAGTTTGTGCATGAAAATTTATCTATTTTGGCTACTTTCTAAATACTTTATTGATGAATATTTTACTTATACACTTTTCTATTATAAGCACGCAAGAGTTCCTCTAACTAAGAGAAAGTCACTGATGCACATTTTTTCTACTGTATCAGTACAAAATTTTCCATATAAATTAAAGGTCTGTTTCTTTTTTGCTACAGAAAGCAATTCATAATGTAAGCATTATCTGAGTAGAATCTGTCGGATATAATAGAAATAAACTAATTTAAGTTTATTACTTACATTATGAAACCGAATATAAGTTAGTTCTTTGCAAAGTGATTTCAATTTACATTCTTCAAAGAAAGTAGTATGCCATAACTAAAATAAATTAATTATAATTTGAACCTTAAAAGATTAAAAATGATTAGATTATTAATAATATTAGTTTTTACATTAATAAACTCTATATTCATTTATTAATTTAAAATTGAATATTAATTAGACAGTGATCAATTTCAATAAAAAGTTAATTTAAATTTAAAAATGTAGGCCACAAACAAATTTCTAATCTAATATAATAAAATTTTGTAAAAACTATAAACAATATATACATTTTTTAAAAATAGATTGTTATAGATTATGAATTAATTATTATACAAAATGGCTTTTGTCTAATAAAATTTTATACAAAAATAAAAATATAAGAAAATCATATTTAAATTTAATAAATATATGTTAAATACGTTTAAATAGCACTTGGCGTATTTCGCACTAATACTTCCATCAATCATACATCACCATACTACTAGAAAAATATTATTTTTACTTAAGCTTTTGTATATTTTTAAATATAAATCAATTTATATACAATTAATATTATTAAATGCTTAAAGTATATTAAATGTTATAAGGCAGAAAATAATAACTTTATATAGAACATTTGAATAGGACACATATAAAAGAAAAAACTTTTGTTTGTAAGATGTTTAAAATAAAAACAAATAAAACTATTTTAACTTATTTATTAATATTTATATATAAAATAATCGGAAAGT
This sequence comes from Acrocera orbiculus, assembly GCA_947359355.1. Classification (NCBI taxonomy): domain Eukaryota; kingdom Metazoa; phylum Arthropoda; class Insecta; order Diptera; family Acroceridae; genus Acrocera; species Acrocera orbiculus. Next base: position 16,933,070 of record OX375759.1, read on the forward strand.
ATTGCAATTCAGCGATCTTACATATTTACTGTGCTCTCGGACGCAACTGTCTAGATTTGAAAATCATGACCCCTTACTTTTCCTTATAGTGCGTTTTCACTGACGTTAGTACTTAGTATTTAGTACTTTTTTAAAAGTATTTTTAGGGAAAATCTCTAGTTTATTTCTCAAATAATAGTGCGTGTTCACTGAACCAAGTGCCTAGTACCTACTCAATAATTATTATTGACATATTTAAAAACTAAGCTAGAGATATCCAATAAAAATACTTTTAAAAAAGTACTAAATACTAAGTACTAACGTCAGTGAAAACGCATTATTATAAATTTGTTCGGCAAAAAAACAACCACCAAGATAACATTCGGCCGACCAATTAAGTATTAAAGCTGAAGATTTAACCTTTAATTTGGCATGAATTTAATTCTTTAACTCGATGGGTGCTGGTCATCCCGTCAATATCCACCAAGATATCGCAAGGCCAACCTTTCTTATTTTAATATGCTATATATATATATATATATATATATATATATATATATATATATATATATGATTGAAACCCAATTTCATAAATTAACTGTATGGGTGTTTAGCCTCATTTTTTTGGGTGTAGAAATAACCCACCTGCCCGAATCCCACCAAGATAAGGCTCGGATAATTGTGAACTATCGCTCAGAATATGAATTTTTCTTTAACTCGATCGGTGCACACTTTGTGTCATGAGTACATTTACATAGTTTAGTCCAGGAATAAGAAATAAGCCGTTTGCAAAACATCATTTGATTGCTTGCGATGTCTTCATTTAGAAATTGATTAAATTACATTATGAATATTCGACGCCTAGGTTTCTATTCAAACACAAACATTAACAATAAGCCGAAAATTTGATTCTCACTTAAATCAAACGTATATAATAAGACCTTAATTCCTAAGATTGGTATTAAAAAGACATTCTTAAAATTGTATATTTCTTGCCTAATATTTCATACTAAGGTTGCGCTAGGTGCCGAATTATTTGCAATAATATATTTCAAAATTTCCTTGCCGCACTGCGTATGACATTAAATCGAACGCGTACCATTTTTGACACTTTTCAGAAAATTATAGTAAAATCCTGCTATATAATTTTACTTGCCCAGTTTTAGAACTATTAATTAAGTCGCGGAATTAAAAAAAAACTTACCTTTAAGCTGATTTAATATGAATTAAGTTATAATATCGACGATATATTATCAATAGCAAGATTTGCAATAAATAATTTTGCAGACGCAGTGACCTTAAGGACCTTATACACTTTATTAACAGGCGCTATGTACAACCTTGCAGTCTTCTATACAAAAAAATCGGTTCTTAACAGGCAAAGTCTGTACATGACGACAAAAGAAGCATAGCGTCTAAATCTCAAAACATATGATGTGAAATGTCAAATTAGATGTCACAGGTTGTTAAATTTTTTAAAAGTGTTTTAACAAAGAAACTAAAGAAAAGTTAAGATTTTTTAATTTATTTTGGTAAATTGTTTTATAAAGTTAAATGATGGATATTAGTGAAGTAAACCGAGCTAGAGATACATAAAACAGGAGGATCCAATAAGAAAAACTTCACAATAGATGTGGATTTTCTGTGTCTACGGACTTTAAAAGGCTGTAGTTACTACACGATTCCAACCACTTATGTACACAGTTCTCCATACAAAAGTGGCTTTCTGTGTAGTTAGAAAGTGTGTAGTTCCGCCTGTTAAGAAAGGGTATAAGAAAGTGTATTAGATTAACTCTCAATAAAGAATCAAAACTAGAACAAAAAATGATTTCTTGCATTAAGATTTCTGTAATTTTTCTTTTTAGTCGTACAAAAAACAACGGAGATACAAATGTTGCAAAAAAAACTTTTATATTAGCCAAGAATAATTTCAAAATGGAATCGCCATAGACAAGATTTTGCTTTACTAATATGAAATAAAATTAACAAAAAATGATATAGAACGATAAAGTTAACTTAAAAAACAGTAATATGTTAAGAGCTCCTAAAATTAAGAACGATTGTAAGTCTGTTAAGTTATCTTTAAATTTAAATAAATAATAAAAGTTTCAGCAGCCATAAACAATGCAAACTTTTTGGTTTATCTGTTCAACTAAATGAATTGTTTATACAAAGGATAAAAATAGAAGACCTTTACATTAATTATAAGCTTCTATATATTACCATTAGAATCAAAAATTTTATACAGCATATTATTGAAAATATATTATAATACTTTATTAATTTTATTTTATAATATAGTTATCTTTGATGACATTTTAGAATTTCTAAAATGTCATTAATTATTTAAAAATGACATTCAATATTAATGTAAGAATTTATATAATATATTTGATTATACGAAAAGAGATAATACAACTATTTATTATCATAACTAGAGTATAAAAACAATAGAGAAATATATTTATTATAAGTTATTTAAATTTATGAATTAAAAAGTAATATCTGCTATTTTAATAAGGATTAAGATAAAAAACTTTTTAGATTAATTATTATTAACCTTCAAAAGTACAAAGGAAAATATCAAATTTGTTTAATTTTTAATATATAAAATGCACAGCCATATTTGTAGTTGATAATTATAATAAATGAAAAACAAAAAACAGAAAAATTTTAAATATATAAAAAATCTTAAAGACACTACTAGAGACTTGAGTTTTAATTGTTATTAATACTTATTTTTGTTTTACTTTTGTTTCTGAATTTTTTCGTTTAAACCAAATTATTTTTCATCTAATAATTACAAGTTAAGTATAAACCTTATTGAATTAAAGAGAATATATTCATTTTTCGGGAATGTGAAAACTGATTTTTTTATATATTTGTACCGTTTGAAAAAAAAAAGTAATTCAGAGAGTGAAAAAGACGGATATTTGTTTGAAAACTAGTCTAATTTTCTCTTTTTCTTTACAAATAATATTTTTTAAGTTTTGATACCAAAAGTTAAACCCTTAAAATGGCACACGAATAAAAATATTAATTTTAATTTTTATTTATTCAACTAATATATATATATATATATATATATATATATATATATATATATATATATACATTTTTATATATATATATATATATATATACATTTTTATATATATACATATGTATATATACAGATATCAGTGGTGTAGCTAGGAAACAGACAGGATCACCTACATAAGGTGTAATCCGGAAATGACATCTGAACGCGATAGATAAAATTATAATTCTCTAATAAACCTAGGCAAAAAAAAAAAGGTGTTTCAATAGATTGTCATGGTAATAATGAATAGTGATGTGTATAATGATGAATAATCAATTTTACTGATGCAGGAGCTGCTTTTATGACTTAAATTTATAAATTGGTGGAAATTAAATCAATTCAAACGATTGGTTAACAAGTGGGATATAAATTAATTGCTCGAGATTGTGCAGAAAAAATACTTTACTTTTAGTGAATATTGAAGATCTTAAAGGTATCAAAATTTATATCTCATTTAAATTTTTACATTCAATACAATTAAAAAATGGACAATATTAGAAATTCTAGTTGACTACTTCTTGATTTACTTATATTTAGCATTAAATAGAATTTTAGAGAATCTTTTTGAATTTTATGGAAATTAGCATATTAGTCATTTCATGTAAGATGTTTTTCATTAGTAATTTTTGCATATATAATATAAATTTTGAAGATGTGGGTTACCAAGTTTACAACTATTAAAGCTGCAAAAAAGATATTTCATTTTTTTTATACCCAATCTAACACCTGTAAGTAGTTTACCTGTAACGGTTATGGTTGAAAACTTACTATGGTTTTCGTGTTTTAAATAAATTAATGCTTGAAATTTTTTGGGTTCTATTTCTAATAATATTTTGGGAAGAAATTAAAAAATATGATGCCATTAATACTAGCTACGTAACTGTTTTATGTATATATATATATATATAAATATATAAATTTATATTACATATGTGAAAATAATAAATAACAACATTTAATAAATTAAAACTTATCTCTTGTTTTATATTATATATATACTATATATATATATATATATATATGAGTTGATAAAATTTTATTGTGCTTTAATCACATTTTTAAGGGTTTTTTGATTTTTAAATTCTTCAAATAATTCATCATTTTTATATAAATCATCTGATTGTTTTTGATCAACTTTTTGATTTAACTTTTTACATAGACTTTCTGTCGATGTAATTTTATATACTTCTAACATTTTACAATGTACATCATTCATTAATTTTGGTAAATCATCTTTATTTAAATCTGTAGTTGATATAGCTGGTAATACTGTTATTATAATTTTACCGCTATTTAAAATATGTTTCGTATTATCTAAAAATCCTAAATATGAACTATAAACAACTGGAATTATAGGAAGTTTTGAATTAATAGCTAAATGGAATGCACCTTTTTTGAATTGATGTATTTCACCAGTATTATATCTTGTACCTTCAGGAAATATCCATAATTTAATTTTATTTAATTTAAGTAGTTCACTGATATTATTTAAAGCCAATTTAGCTTTATCACCTTGCATACGATTTATAAATATTATACCTCCAAGCCAGGCACCAAGACCAAATGGCCAAAAATAGAAAAGTTCACGTTTCGCAACAACAGTTACTTTATTCATAATTGGCCATATTACAAACATTCCTTAAAAAAAAATTAAAAACATTTTAAATATTTTATAGATATATTTTTACCTAAAATATCAAGAGAGCTTTGATGATTTGCTATTATTACACATGCTTGATCTTTTTCTAAATGTTCTTTACCACGTAGTTCCCATTTTAATCCAATTAGATGTGTTACTGGGCTACAAAAAAAGCTACTTAACCTGAAAAAATATTTAACAAAAAAAAACTTTTATTAATAACATAAAAATTATTTGAAAAATATTAGTGTTAATTTTTTGACATTTTCGATCGATAATATTTAATATTTACAATACAATTTTTATAGCAATTGAGACTGAAATAATAAATATCAAACTATTATAAATTTCAAATGCAGGCATATACAAAACAACAAAATGCAATATCATTTTTTATTTTTTTGCTTTGGTTTATGTGTTATCGAGGACACTATCAGACATACATATTTATGTTTGGTACACAGATTGTACTGAAAGAACTCTAGCGCAGGAGCAAGGATAACAGGCCTATTTTTCAAACAAAAAATATTACTATTGAAGCCACTATGGCCCGAAATATAATGAGAAGGAAAGCTTATATTTGTATATCTGTCAGTTAAGCTGCATTAAAATTCTTAGCAGTACTGAATAATAGTTTCAAACTCGTATAAAGTTGTTACAACAGCTTTTTTCTCTTGTCAGCAGTTGAAACAATATATATATATATATATATATATATATATAACTATATATAGGCCCTTTATCATAAGAACACTGAAGGCGGAGGATAAAGTTGTTAAAATGGACTAAACACACATCTCCACATTCTTTACTCTACTATATTTATAGGCAAGCAGTGTGTTTTTGAGTGATAAGTTATCAACGAACTCTACCGTGTTACCGTTATTTAAAGCAATCTTCAATTAATTAATCTAAAACAGACAAAGAAAAGGACAGATTATCCCTTAGAAATATTCTAATCATGGTTCATTACGGGCCATAGCTCTATTCAAAAGAGCCTTTTTATAAAAAATAAACGATAAATAACTGATGATTAATAAGAAGAATAGTGACATCAAATGATCGAAACGACGAAATACCTATAAGAAAAGTTACTATAAGCTGTTAAAAACGGTATCCAATTTAAATACAGAACGCAATTGATAACATGTTATCTATTTTTAAAAAAGAACTAACTAGTTCTTATCAAAACTAGTTATTATTCAATATGAAAACCAGCAATGAAAACAATATTTCTACTTTAGAATTTCTTCACGTTGCATGAACAGAAATTTCGCATCCACATTAAAAATTGTGTTGACTTTCATTTTCAATGTTAATTCTAATAGCTAAGACGCTAAACTAAATTTACCAAGGCTGATTATATGAAAAGTACTGATTCATAGTTTACAAAAAATAATTTAAATTTAAGAATATATATTCTTATCGTTTGATAATTTATTGTTTAAGATTTATAATTGGAGCAAAACTTTTTTCATTAATTAAAGCTAAGGTATTTGAACTTTTATTTTTTCTTGGCAAAGTTCCAAATAGATTTTTGTTTATTTGCTACTTTTTTTTTGTCTACGGGTAAAAAGTACTATTTCTGATTTTTATTGCCTTTATAAAAAAATTTTATCATGAATTTTTTATAATTCAATATCATGAATTTTTCACAGTTCAAGCCTTTTCAAGGAAAATACAGGTTTCTACTTTAAAAATAAAAGATCAACAAAAAATCTTTAATAATTTTTTCTTATATAGAAGTGAGAAACTTACTTTCCAATTAATTTCGCAAGAAATATAAATGGGAATGAGGTTAAAACATTTTATTCATAAGTCCTGTAGTTTTCTTCACAATGCAGTACTATAAATGAAGGGTTTTTAAAAGTATATTGAAATGATATTCATCTTACAAAAACAGTAGAACATAAGGTCACATTTCCCATAGTTTTGTGGCAATTGAACTTTGTGAGATATGATAATATCTAAAAAAGCATTATTGATAGAAACACAACCTCACATCAACTTATAATTCTTATTTAAAGTGAAAAGCAGGATGAATATTTTAAATTTCACTAATACATCTAGTTCTGTTTCTACGCAATTTCTTACTTTTACGCGGTCTTTTTCCTTTTTTTAGACCTAGAATTTGAATTTGGTTTTGATTCAAATAAATTGCAAAAGCTAGAATATGGATAAGTTTCTTTGTTAAAAAGCGGTAAAATTAGAGATGTTATTTTATGTATTTATAGATGATAATTTCTTGAATAGCTTATATTAGATATTTAGTTACACAATGAGATAATTACATATATAGGGTGTTCCGAGATTGGTTGGACAAACACTTAGGGTAGCAAGGAGATGAAATTCCATCGACAAAAAACACAAAAAAAGGGGATATAATTTTTTTCGTTTTCGAGTTATAGCCTTTTGAATTTTACAGGCTTTGTTTTTACCCCCACGCACTCGATGAATTTTTATTTTTAAGATCTGGAGATCTTGGAGGCCAAACTACAGGTCTACCTCCACCTATCCATGAATGAAAATGGTTGTCAAGATACTGAAGAAATGAGGCCAAAATCAGCCGGAAAACCGTGTAACCGGAGACTTGTTGGAATCGTCAGCTCTTCCAATAAATCTACAAAATTATTTTGGAAAAGTTTAAAAAATTTAATGCATTCATAACCTGAGATAGTTCAAGGAACTAATCAGGATGGATGAGGCTTCTTTTACATAAATGGGCTAGAGAAAACCCACATGCTGTTCGGGCTTCAAGATTTCAGCACCAATTTTCCATCAATGTATGGGCAGCTATGATAGATGAACAGTAAAAAACCTTCAGAATTGCTAACTTAACTAAAGTACTTATTGGATACATAGAAAAGAGCACACACAAAAAAACTAAAGAAAGGAAACTTATATTGAGCGCGCGAATTGCGAAAAAGTTGTTATGGAATTTAGTGTCCATACAAAATTTTGTTTTTTTCTTGGAAATTAACTAAATGTTGAGTTCTGTGACGAGTCCGCACGCACATCTTGCTATTTTTTTTTTTTTTTTTGTTCAGCATACTTGCCTTTTCCTTTGCGAAAAATTTTTTTTCTATTGTTGGTCCTAAGTTTATTTTGGGGTTTGTCTTTTTGGTGTGTTCCCTGTGAATAAAAGAAAGATGGGGTGCTTTACACGGATACGGATAAAAGAACTTGGGTCAGGCTACATCATCATAAGCTAACCAGCACCTAATTGTATCCTCGCTAAGAACCAACAAAAACAAAAAAAGGAAGTTCCATTCATTAAACCTTTTTTAAAATTAAATTGATTTTAATTCCTTTGCTAAATTAACTTATAATGGATTTTATAAATAAAAATACATGAAAGAGAGAAAGAAAAAAAAATTTTGAATATCTTTTCCGATTGTGCATCGGGATGTGGGGCCCATCATGATCACGTACTGAAACAAAAAAGAGGTCAGTGAAAAAATTTATTTTACATAAGTTTTTTTTTCCCTCTTTACTTTTCTTTACACCAAATTCTAGGGTGTTTTATTCATTTATGTTTTACTATAGAAAACCATTCAAAAATAACCAGACAACACACAAGTCTTACGGATATCTAAAAGTGCTCTTTCTAAGGACATCTTTTCGACATGTCGTAATGACGTCGAATTGTTATCGTGCGTAAGAGGCCTTAGCTATTTGACCTTTTTAATTAAAAAAACAATGTATTGTTTGGATTTATGTCTCCAAAAAGTTTTTTTAATAAGTACGCTTTTTTTATAAAAATAATTTAATTAAATTACTTTAGCTATGAAAATGCTCAATGATCTGATGAGAGCAGAGTAACCAATAAAGACCTCAGCTACTACTCACTGGGGCGTAGGTCATAGACTCGATCCCAGTCGAATGAATTAATCAAATTATATCGCACATAAATCTAAAATATATAACACTTAAAGTAATTAAATAAAAATAATTTCAACCAAATGAAAAAAAAACAAAAAAAAAATTATAAAAATTAAAATAACAAGATGGCGGCTATAAATGGAGATCTAGATCTACATAATTTACGTCTAGATCAGACATAATTTTATATATCGTTCAACCTCAGAATTCAGATGTATTTTAGATATCTTTTCGACTTCTCTATAAGTGCACAAAAACCAGGACGTAATGCCTTGTACAGGCCAAACCGAATTTTATTCGCTAGACGACTAAGGTCATAAAACGGGTGATGCATTTTCGCTAGCCAAAGCTAAAAGAAAAAATTTTCTTTCATGCGGATCATTTATGACAATAAAACGACACTTTATGGCTCTCAATATTTTTGTTGTATTTGAAATTTTTGTGGTATTTATATTAAAAGGGATAGGGAGGCAAAAATTTTGAAGGCCACACATTGCTTCTCTAAAAGTAATAAAATCTATATTCCCGATCCCTTTTAAACAAAAATTTAAAGCAACACAAAAATTTGAGGTCCAGCAAGAATCAAAGCAACAAAAATTTCGAAGGCCATAAAGTATCATTTTTCCATTAAATGATCCTCATGAAACAAACATTTTTCTTCTAGCTATGGCCAGAGCTAATGCACCACCCGTTTTATAACCTTAGGTGTCTAGCGAATAAAATTCGCTTTGCTCTGTACAAGGCTTAAGATAGCTTTTAGATGTCTTTTGGGTTGACTTAATGACAAAGCGAAAAGAGGACTTACATGAAATTCAGATATCTTTAAGATGTATTTTAGCCCTCCGTATGCTGTCTGGGTATATTTCATAATGTTTAGCCATAATGCTAAATCATTTATTTTTGTATTTGTGTATGTGTCATTAACTAGAGAATAATATAAAATATGTGAGAGTAAATACAAAATTTCTTTTGAGATGTCCTAATTCACCCATCCTTTTTTTTTTGTTTATATTTTCAGGTTGTACCGGCTCCATAATCTAGTGTATGGCCTAAAGCGTTTTTGTCTTTGGGTTGAGAGGGATGTAGCTACTAACACTCTCCCTCATGGATATATTTACTCCTTTTTTGTAGTCTCTCCCCCTGGACGCGGTATTTTTTGAGCCATGTGCTCCGTCTGCTGCATAACGCAGCTCTACCTTTTGCGAGATATGTTTCCCAGTTGTTGTGACAAGACCCACCCCTACGCTCTACCGCTATAGCCGCGCATAGCAAGCTCCCAACCAAGTCACAGCCAAAGCAACTGGTGAATTGTGCATGTCATTCGGGCACCATAGGGGTGTGGCCTCGACCACGAATGAAGAAACATATATAACATAGAATTAAAATCATCAAACTACGTACATCTTTACTGGGTAAAACTGGCAGACCTTTAATGTCACCTGATTTTTTAAGACATGCCGCATTTAACATGCATAATGGGATTATCCCAAAAAATATGTCATATTACCATAAATCTGTCTCACTGTGGGATGTTTTTCGCGGTTTTGCAGCCTACAAAATATTTTAAAAGAAATTATTTGTCAACCTTTCATCCAATTTGAGGTTGGTATGGTAAATCCATAAGGAAGAAGTAATTTTATTTGGTTATATTATTATTTCAATTTTATGTTTAATAATTTTTGATTGTCTTAATTATTTATATCATTAAAAATCTTTAAAAACAAATTTTATAAAAAAACAAGTGGTAAAATTCATTCAAAAAAGTTAAAAATAGAAAAATCAAATATGAAATTTTTAAATATAAGTTCAAGTGAATTGTAATAACCAAATTTGACATTTAAAAGATATAATGTATATGTATAAACATATACACAAGCATTTATAGTGGAAAAATGTTTCAACCCTATTTTATAAACATGTAAAAAAAAAAGCAACAACAGTTGAAATATCGATTTATACAGAAGAAAATACTTATCATATTTTAATTATTAAATAAAAATTAATATTACTTACAGTAAATTTTTAACATTAAATGGCCGAAACATCATAACTGGTATAATTAAAAGTGAACAAACAGTAACCCAAATATAGTAAACAAAAAATTTTAAGTAGTAACGAAACGAATGACTTGTTTCATATAAAAAAGGTAATAAAAGAATTAAACAAATCACTAACATTTCAAAATAACTTGCCATCACTTAATTATTATAAAAAAACAAAAGGAAACAAAAATTTTTTTAAAAAAAAAACAAGACACAAATTTATGTATTTTAAAACTTTTTCTTTTTTATTCAGTGAATTTACTATTCAATGAAAATTATTTTTTGTTTATTGTAAATTATATCTTTTTTCTTTTACTAATTTTTATATTATATTAAAATACAACATAAAACGTCTGAAACACTATAATTGACTAAAAGACACCAACAATTCCTGATAATTGTTCGCCGTTTGATCATCTTACTTAAATTAGCTTATCCGTTGCTCACTCATCAGTTCAAAAACTAAAGCAGTTCTGTCTTTGAGGCGAATTCGCATTTAGGGAAATTTATAAGCAAATATGGTGACTCATATATGTATTAAGAACAAGCTTTTATATCTACATACAATATCATTTTAAATTAAAAATGGGTTTCGTATTGCACATGCGCTGAACAAAAAAAAATTCCATTCTTTCCCTGCATCTTCTCAGTAAAATGTACTCATCCATATAAAAATCTATATATATATATGTATGTATATATGTCTCATATATATATATATATCAATTCCCTTTTATTTTAGCAAAATCAATATAATACATACAATATATATATATATATTTATAAAAAATGTTTGGGTTGATTTTTTGACAATGATTATCATAAAATTGTAAAGATATAAATAATAACCAAAGATATTCGAAGATAATAAAAGATCTAAAGGAGATAAATGAAAAAAATTACTGATTACTTGAATAAAAAATTTATGGTATAAAATTGTTTTACACCAGACGAAAAATTTTTAAAGAGTCTGTCTTTTTTAAACCAAAAATTGCTTAGTTTTATTTTGATGTAAATACTTAACAAATAAATAAATATAGTAATAATAAAGTTGGGAACAAAACGTACCAGAATTTAATTAGTTATTTTAGGCTGTTAAGTTTTAGGATGTTTTTTTAAAGACTTTAATTTGCTCCTCCAATAATGATTACAGTAATTCACGCATAATCAGCATATAAAATCGTCGCCGTAAATGTTAATCGTAATTTCTTTGGAAATTTTGCAATAAAAACCATGCCCAGCTAGATCCACCTTAAAGAATCTTACACCTCAAATTTATACCACAATAAAATTTATAAATTAAATTAAATTTCTTTTAATTTTTATTACTATTATTCAACATAATTGAAATCTTTCAGGTTCCTTTAGTTCCAGACCAATTTCATACTATCAATGGCTGATTTATAACGCCTTCCTTCTTGAAATAGAAATTAATCAGTTTCTTTACTTAATTCGATATCATAGCATGAAATCTCTATGAAAAGTATCTAGATGTATACCATTTCACTTTTACACTAAAACCTTTAACATTATTGTACTTTTTCGCGAAATTCAATTTAATAATTCGTTGAGACACTCATTGGGGTATATTCGACGGCGCCTCAAGAACCTGACTCGCTTTGGTTTTTAGGCTAAATATTTGGAATTTTCCCCTTACTTGGTTTCTCCCTATCACAAACAATCAAAGTGAGTCAAGTTCTTGAGGTGGCGTCAAATATACCCCATTGGGTGACCCACGAGTTGTCATTACATGCATAACTTTTCGAAGTTACGGGCAAGAAGTTTAAAGAGCAGGGAGTTTGTAGGGAGCTCGTGTGTCACCACCTATTAGACCTATTTATACTTATCCCTGAATTTGAGATGGACTATTCAAGTTCTATATTTAAAGTTTTATTTTGCGGCGTCTATTCTATAAATTCGAATATTTCATAACTGAATCTAAATTTTTTATTAGCAAATAATCATCAAAACTAATTTTTATTTGCTTATGCTCTTTTGAACAATTAATTGCTAATTAATTGTACAACGACAGCCCTTATACATATTCTTAAACATTTTCCAAGTCAAATAATTTGATTAATTTTGTTATTTGAAGATTACGTTATTAATTTTTTTGAAATAAGAGACTCCTATTATTTTATTAAAAACTTATCAACCAATTTTATTATATTCTTCTTCATTTAAAACTTTTCTATTTGAACTCAAAATTTTTTTTTCAACAAAAGGTTCTCGATTTTCTTAATATCTACTAAATTTTCTATAAGACCGGCTCACTGCATTTATTGCATATCCACCCAGTATCTTAAAAAGAATTTTATGCATATTTTAGTTTAATATTTAAACTCATTTAAGTTGAAAATTTTTTACAAAAGCATTTCCATGATCTGGAAGTTGTTTTCTATATTTTCCAATACATGAATTTTTCAGTCTTGTTTGATTTGAACGTTTTATACAAATATTTTTTGAATAACATTTTTGTACTGCTTTAGTATATTTAGTTATTAAATTATTATCACCTCCATTTGGGCCAATATAATATTCACATTCAAGTGAGTATTTAAAAAGATCTCTGATACAACAATCTATAAAATGTGAATTTGCTGAATACCAAGCATTTAAATTAATCAATGGAATATTTAATTCATTTCGTAAAATTCCAGTAATTAATATATCATCAATCCAAAAAAATTTTTTCATTTCATATATTGAATATAATTTAGCTGCAGTTCTATGATTGGTTATATAAAGCCAACCAGATATATAATCAGGATATATTTCATTTTGAAATTCATCATAGGAAACATACCATTTATTTGATTTAATACGAATTGGTGTTCTATTACTAAAAATATATCCTGCTAAAAAATATCTTTTTTCCATATCTAATGTGAAGTTGGTTAAATAATTTTTTAAATGATAAATATCAAAAATGATATCATCATCTGCCTTAATTAAATATTTTGCTTGAGGGCAATCAGTGATTACCCATTTAATTCCCATCAAATGTTTGTATGTAAGATTTTTGTATGCTTCTAAAAAATTTCCTTGTATTAGATCATTATATTTTGTTTGTTCGTTTACTATTTGTTTTTGTGTAATGAATTTATCATTTTTTGGAACTAAAGCCAGTAAAAATATACGAAGAAAACCAAATTTAAGTAATAGCTCTTGAGAAATCGTTTCCCTATGTGCACTACGTAGTGCATTATTACCAACATGGGATGTTATAATTATTATTCCTAAATCAATTTAAATATAATTTCTATCCATGTAATAAAAGGACATTTATTATTACCAAGAATATTTGCTTTTGTTGTTTTACACACATTATTATTTAAATGAAGTTTAGAAACTTCAAGGTCAATTAAACGATTTCCATTTCTATTTTTAGTAAGTGTTTTATTAAATATGATATAACTGTGTTTATGAAAAATAATTGTAATAAATACTATTAAAAGCAATAAAATAATTCTGAAGCTTAGGTTTGAAAAAATTTTATTTTGTAGGCGAAACATTTTGACAATAGTGAAATAAAATATTAAAAATATATAAATCTCTCTCTCTCTCAAAAGAAAGAAACAAACACATGCGCCTAATTTAACAAAAACTATACTACTCCTTACAAACGCGGCTATTAAACTAACAAAAATTCTAGCCCACCTCCACTTTTTTATAAAGTAAATGATATCGTAAACATATGTGTTTAGGTTGTAGCAAATGTCAAATCGAGCGATCGAAAAGACCTTTTCGAGTGCTCTAAAATCAGCACCGAGTGTGCTTGGCCCTAGTCCTCATTTCTTTCGTATTTGTTAACAAAAATCTATTATAATATAAATATAATTTAATAAACTTAAGTAAGGTCTTTATTTAGGATTGCATAATTTGGCTATGATTTAACTTATGTCAGTTCCAACAATTTCCATAAATCGAACACTTACACTTTCATTTATCATGACAAACTATAGAAATAAAGTTAAAGGCCTATCAACTTTCAAAGTCGTTTTCGACTAGTATAAACATCATTTCATACCTATTTATTCAAAACTTTTCAATTAATTTCGACTTGAAACTAATTTAAATCAAAGTTATTGACTTCTTTTCAATATATTTAAAAGAAAATTTAAAAATATATTACTAGTTTAAGCAAAAATCCTTATATTCAATTATACTCCATGGCCAAACATATGAAAGTCGTTTTCGACTAGTATAAACATCATTTCATATACCCATTTATTCAAAACTTTTCAATTAATTTCAACTTGAAACTAATTTAAAAATAATAACGCTGGTGTAGTTTTTATTTATTTGTAAAATACTAAAACGTAATTTACATTATATCAAATCCGGCATTTTATTATTTATAATTTGTCAGATATTTGTATATTTAAAGATAATGAGAATGAAATTAGAGCTATTTAATTTATTTATTGGTTTAATTTATACGTCTAGTCAGGAGTAATGAAATTTACTTTTGCAGATTTTAGGTTTAATAGTTGTAGTTGTAATGATTAATCACATCATAATTTTTTTAAATATTAACTGAAATTAAATATTTTACTCCTTTTAAACAAATATACTGACTAAATGTATTTTTTTAATATGTATATTGAAGACTATAAATTTGATAATGAAATGTAATTTCTGCCTTTCAGCATTTTTCTTATTTTCTATTAGCAAAATATCAAATTAAAACAATATTTTGATCCTTTATATAGCAAAAATCGTATTAAATTAATACTATGAAATTTTTAATTTTACTGTATGTATTGTAACCACTTGTTGTTCACTTTTGGTTGAAAACAAAATCTCATGTAAATATATTTTTAGTTTCACCCAAAAAAGAAAACAAATACAACTAATATTTCATTACTGTGTTACCGGCTAAAAAGCTTTTAAAAATTAGAATTTACATTTTATATTCAATTTTGATTTGTATAAAACAATATTAATTTTTTTAAATTAAATATTCAAAAGATCTACTTAGGATAAATGTGCAAGATCTAAAAATTTTTAGAACTTCTATACAATTGAAGTTTTAAATAAGAGAAAAGAATAAAGTTTTCTTCAGTTTAATGTATCATTAATTAGTAAATATCGACTTCGTATTTAAATAGCCTTGATATATACCATAAAAACATGGTTAGTAAAATTTTAAACCAAAAAAAGAAGACTTTAGCCCTGTAATTTTAATGTAGAAATTTAAAAAAAAATATTATTGCTAGTTAAATTTAATACTGACTAGGAAAAAAATTTTTAGCTATTATTATTTGTAATTCAACTACAAATTTTTTAATTACTTTCAAATAATTAAATTTAAAATTTTAATTTAAAAAATTTAGAAGGTTTTTCATAAAAAGCTCGATTACATACACACGCACGCATAGATTACCTATAATATATATATATATATATATATATATATATGCCGCATATAAAATTTATAAAAATATATATGTCGTTTTACTTTTATGAGTATATATTGGTATATATATATTGGTATAGTGGTATTCAGGTATATTTGACGGTTCATAAAAAACCTGACTCAAAACTGTCAAAACTCGTGAAACGGTATTTCACAGCACTTCTTGAGTTTAGACTCATTTTGTATACATTTGGTTTTCATATGGATTAGTTATTTGTAACATTTTAAAGTGTCAAAAGTGGATAAATTTTATAAAGGAAAAATAATTTTATAATTGGATTATAAGAATTTAACCATAATTCAGGGTAAGAAAAATGAGAAAGCCTTACGAAATACTATAGTAAATAAGAATTTTATAAAAACAACGCCTGCCAGATATCATAAAGTTCAAATTATAGGATATATTGGTTATTAGTTTTGGTGAATTTTTAATTTTACTTTTGTAGCATATATATAACATTTGTATTAAATAAAATGACTTTATCGGCTTTCGCCCAGCTCATTTATAAATGTCGAAACAAAACTCTCTTTGTGAGTATTGGTAAATGCTCCCGTGAGTCAACTATATATTTTCAGACTCATAATAAACTCCGAACACTCCAAATTTCCCCCTTACCTGGCGTCTCCCTAGCCAAAAAAGCAGAGTGAGTCAGCTTCATGATGGCCCTCAAATATATCTGATTTACATTAGGCCAGTATCTGTCAAATCTGATTCGGAAATTTTCCCCTATAAATCTCACTCCACTAAAATATGTGAATATGTGTTGGTAAAATATTACAGATAACGTGTATATAAAAATGCAAAATATTTCTGCCTCATGGCAGTACGGAGGGGAAATTTTGAGTAATTTTTTCGAACTTTCTCTTTCAGCAGTAGTTTGACAGTGAATAATTGTTGAAGTTTGGTTATGTGTCAAAATAAATGCCGCGCAAATAAAGGTAAGAAGTTTTTAAACTTAATATTTTTTGTGCTAATCTTTTCTTTTATTGTTTTACAGAAAAATGGACAAGCAAAGATCACACAGCAAAGCAAATGAGATAGCTGCATTTATTACTGCATGGGGCGAATATGCGGCAGAGCTGCGTGGTCAAAAAAGAAACAACGAAATTTTTTTATCTCTCTAAATATTTCCGTCAAAGACATCCGTTACCGTATTTACAATATTACGAAGAGATATAGGTATTGATGTGTTTTATTTGTTATTTAATTGAATAATTATCAATGATTTTTAAAGGGTCGAAAGAGAGAAAATTGGTCCAAGTAGCGGCAGTCCGTCCAAATGGCAACATTATGAGGCGGTACACGCAATAGTTGGAACTCACAAAAGCAATTTTTCAGCGAGTTCCAGGATGAGAGCATACAAGGTAAAGTTTATATATAAACAAGTTATAAGTTGAATTTTATTTTTATATTTCTACAGCACCATCTAAAACACCATCTTCGTCACGATCACCATCAAGACCGCCACCATCACCATCACCTTCAAGATCACTATCACCATCACCATCGGCATCATCTTCTGCAGCTCCATGTTCATTCACTTCTGTAGCACCTGCAAAAAAAAAAAACAGTTAATGATAGAATATGTGGTGAGCTGGAAAAAGGGAATGTGATCATGGAAAAAATATTAAAAGCAATCGAAAATAAAACAAGTGTAATGCAAGAAAGGAATGCACTCTTTAAGCTTTACCTTGGCATAAAAGAAATACAAGGGGAAAATTAGTTTAAGGTTGTTTTTCTAGAAATAAATATCTAAAATCAAAATTAGAAATGAATTAATATAAGTTTGTTTTGTTGAAAAAAAATTTATTTACTTACTCAAATAATCTTTTAATGCATTTCTTATGCAGATTCCTTCAGTAAGTGATTTATTGTTTGGATTAACTACTATTTGCGTATATCTTCTTGGAATCCGCGTACTCAATCGCTGAAGCCACATTTCGTTAAAACGATCATTATGATCGTTTACTATATTATGTAAAATACAGCAAGACAGGCACACTGACACCACCAAAATCTTTAGAATTTGCTCTGAACAGCGCGTTTTCCATATGTTCTTTTTTTAACCTAGATTTTTCCCAAATTGTTGAGTCACTGTACTTACCTAGTACTCCAATATTTACATACATGAAGCGGTACCGATAATCGACCGCTACAAATAAAATAGTTGAGAAGCTCCTCTTGTAACTGAAGTAATCTCTGGCGTCGGATTTTGGTGGCCGAACTTGAATATGGCATCCATCAATCGCTCCATAACATTGCGGAAAACCAAGGTTTAGAAAGCCCTCTACATTCTCTTCTATCTTCGTTTGTGTAGCGGGATAATATTGATCAAAAGTATTGTGGAATACTTTAATAATTTCATGGCAGAAATGTATAAGTACTCTACACACGGTACTTTTGCCTACTCCAAACATTTTACCGATTGTTCGGTACTCAGCAGAGGAACCCAGTGCATACAGCGCAATCTATCAGGCAACATATCAGGCCATGTTTTTTTAGTTTCCAAATGATGGACAGCCACTCTTTGGAAACTATTTATTCGCCTTATCACTATTGATGAAATTTCATCATCATCTGAATCATCTGAAAATAAATTTTCCAACACAATAGCATCATCCTTTGAATCAGTCATCCTCGCCTATAAATAATTTCTTTATTATTGAATCATATATAAATAATGCATGATATTTTCAGTTAATTATAATTAAATATAAATGTATTTCAATATTATTAAATTACTTACACTTCTTAATAATCTTCAATTATTTAATTGTTTGCGATAATGAGCACAAATGTAACACACACAATAAAAAGTTTTAAAATAAATAAGTCTTTATTTTTTTTAACTCTAATTTTAAATTAAATTTTAATTTAAAATAAATTTTAATTCACAAAACAAAAAAATTTTTGACAGATGAAAAAAGTACTAAATACTAAATACTAATGCCAGTGAAAACGCTTATTTTTTTATATGGAGAAAAAAAGTAATAAAGTACTAAATACTAACGGCAGTGAAAACGCACTATCAGGAAGGGGTAAAAATTTTTTCGAAAATTTCGAAACTTCGTCTTACCTTTCACCTCCGCTTCCCATAGAAATTGAAAGATGCTGGCCTCATGTAAATAACCCCGATGTCTTTTGCTCTCTTTTCCATACAAAACCTGTTTTCTAGAACTTTTCGAGCTGATATTAAACATGTTTGATATTTTTCTGATTTTTACATATGCTATGCACTAATACACTCACAGAAAAATTCATTTCTCAATTTTTCTTCAAGTAGTGCACATCGGGCTCTGCCATTTAAATATTTAAAGAGATGGGATTGCAGTACGTGTGGGTTTGTACCGCTAGTTTTTTTTCAGGTTATATAAAACAAATTTATTGTAGTTTATATTTTTCTTAATTGATTAAGTTAGTTAGTAACCGTCCATATGCAAATAATTGTGTAACTATTTAATTAATTAAATAAATAATTAATCAATGATAATATTGAAGAAGACACACATGAAAATATATCCAAAAAAATAAAAATTTGGACAGTTAATTCATATCCAATAAATAAAATAAGTACATTTACCTAATATTAAGTTTAACCAATAATATTTGGGAAAATATATCTGGCTTTTACATCAGTTAATACAGAAAGTGGTTTTTAACATTTGATAATCGGCCGTCTGAATAATTTTGGCTAGTGAAGGAATAAAATTTGTGAAAATATATGTGTTGCCCATTAAAACTATAATTATTATAAGGTAGTATATTTAAATAAATTTTTGGATATATTAAATATCAATTAGTAAAACTAACAAATACCTTTATGCAACTACATATACACAAAGGATGTGTTATATATACATCTATATATCTATATATAGCAATAAAGTTACAAAAAAAAACAGCTAATTTAGGTGAGAGAGATTAGAGTAAAAGTAATACTTAACCCATAGTGGTGAAATGCTCTTTAAATTCGATACATTCCTTCGTAATTTATCCGCGATGTATAGGAACTTTTGACTTTTACTTTGATTTTTCCCTAATTTCTTCATTTTCTTAAATATTTTTAGTTAAATTTAATAACCATATAATTTAAGATAAGTTTTAACTAAAAATTTCCTATATTAAGAATAAAAAACTTATAAAATATTATAAATCTTTTAGTATAGTATTCGCATCATCATCTGCATCATATATTCAAGGATTTACTAACGGCTGAAAAATAAACTTAAAGTCGTCTAGTCTTATTCTGTAGTCATCTAAATTCATAAAGGCAAGGTTATTTCTAAACTAATTGCTTGTCAACCAGCCCAAGTCAGTCAAGTTATTAATTTTACACGGAATTCGAAAAATTCAAAGAAACTTTATTATTTATCTTAATGTGCAACCCTCTTGCTTAACAAGGCTATAATTTTTCATACGAACTAGTTCCAGCTGAGGATAAATAAATACCATCTTTACTTAACTCTTCACAAATTTTGTACTGGTTAACTTCGCAAAATTATTCATGCAAGAATTTCTCAAATGTTTTCACTTTTAGCTCCTTTAACATTAAGAGCAAATTTTCTCGTGGAAAATTTATTTACAAATTATTGACAATAAAAAAAATAACTGTTTATGAGAAATTTTAAAAGAGATTTTCATCAAAATATAAGAACGTTAATTTCACTTATCAATTGACAACTTTTAACTTTAAAATATTTATTAGATAATTACTTGCGAAACATAACACATTAAATTACATATTCTTACCAAAATTTATTATTGCTTTTGCTGAAATATTCACATTATATACAAATTTTGTTTAAATATTTTCTGTACAAATAAAAACTTATATGTATTTATTATTTACAGTCATTATTTAGGTACCTTTGTATTTTCGTAATAACAAATTTTTCGTTTTAATAACCCAAAATGAATCAATTATTTCACCATTCTTATTATCAGATACTTGCTCAAAATATATATGTGTTGAATTATATGGTTTCATTCTAGTATAACCAAAATCCTAAAATTTATGAAAATTTAAATAAAAATACTTTATAATACAAACATGTTTAATTACACGACTATGAAATGCACTCCATGATGATGTTTTCGTTGGAAACGGATCAGTTCCTTCAACACAACCAGCTGAACCTGTTATTATATGAATAGGTGCACCAGGATTTGTATAAGGATGTTCATGGGAGCCATTGTAAACGACAAAATTATAAATTGGCCAAAGGCGTTCATAAGAATGTTCATGCGCCCAAAATTCAATATCAACATTATATTTATAAAATAGATTTTCCAAACCAAATAGATCAAATAAAGGTAGTCCAACACGTACAACAGATTCATGATTTGTACAGTCATCTCTATTATCATTACTGCAATACATAGGACGATGGCCATATGTTACTATCCATGGACGAAGCAATCGATTTTCTGGTTTTGTTGCTTCAATCAAATCTTTTTCTAGCCAATTATATTGCTCTGTTAAAAGTTTCATTCCATATTGTAAAAAATAATACACTTCAGTTGAGAAACTAATAAAGTGGACAGGTCCCAAATTAAAGCTATACATAAGATTCTCTGCACCACCTGGCATATTAAATCGTGCTCGATAATGAGAGAAGTTGCTATTAAATATAATATAAAATATTTAAATTATTATCGTTTGAATCAAAATTTTGTATTCTTCGAAGAAAATTTGATTTTTAAATTATTAAGCAAATTTATTATTAAATTATACACCATTCAATTGTATATATTTTTGTCAACAAGTTAATAATAATCAACAACGGCTGTTAAGAGACATAAACTTACTCTCTTAAGGATAATGACACCTATACCCTTTATAGTTATATCAGAAAACTATCGAAAGCATTGGTATTTTACTGAAAATTGCTAGTAATTTAAAATGGGGTAACAAAAACTGCAACTTTCACGTAAAATATATTGAATATTTTCAACAAAAGAAAACTCTAGTAAAGTGTACTTAAAATTCAAATATTTAGCAAGCCGTAATGCAAATATTTTCACTTAGCTTCAGATTTGATCACAAAATAATCAAATTGTCATCTTACTAAACAAAAATCTGTATAGCTAGTATATTAAAATACCCCCAAATTTTTCATTAACTTACTATGCAGATTCATGATTTCCTGGACAAACCATATATGGTAAATACGCAGCAATTGATTGAATTTGATTCATAAATTCGTCACCAACTTTACCATTTTCATTATGAAAATCATATGCAAAGTCTCCAATATGAATTATGGCATCATACATTTCTCGCTGTGTTTCTTCTTGTAATCTTGGAAGAGACTGTGGATTAACATTTCCCATATCACCATATAATACAATATTTGGTGACCAAGTATTGCTTCCAGATGGAGTTTTAAACCAAAATAAAGCGGACCATCCTAAATCGCTTCCACAGTGATAAATATATTTAGTCTCTGGTCTTAAGTTAGATAATATTACCTTAAACATTTAAAATTATCAATGCTAGATATTTTTTTATATTATTCAGCCACCAACTTTGTGAATGTATTGCTGTTTTTTATCAGGTCCATTATCAATAAATAATTTCGATTCCCCTTTAGAACTATTTAATAAACCTTCATGCCCATATTCAACAATCGATTGTTCTGTTTTATCACGGGTGGACCATGTTACAACAATTTGATGGAGTTGTTCTGAAAAAAAAAAATGTCTTAAACGGATATACAAACTTAAAAAAATTGACAATGGTCTATTATTCCAATAATAAAATATACAAAATTATTTATATTGGTTTCCTATTACAAATTTAAAAAATAGTAGCGAAGTAATATTAAATACACAAAAATAATTCTTACCTCCAAATGCAAGATGTATTTGTTCCGGTTGATAATGTAAAATTTTACAAAAGCTTAATTCAAATAATGAAAAAGCTAAAATTTTTACAAAGTAAATACTTTTTAGCATTATAAAAAAATATAACTATAAAATATTGCTATCTCATTAAATCACTTGATTAAACAATTCTTTATGAAACCAATATTTTTAATTGAGACTTTTATATACAAAGAATTACAATTTTAGATGTTTTAATATCTATAAATAACCATGAAATAATATGACCCTTTAAAGGTATATAAGGTAAAGTATTAATTTGACAGTATATTTATAAACCAGCTTGCTGATGTGTCTGCTAGAGTGTGTTTATATGCTAGAGGCTTAAATTTACATGAGCCTTAAGGCCCAAACACAATGAACGCGGCGCGCAAGTGGAACGCGTTTTCATTCAGAATTACGAAATTCAGCTATATAAGATCCCATAGCTATGACAGCTGTCACCGCTTGCGCGCCGCGAACCGCGTTCATTGTGTTTGGGCCTTTATCATTCTATCTCTAGTTTATTTTTATTTTCTTTTTTCCATAATTAAATGTTGATATTTAGATTCTACAAGTCGGTACTTATTACTAGTTAATCTACTAACTAATAGGACTGCTTACATTAACAGAACAGACTAGAGGTATAATCACACATTTATATAAAAATGTTAATAAAGTTATTTCAAAATTCAGCAAATTAATACATACTTCCAATCTGTCTTCTAAGTAGACACTATTTACATTGAACTTTCAAACTAGGAATAAAGTCCCAGTTTGACTGAAAAGGTACACATTAGTTATTTAAAATTCTACCAAATTATACAAACTTCTGATTAAAAATCAAACTAATAGAAACTATTAACATTTACATTTACAGATTCCATAGCTAACATGATTATATCCTAAAAGCAATAACACTATTTACATAATATATACATATGCAGCATTCATCCTTAAGATAGTGATCAATAGAAAATTTATTTTCATATAATCTAATTCATACATTTATCTATGTCTAATTTAACAAAATATGTAAGTAGATTCTTAAGGCCCAAACACAATGAACGCGGCGCGCAAGTGGAACGCGTTTTCATTCAGAATTACGAAATTCAGCTATATAAGATCCCATAGCTGTGACAGCTGTCACCGCTTGCGCGCCGCGAACCGCGTTCATTGTATTTGGGCCTTAAGGCTGTGTCTAGATTAGCGATTTGGACAGCGAACGGGAAAGCGTATTGGAAAGCGATCTGAGCCGTGGTTTTATTCAGAAGTATATTCAGCGCAATCATTACATTACATATCATTACTTGATTCCCTCTTTTAAAATGAAAAAATACAAAAGTCTCCAAAAATCACTTCAAAGTAAAATTAATCAGATGATTTTTGTTGTTATTTTTTATTCCCCTATTTAATATTTTAATCACTTGTATTAAGCTTGACTGCTAATTTTTGACCGTTTTCTTTAAAGAGACTCAATTCGGCAAAAATATTGAATTTCTCAAGAAAATTCTTCATTTTTTTTTGACAGTTTTGATTATGTATTTTGTAAAAAAAGATTCTTTTATTTATAATTTATACGAATGTATGTTTTATTTTATTTAGTAGCCTTAGTGAACTACGTAATTTTTTTGAACTGACATAAATTTATTCCCTTACCGTTGACGTTTTGAGTAGTAAGAATATTTATATATATATATAAAAACTTTTAGGTCTAAGTAAGTCATGAATTTATTATAATATAAAGCTTCAAATCTATTTTATCAAGTTTGTTTCATTTTACTATCCATTTTTGATATTTGTAGAGTAAAAAACGAATAATACTAAAAATGGGCAGAAATAAGCAAAAAAAAAATGCTTTAGTAAATGAAGTATCCAAAAAATTATCACCGGTTAAACAACATGAATTAAATCAATTGATTGATAAAGTTCTTCAGATTGGTTTTACTCATGCTCAAAATCCAAACGAACAATGGACACATTACGTTGAAATTAAAAGTGCTTTAGATCGTATTATTGTTATTGAATCTACAGCTAAAAATCGAATTATAAATTCACAAAATCGTTTTTTATTACTTGAAAAATTTCTAGATTGGGCACAAATCAATAAAATTAATTCTAATGGCCTTACTATAGATAATTTTTCGGGTTATGATTTTGGTTTAAAAGCAACAAGAGATATTGTAAAAGGTGAAAATGTATTAACAATACCAAAGAGAATGATGCTTACAGAAGAAACAGTTAAAGAAAAATTAAATATGTTAATTGATAAAATACCAATGATTGATACTATGTCAAATGTTAAATTAGCATTTGCACTTTTACTTGAAAAAATTGATACAGAAAGCTTTTGGAAACCATTTATAAATACACTACCAGAAAAACCTACAACAGTTTTATATTATACATGTAAAGAAATGCTACTTTTAAAAGGATCTAATTCATTTAATTCAGCACTTAATCAATGTAAAAATATTGCACGCCAATATGCTTTTATATATCGACGTTTACAGAATATACAGGTTGTAATAACTAATGAGGATGAATCGGTGAGAAGTTTTTTTAAAGAATTATCAGAAAAATTCAGTTATGAATTATATCGGTAAGTAGAGTTTTTTTTATATAATTCAAATAACGTATAGTATTTTTTAAGCTTGTCTTAAATTTGATTGTTATTGCTTTCAACTAGAGTATCTTATTTTGAATAAAGAAATACAATAGTGTAATTTTTCCTCCTAATTTGGAAAGCTACATTTAACTTATTGTTAGTCAAAGAGTTTTTAGCTCTCTTTTGATTTGAGATAAGTAAAACATCTATAATTTGTATAAAAAAATTATTGCCAACCCATGTTAAGATATGAGACAACCAAGTTTCCACCTCTTTTTTTATACAGCAAAATAACTTTAAAATGCTCTTACCAACGG
This sequence comes from Acrocera orbiculus, assembly GCA_947359355.1. Taxonomy (NCBI): domain Eukaryota; kingdom Metazoa; phylum Arthropoda; class Insecta; order Diptera; family Acroceridae; genus Acrocera; species Acrocera orbiculus. Next base: position 16,958,906 of record OX375759.1, read on the forward strand.
CCTCAAATTGTACTGTTGTTATAGAAAAAAGTGAAAAGGTATTGGGGTCGATTTTTAATTGTAATGATACATTGATTGACAGAAGATGGACTCTTGTAACAGGTAATGAGAAAAATCCGCATTTCAGTCTGAAAATAAAGCAGGTTCATTGCTGGTTTTCCAGTACACAGAATATTCGGAAATTTTCCATTAAATATTATCTTTCTAGCCTAAAAACGAAAATCAGGAAACGTGAGATATCACTGATAAGTCCATATCTGTCCTATGAATTTGAATACTTTGAATGCGATATAGAGTGGGTCTATACAGGACAACTCACAGCGATTCTGTGAGTTTTGTATGAAAAATAACCGGTTTCGCTGTGAGTTTCTGCAGTGAGTTGCCCTGTGTAGACCCACTCTTACTCCTATTGTTATACTTAATATACTAAATATACTTTTTGCAAGTATATTTAGAGTTTTGAAAAAACCAAATTTTAAATATAGATTTGTATATAACGAAAACATTTAAAGTTGGAACTTAAATTAAATGATTGTTTTTACTTTCTCTATTTTTTTTGAAATAATTTATTAATAAATAAATAATAACAAAATAACAATTATTTAAACATAATTAAATAGCTATATTATTGCACAAAAATCTAATAATTATAATTTTTATTTTAAAATTAATTTTTCTAGAATGGCTTTTTCATAGCATTTAGGAAATATTCTTGAACTTCTGTAGAATTTGGATCCATTGGGCTAGATATATAATCTTGTCCTAATATCGATGATCTTGAAATACCGGGCAAACGTATTTTATTATTATAAAAATTTTCTTCATATCTTAATTTTTTATTATTTTGTTGTCGCCATTTACATGCAAAAAATATAAATAAAAATAAAAAACATGATACACCTATTATTGTTAAACTTGCAAATAATACTGATCTTATTTCAAAAGGTATAATTGTTGTTTCAATATTGATTGAATTACGTTTAAGGCCATGTCCTGATAATTCCAAATCTAAAATATCATGTGATATTAAATAATTACTTTTCATCTCAATTTTATTATTTTCATCAGGTTTTAATAACTCTGGTATTATTTTTGATGTATGATCTTCATATTTAGATATTTCTGGTAGTTTTTTTGTTATATGATTATTACTTCCTGCATGGATAATATCGAAAGTCTTATTTAAATCAGTAATCGGCATAGAGCTGTTCAATTTTTCAGAATCTAATGATAAAACACTTATTTGCTTTTGTGAATCTATAAATAAAGTTAGTAGAAAGAAAAATAAAATTAAGATAGAATAAATAAAATTTTAAATCTTTACAAACTATTTAATAAATTTTGTTAGATTAATAATTATCGAAGAATTATAAGAAATAAATAAAAATTCGCTTAGATATATTCTTAGAAACATAAATTTTAAACAAAAACATACTTTTTAAACCTTTATTTTGAGTAGAAAGGAAAAAATGCAAAAAAAAATAATATCTATGATAGCAAGTAAATAATAGCATAGTTTTTTTTCTTTTTGTATCAAATAAATATTTAATAAAATATCAAATAAAAATTATTATCTTACCCGATAGTAGTTGACCTATATTTTTACTTTTGTGAATATTTATATCATTTGTATAAAATTCATTACTTGTCTTATCAAAATCAATTTCAATATTATCTGAATTAATGTTTTTTAAATTTGGTAAATTAAATTTTGGAAAATTTTCAAATGTTGTTATAATATCAAAATTGTTTTCTTTTGTTTCAGTTTGTGTTAGTAATGGTGATTTTGTTATAGGTATAACTGTTAACATTTTCATAAAATTAACATCAAAATAATTATTATTATTATTATTACTAATTTCTGCTAAATGTAATTGACTTGAACCTCTTTCTCTTTGTTCAATCAATTCTTTTAATGTCATATTACGTTCTTGTAAAATTTTTAATAATTTATTAGATATCTTATGATCTGAAAGTATCTGTAATAATTCTGAACTATTGTGGCTTTCTTGTTCTATAGTTATATCCATTGTAGTCATTAAATTTGTATTATTTAATATTAAAGGATATTCATTTAAATTCTGATAGTTGTTTGGTACAGTGGTTTCGTTTTTTCCTTTAAAATAATTAACTATTTCAGTTATATTTCTTGTTTTAAATATTTTTTTTTGCTGTACATTTTGTAATTGATTATTATTCGTCATATTATTTTCATGAATTTCTAAAGATTGATATTTATCTTTAGATGTCCCTAAATTAGGTAATTTATTAATTTTAATGTTGGATTCTTTATTTATCCATGGTAAAAATTTATTTTGCTTATAACCATCAATAATATTTAATTCCGTTGTTGAATTTGTATTCTGTTGAATTAAATGTTTATAATTCATTAAATTATCACTATTTGATTTTATTTTTTCTGATGATAGTACTTTAGTTTTAGGTATTTCAGTACTATTTAATTTAAATAATATTTTATATGGTAATTCTGAAGGTAAAGAATCCATAAAATTATTATCTTTTTCGGTAATATTTAAGATTTTTTCATCTTTATCTAATGAAACATTTTTAATAGCTGATATAGCTGATCCTCTACCTTTAAGTAAATCATCTAAACTTAATTGCATTCTTTGTAAAATTTCAATTAAGCTAAAACCATCAGATTTTCTAAGCAAAATTTTTAATTCAGCAAGTTTATCTTTTGATTCGATAGTTTTTGCTGTTGTTATCATTTTATTTGTTCTTTTTAGTCGTAATTCTGAAAGTTTTCTTTCATTTTCAAGTGCTGATAAAGGATCTCGAATTTTTTTCAGATTTTGATAATATCGCGTATTGATGTTATTATCACTTAAATTATTTTTTTTATACAAATCAGATTCACTTATCTCATAATTATTATAATTTTTATTTTTATTTGTTAATGGTAGTGGAAGTCTACGTAATAAATTTTTCGATTGATTTAATTTAATAAACAATGAATTAATTTTTCCTGATGTTGAAGTTTCAATTATTGATTGCTGTAAAATACAAAATTAAATTATAGACACAAAATAGTCAGTATGCTTACAAATTAAGATGTTATGTTTTTTGTTTTTTTTTCTTTGCTTTTATTGATATTAAAATTTATACAATTTTTCAGTAATTTTATGTAAAAAAAAGACTAAAGTCTTTATATATACGATAAAAAATTTCATTAATAGTTAAATTTTTTGGTAATAAGAAAATATTTATGTACATAAATATAGAAAAAGGAAAAAAATAGAAAATATTTTCCTACCTGGATATGATATACCCTAAAATTATTATACAGCTCTATCCAGGGAGCTATAAATTATGAAAATAATGAATTTTATTTAACCAAAAGCCACATAAATGTTTCACGAGTGCTGATGAAGTATTTTATACGAGACTTAATTACAGATTTTATTTTAAATTGGTTAAAATTATTCAAATAGTAGGCACATATATTTTTATGTTTTACAAAAAGAAAAAATTAAATCTTTAAGTGTAAAAAGGATGATCACATTTAGAGTACATATACTGTTTAAGACTGTAATAAATGGGGGACATTTTCTGAGTAAAAGCAACACTTCTATAACTGACTGGCTGAAAAGGAAAACACTTTTTATGAATTTTTTTCAGAGATATGGTTAAAGTAAATATATTAAAATATTTTGCAAGTTATTGAATAACTTTTCAACAACATTTTTTTAAAGTGGCAAATTATTTCCCAAGTCGTCTTTCAAAACAGTCAATTTACAGGTAATTATCATATTATAGCCTAGAATTAAGGGGGTAGTAAGGTTAATTCGGTACAAAAAAAAGGCTATTTTCCATAATTTTTTTTAACAATACAGTTAATATTTATTTATTTTTTTAATTGCTACACTATAAAATGTAATGTCAACAATATTCTGTATAATTTTTTTTTTAATTTTTAGCTGTTGGCAGCTAATCTCCGAAGACACTTTACAAAAAGTTTGTTCGCGGTGTCCCTTATAACTAAACACTGGATAATCTGAAATACGAAATTCAAATTGATTTTATTAGTTAATAAGTGTCTGCAGGTAGCAACGTCGAGATTTTTGCTTTTTAATTGATTTTTTAACAGACCTCAGAAGTCAAAATACCGACTTTTCATTAAAAAAATCGAAATTTTTATTATTATTAAAAGTGTTAAAATAAAAAAATAAGAAAAAACTCGACGTTGCTACCTTGTCATTTATGTATAGGAAAGGTATGCAAAATTTAAAAAGAATCAGTCCAGTAATTTTCGGGCTACGGTGGACACCGACTTTGAAAAAGCTAAGTGTGAGAAAAACGCGTTTAAAAGTAGAAGTAGTACTATTAAGGTAGAGAGAGGCGAAGGCTTATAACCCCATATTTTTACTCGTATCGACTTCAAACTTTTACACAGTACTTCTAATATGTTGTACATTAATATAAAAAAATCCTTGAATCCCTAGCATAAAAAAATAATACAACGTTGGTGGGAGGTATTTTATATGTAAAAAGTAAATGTAAAATCGCAAATGAATTGGGACAGAAGTTTTTTTGTTTTAATGTCGATGATCATGGAATTTTGAAACGCTTCGAGAAAAATGCAACTAAAGTTTTAAACTCTGAAAAATGTACAAGAGGGGAGGAAATTTATATGTCAATACCCTTAATTACATTTAGCAACCAAAAATAATAATTCTGTTATATATTAACTCCATCAGTTATAATAATTGAAATCACTATTTTCAATCTTTAAGAGTTAACAAAAAAAAAAATAAATTAATAAAATTTTTCTTATTAAGTTTTATATATTCTAAATTAAGGCTGTTATGTGCATTTTTTAAGAGTTTCAAGATACCGAGATAATTAAATACAGTTATAACGATATTTTATTTAACACTTTAAATATCCAGTAGCTATATATTTTAACTAACTTAACAAGGGTTAAACTCACAGATGTACAAATTAGGTTTCCACGTAAAATTTGTGATGTCCTTTATTTACAGGTTAAATAGTTTATCTATAAATATATATATATATGTATATATATATGTTTGAATGGTTTACTTTTAAAGCCAAATTTATGTATACACAGCTTGTGTATTTTATATCTACATCAAATGAAACCGATGACCACAATTGATCACGCAAGTCAACCAAATCATTATATTCCTTCAAATATTTTTGTGCCTTAAACATATACATATAATAATAATTAAATATTAAATTGTTGCCTTTTAATTAAAATGAAGGCTTTATAATCATTCCAATTTACTTTGTAAATGGAAGAATAACTTTTTATTCATTTTTTTCTATTTTATGAATTTCTAATTAACGTAAAAATGTATTGGATTTGAGAAATTTGTAAAAAAGAAATACAATTTTTTATATTCTTTGCTATTGTCAGAACATGCTAATTTTTTGAAAAATGTAAAAAAGTGGAACATATTTTCCTTCACTCTCTACAATTTCTCGCCTACTTACAGATAGCTTCTTAATTCCATAGCACTAGCACTTCCATAGCAAAGTATCTTTTTAGGACGTAAATATTTGGCTGTTTGAATTTGCTGCTTAACTTTATCTGTCCACTGTCTTTTCCTTGTGACGATTTTTTCATCACTGGTTATCAATTAGCCTAAAAATGACTTGAATGCTTACTTGTTGTACCCTTCTTGTTACGAATTTATCAAGTGTTATTTATGATAAAAAACAATGATCCAATACATTTATTATAACTTCAAATGTCCTTAGATAGTTCTATGAATTCATTAAATCTATTCTGTCAGGATGTTTTATTTCTCTTTAATTGAGATATATAATTTGATTAATAAAATAATTCTAAATAATTTCCTATCAAACAATTTGATTTTTTTGTTTTCAATAAATTTTCTCTTTGATGACTGATCTAAAATTCACAGAAAATTTTTTAAATTACTTATCCTTTTAGAGAATTTTTTCTGGTATATTAAGCCACAGATCAATAAAAGTAAAAGTTAAATACGATTAAATAATATAAATATTATTTGATATAAAACTAAAAGAGAAAGCTATAGAGAAATTTAATAAAAAACATAAAAACTAACTGCAAAAAATCTTGTTAGAAAATCAAACAAAACTTTATGTCAGTTGTTTATTCTGTATCTAGTATAGTCCTCGAATTTATTACTTTCGCTTTAGTGAACACGTTTTTTTACCATTGTTATTTAATATTTTGCAAAAATTGACTACTTTATATAGCAAATATCTATTAACTACCGTTACTCAATGATTTTATCTAAACAAATTTTATTGGAAATTAGATATATGAATATTTTATTGAATTTTAGACGTGTATAGCTTAAAATAGTTTGTAGAAATGGTTTTTCTTGCAATAGTTTGTTTTTGAAATTGAAAAATTAAATTTGATATTGTCCAGATTAAAATTAAATAGTTTATTTGTTTTTTTAAGCATACTAATAGTTTTAGATTTTTGTTTTTGTTTATGTAGTGAAATCCTGAATACCATAGTTGGACTACATTAAAATAGCTAGCCAAGAAAGTCAATGTAAACGTTTAATTTTAAACTAAAGCTTTTTTTTGATTATTTCAATTTTGCTTAGTTAAATGTCCTTTTCATATCAGATAATTCAATTGTGTTTTTTTTTTATGATTATAATTTATGATAAATATGACAAGATCTAGTATTTAAACTCTCAAGTCATAATTAAGCCTAAATGAGTGAAGTAAATGAGGAAAGTAGCTTATTTTTAATCATAACGTCTATCTCAGGGAATTTTGTTAACAAATGCTCGAAAAAATCGCCATCATGTTGAATGTCTACATAAAAATATAAATGGAAAGCAGCTACGATGGCTACTTTCTGCATGCTGTACATTAATAAATGTTTTAGAAGTGAACTTTTCAACATGATTTTACTCATTAATTTATACAAGATGAGTAACTGAGCAACTGGATATTGTCAACAAAATTTGTTCTTGGGAAATATTGCAGAATTTACGCCGTAAAACAAAATGAGAAAACTCATTTTGATCACAAAAGAAGTCAAAGTTTGTGTCCTTTAATTAAAGTTATGATGAGTAGTCTGAAGTAATAATTTTATATCATTCCGCGATTTAGTTCAATCATATTTGTTATTGGCTTCAAGGTATTCACAAGATATTCACAGTGTTTTCGAATCAATGATTCGGCTCTCTCATTTCATATATAATATATTGAGGTAGGGATTTGTAAAGAGCATCCTAGACTATCAAGGATCCTTGATCAAGTAGACTTAATGGAATGTGAGCAAAATATGCCCAAATAGTTTGCTAGAAAAGAAGAAAAAAGCTTCAAACTTTTAAAATGGGTATAGATGTGTATGTGTCTTTTTTTCTCATTAAAGGATGTGCCATGTGATATAATTTCAGAAATATTCTCTTAAAAAGCAACTATACAAAATTTTCGAAAAATATAAAAAAAGAAAAATCTAACACTTGACCATTTTTGTTCAGCTTTATAAACATTTCTCAGAAAATCAGATTGATTTAGGGATTATTCACATGACCAACTCTTCGTTGTGTCCTAGCCTTAATTATAAAGAATCGCTGTGCCAAATATCAAGTCGATCGGTTGAGTAAAACTTGAGATATCGTGCACACCGTTTTGCAAGAAGTAGTTTTGAGAAAAACGCGTTTAAAGTTTTAAAGACTGAACTTAGGCTAAGCACTAAGTGTGTCACGAAATGAGCTATAACTCCGAAAATAATTCGACTTTCCAAAAATCCTTTTGAGAACATTTTTGCAAGGAGTTAAGCTACGACTATATGCAAAAAAAAAATCGATTTTTTCCAATTTCTAAACCAGAAGACCCCGTTAAGTGGTGTAAATTGAGGAATAATCAGAGTGACTAATCAATGCCATAGATTTGTGTGACAACTGTTGATTAATCTGCAGTCGTATATGAGGTCAGCTGACGTGTTAAAGTCAGCAAGCCATGTACAATAAAATTACACTGTATACATCTTACTATACACTCGAAACCGTAAAGATGTATTGGTAGGAAGTCAAAGGAAAGGCAGAAAAATTCCTGCATTATGTATTTGTTTGAAAGTTTGGAAAATTTCGTAATTCTGCCTTTCCTTTCAGCTCCCTCATCCATAAAAATTGCAGTTAACTTAGCCTCATATGCGCTTAGCCTATTCCGTATAAATAGGAGAAATTGTTGTTCGCTTGGTATCATGCAAATGTATGAAAGTAGCTTGGAAACACTTCTACAAAACTAAAATACGGCTTTAAGTTGTAGTCCTTATAGGGAATACTCTCAGAAATACGGAAAATTTACGACTTTTGGAGCGTAGACCATGTACCAACAAAATAGGATGACGGCTATTGAAAAATTGTGAATGTTAATAAAATTCGTATTCCATGCCCTCACAATGGAAGAAAATTTTAATCATGGCTGACAGGTATCGATAAACTCCATACAAATGAAAAAAATTATTAGTCGCTTAAATACAAAACTCTTAAATAATTTTTATATATACCCAATAAGTTTCTCATTTTCATACAATCATTTTTGTTTTTTATGTACTTTAATAAAGTTTTTCACTTAAGATAAAAAATTTCAAATTGTAAAAGTTATGCTAAAGCATAACTGACCAAAAACTAAAATGTTGATTCTATTTTTTTTTTATACAAACTTAGTTCAATAAATTTCAAGTTTTCTCAAAGTTTATAAGGATACTCACTGTGAACGAATTCTGCTTTTTACCAAAAATTTATACTTTAATAAAGTCTTTTAAATAGAATTTTGTAACCAGAGAAATTAGTTTTAATAAAGAGGATTTTTCGATGAGCTTTTGGGAAAAATTTATTTGATTAATATATCAATTTTAGCAATGGAACAAAATAAGAAACTTGTGGAGTTGTAGAGAATATTTTAACTAATTTAAAAAAGTTCTTTTCTTTCATTTGTTTGTTTGCATTTTATATCATTTTTGTGTTAGTAAAAAACCTTTTCGCAATAGTTTTAATAATTTTGTCAAGGGCTAAAATCAAATTTTTTTTATTTACACTTCGTTCTTATGATTGGTGAGAATATTTTACTTATTTTATTAGAGCTTAAAGTGTTACCTTTTGCTCCTATTAAGCTAAATTTTGTTATTTTGTTAACATTTTCAAAGAAAGCAATATTAATATATTACATAAGCTGCTATTAAAATTCAAAAAATTCTAATTCATACAAAATTGTTGCTATTTACATAAAGTCTGAAAAATTTACATAGTTAAAATTTTATTTATTTCATAAGAAAATTCGAAGCTATTGTTTCACATTTTGTTTCAATAAGTAATTTTAAAACAAAAAAACTATAACTTTTCTTTGTTTTTTGTTTAAAGTTTTCTAAATACTAAAGTTGTATTTTCTCAAAAAATTTTTTTAATATTTAATAGAAACAATAAATTTTTAAAATTATTTATCATTTCCTAGTTTTAAGTTTCGGAATTATATTACTGAAAAATATTTGTTTTATTGTAAAAGCCAAAATACAAAAAGAACCATTGTTTAAACAAAAATGTTGTGTCTTGTGTCGTGTCGAGCTTACAAAAATTCATGGTCCTTATTTAACCTTTACTTAGCACACTGGGGTGTTTGATATATTTAAACTTTTTTTTTTTTTGGTTTTTAAATAATGTATCTGAAAAATATTGTGTCAAAATTCCAAGTTAATCAGAGAAAAATTGCTGAAGTTAAGAGCATTTGAGCGTACTTTGCCTTAGAGTGAGTGAGCAAAACTTTGGAGCGTTTTAGTGCAGCTTGTTAATTTCGAAGTCGGTGCACACACTAACTCAAAATCTTTTCAAACGTTCCTTTTAAAATTTTGTACAATACTTCTTCAAATATTTCACAAGTTTACAACGAGAATTTTTATTCGTTTTGCTTTTAATAATTATTAATTTTACAATAACAAATAAGTTCGATACATATCGACGATGTGGTGTTTTTTAATCGAAGGAAGATAGAAAATCAAAAACAGAATGCAGCAGCATTATTTCACTGTCTTCCTCAAATATTTTTCCGCGAATTTCTTCCTTTAATTTTGGGTATAGAAGAAAGTTACTCGGGCCCAGGTCTGGAGAATATGGTGGATGATTTATCAGTTAGCCGTGGCAGCCGTCGGACTTATGTGCCATGACGTCTTGATGAAACAAAACTCTGCGCAAGTGTGCCTCGCCTTTTTTTCTTTGATTGCTTCTCGCAGTTTGCAAATTTTTTCAGCATGTTGACCCGTTATTATGTTTCCCTGTTCTAAATAATCGATCATGATAATTCCTTCTGCATCCCATAATGTTGATAGGGTGGATGTTGAGCCAGAGCCAGAACGATGTTCATATTCTGTTGTCAATATTCCCAGCTTAAACTCTCGAAACCATCTCGACGCTTGAATATAGTGGCGCAGACTCTCCTAATGTTTTCTTTAAATCAGTATGAACTTCTGCAGGCGACATCTTTTTCAAGCAAAGATATTTGATGACCGCTCTAATCTCGCTTTTCTCCATTTCGTGTTATCGCTTCACCTTTTGTTATTTAAATGAATACAACTCATACAAAAACACAGGTATTTAAACCGAATTGATATGATCGACGTAGTACAGTGTAAAGATTGAAAACTCATTAGCGCTCATGATCCGGATCTATTAGTTATAAACTCGGAATCATTTGCTTTTTGCTCACCCCTCGTATATATCATATTTAACTTTCAATTTTTATACTTAATATAAATGAATTAATTCATATTTTATTATTACGAAGTTTATATAGCCTCAAATAATAATTTCACTTTTGTTAAAACTACCTTCGTTGAGTTTAATTCTTCCAAAAACTCAGGAATTCCTGTCATATGATGTACAGCAAATTATTGAATTACTACGGGAATTCACATACTAATTTACTTTATTACAACATTAAATTTTCGATACAGAAACTTTCATTGATGGTAAAGTTTGGTCATAAAGTTGCAGTTTTGAACATACTATAAGGCTCGCATTTAGAAAATACATAAGCTAAAAGTGGAGATGCTATAATAACGAGACTGTTGTACATTGAATAATATATTGGTTTTGTATTTGGAAACTTTGTCGTATAAATTTTGGAAACTGCTGCTAGCATTTTTTAAAGGTACATGTCCTAATTAGAATTTTCAAAAAAATCGATTTTTTTAATTGTATTTTTATTCTCCTTAAAGAAATTCCAGTTCTAACTGTGTTTAATAACCGAAAGTGCGCGCACACTCCAAGCTACAAGCATAATGACGGAAAACTTTAACCGCGTTTTTCTCTACTAAACCGATTTTGATGAACTTTGTCACATTTTGTTCATTAAGATGTATTACACAGGAATTTACCACAATTTGACCCAAAAAATTTTTTTAGATTTTTTTTTTTATATGGAAACCGTGAGAAAAAAGGCTGATTTTCCCATTTTTTTTTTAAGGAAGCTCTCTTTTTGAGAAATCGTTTTGATTTTTTGTTTCAGACTTGCTGATCCTGAGATTAACTGTTGGGCCTCACTTGGACGTAACTTTGAAAATTAAAACAAAAAAAAAACAATTTTCTTTTAATTTCACATCATTTTCTTATAAAGGAGCTGAGAAAAAAAATGTTAGAAATACTCGTTTTGTACCTTTTTGAGTTGTTTTGTTTTATAATCATAATAATAACTAATGCCGTTCTGTGTTTTATTTTACTACTAGACATTATAACTAGTAATACCAAATTGGTTTTGAGAAATATTTTTGTCCGAAAATCTTATTAAATTACATTACATATATGCCTTTACAGTTTTTTTGTTTTTATTTTGACATCTTATGTGAAACAGCAACTATTGAACATTTTACACAAATATTAAACCCTTTATACTGTTTAGTCAGCTTAGTTCTTAGTAAAAAGTAATCAAAAAACTCTAAACTTTGTATTTGTTTATATATACCACTTGAATGTAATTTTAACAATAAAAAAACATATAATAAAAGCAATAAAACTTAAAATCTCCAAATGAATAATAAATATAAAATTGTTTACAATAAAAACAAACAACAACAAAAAGATACAAAAATCAAACAACAAATTTCCAATATTTTATATCATTCCAAACGGTTCTCCTGTTATCTTGTTTTCTTGTTGTTGTCATTGTTATCCTTAGTGCTGTTTATCCATTCAATTGTATTTCACGTTGCTATTACATATAGACTTAATCCTACATATATCTACATATATAGTAGTTCTAAAATGTCAACCGATGACATGTAATGTACCCCCAAAAGGTATGTTATAATTGCTTCAGCAATTTTTGAGCTGTACAATGCACAATAAATAAAAGGGAAAATAAAAATAAAAAATACTTCAGTAATACTTAAAACGAGAGTATGACTTATATTTAATTCCTGATGATCGTTCGCTATTTCATTTTTATTTTTTTGGTCCTTTAAATAACAAAACTTTTCTGAAATTCAAAAACCATAGACGGGAGATGAAATTACTTTTATACTTTAGAAATGAGGAGAAAATGATTGCGCTCCACTTAACCTTCTTTTTTTAGAAAAAATTTCTTTTAATTAAGCTTGGCAATTTTTTGTATACCTGAGTTTTTCATTTTTCTTAATTTTTTTTTTTTTTTTAAATTTTTCTTTCTTTAGATTTTAGTTTAATTTTGAAAGAACAGAATTTTCTAATTGCCGGAATAATTTATTCTGTCATTAAAACTTAAATTACCCTTGATTCGACTAGGTCAATTACGTTGGTCATCCCCTATATATATACATATATATATAGATAGCTTAACTGAAGGATGCCTAAGTGGTTTGTTTGGTAAAAATTAATGCTAATACAAAAATATTAAATTAAATTGCATAAAATATATAAATAAATATATAATATAGTATTTTATGGACTATTTGAAGAGTACACTCGTTATGTCAATCAATCTTAATTGTGCTAAACTAAAAAAACATAATTTTTTGTTTTATAACTTTATAAATTTACTCTCATTGGTTCAGGTGATACCGTCACCGGCTAAATAAGTTTCCTATTTTCATCAGACGTCGAATGCGCTTCACTATCCTCAAATTTAAATACCAGAAACTTATGATAAGAACCTATAAAGCTGAAAAAGTGTATAATATCCTTTTAAATTGAGGAATCATACATTTTTTCTTGTTGGTGTATCTGCAGTTTTTTTTATGTTCATTTTAAAATCAAAAAATTCTTCAACTTTTATATAATATTTTGTACACAAAAGCACAAAAAATTAAGTAGAATTTTCTTTTGCTATTGGAATTATATATAATTTTATTAAATTAATTGTTTAAATACAATAAAAAGTCCTACAAGGAAATATTTTTATTTATTACTAAAAGTTATTTTCGTATTAATAATAATAATTAAATAAATTTGTTCCTAGATAAAAATTTAAGAAATTTTATCAAAAAAAAAGAAAGCATTTTGTTATTTAAAATATTATGACTTGTTTTTTTTTTTCAATACAAATAAATCTTTTCCAATGTATAAAACAATCAGGAAAAGAACAATCTAAATTTTAATACACACCCCTTGTAATGGTTCATTGTAAACGCTATCACCGGCATCATTTATTTTATTTGTATGACAATTTACACAAAAAATTCTTATCCCTAATATCAAAATAAACGAAATAAAACCAGATAAAACTTTCACTTTTAGAATCATCACTTTTAATTTTCTTTTTTTGTCTTCGTTTAATATAATAATAACGGTTTTACTTATAAATATAATATAAATAAAATGTTGTTTAACACCTTTCACTGTTCACTTAAATCATTCGCTGCAAAAGTTTAAATAAAAATCTTTCATTGATGCACATCTTTTAAAACAAATAAAGCATAACACGAAAGCATTCTTTAATTGGTAATTTGTTGTTGTTGTTGTAGTCCATCCATACAAAAGTTTCACTTTATCTTCATTTAATTGTTAGCTACCATTTTTACGATCAAAAATTTACATCAAATTTATTTTATTTGCAAATTTTATGTCCAACCTATAGCAATATTCGAATGCAAATGCCATCAAATAGCAACAGGAGCTTTTTTTTCTTTTCTTTTGAATCACTGTTGCCTCTGCTGATGCGCTGGTTGGTGGCTGATGGTTTGCCGTTAAATGTTATTCAACAATTTCATTTATATTTTCAACTAAGGATTTTTTACTTTTACATTACAATCATATTTAGTACTGGTATATATATATTTTTTAACTCGGTAATTTTTTTTTTTCTTTCTCTGCCAAAAGGTAAATAATTACAATTTAGCTTGAAATTTAAATGTGAAGCTAAAAAAAGAGAAAAGAGCAATCATAGTATAAAATAATTGTAAAAGTTTTTTAACTAAGAATTTTACTACAGGACATTACATTTTCTGAATTTAGTCAAGAATTTTATTTATAAAAAATCCTTACATACATATATGCGAGTATATGCGCATCATTAAAAATGATTAAAATATTGTTGTTTGCATTTTAGATAATTTATAATAGACTTTAGTTTTTTAGTCTATCTAGGAACCATTATCTTTTATAAAAATATTTGTTTTATTATGCAAATAATAAAGATATTAAAGTTGCATACTATTTGCTGATTTTTTGTATATATATAAGGCCGATTTACATCCGCTTTAATGAGGCGGTAGAATTTGAAACCTGACAAAATTTTTTTTATAATAACGACACAAAAACCTTCTATTTAACACATTTAAAGCAATTAAATCACATAAAATTGTAAACATTCATAAAAGTTAGATTTATTACATGTGTAACTGTAGATTAATATTTCAAATCTGTTTGATATTACTTGACCAATTGAAGTGAAAATTGCGGGAGCATTATTTCTATAACTAAATTTTAAGTTTAAATTTAAAAAAAAAGTATTTTTTAAAGCTATAGCTTCTTAAACTTCGATGAAAATAAAAGCATTGTTTTAAATTTAATAGACACAAAGTTTTATATATTATTATTCTTTAAATATTTTTAACCATTTGCTCAATCCTTAAGAAAGATAAAAAAGAAGTTAAATAATATTTAATTTACCTGAATTTTTTTTTAACTTTCAGACCAATTTAAAATATTTTGGTACTCGATTTTATTTAAAAAATTCACTTTCTATTCATTGATCACTTTCTAAATTAGTTTTAAAATCTATATAAAACTTGGATTTTTAATTTTACTCAAAAGAAATTTCATTTTAAAGTGACATTCGTGCGTTTCTATTACATAAGTCTTACTACAGTTTAATATTTTTACCGAGAAAAAATGATTTTAATCAAATACCCAAATAGTAGTTTTTATACAATATTAATTAAATATTTTCTAAAATTATCTTAGATTAGAATTGAATTCAAATATATTAATGATTATTACTCATATGTTACATATTCATAGTATTTTGTTTAGTAATAAATTAAATTAAAAATATAATTAATTTAAATATCTTATAGTTGGTGCATTTCAAATGTAATGACACGACAAAACTCAGTTCCTAATTTAATAACAACAGAAAATAATACTGTTGAAACAAATTTTATACAAGCTTTGATTCCATTTTGGGATATGGCTAATCATATGGACGGTGAAATTACAACAACATTTAATCATCAAAAGGAACAATTAGAGAGCTATTCTATGACAAATTTCGCCAAAGGGGAACAATATTTAATTTATTATGGTCCTCGATCTAATGCTGATTTTTTAATCCATAATGGGTTGGTTTTCTATTTTTCAATATATGTATATTTATCATTAATATATTTTTATTTATTTTTTAATCATAGATTTATTTATCCAGAACATAAAACAGATTATGTTTGCATAAAACTTGGATTAAGTGCATCAGATGAACTTATAAAAGAACGTAATAATTTTTTTGATATCTTAAATATACCAAAGAATTTTGATTTGAAAATACATAAAACACCAAATTATTTATCACCACAAATTTTAGCATTTGTACGTATATTTAATATGAATCGTGAACAGTTAGATTATTGGTCAAAATCAGAAAATTTTTGTGATCTTCTTTCATATGATTGTAAACTTGAACCAAGTTTAGAATTAAAATCATGGACATTTTTAGAAACAAGATTAACGCTTTTACTTAAAGCGTTCCCAACAACTATTGAAGAGGATGAAAAAATGCTTACTAATCATACCAAAGGGCAGATTAAATTCGGATACATTAAGGCAATGTTAATTCAGTATAGATTAATAGAAAAAAAAATTCTAAATGATGCTTGTAATTATGTCAAGCAAAAACGAATTGAAATGTGCCTTTAATCAATAATTACATGATTTTACTCTTTTTTTTATTCAACAAACTATTATTTAAAAGTGTATGAAAGGAGTTGATTTTGTTATTTTTTATTTTTGTTTAAAATTATTTGGAAATACTTGCTTTACACTGGAAAATAAGTTTGTAACACAAAGTTTTGCAAAAAGAAATTAATTTTGTTACTAATAAATTGAAATTTAAAATCCTATAGAAATTTTTTTGGTGTAATTTTTAAGCATAAATATAGTAAAAATAAAAACTTTTAAATAAGTTGAAAGAATAAAAAGTAGGAATTTGTTATCGCTAGCGTGTTGGTTTTTTCAGAGAAGTTGAAAGTAATTGTCTTTGCATAATATCTGACTTATGTGGGTATAATATTTTTTACTCATATAATTTTAGTAGCATTTTACAGTTGGAATTGTTTTCATTTACTTTCTGTAATGAGCACAAGAGCATTGGTGAGTCTATTCTGATTAGTTTCAGCAAAAATATTCATTTTTAATGCGCCAAATAACTAAACACGCCAAACGATAGTGAGTCCTAAGCATAAAACAATCAACTTTCAAATGAGGGCAAGGATTTTTTATGACTTATGATATAAACAAAACTATGTACTACAGCCTCTGTTATCCTAAAAGATTGGATAGAAAGGTAAGAAAAATGATCAATATATCTTTAAATTATTTATATTTGAGTTTATAATAATAAATCAAACTTTTTTTCTTTTTTTTTTTTTTGAAAATATACGAATTTTAATATCCTCAAAAATAAATCTTATTTTTCTCTTTCTTTAATATCGATTATTCTCGAGTTAAAACTTATATGCCTGAAATATACACCATTATGTTCAGGACAAATAGATCAAAATAATTTCAAGTAATCTACTGATAAAAATATTAACTAACAATAGATTTGAAACAAGTTATTCTAGTAGATTTAGCTTAAAAACAAAGTGTATTCTTATTCCTATAATTTATTTAATATTCAAGTGTCACTTTTCCATAATTTTATGGTTTTATCGTTTTCAAGAGCAGCTGATGCTATAATATTTTCTGTTGGATGGCACGCTGTACATAAAACAGTATCTGTATGACCTTGAAGACGTTGTACTACTTCTTTACTTTGTAGATTCCAAATATAAACCATATTATCTTCGCTTCCAGAAACAATCCACTATTTAAAATAATTATTTTATAATTAAGAAAATTAATTTCATTTCTTTGTGTCTAGATTCTGCCGTGTTCAAAGGTGATTTCATAAACTCAAATACAATTTTAGTTTTTAGGATTACACTGAGTGTGAGTTTTTAAATAAATTAAAAAAACTATCATTTTCCCTGTTGATATAGACCGTTCTATTTAATCGGATTAGAGGATAGCTTCAAACAGCTGATAACTTGATTTTGTTTTGAGTTTATTAAAACACATTAGATTACAATGCTAAAAAGCGTTATTATAGACGTTTCCGAGGCGGTTATACTTAATAATACATTGACTGCAATAATTATATGATATTTTAATTGGAAATATATAATTAATACTTTACAACTAATTTTATTACATTAAATTGACTTGCTATAAATAATTATGCATTATAAATACAATAAAATTAGTTGAAAAGTACAAATTATATTTCCTTAAAAATAATTGTAATGTAATTATCACGGTCTGTATACAATTGAGTATAAATACGCTTTAAAAACTATCCAGCTCGTTAACCAAGACACCAAGCAAAATACTACGCACAATTAAATAAAAAGCAAACATTAAAATTAAAATAAATATTAAGGGGGTAGATACACTTAAAAATTTAAAAAAAAAGTGCAGTCTTTAAAATGTTGTTTTCAAAGTTTTTTTTAAATCTGAATATAACTTCCAATAATACGCAATTTGAATTGAAGGGATGCACAAGCGTGTTTGTACCTTGCCTAAAATTTTAAACGCATTTTCCCTGAAACGACTTTTCAGTCAGTAAACACTAGCTGCGGAACGGCTTAACTGATCAACAACAAATTTGAACTGGTTATTGATAATATAAATGTAGTGTACTTCAGCAGACATTATTTACATAACTTCAATTTATTCATATTATTATATTTTAAAAGCTTGCAAAATGAGCAATTTTCTTATCAAAAAATTTTTTTTGATCAGGCATCCGACATTTTAACCTAAATGAAAATTTCAACTTGATTATTCGTTCAAATACATAGAAACACTGCTTTTTAACTACCCGCATTATATTTTTTGTTACAGATAAACCAATCAAGAGTAACGATGTATACCGTCAAGTTACTCCTTTTTTTTTGTGGTACAGGTGAGTGGCTATAACTCGACGATTATTAAATACTTCATAGTAAAATTTAAAATAATAAATAAAGGAAATATACATTCTTTAAATGGCGTAAAGTAAATTAATCTTAAAATATAAACCCGTTTCAAAAAAAATTATTTTTCCCCTGGGTATATCTAGCCCCTTAAATTATAAATTTCTTTATAAAATTATTACAAACCTTTCCACCTGTTACTGAAAAATTAGCAAATACACAATACTTTTCATTTTTATGTCCTGTATATGTTTTAAGGCATTTCCCTTTTGAATAATCCCATAATTTTAAAGTATTATCCAAGGTTGCTGCAAGTATATATTTTCCATTTGGTGAAAATTTGACAAAACTAACCGGAGGATTATCATCATCAATTAGTGTTTTAAGACATTGCCCACTAGCTGTATCCCATATCCTACACAAACCATCATAACTAGATGATACAATAAGAGATCCATCTCGATTAAAATGTACTGCTGAAACTGGATCAGAATGTGCAGGTAATGTTTTTAAACATTTACCTGTTCTAACATCCCAAATACGTACACTTTCATCAAAACTACCAGATACAATTAAATTACTTTGTGGATTAAAATTACAGCAAAATACATAATTGCTATGTCCTTTTAATGTTTTTAAACATTTTCCAGAGCTTAATTCCCATATTTTTAATGTTTTATCATCACTTCCACTAACTAATAAACGACTATCTGTTGACCAGGCAACATCACTTATACCCAATTTATGGCCAGCTATTGTTTTTTCAAATTTTCCATCATATGCACCCCAAATTTTAATTAATTTATCAGCAGCTTAAAAATAAAATATAAATATAATTCAAAAATTTAAATAAATTATTAATTAGACATACATACACTAGCAAGCCATTCACCATTTGGACTAAATTTAACTGCTGAAACTGCTTTTGTATGTCCAGCAAGTGTGAATTTTAAAGTATAATTAGGTTTCTTAAAATTAAAAATGTTTATTATGAAATCTACACAAAAGTTATTTATCAATTACATTTGAAGCGGGCTTAGGTTGCTGACTACTTGTTGATAATGTGTTAGGTCCCGATGGAGTACTTTGAATAGATGACTGATGCATGGAATGAGCTCCATGGCCTACTCCAGAGCCCATTGGAACCATTATTGTTAAATTTCTTAATTAAAATCCTCAGAATATATTAACATAAAATAATAAGCGACTAGAATATATTTATTGTTAAAGACTTTTTAACTTATATACAACTTATAAATTCTACACTTTACAAACACACAACAATATATATATTGACAAGCTTCGGTTTTTGTACTGTTGGTAGAACTGTAGTTACAATTGCTTCATTTTCAATAGACATAAATTTTACATATACGATTAAAGGCCCAAACACAATGCACGCGGCACGCGGCAGCGGCGCGCAAACGGCAAAGTAGAATCCATACAAACAAATGGGAGCTGACACAATGCGCGCCGCGCTGGAAGAAAACCGCGTTAAAAGTAGACCTAATTTCTACTTTGACACGCGGTTTCCTTGAGAAAAATTTAACTAGATGGCTCTGCTTGTGTAGCTTTGAAAATTTTCTAGCAGGATCGCTCATCGTTGAAAGATAATTACTTTTATGCCGACATATTTGTTGTTTACTTTTCATGTTGTGTTTAAGAAAATATTTTCGATGCTTTTTTCATTCAAGAGTGTAATAAAGTGTTTTAAGTGGACTAATTGAATGTTTATTGAAAAGCATTCTTAAGGCCATCTGTTTGCTTCTGATAAAATACGCTAGCTAGATAGCGGAGTCATCTATTTTTTTGCTATTAAAGTTGGTAATATATGTCAACCGCGCCGCTTGCATTGTGTTAAGTAACCGCGTTCAGGTTTTGTGCACAACTTCACAAAAAACCGCGTTTGCGCGCCGCTTGCGCGCCGCGTTCATTGTGTTTGGGCCTTTAATCTGAAAATTGTTTAAATATATAAAAAATAATTATTTTATTTTCAATGTGAAAAAGAGATATTT
Organism: Acrocera orbiculus; assembly: GCA_947359355.1. NCBI lineage: Eukaryota > Metazoa > Arthropoda > Insecta > Diptera > Acroceridae > Acrocera > Acrocera orbiculus. Next base: position 16,979,567 of record OX375759.1, read on the forward strand.
CCTTTTGAGGTTATTTTTTTCATTTTCAAGTCAAAGTCAAACCTAAATATTCAAATTGAATTTTAAAATATATATCCAAAATTTAAAGAATTACCAAAAATTTCCATTTTATTTTGTTTTTCATTTTAAAATTTTGTTTGAAGACCCAAACACAATGCACGCGATTCGACGGCGAAACTGCAAAGCGATTCGCGTGTCATTATGTTGAAACGATTTTGTGTTAACTCCAATTCAGCTAAATTTGACGGTACCTCATGAGATAGCCTCATTTTGGTTTTTAGGCTAGCGAGACACCATTTAAGGGGAAATTCGCAATTTTCGAAGATACTTTTGTGGCAGAGAGGATGGTTAACTCACGGGTGGATTTACCAATACACAGAAAGCAAGTTTTGTTTTGGCATTTATCAGTCAGCTGGGCGAAAGCCAGTAAATTATTTTTCTCTAAAAATTAATATTTTTAATAAATTAATATTTTTCTTTTTATGAGTGATGTTTAAATTTTTTATAACTTATCTTAATAAAATAAAAATATATTTATATGAAAGTAAAAGGTCTTTTATTTGTATTTTACTACTTTTCCATAAAACTATGTGATACGTTGTTGTTCTAGTAATTTATATAATTTTGCGTACTTGGGTTGTCGGTTGCATTTTAAAGTTAGTGCTAAGTTTTTTTTCAGTGTTTAGTGTACTTAAAATAAAAAAATTAAAAAACGGAAAACGGAAAACTGGAACAGGTATGAAGCTTCGATTTTCATCGAATTACTTCGGCAACATCGATGTTTGTATAACATTAAAGACAAAGGTTATAGTACAAATAAAATTAAAAGGGCCATGGCATTGGACAACTTAAAAGGTGAAATTGAAAAAATAAAGCCAGGTGTCTCCATCAAAATTATAAAAAATATAGAATCTATACACTTTTGACACTATATAGGTACAACTTTTAAGTATATTATAAATAATTAATACTTGTGAAAGCCTACATGTACACAAAATTATGATGCTGTCTCATGAGGTACCGTCAAATATAGCTGATTGAAAGAAAATATACAAATTCTACTTAACTGTCAAAAATTCATCGTCGCATCGCGTGCATTGTGTTTGGGCCTTAAAGTACGATTATGATGGCAGACCTTTCATATGTCAAATGACATATGTCAGATGATTGATTTTAGCATTTATAACCATGGCTGCTATAATTCAATCACTTAAAATAACTAAAAATATTATAAGTAAACATCCATATCCGATACTAACTTTTGCTAGAAATCGTAAGGTTTTATTTTATATAATTTAAATAAAATAATTAAATTATTACACTTAGTTTATTATGTTTACGTAATATGATTTTTCATTTATAGATTGGAATAAAGATAATAAACCAGGTTTATATCCCAAAACGGAAGCAGAACGTGCAGCTGCAGCTAAACGATATCAATTATTACCAGAAGAGTATCAGCCATATGCTGATGATGGCTTGGGCTATGGTGATTATCCCAAGCTGCCTGATGTAGGTGCTGAAATGAGAGATGAATATTATCCTTATGATTTTCCAGAGTTAAAACGTAATCTAAATGAACCTGTGAGTAAAATCTGATATAATGTATTTGTCGTTAGGTAACATTAAAATAAAATAGTTGAAACAAACACGAACTGTGGTTGTACATAGATTTTTAGAAATTTTAGATTTTTGTTTTTTTTTTGTGGTGGCTTTTAAATTCCAAAGTAAGATATCTTTATGGATTTCTCTGCAAATTAATCTACATAAAAGCACATGCAAGGTTTTAAAACTCAATTTAAATTAATTACATATACCTTAAACATTTATTTGAACTCATATCCTAAATTGTTGTGCATTTAATTAATTATAATTAAAACTTCTCTTTTTTTTATCTTTTTAGCTTCATGCCGAGTTTGATATGTATACCGATTCAAGGTATAGTCAACCTGCCCCTTTGCGTTATCCTATGTACGTTTATGTTGGAACTTTTGTTGGAGTAATAGCTGTATTTGTTGGACTGTATATATTTTTAGAAGATAAAAAAATGTTTAGGCCGGCAAAACCGAAACAATTTGCATCTGAAAATGAGGTTCATTATACATTTGAACCAGCTACATAGAAAAAAAATTTTTTGTTTAGTTGACAATATTATTATTACATTAATACAAAGAATAATTGGAAAAATAACTTTAATTATATTTCAAATAAAAAAAAATACTGATTTGATTATTAATAAAACTGAAAATTTAAATTAGTTTTTACTTTTACAATATTAAAATTAGACTCGACATATGTAAAAAGAAAATGTTTAAAATTTTTCAAAGCGTTTCCTATTGTATAACCCATTAGAAAATTGGTGCATACGAAAATGCATTTTTTGGCTCTTCAAAATAAAAATAAACGTTTCAACTTTCCATTACTGTTTGTAATATTTTAATAGTACAAGTATCCCTCAAAAAGGTGCAGAAATATTTTTCGATTAAGCAAATTAAGCCAATATATTCAAGAAGTACATGACCAGTTTATAGTTTACTTAAAGGCTTAGAAACTACTTCACCACTAAAAGTCGCCTTACTGAATTTCCTACTGGGAATTTACAATTTATTTTAACTAACTTACAGAAAAAATTATAAAAGTTCAATGATATAATTGTTAAAACTATTTATCATTTAGCGGACATACAAATAAATTTATTTTCGTATTCAAGCTAGCGAAAAATTTTAAAATCCATACATTACTCAATAAATTGTATAAATAATATATAAAGTAATAGCTTCAAACTTAGTAAGAAATTGACCGTACAATTAAACGTCAAACTTCAAAAGATTTAATATTATGGCAGTCAAAGGCAAATGAAAGGTAGAAAATTAGCTACATTCTAGTTTCAAATTTTCGACTTTGTTCCACTTTCCATTTCTCTAATGAGATCAATAAAAGTTGTATTAGGATATATCTTTTGTAAATGTGCACATTATAGCAAATAGATTTCCGAATATTGTCAAACTGGTTTTTTGGACTTACCGTTTTTGTTTACTACAATTTTCTATTCTTGTGCTTATTCTTCTTTTATATTTGTTGTAATTAGTGGAGGCTTTGTAGTAATTTGTTTTATATTTTTTTAAATTTTCGTAGCCAGATTAAAGATTTTGTATTTTTTATTATTTTATTTTATCTTTACTGTATTTTTAATAAGTAAAACCAATTTTGTGTGCTGAGAAGTTTACATCTTGTAGATAGTTTTTAAATGGTCATTTATTCTCATCGGTGCGTTTACAAAAAAAGATACACAGCTTTGAAAATTTTTTAGTTATGTGCGTTATTTAGTTTATTTTTGCTATTTTTGTACTTGTATTGATATTGAACTTCAAAAATTAGACATTAAAAGAAAAGAGAACCCCACTGATGCACATTTTCCTTACTTTTATTTTTTCTCTTTGGGTAACAAAATATTTGGATTTGTAGTTTTACTTGATGAACGCATCACCAGAAATGGATAGCAACTATTTTTTAGTTATAATTTAAATATTTGCGTCAATCTCTTATTACTGCAAATAAGTGGTTTTTCTATAGGATTATTATCAGATTAATAAGGAGACTTACTGCTAAAACTGTTTAGTTGAATTTTAAATTGAAATAAGTACAATTTAATTTATTGTAAATATAAATAGCTATAATCCTTAAAATAAAATTTTTTTTATACAATAAAATTATACTAGGCAAATTTTAAAAAAGTTTTAAATTTTTCTAGACGTTTCGTTTTCCGACATAACGCACAAGAGCAACCACACTTTCTTATTTAGACCATTGCGAAGTATCTAGCTAAGATGAAGTGTAAAATATGCAATGTAAATATTGAGGCTGAGATGAAAGTTAGAGCTATATATTTTATTTGCATTTGATTTCAATCAATCTAATTTTGTTCTTTATTTGTTCTATATAAAATTGTGTGTAATTTTGATTTTATGTTTGCTATGAACGGACACAATTGTATTAGTTTCCTTATTCTTGAATTCAAACGATAAGTTTTAGGATTTTAAATAAATGAAATTATCATTACACAGTGTAGTAAGTGCTTTATTATTGGAAGAAAACTGCCTAAATCAAATTAAAACCATTAATACTTTTGCTATCTATACTTATGGAATATTATATACAATTAATAGAGCCAAATATTTTAGATGTTCTTTATACTTTAAACAGGCACACTAAAAATAAAATAAAAGAAGTAATTATGAGCTTCAAAAATTTAAGTAATTCTTTGATTTTTTAAATACCATTTTGACCTTTTTGACCAGTCTTTCGGTGTCCAGTGTATGCATTTTGGATCAATTCGAATTTTTCTCTTTTCCATAGCTTTTTGATGTTGTTCAATTATATCACGAGTTATGCAAATTATATACTGGCCCTTATAGTAATTAATTAAATTTAAATTTTGTAAAGTTGATATAACATCTTCTTTTTTAATACTTGTTATTTCACAAATTTCACTAAAAAAAACCAAATATTCAGAATTTTAATGATTATATAAAAAATAAGGAAAATGTTTTTACTTAATTGTAATTTGTGGTTTCTCATTTTCACCAACAGGTTTTTGATTAATAAAAATTTCTAATATTGTATGCGCCCAATTTGACCGATACGACAATAACCCTAAATCTGAAAGTGGTTTTTCTGGAGAGCCTGTTTTCCCTTCAAATTTTGATAGTTCATAACTAAATTCAATTAATAGTTTTCCATATCCTTTTCTTTGATATGGAGGCATTGTTAATATACATGCTACATTATAATCTTCAGTACTTTCTTTTTCTTTTGAAAAATATCCAACAATATGAAATCCGCGAGTATCATATTCTGTCATGACATAAAATAAAAAAGGATCTGTATCATAATATAAAGTTTTATGATCAAGAAATAGTTTTGCTAGTAAGCAAAGATTTTGAGCATAGCTTTTATTTTTTCTTCCATCAATTTCGAAAAATGATATTGTAGATTTTCTATAAATTTCATTTCCAGGTGGATGTTTAAGATTACATTTTGCTAGATGCCGTTCTAAGCATTTTCGGTTTTTACGATATTTCAAACAAAATTCACAAATAAATATGCAAGGACTTTGGCATAGTTCCTAAAGAATATAAAACATTTCTTTTTATTCACCTATTCTAATTAACTACTACCTGTGGATATGGAGCAAAATACCAAGGTTTAATTCTATGTCTACCTAATTCAATCATTTCAACATTTTTCATTCGTGTTACAACATCATCATGATGTGGTACCATACTTCCCGATTGCCTTGGCGTATTAGTTTGTCCATCTTCCGATGCTTCGTCATTTTCGGTAAAAGCTGCCTTCATTAAAAATTAACAATATAATGAGAAAAATATTTTTATAGCTTTGGAATTATACTTTTCGTTTTCGATTCATTTTTTTCTGCAAAGCAGCCGCCAAAACTGCTCCACCATTAAGCAATTCGGTATGAGTAAATGGACTAGGTGGCCGAGAAAGAGGACAAGTTGGATTTTGATAAATTTTTTTTGGTGTTGTAGCTCCTGTATTCTGTCCCGTTGTTGTTCCATCTTTTCTGGGAAATTGAACTTTTCGTGTATCTAAATATTCCTCTGATACCCACTCGTCTAGCCGCTTGTTAACTTTGTAATTATAATATTATTAATCGAATAACAAAAAAAAAATATATATATATATGGTTGTATATTATTACAGTCAACATAGTGAACGTAGAAATATTTCTTTCCAATTGCTTCTTTTATACTAACAACTTCGGCTAATGGCCAATCATTTGTTCCTTGCATCCGAACAGGAAGACGACATCCTTCTGTTAAGGAAGCCTTAAATTCAATAAAAATTTACAGGAAATATAATAATTTTAATTAAATTGTAATACTATTATCTTACTTATATTATAACTTATATTAACAAAAGTCATAATATTAATATGATTGTAAATTACAGAAAATAAATATTGCTGGTATTTCATTTAAAATGGCGATTAAATATTTATTACATATTTATATTTCATACAAGACTTGAATGTGCATAACTAATTTTATTTAAACTTACCGTAGATTCACAAATTGATAATAAGCCATCTTCAAAATCCATTATTTAACCATTATTCTAGTTCAGTTTTTCATATATTAAAAAATAACATCCATACCGTTTTTGAATTCAGTCAAAGTGTCATTACAGGCAACATTTTCTGTATTCAATAGCCATTTTAATCATAGACATAAAATAAATATCTAATGATGAAATATTTATATATCAAAAATTATTTTTGTTTGCTTTTTAAATGTCGACATTCATATTTGGTTAATATGAATCTAAAAAATTATTCATATTGTATTTAAAAAATATGTTTTTAATTTTGTAACTACAACGATGTCGATCGATTTAATTTTTGAATGTTTGGTTAAATTTTATATTTAGTCTAAAAGTGATAGTGTTGCCTCTCTTTACCAATTGTTTTGTTTTTTTATGAAATAAATCAATTAAACCTTCACTTAAGGCTGTGTCTCGACTGGCGATTTGAAAAGCCATGAGGACCATATTGTGAAGTTAGTATCGTCTAAAATTTCCATACAAAACATACAATGGTAGTATGGAGACCACGTTCGGGGTGCCGGTGTAAACGCCCTATAAACCAAAAGTATAAATCTACTACGTTTTTGTACTTCCAGTTGGAGGAGAAATTTTTTACCTTTGACGTTTGACAATTTAAATTTTCTCATTGTATAAATTTTATTTTTATCCCATTGTATTAAATTTATCTAAATTTTTACCTTTGAAATGTTCCATTTTAATTCCTTTATTACTAAAGCCGAAACATCAAATGCACAAGTTTCACTTCCAACTATTTCGAATATAAAAAATCATCTGTCACTATTGTATAGTAAGATGAACAAAAATTTCAATTTTTTAATTTTCTTATTTCTTGTAACTGTAAACAAGTCAAATAAGCTAATTTTTGCACAGCACAAAGAGTCTGCATCATATTTTTTATTGAAAAACTCATTATATCGTCATTCTTTTATTTTTAAAAACTTAAATTTCTTAATCTATTGAATTAAAATCACATTTAAGAATAATGAACCGTAACTATATTTTTCTTTAAACTTTTTAAATGCTGAAATGTCAAATTTAATAAAACCATATAAACCGGTGATAGATGATTTTTCATATTCGCATTAGTTTTTCGAAGAAGCATGATAAATTCGAACGAACCAAACCAAACCAACCAACCAGTGGAGACGCAAAGTGAAAAATGACATATAAGCTATGTTCCTATAATCAGTAGGTTTCTAACTGCCCCTATATTTCCGTTTCACTCAAATTTATAATTATATACTGCTCCCGCTCTCTCTTTAGATTTTAATTATAAAAGCCAAGCTAAATAGAGAAATTTCATATAGTGAACTTTAAATTCAATTTGAAGAGTTGCAGAGTTGAAGTGAAATTTAAGAATTTTTTTAAATAAAGATTTTAAGTATTTAAGTAAAGTACATCGTTAAATAAAAATAAAAACCTGGTTATTTTCCGTGGAAACAAGTTAATTTGTAAGTAATAAAAGTTTTAATAATTTTTCTTTTCATTAAGAATTAAAATGGCTGTCAGGGTCTTTGTTTGAAAATTTTCCTTTATTAAATAATTTTTTAAAAGATTTTGGATACTCAGCTAGTAATGACTTTTTTAAAATTAATTCAGAGTTTTATATTAATTAAAATGAAAAATATTTTCAATTATAGCAGGATTATTCTAAAAACTTGCTACTAGAATGTAATTCAGTAATAATTTTTTTTAGATTCAGTTTATTTAGGATTAAAAGTATTTTCCAATTAATATAAATAAATGATTATTTTAATATTTACAAGATGGAGTTTATGGATATTTTTTTAAAATTCAGCAAATTTACTTTCACATAAAATATATTTTTCCTTTGTGATATTTCTTTTGTGTCTTGATAACTTTTATTAGATATATTATGAGTGTTTATCATTCTTTCTTTTTTATTATTAGATTGAAAACCAAAAATGCAGATTTTCGTCAAGACTTTAACTGGAAAAACGATCACTTTGGAAGTCGAACCATCTGACACCATTGAAAATGTTAAAGCGAAAATCCAAGACAAAGAGGGTATTCCACCAGATCAACAGCGTCTCATTTTTGCTGGTAAACAATTAGAAGATGGTCGCACTCTTTCGGACTACAATATTCAAAAAGAATCGACTTTACATTTGGTCTTACGTCTCCGTGGTGGAATGCAGATTTTCGTCAAGACTTTAACTGGAAAAACGATCACTTTGGAAGTCGAACCATCTGACACCATTGAAAATGTTAAAGCGAAAATCCAAGACAAAGAGGGTATTCCACCAGATCAACAGCGTCTCATTTTTGCTGGTAAACAGTTAGAAGATGGTCGCACTCTTTCGGACTACAATATTCAAAAAGAATCGACTTTACATTTGGTCTTACGTCTCCGTGGTGGAATGCAGATTTTCGTCAAGACTTTAACTGGAAAAACGATCACTTTGGAAGTCGAACCATCTGACACCATTGAAAATGTTAAAGCGAAAATCCAAGACAAAGAGGGTATTCCACCAGATCAACAGCGTCTCATTTTTGCTGGTAAACAATTAGAAGATGGTCGCACTCTTTCGGACTACAATATTCAAAAAGAATCGACTTTACATTTGGTCTTACGTCTCCGTGGTGGAATGCAGATTTTCGTCAAGACTTTAACTGGAAAAACGATCACTTTGGAAGTCGAACCATCTGACACCATTGAAAATGTTAAAGCGAAAATCCAAGACAAAGAGGGTATTCCACCAGATCAACAGCGTCTCATTTTTGCTGGTAAACAATTAGAAGATGGTCGCACTCTTTCGGACTACAATATTCAAAAAGAATCGACTTTACATTTGGTCTTACGTCTCCGTGGTGGAATGCAGATTTTCGTCAAGACTTTAACTGGAAAAACGATCACTTTGGAAGTCGAACCATCTGACACCATTGAAAATGTTAAAGCGAAAATCCAAGACAAAGAGGGTATTCCACCAGATCAACAGCGTCTCATTTTTGCTGGTAAACAATTAGAAGATGGTCGCACTCTTTCGGACTACAATATTCAAAAAGAATCGACTTTACATTTGGTCTTACGTCTCCGTGGTGGAATGCAGATTTTCGTCAAGACTTTAACTGGAAAAACGATCACTTTGGAAGTCGAACCATCTGACACCATTGAAAATGTTAAAGCGAAAATCCAAGACAAAGAGGGTATTCCACCAGATCAACAGCGTCTCATTTTTGCTGGTAAACAATTAGAAGATGGTCGCACTCTTTCGGACTACAATATACAAAAAGAATCGACTTTACATTTGGTCTTACGCCTTCGGGGAGGAAATTAAGCTTCTCGAATAAGTTAAGAATTTTTTTTTACATGTTAATTAGAAAAGATTTTCATTTTAAATAAAGTTTTAGCAATTTCTCTATTTAATTCTTATTTTTCTTTTGGTGTTTATTGAACCTATTTAACCATCGTTTTGACAAAATCGTTGATCAATTTATTAGCTCAATATTTTATTGCACGTGTTTTACAAGACCTATTAATTTATAAGTAGAAAGCTAAATTTCGGGTAAAGCTATGAGCGCGCATGAGGCGTACTACCGTGTCAAAAACATCATTAGAAGGTGGTCGCACTTTTTCGGACTACAATATTCAAAAAGAATCGACTTTACATTTGGTCTTACGTCTCCGTGGTGGAATGCAGATTTTCGTCAAGACTTTAACTGGAAAAACGATCACTTTGGAAGTCGAACCATCTGACACCATTGAAAATGTTAAAGCGAAAATCCAAGACAAAGAGGGTATTCCACCAGATCAACAGCGTCTCATTTTTGCTGGTAAACAATTAGAAGATGGTCGCACTCTTTCGGACTACAATATTCAAAAAGAATCGACTTTACATTTGGTCTTACGTCTCCGTGGTGGAATGCAGATTTTCGTCAAGACTTTAACTGGAAAAACGATCACTTTGGAAGTCGAACCATCTGACACCATTGAAAATGTTAAAGCGAAAATCCAAGACAAAGAGGGTATTCCACCAGATCAACAGCGTCTCATTTTTGCTGGTAAACAGTTAGAAGATGGTCGCACTCTTTCGGACTACAATATTCAAAAAGAATCGACTTTACATTTGGTCTTACGTCTCCGTGGTGGAATGCAGATTTTCGTCAAGACTTTAACTGGAAAAACGATCACTTTGGAAGTCGAACCATCTGACACCATTGAAAATGTTAAAGCGAAAATCCAAGACAAAGAGGGTATTCCACCAGATCAACAGCGTCTCATTTTTGCTGGTAAACAATTAGAAGATGGTCGCACTCTTTCGGACTACAATATTCAAAAAGAATCGACTTTACATTTGGTCTTACGTCTCCGTGGTGGAATGCAGATTTTCGTCAAGACTTTAACTGGAAAAACGATCACTTTGGAAGTCGAACCATCTGACACCATTGAAAATGTTAAAGCGAAAATCCAAGACAAAGAGGGTATTCCACCAGATCAACAGCGTCTCATTTTTGCTGGTAAACAATTAGAAGATGGTCGCACTCTTTCGGACTACAATATTCAAAAAGAATCGACTTTACATTTGGTCTTACGTCTCCGTGGTGGAATGCAGATTTTCGTCAAGACTTTAACTGGAAAAACGATCACTTTGGAAGTCGAACCATCTGACACCATTGAAAATGTTAAAGCGAAAATCCAAGACAAAGAGGGTATTCCACCAGATCAACAGCGTCTCATTTTTGCTGGTAAACAATTAGAAGATGGTCGCACTCTTTCGGACTACAATATTAAAAAAGAATCGACTTTACATTTGGTCTTACGCCTTCGTGGAGGAAATTAAGGCTTTCAAATAAGTTTAAAACTTAGGAAATGTACAAAAAAAATACACCATAAAGCTCATTTAGAATAAATCCGCAAATATTTAATGGTAAGATATTTTGAAAACCTATACAAATCGAAGTTGCGAGCATCGTGCGCGCGTCCGAATATTTATTTTTAAGATCTGAAAATGACGCTTTTCCGTAGTATTGGATTCAAGCAAATAAATTCTATTTTGATAACCAACAAAAAGTTTGTTTGTTACGTTGTACTTTAATTTTAGTATTTATATTTAAGCTATTGAGCTCTTGTTACTTTATTAAAAAATACCAGGAATATTTTAGAAACGTGTACATCAATTTTACATGACCATTTTCAAAAATATATTTTAACTGGTTCGAAAAAAGCATTACTTGAATGAATCTAGCACTTCATTTGAAATTTGTCTATGCTAAACTGGGTCGACGCCGTTTGGTTTCAGTGTTTTTTTCCATATAAAACTGTTATATTTACTCGGTTCAGCTCGGTGTGAAACGCCTATCAGGCTAATCCGAAGATAAAAAATTCCATAGTGTAATGGATAAAATAATAAACCTCATATTAAACATCATAGTACACCATACTTGCAGAGCAAAATTTATCGAAATTATTTTATTTTATTTATTACCTTTGTAATTAGCAATTGTTTATGTATTAAATTGTTTTTTTTTAGCATGCAGTTTATTTAAAATTAATTATTATATAAAATTTGATGATTGATTAAATCTAGACTATTCCATATAGTACAGTTTATAATATGTGAATGTTGGTGACATTGTATTATTAAATTTGACAGCAAATCTATGGGCTATTTTATTTTTAAATTTTGGTCAACATGATGTATTCTAATAAAATGTCGGAATAAATTTCAATGTTTTGTTTATTACAACAAATACAAAAATCAAACTGTAATGGATTTATTTTTATTTAAAAATACCTAATATTAAAATAAAGGATTTATATTATTTCATTTTCATAATGTAATGTTGATTATTTAGCACAAAATTCATTTCGGATATTAGATGTGTGTGTGTGTAACTTTGGAATCGACGACAATTTTACAGGTTTACCAAATTAATAATATTAGTGAAGCCGCGAGGCGCATTGCATGCGTACTTTATTGAAAAAATTATATTTTTATATAAATAACATACTGAAGAATTTCATTAAAATATTTATAGTAAAGCCTTGAATGAATATTTAAAAATGTGGCTTAAATAATAAAAATAAAATAGTTTCAAGTGTAAAAAATAAATAATCTTCTCAAAATGGACGATGAAATTATACTTACTCGTCCGTCAGATCCAAGATTTGCAAATGACAATAGTGATGTTCCAATAGGACCACCTGGTACCGAGAATGAAAAACTTGATTTAGGTGTGTAAAATTTATTAATTTATAAAATTACATGACTTTAGTTTTATTTTATTATTTATTATACTGGGTATATTTTTTTTTGTATGCTAAAGTATTATTAATATTATGATTATATTAATATTTAATCACTTAATTGATTTGCGTTAATTTGATAGAAATAACATCTAGAAAAGAACAAGTTCCTCGAAAATCAAGGCCAACATCACCTCAAGAAAGGCAATCAAAAAACAACAGACATAGAAGTTACAGTAAAGGACATGATAGTCCATCAGACATTCGACGAAATGCATCTAATCAAAATCATAAACCACGTTCCCCTATTGATTTACATCATTCCAAAGATAAAAGAGTTAATTTAGCTAGTAATCGTGAACAAAGTCGATCACATGGCCGCTTTCGTGGGAGAACACCAAATGCTAGCCCTAATAAAAGAGGTTGGAGTCCAATATCACACAATGCTGTATCTCCATCGAATCAACCTATGTTAATCAATTCATCAGATCCGTATTCTATGGGAGTAGGAAATATTTATCCAGAAGATAATAATTATTATCTTAATCAATATGGAAGTCAACATTTTGCAAATTTTGATTATCATCCACAAATGGTACCAATGGGTAATTATCCTCAAACATATCAACCAGTACCACCCCCTTCAATAGTACTTAATCATTCTTTACCCACTGGTTTGTATATTTTACAAATTTCTGTATTACTATATTATTATTATTCTCATTTAAATATTAAAGGTAATTATAATGTTCCGAATTGGGGACTTCAACAGCAACCTCCACCTCATATTGATATTTGCATAGATAAAGAGGATAAGATTAAACGTGATGGTATGCCTTTTAAAATATTTTTATAATTTCTTATTCTAAAAATGGTAACTAGGATATCAAAAAAAAAATTAACTAATTTTGTTCCAATGGGGAGATTCTATTTTTGAATTTTTTGCTTTTTTTTTAATAATTTTAGATATTAGTTTTTACTTTTATTTATAGAATTAGATAATTTTTAAATAGAATTTTATAAAATTCAATTTTTGGTTTAAGGAAGTTTGGCTAAGAAGTAATAATGTTATATATTCATGCCCGATACTGTGGCCGTGTACTCTCCTGTAATATATATATTTATATATCTAAATATGTAGATAGTTATATTTTTAATTACAATAAAATTAAATACTAAAATTGTAGCTGCTGTTGCTAAAGAAGTACAAAATCAACGAGATCAACTTACCAAGCAACGTAATGAATATTTAAAACGTGCTTCTGCACTTAAAAGAGAATTACGTATTCTCAAAGAACAACGGAATGATTTACTGTCTGGTAGTGATCCACCAAGTCCAACATCAAATCGTTTTTTAAGCGAAAATGATAGACTTCAGGTGAATATATTATTAGAATATAGCTATGAAAAATTATATTAAAACAATTATTAAATGGTTGTTATTAAAATTATAAATAATTCAATAAAATTAATTTGTTTGTTTTGTTTTTTTGTTAATCACCATTTGAATATGAATTTTTTATTATAATTGTTAATAATTGTTTTAAAATTTTCTCACTCATAAAATAATTTTGAGTAGTTTCTTTTTTTTTATAAATTTAACAAATTTTCCACAGCTATTTATCATAATTACAAAATGGTAAAAATTTACTGCTACTATAATAGTAATAAAAAATTTATGGAATTCAATATCTACATTTTTGATAAAAGCTGTCAATAACCTCAAAATGGAACCTTGTAGAAATTTAAAGGAAGAACCCTTAACATCTAGTGTAAACAAGTTTAAACTTAACTTCAACTATTTTTTTTTATTTAAGTTTTTTAAATAAAATTTGTTTGTACATTTTTCTGTAAAATAGGCATAAAAAATTTTGTAAATTTTTCAATATACGTAGATAATAGAAGGAGACTTTCCAATTTTCGACAAAGTAAAGAATTTTAAAATTTTATTATGTAGCTAAAGTCTGGTAAACAACAAGAGATATACTCAGTATTTACAGCAACAACTTTTGATTTAGCTAATATGTGTGCTCAAGGAGATTATGGACCAGATGAACACAAAGAAAATTATAAATATTTAAATATTATTACTATATTAATTAATTTCACATATTCATTTTTTCTTTTCTTTTTTTTTTTTATATACAAATAGAAACAAATTCAAAAGAAATTGAAAACAATAGAGAATGTTATAGACATGCTCTCTGATATAATTGGTGAAAAAGCTCCTGCCTCGCCAGTTAAAAAACCCAAAAAACGTAAACATTGCTCTGATGATGAAAGCTCGCCAGAGGCTATAAAAACTAAAATTATTGAGAGTATGAAAATAAAAGGGAGTACAAAAAGTAAAAATCGAGATTCTAGTACGAAAACGGGTAAAACAAAGCAAGAAAATACATGTCTGTAAGTTTGCTTAGAAATTTTTAAAAAGCTTAACAAAATAAACTTCTACTATTTATTTTTTTTTAGATCGGAAGAAAATAAAAGTCAAATAAATTATACTTTCTATGATCCAGAATTACATTGGTGTAAAGAATGTAACGTTTTCCCTAAAACTGCTAAAGATTACTTATATCATTTACATAGCCAGCATCATATGAATTCAATCGATACAACTGAATCTCCTTGGCATAACCAATTCAAAAATGATGTAAGCTTGATTTCATAATTTGATATTAGTGAAAATATTTTCTAATATATATATACATATATATAGGAATTTCCTACGTATCCTAATGCAAGTGTGAAGCGTGCACCAATACGTGGTCTTAATTTTTTTCATCCTGCCGTGGCCTGGTATTGTAAGCTTTGCAATTTTTGGATGGGAGATCTTCATTGCGCTTCAGCCCATTTAAAATCACAAAAACATTCGGAACTATATACGGTTCGCTTATATTATTTAAAAAGGATAACTTTATTTATTGCTATTATATTAGGCTTTTATCGAAAAGAATCCGCATTTTGAAGTAGATTGGATGTCAGAAAGACAAAAAGCATATGATTTAATGTTGTTAAAAGACATACGTCCATTGTCTCCACCGGAAACAACGACTGTATCGACAACAGGACCCGATATTTTGGATAGTATTCCACTACAGCTGAACATTCAAAAAAATTCTGAAGTTGATATTAAAATTATGAAGAAGAAAAAGAAAAAAATGTAATATTTTAATAAAGATTTTAGAAACTAAATTAATATTTTGAGATTTAATTTTAGTGAAGATAAAAAAGACAACAAGAGAAAGAAACGCTCTAAGAAAAAGAAAAGATCGTCTTCAGTTAGCAGTTCAACAAGTAGCAGTTCTTCTTCCGATTCTGATTCTGAAAAAGAAAAAAAAATTAAAGGAGATAGTTCAAACTCTCTTCGTGGTGCATCGCGAAATATTTCAAAGACACATGATAAAGATAATCAAACCGGAAGTGATCGTAAGAAATGGATCACAATTGATCAACCACCATCGGTCAAATTTGAGACAAATTCAGGAGAAGAGACGATAAAAAAAGATGTGATAACTCCACGGTGGAATACACCACAACCAATTATAAGTGACAGTGAAAAAAAGCTTTTAGAAGAATTGAAAGATAAGCTAAAAACTAAATCAGAAATTGATTCAAAACAAGAAAGAAATGAAGGCAAAGATAATACGACGTTACGAGTAGAAACAAAACAGCATAAAAGACATGAAAGTGGTTTCAAAACAATGGAAGATAAAGTAAAAAGCAAGCAAAACGAAACTAATAAAAAAAGGAGTCCAGAAAAGACTAATGAATTGGATCGTAAACGAAGTAAAAGTCATGACAAGCAAGATAAGTCAAAACAAAAAGATACAGGTAATAAAAATAATGATAAAAGAAGCCGAAGTCCGGATAGGAGAAGTCGAAGTAGAACAAGATATACTGAAAGTAGATATAAACGTAGTTTTAGCCGTGGACGACGAAGTTATAGCCGAAATCGTAGTAATAGAGGTAGAACAAGAAGAAGTCGAAGTCGAAGTCGTAGCCGGGATAGAAGGAATCGAAGCAGAGGACCATCTTCTCCTGACACAAGAACTGCTCGTTCAACACGAAGGTATAATATTTAGTTACATAGTCAAGTAATGAATATAATCTCAGACATAATTTTAGGAGTCGCAGTCCTTATACAAGGTATGGAAGAAGACGTTCTCCTTCTAGATCACGATCTAGATCTAGATCTAGTTCGCATCATATTGAAAAGCCAATTGTGCGTTATCCAGAATTTCGACCTCGGGTTCCTCCAGAGAATAAAAAACCAGTAAAAACTAAGACCGGTGATGAGACAGAAAAGAAAAAAGCTTCACCTAAAAAGACTTCAGTTCAACATACTGCTGGTAATAAAAAACCGATATTCATTGGAAGAATGCCAGTTTTCAAAAAGCAAACACAAAATGAAGATGTTAAAAAAGATGATGAAACAAATGGTTTTAAATATGCTAGCCCTATGCAAATGGAGTATGATCAGTATGATGCTATGGCAGACTATGATGATTTAATGCCAGATCCAATGCAGTATGTTAGTCTAATGGGAGCACCTCCTCCACCACCATCAGTACCACCACCAGTATCAGCAGCTACACCACAATCAACACATTATCACGATGATGGCAAAGATATTTTACCACCCGGTATTGATGAAAATGATGCTGATGGGATACCAAAACCAATTAGTGATGCTCCAATTCCTAAAAAAGGACCTCTTCCAAGAGACTTACAAGAAGCCTTAAACATAATATTCCCTGGAGAAGGAAAGCCAGAAGATATAAATTCTTTAAAAAAAAATGAATTTGAAACATCTGATAAAGATAATTTTATGAATATTATCACAGATAATATAAATATTGGTGCTCAGATTGAAACAACTTCAACATCATTTAATGGAACAGGGGAAATATCTCAGGAGGGTTTTATTGGATTCTCATCTGTAAATTATACAGAACACCCAACCGAAAATCTGGGAATCCCATTGACAATAAATACTACGCCACCACCTCCACCGCCTCCTCCTCCATCAATTCCAAATGAAGTATCGAAGTCAATATCAAAAACGACTAAAGAAGATGATTACAAAATATCAAAAGATGAAACATCAAATTGGGCTAGTGAGGAGATGGATGATTTAACAATGTTAGGTATTGATGCAAATGATATGGCTGCACAATGTATGCAATGAATTTTCATTGATTTTAATACTATTCAAAATTTGACTAGTTTTAAAGATATAAAATAGTGATTAATTATCTTGAATTCTCGAAAAGAAAGGTTAAATACAATTGTATATTAATGAATTATATAATTTGGTAGGGAAAATATTGCTGGATACTAAATATGGATAGTTCAGTTGATTATGTTTATTTTTTGGTGAGTAAGAATATGTTTAAAAACAAACGTCTTATACTCTTTTGTTTGATAATAATTTTATTTGTATTGAAAACATTAGTTGTTTTAAAGTTAGTTTCTAATTCATAAATTAGTATTCTACTATAAAAAAAAACAAAGCATAATTTCAAAAAATAATAAAAAAAAGTTTTTTTAACCAAAATTTTTTACCTGTTATAAAAATGTTCACTTAGTAAAGTTATTTATTTTAAACGATTTGCGTAATCGGGAAACTTGAATATCAGAAAATCTTAACAAATTTTACCTTTTTTTATTGATTAATAACAGTTCTAAATTTTTTCAATTATATATTACAATTTTTTGTCAGTCAATATCACATTTTTTGCATTTATGTTACAGCTTCGATAAAAATTTTCATGATACTATCAATTATTTTAACTTTTTTGGACTGTTCCCTACATTACTAATGCTTTAGAGACACTAAGGCTGCCCACAGAGTGCCGGCTTACAGCCGAGCTGACGCCGATTCCGATACCGAAGACTATAAAGTCGTTATGGGTAAATCAATAGGAATATGCTCAAAGTGTTTAGAGTGCAAGCCTACCAATCACAATGGGAATCAGTGTCAGCTCGGTTGTAAGCTGGCACTCTGTGGCCAGCCTAAGACAAGAGAAAGTAATTTATGCAATGAGTATCTTGTTTTTAATTAATATAAATGTGGGCTTTTTGAGGAAAATTTAATTTACTTTTTGTGCTATAGTATATCAAAAAAGTACGCACACAATTATAGAGTAAATATCCTGCATAGGTGTGGACAGGATATTGAATTTATTGTTCAATAAAATTTTTTTTTTTTTATAAAGGGTAATCAATTTTCTACAAATCCTATAAACATCTAATAATATTTATTTAAGTATTTGTAAAGCATTATTTTAAATTTATTTTACAATTTTAGACACTTAAGCAAAAAATTCCCGCATCAATATATTTGAAAAAATGGGTTTGATTAAATAAAATTGTTCGAAATTTATAATACATACTAATAGTTTCTTCTCAATTAACGCGTGATAAAATATTCCAAACTACATATAATAATTTAAGTAAGCTATAAAAAAAATTGGTTCAAATCAATATTATCTGTTTGCTGTAGTTGTTTTTTTAAGGAATTTATTCTGCTTCTATATCTAATGATGTGATATCTATTACAGTGTTTGTCACATAGTTACTAAACATAATCCATTTCTGGATTTTAATATAACTGACTGTTACTGATGATATTCGATCAGTCAGTGAGTTTCTTAAATTAAGTATAAGTAAAATACAAACAAGAACCCATAAAATTACAAAGAAGAAAGCATAATTATTCTTATATTATGACAAAAATTGATACTCAAACGGAGTGTAATATTTCTCAAGTATTGAATACTGTTAGTATTATAGCAATAAGATCAGTATCCCCCATAAAATAAAATAAAATAAATAAATAAAATACAGATATTCCATATATCTTATGAAATCAAAAAAATCTAGGAGATGTATGAAGTTAACTAATAACAAAGTTTCCGTACAACGCTGGTGTAAACCCTCTTCCGAACCTACTAGTTTGGTGGTTTTGACATCATGGTTTCGTTGCCGGTGTAAGCCGCCCCTTACAGATTTTGCACTGGGAGCCATCGATAGTTAGATTTGGATGTAAGAATCTTAATTCCTGGTTTGTCCCAGTCTAGCTTCTGTGGATCAATGTGACCGTAGAATAATAAACAAGCCACATTTTTTTCCGTTTTGTTTTTTCTCTTTTTTCTATAGCAATGACGTTATTTTAAAATATTGGTAAGACCATTTTGAGTAAACATTGGGGGTGATACAATAGTCATCTAGACATGCACAACTTTTCGGAGTTACGGGCGAGACGTATAAAGAACAATGAGTTGGCAGGGAGCTCTTTATACGTCTCGCCCGTAATTTCGAAAAGTTATGCATGTCATGACAACTCGTGTATCACTACCCACCAAATCTGATTCGGAAATTTTCCCCTGTAAATCTCACTCCACTAATGTAAATATGTGTGTGTAAAATATTACAGATAACGTGTATATAAAAATGTGCATTAGTAAGATGCAAAGCAAGAAGCAGAAATATTTCTGCCTCAGGAAGGGGTAGGAATTTTTTTGAAACTCCGTCTTACCTTTCACCACCGCTTACAATAGAAATTGACAGATGCTGGCCTAATGTAAATAACCCCATTATATGTCAAAATCCGACTTTCACATTCTTACCGAGACAGAATCCCAGCCCTGGCTGTAAAAAGTGGTATGAGTACTATTGTACTATAGTACTGTAGTACTATATTGAGCTCTTGTAAAAGAAATTAGTTCGAACTGTCAATGAGTACATTCAGCTATATTTGACGGTTCCTCATGAGACAGTATCAAAACTGTCAAAATTCGAGAATGGCTATTTGACGGTACCTCATGAGACAACATCAAAATTTTGTGTACATGTAGGTTTTCACATGTATTAATTGTTTGTAATATTTTAAAGTTGTGCCTAGTGTCAAAAGTGTATAGATTTTATAAAGAAAAAATAATTATATAACTGATTATAAAAATTAAACCATGTCTTAAATAAAAGAACTTGATCGGCTTTCGCCCAGCTGATTTATAAATGTCAAAACAAAACTTGATTTCTATGTATTGGTAAATTCACCCGTGAGTCAACCATTCTTTCTGCCTCAAAATTAACTTCGAAAATTCCGAATTTTCCGCTTACCTGCATGGTGTCTCGCTAGCCTCAAAACCAAATTGAGGCGGTCTCATGAGGTCCATCAAATATAGCTGATTGATGCTAGGTTTCCACCGACCTTTTCCATCTGTATACCCAGTAGGACTTATACATTTTCACTCCATATAAAAAAAAAAGCGTTTCCACTGAAGTATTTACATTACAGATGTACTTTTGTCGAAATGTCAAAAATCTGAAAGGGATAAATATAAACAATTTTGCAACTTTAAGCATCTTTACGAGATACCTAAACTTATTTCTCACTTCTAATTTTACATTCACTAATAAATATTTTTCAAATTTAAATTGAGAAAATTTCTTTGTTTATTAATATCGTACATAAATCATATTATAAAAGTGCCTACATTCTATTTTAAAAGGGCAAAATTCTGTATCAAATGTTACAGCATAATGAAATTGGAAATGTTAACAAGTTTTAGCAAACAAATAGAAATGATGCCTGTGATCAAATTATTTTATTTCCAAATTTATTTCATTCAGATTCATGATTCATGATACGCTAACATTTGATAACTACAAAACAAAATTTTAGGTTTATATTTTTCGATTAGGAATAATGCAGTAAGAATAGTTTTATAAAGTCTTAAGTTAGTGTATAATTCTAAAGTACTTTCTAGTAAGGTAAAGTAAATCAGTTGTAACATAATTTTTACGTGGAAGTAAAAAGAAACATCAATTGAATATGATTAAGATTTATTAACATAATTAGTTTGTTATCCTACATTTTTTTCAAGTCTTTTTTGGACTATTAAAACTACTAATTAAATCAATTGCTGAATTTTTATTAGCAGGTAATTGTTTGACTTCATCTCCGCTTGGTTTTGCCTTTTGGTAGTCTCCAGAATCAAAATACTTTTGCTGAAAAATATAAATTTTATAAGTAGAAGAAATTTTATTTCTTGAAATTTACTTTAATAACTTACCCCCGTTTGTAGTCTTTTAAGTAGGTATTTTGCTAGATATTTTGCTTTTAGTTTCTCTTCTTCAATTTTTTCTGAATCACAAACTTTAATCTGTTAATTTTAATGTTTCATATTATTTGTTTTATACTACATTTGATACATTTTGCTTTTAACATTTGAAATTTGTGGTTATATTTCCTATTCGAAATAAAAAAGTAATAGATCATCTCCCAGTGCTGCCGTATGATAATCGTGAAAAATCAAAAGTACATTTGTATTTTTTGATGTATTTACATCTGTGCCAGCGATATACTTTTCCTATGCTGGCAATGCAAAAAAAAAATTACAGTACAGATGTAAAAGGTTGGTGGAAACCTAGCATGAGTTGCTGTAACCCGAGTTGCGATATATCATCCTAGCCTTCATTCGTTTATTTATATATTTATTATTTATATATATATAGGTCTCATGGATAAAGGGATGTGAAAATTAGTATCAATTTCCAACAAAACATGCCCAGCAACATTGTGTAGCTTGCTGGCACATGCGCCTATGCCAATGTTAAAGTCGACAATTGCTGGCATTAGAGGGTAGGGATCTATTCTCACTTTATATATGAAAGCGCAAGCATTGTGTAAAGCCTTCGTGCTTTTTCCTTTGGCTGATTTGTCTAGATTAGTGATTTGGACTCTCGGCAGCCGGGAGCAAGCTGCGTTAATAGTTTACATAAAAAACAATAATACTTTGCACTACCTACTTACTTTATGAACGTGGGTTTTAATGTCACACCAGAATAGGCTTATACACTTATTTTCGGGCCAATATCTCTCAGCACTATTAGATCGTAAGACTCTAAAGTTTTTTTATTTTCTGTATAAGATTGTATTCAAAAGTCTCAATAAAATTTGATTTGATTTGAGTGATTTGGACAGGGGAATTATAGGCGATATAAAATAAAATAGCTCTGAGGCCTGGTTATACTCAATCAGCTTTTTTGACGGTACCTCATGAGACAACCTCATTTTGGTTTTTAGGCTAATGAGCCAAGGGTAAGGGGAAAATTCGGAATTTTCGAAGTTAATTTTGAGGCAGAAAGCATGGTTGACTCACGGGTGAATTTACCAATACATAGAAATCAAGTTTTGTTTTGACATTTATAAATCAGCTGGGCGAAAGCCGATAAAGTTCTTTTATTTAAGACATGGTTTAATTTTTATAATCAGTTATATAATTATTTTTTCTTTAAAAAATCTATACACTTTTGACACTAGGCACAACTTTAAAATATTACAAACAGTTAATACATGTGAAAACCTACATGTACACAAAATTTTGATGTCGTCTCATGAGGCTCCGCCAAATAGCCATTCTCGAATTATAGCTGAATAGCTTTTTGAGTTTGACGTTTTGATTGAAAATATATGTTATACTTTTCTAGCTATAATTTTATTCTATTAAATTGATTTGTCTTAAATAATAATGCATTATAAATGCAATAAAATTAGTTTAAAGGTACAAATTATACTTTTTGAGAGAACTTGTAATTTACTGATTCCAGTCAATTAATCTAATGATTGCAGTTCTGAGTGTAACCGCGCCTCAGATGAAAGAAATTCAGTCTATGCAGTTTCGGTATTGAGTTCGTCCGTCATATTAATTTCATTTTATACTTTAGCACTTTGCCATGTTAAAATTTTTAAGTGTGAATTTAAATAGTCGGGAAACAATTTGACTAAATTTTCCAGTAATTTTATTTGTTATTCATATTTTATAAAAACGTGTTCATTTACACAAAAAAAAGGAAAATTTTATTTATTAGAAATATAGTGTTGTGTGTATTCTATTAAAATGACCGATATTGATTTAAATGTAGATAGTCTCATTCAGAGGCTACTGGAAGGTGAGAAAAATATAAAAATTTCCTTTATTAGGTTAATTAATTTGTATTATCGTAGAATAAAGAGTTTCAAATAAAATTATAATTGATAAAATAGCATATTAAAAAAAAAAAAACAAAGTGAAATATATGAATATGTCTTATGTATTTTAGTTTATTATTATATTTTTTTTTGATATGCCTAAAATGAGTGTGGCGTATGAAACTGTTTCTTTTTTCTATTGGTTCAATTTTCGCGTCTATAAGGCAATAACTTCATTTGTTCATTTTTTAGTAATTCAACACGGATATCTTACCTCAAATAAAGTTAGTTAATAATAATAAAAATATGTATGTTGATTTTCCCGCCATATATTGATTTCAAGACTTAAATATACATATTACAGAACATATAATTTACTAAAAAAACCAAAACAAAAAAAAAAGTCATCAAATTTTCCAAATTCAATTTCTTGTGTGCAAATAAGATACTTGCAAGCAAATAATAAAACAAATTTTTTATAAATTAGTATGAGTCTATGATTTAAAAGCAAGTCCAAGGGATTTCTGTTCAATACTGTGTAAGAGTTATTACATATATAAAGTTGTGGAACAGAGTTTAATATCAAAAAATTTCTAAAAATAACACATAAAAAAACTTTCACTAAATCTGAATAAAATTGTTTTAAAATGAATCTAGATTTGAAACAAAAATTGATTAAATTATTGATTACTGAATTTCTACATAATGTACCATTGACAATAATTTTGTTAGTTGTTAAAAAAAATTAAACATTTGGCAAAAACAAACAAAGCATATACTTTTTTTAATGTCAACACTTTGAAGGCTTTTCTATCGCCACATTTTTGCCGAAATTGGCTTTCAGCTACTCTTTACTTTTTTTTTTGTCCTTAAGTAAGTATATAGGCAAAAGATTAATTACGAACTGGATATACATTTTATTTCTAACTCTTAAGCAAACAAAAAAAAAAAACTGCAAATATCAACAAGTTGGAAAAATATTGACAAACTGTAATATTTATAAGATACTGAAATACAAATATCATTTCCTAAAACTCTGCCAGTTTTTAAATGTGTGAGTATACTTTCCTGAACACGACACAAAAGTTTACTTATTGTTAGTGTATCTATAAGCTTCTCAATTAAAAACGAACATTAATGTTTTTCGATCACCATAGTCTAGTTTAATCCAAATTTTTTTTTTTTTAACATTTTGATGCTTTTTATTTGTCAAGAATGTCAAAAAAAACATTAATTTTCTTATTAGTATTTTTGTTAGGCCGTGCTCTTAATGAAAGAAATATATCGATCAATTTCTTTATAACTTCGCTTTTACTAAACCTACAGTACTCATATTCTCCAGTAGGCAATGATCAATGTACGAGTAGTTTTTCAAAAATATACGATATAAATCATAATTTTATCAGCTAAATGTTATATTTAGCAACAGATTTGCAATAATATTTATCAAAACTCAGTACTGTTTTTTTGAAAAAGTTTATGTTCAATTCATTTCTGAATATAAAATGAAAAATTGTATATTTCAAATATTTTTTACAAAGTAACTAAACTTTTAGTTTAACGCAGCAAAACTAGATTTTTTTTATAAAGATAAAGTAATGGTTCTGGTTGTTTCACACTTGTTCTTACATGATGATGATGATGATGGAAAGACTATTACAAAGTCTTGAAATAAATTTTTCGTTCGGATCTATAACTTTGCCACCAAATGAGTCCATATAAAAGAAATAGCGTTCATACTAACCAACTTTTCCAT
Source organism: Acrocera orbiculus (assembly GCA_947359355.1). Taxonomy (NCBI): domain Eukaryota; kingdom Metazoa; phylum Arthropoda; class Insecta; order Diptera; family Acroceridae; genus Acrocera; species Acrocera orbiculus. The sequence continues at coordinate 17,004,635 of OX375759.1, forward strand.
TTTAGTTTACTAAAAACTTTATATATGGTAGCTGTTACAAAAGAAGACGAAATTACCATGACAACTAATAATTTTAATTATTTTCACATACATCTCATATACATATATCATATTAAACTTTCAATTTTTACACTTAATATTGACTAATTAATTGACTAATATTTTATGATGTTAATAAAACCTCAAGTAATAATTTCGTTAAGTTTCGATCTTCCAAAAACTCAGAAATTCCTGTTATTCCTGCCATATGATCAATTATTGAATTAATGCGTGAATTTATTTAGTAATGTAATTTGTTACACCCTTGTCTAATTCTATAAAAATTATAAAATATAAAAATACTTTAAAAGAATATAAATATAAATAAATATTTTTACTTTAAAAAAAATATTTTTGTTTCGCAAAATTGTTCTTCCTCCTTTATATATTTATATAATATTTATTAGTTCCATCAAGTTACTAGCTGATAGTGTATTTACAGTGGCCACTATACTAGTCTGGTATTCTGAAAATTTCAAATTTTGTAAGGAATGTCTCTAGTATTGTTCTCAAGAAAAATAATTTAAAATTAGTTTATTTTTCTAGTCTTTTTAAAAAAATACTAGATAATTCAACTTTGGACTCTCTCTTTTGGGAATTATTTTTTAGTGATTAATTGTGGATATAAATTTGACTGTGAATATGATTCATAACACTTGTTACAACAACAAATAATAAGAAATTTTCGGCAGATGCAAATTTTACTTAATTAAAGAATAGTAGGGCCCAATATATACACTTAATTTTATATATGAAAGAAAAGGTAGTATTCTTGTCACTGTAAACGCCCTATGAGAAACCAAACGAACAATATTATACTTCATTAAAATGCAATATTCTGTTCCGTCATGTCCAACTGATATTTGTCTAAAATAAAAGTAATCAAAGTTTTCTGGATCACAAAAACAAAAAAAAATTAAAAAATTTCAAAAATCTACTATATCATAATAATTAAATTGTTGCATAAAACAAATTTATTTATCTATTTAGTTTTTAACTTCTGTATTTATTTTTGACATAAAAAAATCGTATATTGCGGCTTGCTATCATCGCCGCGTTAAATATTCTAATTTCCAATGGAGTTAGCAATACGCAAACCGAAGTTATTGGCACTAAATTACATCTTATTAAATATAAATAATCACACGTCACACTCAGTAAATATTTTAAATTATTAATTTAGTAAAATTGCTATAAACTTAATAAAATATGAATGTAAATAGTGTATAATAAGCAACAGAGTGTTGAGAACAATGGAGAAAAACAACCTCAACACCTAAACTTACAATCGATTCAGTCAACAAAAGATGAGAAAAAAAAGACAAAATTTAAGGATTTTTTCAATTCTGATTTCGGTATTTAATACTAATTATAAAATAGTAGAAAAAAACAAAATGCTAGAGATAAATTCCTGTTTTTATATTTAAATATAATATTACACTTATGTACACGTCCTTTTAAAGTATAGAATATTCAACTTGAAATAATTATTTTTTTGTTTTTTCGTTTGGGAAATTAACACTTCTAATTTGAATTATGAATCTATTATTTTATTAAAATTAAAGAGCTAAACAAAAATTATTGAGTAAAACACTTATATTTATATTTTTCATTTTTATGTTGTTAATTTTATTTGAGTATTTTGAAATACGCAAAATTTTTATTACTTTTAATTCTTTTATGGTAGAATTTGTCATGATTTATGAGTCGCTCAGAAGCCAATGTAGATAAGTCCATTTTTTCATATTTTCTGATTTTTGCAAATTTTAATAGAATAAATAATATATTTCTTAGTCCTAAAAGGATTCACTCATACTTTCATTTTTTGTAGATCAAAAAACCCTTTTTTTAATAGCCTCCGTATGTGTTATGTATTATGAATGCATTAAGAAACATTAAATTTTTCAGTTTGGATTTTTTGGACTTATCCATATTGGCTTCTGAACGACTCATATATTTCTTGTGTTAAAATGAAATTTCAAAATTTATTCAATAGAAAGAATAACGGAATTAAACTTTGCCGTTGCATTTCAAATAATTATTTTTACTATTTTCTATAGTTGTTTTTTTTTATTTATTAAAATATACTATAAAGTTTAGTACACTGAATCCGTAAATATGTATTGGTAGCGTGAGTCAAAATTTTGATCCTCTTTTCATCCTCTTTGATCTCCTTACTAAGGAGGCCCAAGAAGGTTCAACTTTCTCATATACGCTAATGTAAAATTTGGTTCTCCTTTCAACTCTTGTGCCTACACAAGAGCAGCATCAAGAGGATGAAAGGAGGCTCAATATATGTACATATATGTATATTATTTACATATATATATGTATGTCGATTATACATATTATACAAATATTTTTTCAGGACCAAAGTGTACGAAAGTATACAAAAGTATACCAAAGTTGGCATTTTTCAGGTTAAAGAGGATGAAAGGAGGACCAAAGCTTACGGAAGTATACAAAAGTATACAAAGTATACGAAAGTTTTCAGGACAAGGAGGTTCAAAGGAGGACCAGAAATGCGACTAGGGAAGATATTAAATGGGCAGCAGTAAAATTTTTGCCTCACACAGTGTCTTGGAATGTTTCGAAAATTTCAAAATTCCGTCTTGATCCTTACTTCCCTGGTTTATAGAAAAAGCAGCTGTCGGCCTTCTGTGTTTCGGTTATTGGCCAGATATTTTCTGATTAAAATTTTACTGTATCGCATAGAGTAACATAAGTTAAAAACTTCTCTTATAGAAAAATTCCCAAAACAAAACAGTTTTTTTATGTTACAACTGGCCCTATGCCGTTAAGTTTTAATCATGCTTACAAAGAATATTTAAAATCTTAAAAGTCTATTTTACTTGTTTTCAATCCTTGTTTTGCCTACAAAAACCATTTTCTCTATAACTTTGTGAGTAAAATTTGAACCTAACAAAGTATATTTGTCCATAAATTTAAATTGTATTGTTCATGTAAAAGTTAGATTTTATTTTTTTCTCTGGTCTAGAGATACTAAACTGAAGATACTAATTGAGGGTTTTTATTTGTAAGCCCAATAGGCCTTTTCATATTTAACTTCAGCAGTTTATAATGTAATTAAAATCTATTTGCCGTATCTTAATCATATAAAAATATTAAATTTTATATAAAACTTAAAAAAAAAATTGTTTAAAAAATTAATTTTTTTTAATCATATTAAATGCTTTAGCCTAATCAAACTGAAAATTAAAATTTTTAACATCAGCACTTTGAATCTTCCCCTAGTGTGCCATTTTAGTTTATTATGGTTTGCTATTAAATTTCAGAGCTCTTTTAAGAATTGCAACTCGTCTTGGAAATTAATTTTGCTTTGTTTTTTTTTTATTTTTTTTAGTTATTTAATATTTGTTTTATAGTGGTTGTTGGTTTTCATTTTGTGTAGTAGCTAAGTTTTTGAAATTTGATAAAAAAATACAAAAGTAACTAAATTTTTAATGAGACTTCGTGACTGTATGACATGCACAAAGAAATTATGGAAAGAAAGGAAACTGTTGTAGATCAAATCCATTTATTCATGACCTCAGAGAAAAATTGCTTATAAATGTGTTTTTGTATTATTGATACTATATTTGGGGGGAAAAGATAATTATTAATTACTAAAATTGGTTTTATTAAAAAGAGCTTGGCTGTTTATAGAAAAGATTATAGAAAAATTTTTTATTTTAGTTCTTATTATTTGGTTTTTGCTATTTGCTATTTGGTCAAATTTTTAGCAATTACTAAAGTAAATACGTAATAACATAATAAAATTGATGCTGAAATGTAATTAGCATTTAAAAAAATTGAATAATGAAAGTAGTTAATATAGATTTTTGCTAAAATGTGAATTAGACATTCAACACGACAATTTTGGGGTTTTATAAAATATAAACTGACTTTTTATATTAATTTATATTCATGAACAACTTGAGACAATTTTAAAATACAAAATTATCCTTGACATTGTTGTAATTATCTTTAAAAACCCTTAACTTTAAAAATTCATTCAAATATTATTTGTTTATGCCGATAACTTTTCGTTTCATTTACTTCTTCCATTGAATTTATTTTTGGAAATTTTCTGATTTAATTTTATATACAAATGTTTAAAAATAGACCAAATATAAAAAGCTCATTCATTTTTCTATTTTACACCACACTTCTTTGTGAAAATGGTGCATTCAGGCAATGATTTTAAACTAATTTCAAAAGGGATATTTATAGATTTGAGCCCATTGAATTTGTTAAATATTGAAAAAAAAAAAAAAAAAAAAAAAAAATATTAATAATGGCAAAAGTGGATAGAAAGTTTGTTCTGTCCTTGCTGTTCTTGTTGATACATAATTCTACAAAAGAAATTTCAAAACTAGAGAGAAACTTCTGTAATAATATGCGGTTTATTTTTCTTTAAAATGTGATATTTATGTGTTGAATATGAAATTCGAGTTTTTTTAAGTAAAAATTATAATTTAAATAATACTTATTAATTTCAATATGAATTTAAAATTTATATTAGTAATAAATTCGGTCTTATATGGTTTTTGTAATATTTAAATTAAGTTACTTTAATACTATCATACTTTTGATGTTTGATACTTATAAAATCTAAATGTATGGACACTCACTCTCAGTCTTAGGAAAAGTATTGTTTTATTATGGAAACAGAAAAGGAAGGATTATAGTTTTGGAGCAATATGGGTCGAAGTTTTTGTCAAAAAAATCGAGTGTAGTGCGAGAAAGTCTATTTTAGTTGTGCAAAAACCAAAAATTATCAGTCCACAATTCTGGTCACTTTTTGCAAACTGAATTCTATCCTGACAGTTTGGGTGGGTAAAAAGAGTTGTAAATAAATAATACCGCGATTATTTAAGAAAGCAGGCAACATAATCTAAGATTTTTGATTGACTTTGGCGCAATCGTAAACATTCATCAAAGTCACATCTCCTGTACTAATCCGTGTAATGATGATTGTCACAAAGCATCTTTTTACAGATCTTAATGTAATGTTTCTTTTTTGAGGTTTTTTGAAAAAATTAAGACTTTTTGGCATTTGACACAAAATAGATTTTAACATATTAACACTACTAACATTATTAATAATTTTAATTTCTTATTAAATTACTTATTATTATAAACTTAAGTTAATGAAAATATATTAATTAATTAATTTTACAATCATCTACAATCTACAAATTTCAGTTTAAAACTAATTTGCTTTACGTGAATTGAAAAATTGGTGGTAAGTCTAATAAATTTTTAGACTTCTATTTAGTCCGTATATTTGGATTTAATATCACAGAATTGGCTGACCAAAATAGTAGCTATTAATAACTTAGTTATCATAAAGGCTTTTAGCTCATGATTTCTGAATTTAAGTATTATTCAAAATCAAACATTCAAAAAAAAAAAAAAAAAATATAAATCAGAATTGGATTGCTTAAGGATTAATGAATTGAAAACTTTATTGATTCGGCTAATGCCAATAATTAATGATTTGAAATAAAACAAAATTCTAGGACAACTATTTTTAAGTATTCAAGCGAATTCTCTATACTCCTTTTTCTAGGATTAGTTATTCTTATCAGAGAATTTTTAAATTAAATTTTTTATTATAAATTAACTTAGAGCGTAATTAAAATTCTATTGAGTAACAAAAGTTTTTCGTGTTTTGTTTCAGCTACATAGTGGTTGGCAAGAAAAGACAAGAATCCATAAAAATTACCTCAATTTTTGAATTTCTTTTTATATGGTTCCAACAAGTTTTCCTAGAAAATCTTTAATTTTTTTGTCAATGTTTGTACTTTTATCGGACTTTTTATATAAATACATTTTTTATAATTGGATTTAAGAAAAAAAAATAGAGGTTATGTTACATTTTTAACATGTTCAATTGTTATTAGTGCGTAAAGCGTAAAAAAATAGCAATTTCAAGGTTAAAGGTTCAAAAAAATAAACAGAACCTGAGTCATATTAGTCATCTAGGAGAAATAATGATAAAAAGATTTTTTTTTTTTTTTATATTTAAAATAAAAATGTAACTTATCTTTGGGTAAAAACATCCTTTCATTTTTTTAAACTGTAAATATAAAAGTTTATTAATTAAAGTCGCTTTAATCAAATAAGCTAATGTTTGGTGCAGATTTTTTTCCAGCGGCATTATTGAGCTATTTTTTTCCAAAAATATACAAGAAGCCAATGGTACATTGCTCCATATATACTTGACAATTACAATTGATATTTTGCAGACTCTTTAAAAATCTCATAATCAGTCGAAATGTTGATGTTAATTAGCTGACTCGTAGATATAATTATATCCGCCAAAAAAAGATTATATAAGGCTAAAAAAAACATATTATCTAGCTTAGAGTGCATTTACAATGGCCAGAATACTAGGAAAAATATTACCTTTTGCTCCATATATAAAAATAAGGGTTTATTCTGGGCTCTAGTATTCTTAGATGAAGTACAATTTCAGATATTACCTAACTTCCACAATTAATCACTATCAAACGATAGTGAACTCTCTACTAAAGAAAGAGTTCAAGAAACTACTCAAAATTTTCTCTCCGTGTTGCTATTAAACTATTTACTTTAAGTTATTTTCTCGCAATGCTATTCAGTTTGTGTGATAGCCGTTTTTATGTATTCTCCGAATTTTTAAAGGTCCAAGTTAATTGTAATAGATACTCCATAAATGATTTTAAAATGATGTGAAGGTTATATCAAATTATTTTTTCCTATATATAGTGATAGATATATTTTAGTTTTGTTTTTGCTTATTCTTAATTTTTGTCATTTCTAAAAAATTTTCATTTTGTTATTTTTCGTTAGACAAATTGAAAAATTAAAAAAAAATTGGTACTGATTTTGTGCAGATCATTTGCTTGCATTTTTATCAAATACAATTTGCAATTATCTGCCAAATTTTGCTTGAAAAATTTCTTTCATTTGAAAAAATGTGACAGTAACAAAAACACGTTAAGGAGTAGATTGACCCCTTGGGTACATTTGACCACAATAAAAAATAAGAAGCAGAGCATAATAGCAATAAAAATTATGTAAAACTACAAAAGCTGCTCCTTAGCTTTGATGTCATTCATTGCGTTTTCAATTGACCATATTCATATTCCAATGAATAGGCACCCAAAGGTTGTTTGTTTTTGTTTTCATTATATATATTGGCGAATTTTTTACTTCTTTTGTTTCTGGTAAATTTCAGTACTTCAAATTCGAGAGGCCAATAAGGAAATATAATTATCTTATCAATTTAATTGTATTTGTTAAGAAAATTTATTGTTTAAATTATTATTTTAATTATACATTCAGAAAATTAAAATTTGCAAATATTAAAAATGAAATTGTTTTTTTTCTTCTTTTTCTTATCTTTAAATTTTTCCTGAAATATGTTTAACGAGTTTTGATTTAATTTATTTTTTTTTGTGTGTTTTATTTTAATTACTCATAAAATTTTTGTTTTTTTATCTAATCTTGATTTTTATTTGATTTACAAATTAAGTCTTGGCTTAACTTAGTTGAAATTCTTATCAGACTTTTTTTTTATAGATATAAATTTTAAATTAATATTATTTTTGACTTAACAAAATCAAATATTGTTGTTTATTTGTAACTTCAATTTCCTGTAAATACTACTAGAAAGCATTTGTTATTATTATTATTAGTAAAATTCTCATAATGCTTAAATTAGATTATTTAAACAAGGCATTCATTTCAAAGGACACATATATTATATAATATACGAGTATACTTTCGTACATATACATATATATTGTATATTTTGTTTTTATTTATATAAATTCTAGTGAAATACAACATTTAAATTCCTGCATTAATGGTATGATTTGGTTCTTACATTTCATAATAAATCACACACTACATATTCCATCAAACACTTAAAAGTATCTTTTTAGGATGTAAAGACATTATTTGCTTGCATATTGGCTGCTTATCTTTATCTGTTCACGGTCTTTCTCTTTTGAGTTATGATAAATAATCTATTTTTTGTCACCTGCTACCAAACGGTCTAAAATGGCTCTGTTTCGAAATGAAATAAAGGGAAAATGAAAATACTTATTTGCTGCCGGCAAGCTCATGCGGTATCCACTTTCTAAGCTAGGATACTTTAACAATCTCCTTTAAATTACAAAAAAACTATTCCATGAGATAAATCCATCCTTTCTGCGATCTGATTCATTGCAATTGTGGTTCCTATTAGTCTAGTAGTGAGTCATTTCGATTGCCATACATGGGCAATATTATTGCCCATGAAGTTATGAACTGACCTGATGGTTTGTGGTTTAATATAGATTTTTCCAGTTCAATTATTATTTAGCGTTCATTATTTTTATACGAGCTTTTGATTAGTCTTATTAGTGTCATTCGTGCTGAGCTCACTTTAAGCATTTAAGGAAGAGCGGAGAAAAGCAAATAGAAGGTCTTAACAGACCTTCAACAATTTTGAATATTGGAAAAGTTTTTGGAAAATAAGTCAAGGAAATTGATACTCTTGTAAAATCAGCACTATTAAACTTATGGTAGAGCTACAAAGTATACGTGGCTTGGCTAACAAATATAAACTGCCATTGCTATTATAAACGATAAAAGTTTGACAAACTGTGGTAAGCAGAAGGAAAAAAAAACGTCTGAGCTGTAAATAAAGAGAAAAATGAAGTCTCGTTAAACTCCAGAATTTTTTTTCAAAATGTTTACAATTTTTTTTATTTTTTGCTTTCTTACATTTTGTTTACTCAAAAAGAACAACTTAAAATTATTATCGTAAGTAAAACAAGTTTCTTTTTAAAACATTTCAGATTTCGGTGTTTTTGGTAAAAATAAAAAAATTAATTTCTTATTTGTTTATTATAAAATAAAATTGCAATTCATTTAAGTCGAGATTGATTATGCTATGTAAGTGTATAAATTATGATTATTTTTAAATTTAAAATTAAATATTTATTTTAGATTATTTTCAAACTTGAATACTTGAGCAAATAAAGCTAAAATATTTTCGTTTATTTATTAGTAATTCGAAAAAATACAAACCTTTCTAGGTTTCCTAATCTTTAGGTTTGGTAAAATTTCCTGTTTCTAAAGTGTCTCGGATAATAATACCATTAGTTCATCAAGGCTCGTATGATCGCTCTATTGATAGCTTTGTATTTTAGATTGTGCTGAATTAATAACTGACATAATTATTTTTTACAGCTGTTGAAAGGATTATTTGATTTAAATTATATTATATTATATAATATTATAATATTATAAAACTATCGATTTTTTTTATTTTGAAAGTAGCAATTTATTGCTAAAATATAATTAATGTGTATATTTGTATGTAGTTAAAACAAGGAATACTATTATAATTAATATGTGTTAATTTCAAATAATTGTAACTTAACTTAAATATTCTTTTTTATATTATCATTTTTAGTTCGAGGATGTCGGCAAGGAAAATCAGTTCAAATGACCGAAACAGAAGTACGGGGACTATGTTTGAAATCACGTGAAATATTTTTACAACAGCCAATATTACTTGAACTTGAAGCACCATTAATTATTTGTGGTGATATTCATGGACAATATACGGATTTACTTAGACTTTTTGAATATGGTGGATTTCCACCAGCTGCAAATTATTTATTTTTAGGAGATTATGTTGATCGAGGAAAACAATCCTTAGAAACAATCTGTTTATTACTTGCCTATAAAATTAAGTATCCAGAAAATTTCTTTTTATTGCGTGGTAATCACGAATGCGCCAGTATTAATAGAATTTATGGTAAGTTTATTTAACTAAAATTTCAATTAATAGTAACCCGCAATTAAACAAAGTGTGTTTTATTTTTTTTAACTATTTAAAAATTATTATTTTACAATTATTATGTTAAAAAAACACATAAATTACAGCCCCAAATTAATTTACATAAGCACAATGTCATGGATTTTATTAATCTAGAATCTAGATTTTCAATTTGACTTTTTACAAATATATTTGGTTTTTGTTTTAAGGATTCTATGATGAATGTAAACGTCGTTTTAATGTGAAGTTATGGAAAACTTTCACAGATTGTTTTAACTGTTTACCAATAGCTGCCATAATTGATGAAAAAATATTTTGTTGTCATGGTGGTCTTAGTCCAGATCTTCAGGGTATGGAACAAATAAGACGTTTAATGAGACCAACAGATGTTCCTGATACAGGACTACTATGTGATTTATTATGGAGTGATCCAGATAAAGATGTACAAGGATGGGGTGAAAATGATCGAGGTGTTAGTTTTACATTTGGAGCTGATGTAGTATCAAAATTTTTAAATAGACATGATCTTGATTTAATATGCAGGGCACACCAAGTAATTACTTAATAAATAATCAAAATGAAAATTTATTGCTAATTTTTTTTATCAATGTTTTTAGGTTGTTGAAGATGGTTATGAATTCTTTGCTAAAAGACAATTAGTAACTTTATTTTCGGCCCCTAATTATTGTGGGGAGTTCGATAATGCTGGCGGTATGATGTCTGTTGATGAAACTTTAATGTGTTCATTTCAGGTTTGTTTCTTTATTTGTTTATGCCAGAAAGATTTGTAAATTAGTTTAGATTTAAAAAAAATATCAAAAGAGAAACAAAAATTGGCACAATCATTATTTGCCTAAAATCGAATTTATGTTTTATTATTATTTTTTTGTTTGTTTAGATATTAAAGCCATCTGAGAAAAAGGCTAAATATTTATATTCAGGAATGAATTCAGGACGACCTTCAACACCACAGCGTAATCCACCTCCTATAAATGCTAACAAAAAAAAATAATGAAACTATATAAAAAAATGTTTAATTATTAAAAAACTCAATTAAATGTATCTACGAATTTATTTACATATATGAATATGTAAATATATATATATATATATATATATATTGAAGTTTTTTTATTGCACCGAACAGGCTTCTAGGTGACAATTAAAAGGAAAACTGTAACTTAATATTTTCACGCTATAGTTTAACTACTTTAACTAATTATATTTGTTGAAATTCTTTTTTTAAGATAAGTCAAATCGTAGTTTTTTTTTTGTATACAAATAAGCAATGTAATTTTATCTTAAATTAATTAAAGCAATAAAAATATTTTCTTTTAGTAAAATGTATTTTTTATATGCGTCAATTTGTGTTATTTGTTTGTAATGAATTTGAAAATAAAAAAAAGAAAAATAAATTTAAATCAGGGTTAAAATGATATTTAATATTTATATTTAAAATGTTATTTGTTTAAGTTAACTTTTCAATAAAATTAACTTGAGTAAAGTTTGCTCAAAAATATAACTGGCAATTAAATATATTCACATTAGAAATTTGCTAGCAATGTAGAAATAATTTCCTTTATTATTTTAGAATATATAAAAAGGGTGTAATTTTGCAAAAAATAAAGTAATTAATTAATAACTTAATGATAGTAACAAAAATATTTCTAATTTCATACCTATTTATTACTTAATAGGAAAACTTTTATCAAAATTATTAACATCTAAAGTGTTTGTTATTTGTTGTCATATATTTAATGAAATTTATTTTTATTTTTAGTATTGTGTCAATCCTTTTACACATTAAATTAATTTTAATTACTAATAGCTGATTATGTTGTATGCACGAAAAGTCAATTGATTTAAATGTTATTTAATTTGGGAATAAGATAAAAATTAGTTTAAAAGTAGATAACAGTAAGATATTGTTGTAAAATTTTTCAAATATTTGTAACAATCTGAAACTAATTTGATTTTTATCAAGTTATTTAAAGAAAATAAAAAAAAAACTAGATATATTAGTTTATGGAAAATTTGAGCCGCTCAATTAACAATTTCGAAAACAGCTGTTAAAACTTATTTAGGAAAATATTTATATATTAAATTTTAGATAAAAAATTGTTTGTAAATGAAAATTGTTTCACTAGCAAAGCCTAATACATGTATAAAAATTTCATCAATTTTGTTCAATTGAGAAATTATGTTCGATTTCTTGTGTTTAAGGCTACTATCTACGATTTTTTTTTTTGCGCTTAAATAAGTAGAGCACAATCTCACCTTTTAATTTCTACTTTAGCTTAAATTCTATGCTTTTTTAGTTACTTTCTTTTATAAATATCATTAAATGTTTAAATAAATCACAAATGATTAAAATAAGCTTCTTTTTTTGTATAATTATCTATTAACCTATTTAAGAATGATTTTGAAACTACAAAAAAAAAAAAAAAAAAAAAAATAATAGGATAATAATAATAATAGGATAATGTAAAAACAATTTTTCTGTAGGAAATGCTTTTTATTACTATAGCGTTAAAAGGCCTTTAGCTAACATATCATTAAAAATAGTTACTTAGGTTCTTAAATTAGTCATTTGGATTTCCTCTTATTTTGTCTTATGTGTCTGGTGTAAAACTACCTTTTCTTGTAGCCTGAAGCTGTGCTATACGTGATAAAGGATATTGTGAAGGGTTAGCAACTCTTAGGCTCGATTGGGATGGTATATTCCTATTAAATAAATTTTGTACAGATGGCAATTCTCTAGCTAATGGTGACGGTCGTAATGATAATTTTCTTTGTAAAACTGTTTGAACCTGTTGTGTTGGCTGTTTACTAGCAATATTAACTGGTGGTGCTTTACCTGGTGGAGTTTGAAGATTTGTTGGCCGTACACTAAAACGTCTTTTAAATTTAGGTGTTGTTATTTCACGTTCAGTATATGGAGGTGGATTAATTGGTGGACGTACTGATAAACGACGTGATGTAATTGTATGCTGTGGTGATTGTGCTGTTAATGAACCAAAAATTGTTGATCTTCTTGAATAGCTTGTTTGTAATAATTGTTCATTATTTGTTTGTGGGAATAAAGTAAAAAGTGGCGGAAGTTTTGGTGGTGAAAGACTTGCTGTACCCAATTTACGCTTTGATTCTATTTGTGTCGATATTGGTTCATTTAAAGTTGCATGCGTATGCATAACTTCAATAGCTCTAATCAAATCAGCAATTGTTGTATTTTCTAATATCTCTTGATCAACTTCATTTTGTGAGGGTGGTAAAGAAAATAAACTTTGACGTCGATTTGGTGTTGGTAAATTTGACTGAAATTGTTTTGATAAATTTGTTTTAAAATCTTCTTCAAAAACAGTTTTCGTTGAATAACTTTGTTCTTCATGTATTGGTAGTGTCATGGATGATTTCTTTTTTCTACTACTAAAATCAACAGATAAACGCTTAGTTATTGGCTTGAATATTTTTAAAAATGATTTTCCCTCTGATTGTTCCTTTTGGTTTTCTTGTTGTTGTTGCTCAATATCATTATAATTGATTTTTTGTGTTTGAAACGAAGCACGATATAAATCACCATTATTTTTAACAGTCTTAACTCGTTTATTTATTACTTTTTGGATTTGATTATTATCAGCAGCCCATGTCCATTCATTTAATTCATTTGGTATATGAGATGATTGAAGATGGAAATCAGATGATGCTCTACCTCTTTTTGAATAATTAAATGTTGTATTATCAGCTGATAAAACAGACCAACCAGAAACAGTTTTTTCACTCGCTAGTATTTCAGAATCAGTTAAATTATGATAACCACCATTAAACATACCACCAGCAGTTATTGTGCTAGTTACACTTCTTACATCTTCTGGTGATGGTCGTAAATTACTTAATGCAGTTACTACTTGACCTAAAAGATTCGTTGTTTGCATTAATGCTTGTGCTGTTTCAAATGTTTTTTGTTTATTTATTTTATCTAAATCAGTATCTGATGCTATACGTATAAGTGGCGTTCCTTGTTTAATTTGATATTGACTTCCTTGTCCATCTAAATTCTCAGAGAATGCCCTCTTACGTGCTATTATCGGTGTTGTCTCACGATATATAGTCAAATCTGGACATGAAGCTGATCGTGGATGTAGAAAATGGGTGAATTTGTCACCTGGTTCATGGTAGACAGGCTATAGATTATAATTTGTTAGATATAAAAGTGCAAATTGTCGAAAATGTGAAAGGAATGTATGAAGTTTTAACTGTTTATAATGTACTTCGAACAGTTTAAGATAATGCTGTAATGATATTTAATTGATATTTATGCAAACAAAAATTCTAAATCCAATGCACAAGCATAGAAATTTTCATGTTTTTTGTTTTATTTGGTTTATAAACTGTTATTTTTAATGTTAAAATTTATTTATGAAATTTAAAAAGCTTAATAAATAATAAAGTTTAAAGTTGATAAAAAAAAAAAGAAAATAAAAAAAGATTTCTTGATCCCTTACTTGATTTACTTTACATGAATGTGCATATATTTGGATATTTGTTACTAGTCTACATATCTATATAGTTTTGCCTACATATTTAAATCTGTAATAGAATATTACGTATAGTAATTTATGTGTTTTTGAAAATCAAAGCCAAAAATAAAGTAAAACGCATTAAGATAAATAACCTTTTATTCTTGTATTTAGCAAAGATAGCTATTCAGCAGATTATTTTGAGCAATTAACCATCGTAACTAATTATCCGTGATTATTAAAGAATTAAAGTAGCCAAGATAGTAATTTTAACGGCCATTCTATTACAAAAATCGTTGATTTTTAATAGTCTGTTTCACAAAAAGAGGTTAGAAAACTGATTTGAGGATAAAGTTCATTATTGCTGTCACCAAAAATGCATATTTTAATAGTTATTTACTTCCAATTTATTATTAATTCATATCTATTCCCCTAAATCCTTAGATTATAATAAAAATATCTGTATGAATTTGTCTCTAAAGACAATTTTCAAAAATTGAAACTTTTTTGTAAGAAATACCAAATCTATAAATTGAAAAGTATAAATCTACATCATAAAAGCATGCACCCACATCTATTCAGTATTATTATGGTATATAAACCAATATTTCTAGAATTAGCTTACATTTTTCACATCCCTGAAGGTACGGAGATTAAGAATAGTCCTTCAGTTAACCTTCGGTAAGGTGAATAAATCAATTATCCTGTCAAATTATAGCATGCTGTTTATAATATGTATATTTATTATCATAAATAAAGGATAGACATATACAATATATGCATATTAATAAAAATATATAAAATATTAAAAATACTATATTATTTATTTTAATTGTCATATCAAAAACTATCAAGTTTGTAGTGAAAAGTGTAAATTTTTTGTTTCAAATTATAATATTTTCAGGTACTGAATGTAAAAACATGCAGAAATGGCAGATGACGAAAATGAAAAACTTACGATGACAATATTTTTTACCTAAAGGACGCGATCGTATAAACTGGTACCATATGGAGAAGAAAAATATGCTATTTTACTATATACTAATGTGACGTGTCACAAGTCGTTTAAAAATATGGCCAACTTATATGAATTGATCTTCGAAATGCTTTCGCATCCAATATAAGCCACGGGCATATATATATAGCAATATTTAAAAAAAATTAGTTTTATTAAAAAAACAAATTTTCATACAGATTTTAGAGGACCTTTTAAGTAGCTGCTTCAATTTAGATCAGGCTTTAGTCGTGAGATTTTGGTTCCAGTGAATATTGACCCCTTTGATCTACAATATCTATTTCAATAATAGTAATAGTAAATAAAAAGCTTAAGCTCTTCTCTTCTTAAAGAAGATGATGAATAAATTTGACATTTGCCGATTATTATCAACAGCAAGACTTAAAAATCTTTTTAATTTCACTCTTTAAAAAGATTTCATAGCTTGTAATAAATTTGAATTCATTTAAAAAATAAAAAAAAAATTTTTTTTTTGATAGTTAGTAGAAAAGTACGTGCACTTCAACCAAATGTTATATAAAATTTTTATTCATTTTTTTTGCTTTTATTTTTAAATATAAATTCTAAATCCACCAATGATATAACTATAACATCCTACATAAAGGATTCGTTAAAGAGTTTCTTTCTAAAAATTTTACTTACAATAATAAGTATCTTTCTTGCTGTCACGCTTACGCTGTAGAAAATATTATTTTTTTTATTATTTTATATATAAATATATATATATATATATATATGTATATAATATATGTATATAACATATATGTGATTATGTGTTTTTGATAATATATCTTCGTTATATAAATTTTCGAAATTTGTGCACCAGTGAACATTTTCCAATTGCAATTTGCATGCTATTTTGTGGAATATTATAATTCATGCTTACTATTTGTGTGTTTTTATTATTGAAAAATAAAACTTATTCAATTTATCTTTTGAATTAAGTCAGAACTATCATGCGATCATTACTATCCTTAACTTTTTTGATTAAACAATTATTTCATAAATTTATGAAATTATGGTTTTTTTTTTATTAATTATGAATATGTTAAAAATGATGGAATTTGAGATATAACATTTTAATATCTAGTATTAAAAGTTAGTTAGTGAATTAGAAATTAAAAAACCACAATTAAAATAAAAAAGTAAAATAAAAAAACAACAATTACAGTCTACAATTATTTCAGTTGAAATATAGTAATTTTTATAGCAATTATGTTTTTTCCATCTTTTTAGAGAGTAAAAATATCTCGTCCAGAGATTATTCCAAACTGTTCACGAAGGGACTCATTTTTGATTTCTTTACATGATGTGAATGTCCTGCTCAGACAAGTTGGAGAAGCCTTGCCAACATATGATGGACATGGTAAAAATTTCCACTTGAGTTTGACTGAGTACGTTTTAGTAGTCGCATGTGTGACATAACCATTAACATGCCGGAGAAAACTATTAAATATTTGGCTTCACTGTCGATAGGGAATCACAATCAGATAGTCAACATATTTGGCGTCATAGTGTTAGCAGATGATTCCATTGAATTTTTAGAAAAATTTTGCAACTTAGTTAATATTATTTCTTGTTTTCAGTCAGTAACTCTTTCATAAATTTCGTGGTAAAATAAAATTCCAGATTATTGGATTATCCAATGATTTTAGGCTTTGACATTTATATGTTCTAAGTAAACTGTTTCTAGTGCTGCATTTCCTCTATCATCAAAATTATACATTTCAATTTTAGTTCTTTTATTTTAATTAACTTTTCGGTTTTCAGACCAGCAGCTTTTGTGAAGTCTTTGTCAAAGCAATTTGAAGTGTGCACTGAAAATGTCGTATTTGCGATTGATCGAATATAAGGTGGAATCAAAAGGTATCGTACACTATGAGCTGGTAAAACTGGATGAAACTATTATTGGGAAATGCTATCCGCAACAAGTGATCAAATTCAGTAATTAAAGAAAAGCGACCAGAATGAGCGATCAGACATGAAACATTGATTTTCCAACATGAAAATTCTCGGCCACATGTCGTGATGTTTGTTAAAAACTAATTAGAAATTATCGGATTGGAAATTATGCCTTATACATACATACATACATACATACATATTGGTCGATGCAGAATGCTCTTTCCGGAATACGTACAGGAATCAAAAAATTAGTACAGGGTAGCAAAAATTCATTGCTTCGAAAGATGAGAAGTTATTTTGGAATAGTATCCATAAATTGCTTGAAAGATGGGAAAAAGCTACCATTTTTGATGAATTTGATTTTCAACATTTATATTCATTTATTACATTCATTTAATTATATTCATTTCTATTGATAAATAAATAGTTATTTTCAACAAAAAACACTACATTTTCAATGCACACATCCCATATTTTAAGCCTTTAATACAATTAAGAAATGTTGTCTCTTCTAAGATTTGAAATGCAATTCATATATATTTAGCGGTTAGATTCAGAGATTCGCCAGCTTCTTTTAAGTATATGTATCTAGCATTTTGGCTTAATTACTTTTTCCACAAAAAAATAAATAAAATAAAAAATAAGAAAAGGTAGCTGCAATTGCAAAAAAGTGCCGTATTATATTCCAAGTTCACTTTTCTATCATAATTAACGTATGAATCCATTTCTAAAAAATTTATTGCGCAGCGTTTCAATTTTTTGAATATTTCGTGATACCTTTTCAAAATATTATCTATAAATTTCATATAAACTTTTTGTTTAAAGCTATTACCTAACTTTAAAAGCCTTCTGATCCATATCAAACTTATAGTAAAATTTCGCTGAAATATTTGTAAATTGTAGTACTAGACCTTTATTTTTATTTGACATACATTTCATTGATAAAACCAATTCCCAAACCAAAACCAATTTGTTAGACAGAAAATTAATTTTAGATAAAAACAAAAAACATGTTAAATCTAAATAGAATCTTACTCGAAATTTCATTAGATATAATTCATTGAGAATTCTTCTTAAATAGCCAACATCCTTGACAACACCATGCCAAATACGATTTTGTGTTGCTTTTATATTGACTGATAACTGATGTTCAAGCGCAGCCAATTTTTTACTACGTAAACCTCTGTAAATAGAATTTTTGAACTTATGTCAAACTTATGATGTTCTTTTATAAACGTATTATAAAAAAATTGAAGAAAAAAAAACATCTAAACTTACTTGGTGATAAATGTCATTATCATAACAACATAGCCAAGAGCAAATATAAACCAAATAATGACAAATATTTGATAAAAAATAAATTGTAGACCATAATCACGCTCCTAAAAACAAAAAAATTAAATCATAAACATAAAAATTATTAAAAAACACAAAAGAAAATATTTTTGAATTAAAAAATAAATAATCAAAAATTTGAATTTGTTGTAATACCTTCTAAAATCCTTAACATTGCAAACAGAAGAAAGGGTATACATATGGATGAACTTTTTAAGCTAGAACATTAATAGTAAGTTTCTATATTTTGTACCTTTCTACTGTCCTACTTAAGCTTTGTACAAACCAAAGCGAATTTTATTCGCTAGACGCCTAAGGTCATAAAACGGGTGATGCATTTTCTCTAGCCATAGCTAGAAGAAACAATTTTCTTTCATGCGTCTAGCGAATAAAATTCGCTTTGGTCTGTACAAGGCTTTCGATGATTGACGTTTTGGCTTTAAGGGAAAATATGCCAGAATTGACTATGAAAGATAAAAAGATAACACACATTGTGTTATCCTTTTATAATGCTGCTATGCAAATATAACTCTGGATATTACACTGTAGTGAAAGAAACCTAAAAACCAATTCCATAAATGGATTTTGAAGAATAATATGGAAGTTTTGATTAGACTATAGCACCATTTTAGCAGTAGTCTTAAACGGAAGATAAAAGAGGAATTTCCTCTTCTTTCTGTGGAAAATCAACCATATTATTTAGAACACAATCTTAAAAATGAAATGCAAAAAAAAGCAAAAAAAAAAAAAATAAGGCATTTGGGAATCAATTATTTTTATAAGTAGTAAGATTGGCATAAAATAAATATTAAGCAAATAAGGGGAAGACATTACTATCCCGTTAATATAGACATTTTTAAACTGTAATAAAAGATACAGCAAATATACTATTTATCAATTAAAGTCATTTAAGAAAACTCTGAGAATATTTTATGAATTTTTAATGAAATTCACTTAAAACTTTTTATCGCGATCATAACAACCTATACTATATTTAATTGATTCATATAGGAAAACATCTTTGATAAGTAAATTTAAAATTAACAACAAAAATAGATATAATTAGATTTATGTACATAAATTTAATATGATTTTATTAAAAAGATGACAATCAAATGAATCAGGAAGAATTAATTCATCATGAAAATCAATAAATTCAAATAATTTGTTAGTTATACATATGTAAATAGATAAATCCATGGTTAAGGTTAGATAGATTTGATAGAAGATATGAAAGAAAAACGAAGAAAATTTAAATCTTGATTATAACAAAATTAAAAAAATTATTCTGAATGAATGAATGTAGAAAATCAAAAAAAAAAAAAGAAGTTTTTTTAAAATTTAAATACAGAAATTTTATACTTGGACTTATTACGCAATCTTAAAAATAAATTCAATGTCGAGTTTGCATTTTAACTAAATTTAACTACCTGAAATTTATAGAATCTATAAGCTTTCGATTTGGGAGCAATCAAATTTTTATATTTAACTAACTAAAATTTTACTTTTGTTTTTGTTTTACTTTATTTGTTGTTGTTGTTGTTTTTAACAAACGAAGATATGATTTTGTAAAGTCTTTTGGATAAGTTATTATCATGCAAAATATTTTGATCACGGAAGTATTTTTCCTGTAAAAATAAGATTGCGTTTTGGTTGTTTTTTTTGTTTTAGTTTTGCTAAAATCATTGTACTGTAATTAGTTATAAGTCTCTCAATATATCTGACTAGTGATAGAAAACAAAAAAAAAAAAAAAACCAATAACAATTTTGTGTTTACCTAAATTTGCCCTTGAAGCTTAATTGTCTTTAATTTTGGTACAACAAATTTTAAGACATTATTTTTGTATCCTAAAACATTAGTTTCATATGACGTAAATATAAATATTTTGTTTTTGTTAAAAAAAAAGTTTAAGTTAAGGTATTATTAAAGGGGTTTGATTTTTGTTTCTAATACGAGAAAAATATTAAAACTTTTGAGGTATAATTATATTAAAATTTCGAGTCCATAATATGTTGAAGAAATTAATATATAAATAGCCTTTATTACGATCATAAAATTTGGGAGAAATTTAAAAAAATTTAATGCTATGATGAAATTGAAAAGTTAGAAATTCAACAGTATTCTTTGAATATGAATTTGAACATATATTTATTGTGTAAACTACTAGAAAGTTCATCAGAAAAAAGCTATACTTACTTATGGCTTAAAAAAAAGGAAGACAACAACCTACTTACTGTATTAATTAACTTAACTAAATCATAATTATCTAACTAACTAAATTCCTTTATTAACTATCTTAACTAAACTTAATTACTTTCATAGACTAAACTCATTGCTTGTAAACTCTGTTTAGATTGTTTAAATTGCCAAGCCACTAACAAATGTCAAAGAGAGATCTCATTCGTAGAGTGAACATTGACAGTTGAACAAAACTTTTGTCACCGTCAATATTATGATAACTAATATTAGCTAATATCACTGATATCTAAATGAATACTAATATATCAGACACATCTCTAATTATAATGCGCTTACAGTGGTCAGAAAACTATGCAAGAAAACTACCTTTTGCTTTATAAATAAAAATAAGTTTTTATACTGGGCCATAGTATTCTTAGATTAGTACAATTTTCACCTGTCAAAAATTTGTTATTGTTTGTTGTTGTAAAAAGTGTTTTACATCATATGCACAGATAGATTTAACTTCTACAATTAATTACTATCAAATAATTCTTAAAACAGAGAGTGAAGAAAATTTCTTCTCCGTGTTAGCATGAGTTAACTTGTATTTTATTTACAGAAGACTTAAAGAATTCGAAATTAGTTTTTTTGAAAACAATACTAGAGATCACCCTTACAAAATTTGAAATTTTAGGGATACCAGACTGATCTCTGCAAATACACTATAACATGAAGCCAGTCCTGTTTCGCCATTTAGCAAATTAAATTCATTAAAAGTACACTAGAAAGCTTACTACACTTGGATTTCTAAATATGTATTGATAAGATAACAAAAAAGATGCGAAATAATTTCTACCAATCTGTTGATTGTTATTAAAAAACCTGAAAGGAATACTTTCAATTTGGTAAAATATATTTTACAATGAATATTTATAACACACAAAAATATTAACGTGTAAAATTTATTCAGATGGGCTGAATGTATAACTCCATTGTGAGTTTCATTTGATATTCAAATCTATTTCTTTTTAAAGTAATTAGTTAAGATTTTACTTACTATCAGAATTTCATTGAATTAGATGACCATAAAGGTAAAATAATTTAATAAAAAATCATTTTTTTTCATGAATGAATATTTCAAATAGGAATTTTAGAAATTTTATTAAGTCAGTTATAAATATGCAGTTCAGAATCGAGTTGAAAGCTCAATGTGGACAGGTTCTAAGGTAAAAATTTAATAATAATTCATTACAGATTGCAATAAATATATGAATTCAAAAATATTGCAATAGTTGTTTACCTGTTTAGGTTGAAATGTTGGAACATAATCACCAAATCCAATTGTAGTTGTTGTAACATATGAAAAATATATAGACAAAGTGTATGGCCATCCTTCAAAATATGAAAATATTAATGAAGGTAGAATAATAAAGAAAGTAATTCCAGGTATAAGAGTGATTAATACTGTTGCAAATAGTCCTAGCTGCCTTGGTACATAAAGATCATCATTGGACATTTTGTAGTTTTTATATTTTTCATAAATGCTGGTAAACTAAAACAAAAGAATTTCACTTCAATTTCAATTTAATGTTCATTTTTAATTTCAATATCATTTAACTTATATCAAATGATTTTTCTAAAAATTTAAATTATTGTTATCTAATTACCGTTCTACTAAAAAAATCTCCTAGCCCAGCAAATAGGATACCATTTATTGGTATTCCAATTAAAGAATAAATAATCATAATCATTTGTCCAAGTGTAGTTGATGGTGAAAGATTTCCATAGCCAACTGTAGAGCAAATTGTAAATGCAAAAAATAAAGAATGATAGAAACTCCATTTGTAGGGTTCTACGTAATCATCGAGAGTATAATTTGTGACTGGCTTATCACAATAGTCAGATACCTTTTCCAATATTATATCTTGAGGTGTTTCATTAGTTTCAGTTAAATGATAGACTAATAATTCTGTAAGGTAAAAATATTTATTTTTTTTAAGAAAAGTATGAAAATCTAAAAAAGTGTTAGTGTTAATGATTAATAAAAATATTTTTAATAAAACTACTCAATTTAATAAAAAATAATCAGAATTAGTCCACACAATATAAAAAACTTGCTTTGATCGTCTTATACCGGTCTTAAAGATTCATATTATTAAACAAATACAATATATAAAAAAGGAAAATAAAAGCAAATGATTTCAGTTCAGTTTTTGGTTGTGCTGCAAATTTTATATTTTGTTTCAGTTTTTAAAAATATTATTTAACGCTCTTAACCTGAAGTTCTTTTAAATGAAAATCACAACAACCTTATTATTTCAGGACAATCTTTTCTTTCACTTGTGTTGAATTAATTAAAGACTAAAACTCATAGGAAAATAACAACACGCTGACACATTACTTTCTAATTTTTCAAATATTTCCATAATATGATGATCTTTTTATTAGATTGGGAATTAAACTAACCTGCAGCGTAAAACAGTCTAAAAAATTTTGTTATTTTTATTATGAAAGCAACGAATTTTGAAGTTGTCTCTAATTTAGTGATCCTTATAGAATTAAAAATATTGCAGAAAGTTACAGTGGGATCAAATTGCTAGTATGGGCTAAAAAATGAATTAAATAATAAGAAAATATCATAGCTTTGAATTAAGTTTCAGTTCATTACATCTCTGGCATAACAGTTTTGTAGATTATACGAAGTTGCTGTTAAACCTTTTCGTACATGACTATACACCTGGAGATATTTAAAGGGGACTATTTTTTTTTTCAAGTCTTCGAATGGCTTTCTCGTTCCATGTAAAGTATATGGAGGTAGCGATTTGTGAGTAAAAATTTCCGTTTTTTTATAAATTCAAAGAAAAAAAACTGTTTAGAAAAATAGGCTTAACAATTATGTTCAATTTAAGGTTAAATTTAGGTAACATAAAACTGTATCTTAAATTGAAACTAATAAAAATAAAAATTATAGAACCAAATGTGTCGTAATAGAAATAACTTCAATTGCTTTTTAACACCTCTATTGTTCACTTAACGCAAAATCATATTAAATTAAAGATGAAAAAAAAAAAAAACACATCCACCGATATAATATGAATTAAAAAAAGAAAATTAATATTACACCACAAATGACTTTAATCAATGAATTTAACATTTAGTTCTATTTTTTTATTTCATTCATTACTTCTAATTGTATTAGCAAAGATCTAAGCTTTATGTTAGATTTCCGGGTGTAATAAGTAACAAATTAGACCGATCTATTTGTATACAATCAGTTAATTGTGTTTACACTTGATTGCACAAATCATGTTTGATCGTTACAGAAAAAAAATACTACCAATATAAAATTTTCTATTTAACAATCAAGGTTAGATATCTCTTATCAAATGTAATAATTTCCATAGATACAGACTAATTTCTAGTGATATACAATGACTATTAAATAGTTTTGATATTATTCAAAATAAGTGCTCTAAATGCATTTAATAAAAATGCAGACTTCATATTTTTTTTTATAGATATTATTTAAATAAATTTACATATTATATTATTACTAACACGTATTTAATTAAGTTATTTCCTAGGATAATTCAACTAGGAAAAAAGCAAAAGCAACAAAACTACTTATTAACAAATTGCAGCTCAATATCTTTTTGATTGAGTTTAATGAATTAACTCTACAATCCTCGGGTAAATTAATTCATAAATACCTTAATAAAATTGCTATATTATAGGGTAAACAGTAAATAAATATTTCCTCCCTTTGACCGGGGATTGTAAAGATTTTCTCACGAATATTTAAAGTAATCTAAATGTTAAATTAATGCTTTTAACTCTTTTGTTGTAGCTCATCTTGCAATTAGGGGGGTTATATTTATTTGAAATTCTTAGGTTTTTTTATTATTATTTTTATTTTTTTTTTATTATTCCTATTCATTTAAAAATATTCTAAAAATTATATTAAATAGCATTTAGAGCCTAAATGATTTTCTCTTCAAGTGACCGTCAGAGCTAAATTACTTAGTTAATTTAAAAAATCCGAAAAATCTTTGAATGCCTGGCACGTCTATATATAATAATAGTAGCATGTTTTTATTATGTACCTTTGATTTTTTCCAGGGTACTAAGTGCATTTTATATTTTTTTTTAAATAAGCAAGTGTAGGCAAGTAAGGTAGTAAATATTTAAAAAAAATATTATAAAAGTAAGTTGACGAGGTAATTTGAGTGTAAAATTGCATAACGAGCAGTCAGTTTATTATGGTTTGGCCATTGATAGAAACCTAGGCTAAGCTGAAGTAATGCTAAATGAAATATGAGCTACCATAAAATTCCTATAAACAAAAAAATTTATAGCATAAAAGTGGTCTCATTGTGAGAAGATTCTAAAGTACTATTTGCAAATAGCTCTTTAGCAAATATACGTTTAAGGTCTCACAATCAGTCCTCTGCAAGGCCTAAACAGTAAAATACTATTTTTTTTAGTTGTATAGTGAACTTCAGATAGCCAGCTATTTTTTATTTTTCAGATGAATTATGTAGTCTTTAGCAATTTCTATAGTTAATAATTTTCCTTTGCGTTGAGTTGAGTTTGATAATAAAACAGCATGGGAGTAAGTATTTTTTCTACATCATGTTGAAATGTGCTGCTTGTTAATGTTGATTTTCCTGTTGTGACAAGTTTATGTTAAAAGAACCATGTCTCGTGATGACAATATTTTTTTACCTTGCCACATCTTTTAATCGAATAATTAACGAATAATTTTGAATTTACTATGTCAGCAGACTCTGTCATTCACATATTGTTTGAGTAAACATATAGAGTAGAGGACTTTGAGTTGTACATCTTGCCTTCAATGATCTCATGACCAGGAACCCACATTAACATTACTTTCCGTCTTCAAAGCAATAATTGGAAGTTTTATGACTGTTCTTAATAATTTTTTATGTAAAATTTGGAGCTGTTAAGGCCTATAGTTCTGCTTGACTGCCAAAAATGCTACAAATAAGCGCTTTTTTGAACCGTATATTAATAAATTGTAGTAGTGCAGTATGCAGAGGCTTTGTCAGCACTATATGCTTGGGATATTAATTAAAAGAATAAAGTTTCGGTAACAAAAACCATTGATTCCATGTGCTGTACCAAAAACCAAAAAGTTTTCATAATTGGTAAACATATCTTCTTGCATATGAAGAATCAGTGTATAGCTTTTTTCTTTTGAAGTTGGTAGCACCTCAAGACACTTTCTGTCAAAATGTAAAGTGCAATCCTATTATTAGTATTGTTTTGTCAGCGTTCTTTGATTTTAAATAAATTTTTAATAATATTTGGTATTCAATTTGTATGCAGTTTTTTGGCATACAATACAACAAATATGCTCAGACAACCACAACATATGGTTCTGTGTAGTTTTTGTTTTGTTCTCTTGACTCAAATTGCCATTAAGAGGAACGTATTTTGAATTGATTGAAACTATAAAACAAAATTCGAGGATGAAACTGAGAAGTGGATGTAAAATTTGAGTGAATTCTGGCAGATGTTTATATCTTTGAATGGAGAATATTTCGAAGGAGAATAGTAAAGATATACAATCGAATTTAGGAAAATCTTTTTTCCAAGCAAATGACATTTTTCATAATCCTGATTGTACAGATATATACAAAATATTAACAAATCACGTTATCTTATTGCTAGTTTTGAGAAGATTTTAGCTTTTTACGATGTCAATAATGCTTTTTTTCACTTCCTTACAATAATTTTTTCAATTAATTTTTTGCATACATTTCCAGACGGATAAAAATTAAAATAGATAGCTTTTAAGGATACCAAAAAATGGAGAACTCTGAAGTAAAATTCTAACTGAGATAAAAACTACGAAATTAGCAATGTTCGCTGATAAACACTTTTATTTTGAGGGGGAAGGATATTTTAGTATAAATACAAGAGCTTAATTCCAATTAAGTATTTCCTTTTTAAAAATATTAACACTTTCTATTGAAGTAAAAAATATTGTTACTAATGTAAACTGAAAATAAAATAACATAATTTTTTGGATTTTTAAACCTATGTTAGCAAAATAATTAACATGCCCAAATTTTAGTAAGGGCTGGGTATAATAATGGTTCAAGGGCAATATAGGCACGAGTTATGCTCGTTAGCACATCTTGCAATGTACAAATTTTATACGTACAAATATATATGTGTGTGTTATATAATTATTATAATTCTATTTACTTCATTTTTCTACATTTTATGTGATTAAGCAGGTTAAAAATGTGAAAAAGCTAAGGTTTTCTGCATATTTTGGGTTTTTTAAAGATTACAAAATTTAATTTGAATTTTGATCATGAAATTTTTATTTTTTTATCAAAAACTTTTGCATATTTAATACTAAAATTAATAACAAGAAGACTTTGTTCTCTTGCTATCATTCTCCAACCTACAATTTTTTTTATATAAAAATTATACTTCAGGGAAATTTATTGATTAAAAGGACTTTCTTCTTTTTTTTGTTTGGCTGTGTCTTTGTGCATTTAAAATGCAAAAAGATAAAATGTTGGAAACTTTTAATAAAAAACTTCAACTAATTAGAAATATTTTAAAAAGGCCAAGCTTCTGTTTTAATTTTCTCGGGATTATTGAATATAAAAATCATATTATTGGCATAAAAGTATGCTTGAATTTTGCTCATGTTATTAGTGTAAAAGCCGAAGTCATTAAAATGACTTCAAATGAAAAATGAAAAATTTAATAATCTAAGTCATAAGACCTGGGCTATGAGGAGCCCTAAAATTAATTTTGGTTTCGTTTAACAAATAATTTTCTTCTGCTAGTATTAATTACCGTTTTTTGAGGAAGTTGTAGATTATTTTATATTGGAATATATTTCAGAATTCTTATAAATTTATAAATGGTATCTTTTTGCCAGATTAAATTCATTTTCAAGGTTTGTGCTGCTACTTAGTAATATTAGAAATGTAGTTAGAATATTTGAAAATACAAAGGGTGAAGTGCTAGCTTGGGATTTCATTCAAATTCTGAGAAGTCCTTAAGTTTGAAAAGCATAATTTTTTAAAAATTTTACTAAAATTTTTCAGCAGTGAAGTAAGTCTGCAATTCTCTTCCACATGAGCTCTCCTATTTTGGAGATATAAAGTAGCTTGCAGTGTTCTAGGATTTTGGAACTTTCCATACTTATCCATTATACTTATAATACTGATAATATAATGGATAAATTATCCATTATTTAGAATTTTCTAGGAGCTTGGCCATAGTGGAGAAGGGACACCTCTTTAGCATTGAAGAATAAGTACATTTAAGTGACTTATAAAACCTTAATTCAGTGTAGGAATATATTAATCTTTCAAATTAAAAACCGGCATATCATGCTCACAAAAAATTTAAAAAGACAGTCAGGGTTAAGTCTATGAGTTTCAGTGTTAGTTAATGAAAAATTCGGAAATTTTTATAATTTCTATCTCTTTCCTTTTTGAAACGAAAAAGTTTGTAAATATACTGGGCTTCAAAACTTAGTTGAAATTCACTCATATAGGTCTTATACCGTACTGTCGATAATAAAGATTATTTTGTAAACTTTTGTATTTATGTAGTGGTTTCGAGTAAGTCTGTAGTATTATATTCTAAAACACATCTCGATATATCAACATTGCTACGTTGGGAAAAATATAAAAAATGGCTCATAGCAAGAAAGTAGTGCGCTGAAAGTTAGTTGAAGTCTTATATTTAATTTAAATCGATTTTTAACATCTACCTTTTCTTGAATTAATCAAAACTATAATATAATTTTTACAGATTTAATTTTTGATTAAGGTTTATATTTATTAATGGATCAAAAACACAGAAGTTGTGTAGTAAAGACAGCTAAAGTCGTTTTTGATTATGAAAGGTTAAATGACTATAGTAAAGTAGCAAAATTACATCTTAGAAGCACTGAAGTACTTAGAAAAATAACTAAAAAAGTAAGGAATGCTTGAGACTTGCTGATAAGCCTCGATCAGGATCGCCAAAAGTGACTAGTTATAAAGATGATCAGTGCGTTTAGAAGAATGTGATTTTTATTTTTGTTTAGATCAAATTACCGTGAGCTCAAGAAAAAATATTAATATGTTCAAAAATGCAATCTCGGAGATCGGGTCTAAAATATCACCGAACATTTTTCAAAAAATAGTGGAATCAGTGCCAAAAGGACACAGTGCCGCTCTTTAAAATAAGGGTAAACACACATCATATTAAGAAAAATTCCGTGTTTGATAATAAAAACAAAAAAATTTTTTTTTATAACTTCAAATTACTTTTAGCGCTACAAAATTAGAGACATTGATAGATATTTGTTTTCTGTAAAATGATAAGCGAAAGCCCTTTCATTTATACTGTTTTGTGGCTAAGATTCAAGTATTTCAAATAAAAACAAAAAAAACATTATTAATATCAATATATATTTATATTTATTCTTCATCTGAAATTTCTACTTAAAAATTTCAACTGACTTTTGGAATCCAGTGTATATGTAGTGTAGTAATGTAATGTAGTGCATATGTATATGTAGTTTTGTAAATAAAAGCATCTAAAACAAAAGAATTAGCTATTTTAAAATTAACCAAAAAAACATTATAGTTAAATTATTATTATTTTATATATCAATTTTGATAATAATCTGTAAATATTGCTATGTACAATGCTACTATAGTCTGATTAAATTTTATCAATTTTGCGCATAATTTCATAGTCATAAGATCGTTGTTAACAGACAATGCCAATGCCGAATTAAGTAAATCAGATGACATAGAGATTACAACAATCATAAAAATTTGTTGAAACTCTAAAACCAACTGAAAGAAATATATATCTTAATTGAAATAATACCGATAACATATATATTTGAAGAGTAAATGGTTAAAAAGGTTTTTATATTTGTCAAAGTGGATATGAGACTTCAGCTTAACTGACCTCCATTCGATTACGTAAATGATTGCTTGAACAAAATGCTTCTGAAGGCTTATAAAATTGTTTTATGTCTATTTGATTAAAAAATTACAGCAAAATATATGTTATATATTGTATTATATATATAATCTTTTGTTGCTAAAAAAAGTTTCAAAACTTATTAAAAATATTTATTTATATGAGGCTAACAATAAAATTGCTAGTATACAGAAAAATATTTGATAAAAAATTAGAAATTGACTAAATAATAAAAAATTGGATTTTTCCATTGACTTTATTTAAGCATTATTTTTTGTATAGATATTTTTTTGGAAAGTTCCCTAAATATTTAGTGTTATTTAAATTTTAACACTTAAATTTATAAGAATAAGAACTTGAGTCAGTGGTAAGTCATTGAAGATATCTCACTTTGTATATGGTATGTTTTAATAGTAAAGTTGCATAAACACTATATAAACATATATCCGTTATATACCATAACTTCATTTGAATTTCCATAGCCAAGTGGCTACAGCATCACTATGATAAGCTACCAAAATTACAGATATAAATATCAATAAAAATATTTGAAAATAATAAAGGGAGCTGCATTAACAGGGGAAATACCTTTAGAATTTTTTCATAATTCGAATGTATAATATGTTAGAAATGTACTGTGAAAGGAAAAAGAAAAGTATTGAATATCTAAGGATTTATTGTCAAAAAAGTTAGAGTTCGTGTACTGCTACTAATACCCTTTCTTAACAGGCGGATGTACACATCTTTCTAACTACACAGAAAGCCACTTTTGTATGGAGAACTGTGTACATAGGTGGTTGGAAATGTGTAGTAACTACAGCCATTTAAAGTCTGTTGACACAGAAAATTTTCAATTTTTCTTATTGGATCCTCCTGTTTTGTGTAACTTTAGCTCGGCTTATTTCACTAATATTCATTGCTTAACTTTTTAAAATAATTTACATGAATAAATTAAAAACTCGGTTTTCTTTAGTTTTTTAGTTAAAACACTTTTAAACCTCCATTCTAAAATTTATAAACGAGCTCGTACAACTCGAAAATAGTAGCTGCCTAGAGATAATCGTCCTTTTAAGGAGGCAAAACGTTATTTTATTGGCCTATATTTCTCTCTATGGTAGTATTAGAAAGATATACCTAAAAGTTTGAAGATATCGAGGAAATTAAAAATTTTTTGGTGCCAAAACTGTTATAAAATAGCCGAGAATCTGGATCTTTGCTTAAAGAGCGGATATAAATTTTAATTTTTAACTTTTGTTTTTGTTGTTTTAGAGATTTGTCCTTTTCTTCAATGTATTATAAATCAAAGAAAAATCTTTTTTTATATAAAAAAAATAGAGAAAATATTAACAGTTGCAGCTGCTTTCAACACTTCGCCCTAGACGAACTGTAAAACCGTTTTTTCATGTGCAAAAAAATCTGTAATTTTTTTTATACTTTAACACTGTAATAAAATAATCCAATTATTTTATCACCTTCAAAAAATTCATGAAAGATCACTAATTTTATCCTGTATAAAGGTATTTTCCCAATCAAAATAGGCCATGTACCAAAATGTTAGCGAAAATAGCTGAACGTTAGAAAATATTACTGCTCTTGTTGAAAAAATGAGCCATGAATTATTTAATTGATTAATTGATTATTTCATTATTTAATTGTGAAAAGTCGAAACTGCTACAAAAACTATTTAAAGTTTTGAGAGTTTGTGCAGCATTATTAATGCATAAGCATACAGAACACTGAAAACTCTTAAGAATGATTCTAAGTATAAATAGTTAGCTTTGCTTACTAATAGCTAAAAATTTTATTAACAAGTTGGAACAATGTGTGTTCCTGTTTTCAAATTTGATATAGAGAAATAGAGCAGACAGAAAAAGTATTACGACGAATCAAGTATTAATTGGTTAATTGGCATTAGCCAATTCGTTTTTTTTTAAAGAATATCAATGGAAAACTGTTTGTATAAAATTAGACAATTTTAATTTTAAGAACTGACAGCATTAATTATTTTCCAAAATGGATGCAATATATTGATTTGAAAAATATAGATAAATTCCAAAGAAATGGTAAAAGACAATAAAATCTCTTAAAGTCATGGGAGTATGTGAAATCAGTGAAAATTGAATCCACATGTATTCAGATAATAATTAATAAATAATATTATCAGACCAAAAATATTTGGCAAATATAAAATTAATGTTTTTGTTATTTTATTTTGCACGTCTCAAGTTTAAAGCTCACAAAAGTAACTTCAAAAAAGCAAAAACAAAAGGTGTATAAAAATTGTACACATATAAATATATATATATATATATATATATATATATATATATATATATATATATATATAAATGTAATTTTGAATGAAATGAAATTTTCTCTTTATTTATTGCATATATTCTAAAGTTTTTTTGTAGATCAAACACTATTACAGAAAGTCATAAAAATGAAATATTTTACATAGACTTGATATAAATATTTGCTATTAAAGATAGAGCAAATCGCATTTTACAAAAATAAAATAGATGAAATTGTAATAATTCTACAAGTTAGAAATGTCGGAAAATCGGTAAATATAATTTTTGCAAATATTTTCACGACTATTATTCTATCTAACCGGGGTGTCTAGCTTTGAATAAAAATATTGCTGTCATTTTTTATCATTATTAATGCAGTTTTACTCAAATAGGTAAGAGCATTAAGTGAACTATTAATTCCATTTGGTAAAATAATAAAATTCGTATGATTAATTTTTTTTTAAAAATAACAATGAATTAGTATTATAATTATTCCTTTTTAATTTCGTTAATGGTTTTCCAATTAAAATTTTTAAATAATAATAAATTAATTACCGTTTATTTCTATTCTTTTTTGTAGCTCCTGTGCTCGTTTTTCAATCTCAAGTCCATTTTCTATATGATAGTAAATACTAGCACCAAATAATAAATAAGAAATATAAAATGCAAGAAGTGCTAACCATCTTTTTGGAGTCATTTCTTCTTAATTTTATCGTTTAGGAATTAATTGTTTCGAAGCAAATGTGTCTTACAAAACTTGACCAGAGTTCATATCACAGAAGCACTGTAAATATATTCCTTTAGATTTTTTGTTATGTTTTTTCCTTTGATTTTATAAATAAAAATCATTTAAAAAAATAGTTTTATTTTATCACCAAAAAAGTTAAATTTAAAAATCAATTTTTTTAGTTTTGTCTTATTTAATTAAAAAATAAAAAAATAAAACATATTGGCCCACTGATCAGTCAACTTAATATAAATCTAAATCAGATACTCGCCGGCTTTTTATGTTTGTTATATATTTGAACTGAAACGTGTTAATTAAGCACAAATAAAAACCAAACAAAGATGAAATCGTTTAATTGCAAATTGTCACATATACTTGTACATATATATAATTATATTTACAAATTTATATTTATATATAGTAATCCAATAAATATAGTTAGAAGTTTTTGGTATTTAAAGTTAAGCGGCCTCTTGTAAATATTTTGGCTAATAAAAAAAAAAGAATTTTTGTGTTCATAACAAAGTTATAAAGTTTTAATTTGAAGATAACAAAAATAATTGATGAAAAGAACTAAAATATATATGTATGTATATATTATAAAATTACATATTATTTCTATTTCTTTGATTTAAAAATTAAGAAAACAAGGACTGGATTATATAAAACAAAAATTAAGTTTCTTTTTAAAATTAGAAAACGAAATTCATATTATCTAATCATAAAAAGAGGACTTCCTACTATGCAACTACTCTTTTAGTTTATTAGTTTATTTTCGAATAAGAAATGCGGTAAAAACGGAAAAAGCTTAATTTTGACGCTCTCGTTCAAAATTAAGCTGTCACTTATCATTGCTGGCGTCAAAAAATTAACGTTTTGTAATATGGAAGAAAAAGTGACAGCTTTAACATAGCAAATTATTTTGAAAAGAAATGCTTGCATTCTTTTCAATTTTGAATAAAAAAAGATTCCAAATAGGTAAACTTACATATTTTTTTTCTAGTCTTTCCAAGTCATGGTTACCTTCTTTTCTTTAGTAGTATTAAAGTTACTGCAGTTAAGCTTTAAAGCGTTTTGAAACAGTTATAAACGATTTTGGAAGAAAAATTAGAGACTAGCAATCTTTTAAAGTGGATTAAATTTAACAAATGCAACACTTTTTTTTTTAATAGTTTGAAAAAACTTCGTAAGTATGATTTTTCAGCTAAATCTTAGTGGTTATTTGCAGTCCAAAATTTTCAAATTTTGATAAAGTCTTCCAGTATATGAATATATTTTTCTCTAATGAAATTTCTATATTTATTGGGACAATAACTCTAAAATGATGCCAAAAGTTTAATTATTTCTATTAAGGGATTTTAATTGCTACAAAAATTTAGTCTTAACCAAATTTGGTGGAGTTTTCCCGATAATTCTAATATCAGTTGCAACATTTTCTTAAGTATCGGAATATTCCACAAAATATATAGTAAGTAAATACTTAATCTCTGGTATTTTATACTGTTGCAAATGCTTAATATTAATCATTCTCCAGAGAAAAGGTTTATAGTAAGTCTTAAGTACAAGTTTTCCTTTCAATAAAATTAATTATTTTAAAAAATTTCCGAAGTTAGAAAGTATTGACTGCAATTTAATGTTTCTATCAATTTCTAAAATTGCTTTTATTATCCAGACAAATATTGTCATCCATTTTGTTGGGATGAAAATTAAATCCTATCTTTTTCATGTGTCATATAAGTAAGTAAAATGTAATGAGAGACATTATGAAAAACAATTTTGAAGAAAAGTAATTTTCCTTATTCATCGATTAGCTTACACTGATTCCGATATATTCCATGCATTTCTATAGATAAGATAGTTGAGGAAATACTCAAGTGCTGATATTAATAGGAATCAAATCATTAAAACTGTTTTTAATCATTCAATTGATATCATCTTGTAACCAAGGTTTATTAAATTACGATTGATATATTTTGATTTCCTTCAGGAATATATTTTCGATATAAGTATAGGGGTCAAAATTACCCTTTTTTGACTTTCTTCTGGAATGTTTTGTATAATTTTTTTGTTTGAGTATATTTATTGAAAAATGATCTTTTGTTTAGGAGTTTTTAACGTTTAAGCAGCTTCCATTCAGAAAACTATGAATCAATATTTTTGTCTCAATAAAAAGATAAAAAATCATGATTGTTAGAAGAAATTGCAACAAAATTAAAATTTTTAAATATATTTTGAAAAATATAAAAACAATTAAAGTAATTATGTTTTTAACAAAATCTTCTCCTTTGCGTGCTAGTAATAATGAGAATTTTTTTTATTAATTCTAATAAAAGATTTTCGTAATTGAATTCCATTTTATGAGTCAATTTCTGAATTAAACTAAGACTAAGTTAAATCAATTACCAGGTGTTCTTTGCATGTATATTTTTTTGCTTATATTATACTAATTTTAGTTAAATTTATTTATACAGGTGGGCAGTTACAGAACAATAAGCAAAGAAATTTCTGTAATCTCTTCCAGAAGTTGCTAGTTAATAAAAATATACAAGGTTATATCTAGGTAGTTTTTTGCCTTCATCCTCATTTTACTACTCTAAAATGTAGTTAAGTGAAAAAAAAACACTTGTTGTAATGTTATGATGAGAAAGAATTGATTGTTAAATTTATAAACTGGAGAAGAGAAGAAGAAAATTTATATTTATACTTAAGTTGACTTGAGAAAAAAGGTACTTGAAAGTAGTTAATTTATAAAAATTTCTTAATATAAAATCTTCTTAGGTAGGTGACATGAATGAATATCATTATTTGCGTCCCACAGGATTGGGAAGGAGTTTTGTATTATGTTTTATTCTTATGTCAATCCTGAAATATTACAAGTTTAAAATAGCAATCATTTAAGTATCTAATCAACGTATCTAATCAGCAAAATCATCAGATCCTACGTATCCTGAACTTATCAGCATTAATTATTGGCAATTGGCTAAGATGTTCTTGTTTCAGACTATAACTTATTCAATTCTTTGGAAAGATTTCTTACCGATAAAAGCTTTGAATCTTTGGACTACATAAAAAATCAATTTGAGCAAAGAAAGAAAAATAAAAAGACAAGAAGTGTTTGAAGTCTGAAGTAAATAGTTTGATAGTGATCCACAATGGGTGGATGCTTTAAAATTTTATATCATGCCGAAATTTTCTCATTCTTAATCCTTCTCTTTGTCATTCAATAAAGACGAGAGAAAATGAGAGATCTTATTTATCTTGACAATGATTCCATGTTATCCCAAAATCAGTTGAAGCATGTCTCATCAACCACCTGTGAAAAGTTTTCACTTACCTGAAGATATTATTCAAAGAATCTATATCTCCTGTCTTCATTGTAAATATATCTTTGTTTGAGTTCAGTTTAAAGAATTAAGTTAAAGATTTATGTTACATATCAGTAACACACCTATTGCAATGAAGAATAGACTGTTTATGCTGCAGGGTAAACCTTTTTTAGGTGTAAAAACCCTCTGAAAATAACTCAGAATGGCTTGTTTCCCTTAACATTTGCTGTATTTATTTTGTTTACACTGTCGGATTAATAAAAAACTTCAGTATACAAGAAACATAAAAAATATAATAAACAACTACAAATTTTCCACACTTGCTTTTGCTATGGCAGCATTTTTTTATGTGTTTTTTTTATATAAAACTACTTATCTTTGCTAATATCTATTTTCATAGTCTTTAAAAAAAATTAATGTTGTAATTGCTAAAAACTTGTTTTTTGATTATACTTCTAATATATTGAAAAAAAAAAAAAATAGACAAGAACAAATCTAAATTGAAAAACACGTGTAAATTTTTTATTTTATTTTACAAATCTTGTGACTACTAAATTCAATTTAATATTTAAATTTTGAATGTTTCTAATATGAAAAATAATAATTTATTTGTTTTGAATTGATTAAATTTTTGGAATAAATGCATTTCGTTATAGATTTTTATAATTTTTTACTACTAACAAGATATAATGCTTAAGCTAAACTTAAATTTCAACTAATAATCGAATATTTTCAAAAAAAATATTTAGAAAATCAAGGTAGTGATGGACAATAAAAAACCATGACCGTTAAGTTCATTTCAACTAAAAAAAAATCAAAAGAAGGTGAATGATCATTAAATATTGCTCCTATAAAAGGTTATCGGCGGTATTAAAAGCTTATAACACTTTCAAAATATTGGCTTTATTAAGAGCCCTAAAATTTACTTTGTCCAATGTTTTAATTTTACAAAAAATTTTTTTTTATGTTTTTCTTACTAGTTTTTAGGTGTGTAAAACATACATAAAATCTTTCCGGAGGTATTAATTAAAATTATTCTAAATCAAAGATATTTAGGTTTTTTTGATTTTATTAATATGAGTTGAAGGTTCTTTTACAGTTTTTATGAATTTAGGTATAGCTTATATTTAAACCTTCAATACATTATTCTCCGGTATTAAGGAACAATAACACAAATTAATATTTTATTTTATTGATATTTCTGAATTGAAAATTAATCAAAAGGTCAATTTTGATATTCATAATTTTCATTTCAAAGACACACACACACACACTTTATGAGGATTTTTTTGTTTTTACCAACATTTTATAAGAAAATAATGCATACATTGCGGCTATGATCATTCTCATGTTAAATTTCATAGGGCTTATGATAATGGAAAACTTCCGTTATACCTGACAAATGAAGAGAAAATTTAACTTTCTTTGACTTTCTTTTGGGTTCAGTTTAATTTCGTTTCTTTCGTTAAACAAATAAAACTTCTTAATAATTAGTGAAATTTTTTCACTATAAATTTATGAACATTTATTTGCAGTTTTTTCAGCATAAAGCGCCTCCTCATTATTAATATATTTAAAATTAATTAGGACAAATAACTCATCTGAGGAGGAAAGATACTTTCAATTCCTGAAAATTAATTTATCTGTTCAGGGTTTTACAGCTAGGAAGCTAGGCAAGGAAGATTTCTTTAACCTGTCCTCTATTTATTCTATTTTCTAACAAATATTTAAAAAAATTGAGTTAATAAAGTTCATAAAGAATAAGTGCTTTAAGTTATATAAAAATTGTATTATAAGACCGCATTAAAAATCTATATTTCCTGTGTAAACAAACAGAGTGACATTTCAATTGGCATACGGTCAAGAATGACTGGAAATAAGTAAAGTTGCAGGCAAGCTGTTCAAAGAAGGATGATGAAAGCTTTGTAAAGAATCTGATAGCAGTCCTCTCATCTTGATCTTCTTACTTAATCATTACATGAATTAGAATTCCAATATCAGGAAAAAATTTTTAAATGAAAAACTTTTGTATTTCTTGCGTATTTTACATATAATATATTAAAACCATATTTTTCCCTTGTGTACTGAACACAGTGGTCAAAAATTAGTACAAAAGGTTCACACACACACATGTTTTCATCCTTTATATGTTAAGAAAATTAATTTCATATCACATGAGGGTGCCCATGAAGCGAAGGATATTATGTAAAATAATAATGTCTTTTTAGGTAGCAGGAAGATACG
This sequence comes from Acrocera orbiculus, assembly GCA_947359355.1. Taxonomy (NCBI): domain Eukaryota; kingdom Metazoa; phylum Arthropoda; class Insecta; order Diptera; family Acroceridae; genus Acrocera; species Acrocera orbiculus. The sequence continues at coordinate 17,043,027 of OX375759.1, forward strand.
CCAGGCTCAGGATGACAAGAAATAATGAACCACAAGAGTCTCTGCCAGTCGGCAGAGTAGGAAACTGAGGACCATAGAGACGTTTATGGCTATAACAATAATAGCTTAGTTTTAGAGCACGATTTTAATCTTATGCCTAGGATTCACTAGCGTTTAGCGGCACAAAATTTAGCACTAAATGCTAATGAGTCCATTAGTCTCCACTGAATTGGTATAAAGCTTGAATTAGTGGCTAGTTAGCACTAGCTTGTCGATTTTTCAAAGAAGATCAAAGGAATATTTTGATTCGGGAAGAATTCAGTTATTGAATATTAAGATTTTGCACTTAAGGCAAAAAACAACACATATGTATATCACAAATAGAGCTATCACTTTGGTATTTTGCTTTTTGTCAATGAAAACAATAATATGCTAGTGAGTCCACTCTGATTGGTATTTAGAAAAACAGTCCATTTTTACTCTGCTAGGTCGTCGCATACGCTAGGCGCTAGTGAGTCCTAGGCATAAGACATGTCTATAAATGAGCATAATAGATGTATAAGCTATATTATCGGAGTATTCTCTCCCCAAAAAAGGAAGCAAAAATAAAAATGACTGTTTTATAAATTAAAGTATTTTTTTACAGCTGTCACTGAATTTTAGGTAGGTAACCAAAAGACGAAAATATCTTCTGATTTGATTTGCTTAAATTTTTGCTCAGACAGACCCTGAATTTTTACAAATTTTAATATGAAAAATATTTTTATATTATTTGTGTTTATATTCAATTATTTTAAAGTATACTTTTTAAAATTTTATCATACACGCAATAATTGAATTTTAACTATAATTTATAATTTGAAAGCGCATAAATAAAAGTTTTATTCAATTTTCTTTTGAAATTTCATTGTTATTAAGTTGGCCTCTGTGTATTTCTGTATACACAAGGGAATAAAGGAGTTTAATTTAATTGATTAATATTAAAAAAGTATTAAATAAAAGTTTCATTTGAGTACTTTAAAAAGTATTAAAATATTTTTAGCCTTATCCTTTAAATTAAAAAGAAAAAAAGAATTCTTGCTAAAAATATTTCAAATTGTCTAAAAGAATTCATAAAGACCTACTTCGATGCAAGGGCAAAAAAGTAAAATTTTAAAGAAGTTTACTTAAAAGTTAACGACAAAAAGTAGAAAAATTTTATAAATGATTTAAACAAATTTTGAAAAATACTCATTCTATTATTTCACCACTAACTTAAATGATTTGCTACAGTATAGCTTCCGTTAAATTATAAAAGTGATCATAATTTTGACACAATTCTTCAATTATTCAATATTTAAAAAAACAAAAACAAAACAGAAGTAGGATAATTTGCTCTAGTTCACATATAATACGGTCAAATCTTGGACAATATCTAACTCAATTAACACTGTTGCACTTTGATAATAATAACAATAATAAACAATCATTAATTTGTCACCAAAAAACTTATGTGACAATTCATGAATACAAAAAACAATCAAAAAATAGCTTGTTAGGTAAACATTTTCATCTTAAATCTATTGAAAAATTAAATTAGCACATTTTATTGTATTTCATTATTATAATTATTATTTTTTTTGGCTGTTGTTACGTTTTTAAATCGTTTATAGTATAAAAAAAAATTAAATTTTTTTTTTAAAATAGATTTTAATTCATAATTCGCGTATTGTGCACACTGGCACTCATATGCACAAGTGTACGCAACAAGAACTTAACTTAGTTTAACCGTTTCGTTTGTGAGAAGTGTCCACTTACTGATCGAATATCACTACTTGAGAAGTCATTTATGGTCATCTGGGCAAGCCACAGTAACTATTAATTTATAAAAAAATTGAAATAAGAAAAAACAAATACATATACAAATATCATTTTAGAGGAATGAAATATTTTGCTTATCTTTAATCCACTTATCAGACTAAGTTTGTTGCTTTATTTTTTATCGACGTCACTTTTAATCGAACTGAGCTCAATTGAAATTATAATTCTAAAATCATTTATTATTATATATATAATATATATATATACATATATATATATATATATATATATATATATATATATATATATATATATATATATATATATATATTGCATTTATATTTTATTTATTGATTGTTTTAGCTTTGTGAGCTATTTAGCTTTTCTATTAGAGTAGTATAATTAAATCATAATAAAAGTTATAATTATTCCAACCCAAACTTTAATTATGATAATTTAATAATTTTATGTTTTTTGAAGTTGATCGGGGGTAATACAGAAGTATTCTAGTACTGTATTTTTTTAGATGTTTAGCTTGTAGTAGCAAAGGGTTTGACGCTGTAAGCAAAATTTTTTGCTTTTTGAGACGGATTTTATTTCTTCCTTCAGCTCAATTTGAATATTGAAAGACGTGTTTCAAATAAATATGAAGCAAGATTACTTGGGAGTCATCACTTACTGAATATAATTTTGTTGTTGTTTTCATTCTTTAATTGTATTGAAAATTAAACTAATTGTAAGTAAACAAAGCCAAATTTTAATTCCAAGTATTTGCAATCAATAAAATATAATCTTTTGCATAACTGAAAAGTTGTCTTTTCTACCAAAAAATTGTTTCATCAAAAAGAACTAATTGTTATTCAGCAAATTATTCTACACACAATTTTTATTCAAGTTATTGGTTATATATTGGTTATATAAGCTAGTGATACAAGATTCTGCCAGATGAGAGCGATTGAATTCTGGGTATTATTTCATCTTTACTGTATTGTTGTATTTAAATTGTTTTCCTATTTAGATATTGCCCACATTGCAGGAAAAATCTATGTCAGTGGTAGATAAATTTAATGAGTATGAAAGATTATGAAAAACTTTTAAATCCATGTCCTGTAGCATTGATACAGTCGTGAAAAAAATTAACCGGTAGATTACTTGAAAACTAACTGTAACTAAAACAAAAAATTTCGAATTCGTGGCGCAAGATTTAATTCAAAATCCATATCCGTTTCATATTCAAAACCCTCTTGACCGATCATTTTGAAATTTTACACACTACTTCTTCACATATATCACCAGGTAACAACGCAACCTTTTTTTAAATTATTATTAACTTTACAATAACAAATGAGGCTTTTTTTTAAAGCGAAAATCGGTATTTTGAAAAATCGAAAGAAAACCCTCGCTGTTACCTAAAAAACATATCTCTTAATAAATAAATTTTGATTTTGTGGCTTCAGATGATTCTGTTATGAGTTATGTTGCGCACCACAAAAAAATTTTTTTAAGGGTGCCTCTAGATGTTCACTATTATTCGCTCACTTATTATTATTTTAAAATTAAAATTTTGAGAATTTTGTTCAAATGTTTATTTACCATATAGAAATTAATCAAAGAAATCGAAAATGTTTGGCTGGAACTAAGGCTTATGCTGATGGAAGACAATTTGAAATAACCTATGATCTACTGCAGAGAGTTAAGGCGGCTTAGGAATCCAACCCCTTACAATATATAGGATCTTTATATAATTCCGTATTTAGTAGAATTATTTTTGGAAAAGGATAGTCATAGAAATTATTAAATAATAAAAACAAAAATACTTCGAATTTCTCGTTTTTTATTTATTTCTGTAAGTGAACCTATTCTATTGATCACTTTTATAATGGGTTTCTGTTATTAAACTTTATTAAAAGGATTAAGAACCCGATAAGATATATTAATATTTACTTATGATACCCTAATTGTTCTTAAGGCCCTGCAGCTTAAAAAATGCCATTGGATTACTTGCGGCATTGGAAAATTCTGTGAATCTATCCATATGGTTGATATCTAAGCGAGGGATCTCAGCTGCAAATCCTGTCATTGACATAATTAACCTGTGACTTGATTTTTTGTTTGTTTTATTCCTTTTGAATAATTTCCAACAGAGCTTTGAGTAATTAATGTATTTTTATATATTGTGAGCAAGTATACTATATATTTAGATAAAAGTTTTTCATTTCTAGTACGTAGAAACTCTTGTCAACTAGTTTGGAACAGCTCTTTAAGCCATTTAGTATAAACATTAAATTGGTATAGTACCTAAATGTTTACATTGAGGGAAGCAGTAATTAGGCTAGAGAAGTGACAAGAAAGGAGAAAACTTTAAACATTCGATAAAATTATTAAAGAGACTATTTTAGCGGTGTGCTTCCTTCCAATGTACTGTACTGTACTGTATACTGAGAGCAACTAGAGCTGAAATTATAGTGCGAATAACATTGTTTATATGTTTCATCGAATTTTTCATGCCAAGCAGTTTTGTCCAATAAATCCTTTATTTTCTTTGAATTATTTTCAACCAAAGACAAATAGAATTTATTATTTTAATATTTTCAGCTAAGTCTTCAGAGAAGTATTAAAATAAAATGGGTTAAATAACGGTAGATTGAATTTAAGGATTTGCTTTTTAGGTGATAAATAACTACAGGAATTTCCTGAAATATTCAATTAAAAACATCTAATATTTGTATACATTTCCTTTTCTCTTTGAGTGTTACAAGTATTATTATATTAATTAATAACTTAATATTACATCACTAAATAGTTACAATTTTCCCTTACAGGTTTACAATTTCTTATTAATAATTTATTATTTTAATTTTTAATTTTATTTTAACAAGTTAGATGCTCCTAAATTAAATATTCTTCTATGACTTTAGATAAATATTTCATTCATAGTTGCTTTTGAAAGTCATCTTATATTGATGAAATCACGCAGTATGGACGTTGCTTGTGATATGATTGGTTGAAATGTCATTAGAGAAAATGAACATAGAATAATTATAGCTAGATGCGATGGACGAGGTACTCCACTGCTTGTTTGCATGGCGGCAGGATGTTCACCTGAAAACAAAAAATAGAATAATTTTGTTATTAGCAAATTTCACTGTGTGACAAATCTGCAGTTGAAGACATATTATAATACTTGGAATAAAATCACATTGAACAATTACTATGAAACTAACAAGCCGTAAATATTTTTTGAGAAATTTGTTAAAAAGTTATTTTCTATAAGTTTCTTACAATCTTAAAGCTAATAGGTATTTGGGATAGAAAGTATTTAAGTCGTAAGTTTCCCATTGTAAAAAAGACAAAAAACCAAAAAAATATGTTCATAAGTTTTGTAGTAAATGCTCTGTGTAAGCGCATTACTATAAAAAATATAATTTATACTATTGCATACGATTCGTATTACGTCTGAAGAGCCAGGCAGCTATTGCCTCTATAAAATTTATCGTCTCCAGTTCATGATCATACAATGATCATATGATCATATTATCATAGTTGCATAGCTTAGGGCGATAAGCTTTTTTTCATACTTAAATTTGGATTATATTTTGAATACATCTGTTTTTTCATATTTGGATGTATATTAAAATTTAATTGTAAATTTGTGTTTGCCCTAAGCTATGTAATCAATAAAATATGATCAGTGCGTGAAATCCGTGAAAAGGATGTTATTTAATTCTAATGTTTATTTTGTGAATTTAGAATTTTACACACTAAGAAATATTTTCTTTTACTTAGGAAATACATGCACCTATATCTAGGTGCATAGTCTATTACGTATTTTAGTTTTTGGGATAACTGCCTAATGGATGCATATATTTTTGTTTTAATATGCCTTAATAGGCTCGGTTTATAAAGTTGAGCCTATTAAATTTAATCTTTAATTTTTTTGTTTCTCAAATTTATTTGTAATAGACAAGATAGTTTGCTTTTTTCACAGGAGACAACGGATTTAATGAAATATCAAATATCTGCATTGTAGATATTTTATTAAATAGACTATTTTCAAAATATAGCAATTTTTCATGTGCTCTGATTAGTTAGGTAGTTTTTATTTATTGTGGAATTTTTTCTTACCTAAAATAGAATAAAAATACATTGGCATAAATTATCCTCTTGTGGTATTTTCTTATCATAAAATAAACTACTAAAAAATTGTTTTATTTTTTTAAACAAATGTAATAATTTTGTGTAATTAATTAATTAGAAACATTAGTAGCTTATAAGTAGAATCCTTTTTTAAAAATAATCTGCATTTATTCCAAATATAAATCTTCTCTTTGCTACTTGTTATTGAAGGTTAAATTAACTTAATCATTTTATTATTATGATAATTGCATTTAAATTATCATCAAATGCATACTAAATGAGTAAAATGTTGAGAAATACATATTTTAAAGGGATTCATTTATTATAATTTTATTTCATGCTCAAGTTAGGAAATTGAAAGAAGCAGTTTTTTCATGTATTTAGCTTTTAATGTGTTGAGTAGAGAAAATTTATTAAAAACTGCTTTGAAAATTATACTGAAACTAACATATTAATAATTTTAACATAAATTATAAAAAAAAAACTATAACATTTACTTTTATATTTTTAACAACTTTAAAAAATTCTTTTTTTGTTGTTTACCATTTAAAACATGAACTTGAACAGAAGCTGAAATTGCAGCAGTTGGTACACAAGTATAATTTCCCGAATCCTTAAATGAAGCTCTGGTAAGCATTAGACGACTTGTTGTTCCTGTATCAGTTTTTTCTGTTTCCAAGCTAATTCCACCACGTAATGAATCAAAATCAACGACTTGTGAGCCATGATACCTTATAATGAATAATTATTAATATTTTTATATAAATATTTTACAATGAAAAACTACCATAAGACTGATGATGCATGAATATTAACTGTACATGTCAATGATATTGTGCTATCTCTTTTAACATGAACCTCTTGGGATCCAAGAATTTTTGCACGTGCAGCTAAAATAAAAACAAGACAAATTTTTTTTTCTTTTCATCTATTTGTTAATTTATTGAATGAAATAATTTAACAAGAAATTCATAACTTTAAAAGGATGTATATAACTTTGATCTGTTGGTTATAAAAATTAAAGAAAAGCCAAAAAAAATATTTCAAATGAGATAATTAACTACAATTGAGGGAGTTAAGTTCTCTAGGGTTTGCCAAATGTTATCAGGCAATGACTTGTTTAATATTTCCCAAAAGTTAAATCTTATTTTTGGTCTTCCCCCTATTATAATATTAACAAAACAATTCTAGTTTTGAATATCTTACTTATTAACTAAGGAATTACAATTGTATTTTGCAATAAATGTAGCAAAGTACTATTTCAGAAATTTTAATTGATGATGACAGATTGTCAAAGGTAATAAATTTGATTTAAATTGAAATGTCAAGCTGGATAAAATTTAGATGAATTCAGTAAAATGAGAAGAATGCAAAAATTTGTATATTTGCATAGATGTGTGAAAACTTAAGTAACTCTGACAATACAGAAATTCAAAGTTATTTATGGATGTCTGGCCTGAAGAAAAAAGGAAAATCAATTAGAAAATATTAAAAAATAATATTTGAGTAACCAATTTAAGGATAATTCTGTATTATTTTCTAAGCAATTAAAATGTCAAAACTAAAATTTTATTCAGTTTGGTTGCAAATTTATTACAAAAATTAATTAATTAATTAAAGTTAAAATAGAAATTAAGTAAATGTAGGGTTTTTGCGACAAATTATAATACATCGATCAATAAGTTTCTTGTCTGATGAATAAATGCCACTATTATTGGATTTTCTTAAAACCCCCTAATATCCAAAGTTTCATTATAATCTGATGTTTACTAAAATATTTCACGTAGTTTTAGTGTGATGATATTTGATTACTTTGTTAAAATTTGTTTTAAATGTGTTCACTGACACATGTCTTAAAAGTGAGGTTTTCGAATAATTATTTGATAATTAATAAAACAGGAATTCACTGTTTAGGGTTTAAGTTTTTAAAATATAATAAAACAAATTCAATTTTTTTTGAAATATCAAATTTCTAGACTAGAATGCCCCCTTAAAGCAAATAAAAATACATAGCTCACTGGTACATTTATGGCTTGTATTCTTAGAATATACCTGATACTTTTTCAATTGATTGTCTTAAGAAAGAAAGTTATATCAACAATGATTTAATTGCTTTGTACTATTGGATCAATTGCAACGAAAAAAAGAAGGAAACAGTGAAAATAGTGATCTAAAAACAATGTCCAAATTAAAAGGATTTGAGACGTTTTTGAACTTATAATTTTTCCTAAATTTGCCCTTTAGCATCTGCTGACTTAGGACAGATCTGAAAAGGAATACTCTGAGAAGAAAACTTGACTCATATGAGGACGTCATTGTTGAAATTGAGGATTAGTTATAGTTCAAAAATAAATTTTTCTTCATCGCCGTTTAAAGTACGTAAGTGTATTTAACTTAAAGAATAATATGTAAAGTAAAGTCTTGCCAGAAATTTGTATTTTTAGATGTTAAGCTACAAACTCATTGACCAATGTGTTATTAAAAAATTTTCTATTTTTTATTATGAATTTCTAAATATCTTGTGATATTTTTTTTTTTATTTTATTTTTTTATAACCGAACCGCCAGCTAGGGCTGGGGTAAATTTAAAACAGATAAAAGTTAGAGTTGATTTCTTGGTGTTTTTGCTTATTAAATGTGAACAACTTTCTTTCCTAAATAATTGTTATTTTTTTCCCTTATTCTATCGAATTATTAATAATAGAAAATTCGATAGCAGGTGACTCCTTTTAGGATATATTAAATATTTTTCAAAATTTCTAAAGCTTACATTATTATTAAAAGAAAAAAATTAAATAACAAAAAAATTGAATAAAACAACAACTATATACGTTTCTAGGAAAAGACAGCTAACCTTTGATATCATAATAGTGTGGCTCTGAAAACATTTCCATGGGTTCGACTTTAGCTGAAATTAAAAAGAAAGAAAAAATGATAAGAGATTTTTCTAAAAAAATTTTTTAGCCAATTTTAAGATTACAATAGTCTGTAATAAGGATAGTAAAGGAATGGTGAAATACATCACAATCAAAAGGGAGTACTTTTATATTTGATATGCTATGATTTTGTTAATTTATATTTAATCAGTTAATGTTCTACTTGGAGTAAGGTTAGAAGTAGCTGTAGATAAACGAATTTTCAAAAAAAAAACCATTATGTTTGAAATAGTCTACTTTTAGAGTTTAAGGTAAAAAATTCACAAAAGAAATATATTAGTTGGAGTTAAGGAATCAAGAGTTAAAAAGTCCTGACACATAACTTTTTAATTATTTAATTGTGTAGAACAAATTAAATTTTTGCAAGCCATTTTAAAAATGTTTGTGAAAAATTTTAAGCAATATTAAATTTTTTAATTAAACTTTCAATGCTTTGAGGATCATTTGATTTTTCTGTTTTTAATTGATAACACCTTAAGACATTTTAAGATATTTTTACTTAGGTACTTCAAAAATTGTGTTAGATAATTATCCACTTCATATGCTTCCAAAGTATAATGTAAGCTGATTTGTTAGTGTTAGTGCTATGAATGTTAGACCGGTTAATACCTTTAAAAATTGCTTAATTTGTGATTTATATCATTGACTTGACCCTCAATTTTCATTTTCAATAAATTTTTTTTTTAATTTCATTAAATTAGAAAATTCACGAAGAAGTTGAAATCGTCCAGGATTATTCCAGCTATATTATTCCCAATTTTTAGAAAATACTTTTTTTTTGTTATTTTTTTCAGTTCATCAATCAAATTTCGAAAATGTTTGTCTGAAACTTGAGGTAAATTCTTTCAATTGTTACTTAAGAGCCTTGGGTGATTATGCATTTAATTCAAAACAAAAACTTTGACATTATCTGCAATTATATTTCAATGTCCTTAGAAAATTCTGCATTGTAATATGTTCAAGGCAGTATGAGCAGATTTTCTTTCACCAAATATCGCAGCTACTATGAGTAATGCAAGGGTCTAAGCTATGTTGTTATTATGGGATAGAATGGCTCTTAGAGGACTTTCTTTTCTTAAAAAAATATTTTTAACTTTCACAGATGTGTCGAAATTTGTTTGCCTTGGTTTTAGATTTTTTTTCGTTTGTTGTTATATGTGGCCGGTTAAAAATGTCTTATTTAAGTTTGGTATACATATTTGGTTACGTTTCCTTTGTTAAAGGTAGAGCTTCTAAATGTAAATAATCTGTTGGCTAATAAAATTTATTCAATCGTTATCAATAATTTTACTTCAATATAAATAACTATGGCCAATAAATTTAATATATTTGCCAATTGTTATATGAAGGATATATGTACTTTTATTAAATCAAACAAGTCAATTTTGTAATTATCCTGATAGGTTTTCTTACATAAATATAATAAGTAGTAGTATTATTATTAAAGTAATCAAATTTGTTAAAGAATCAACATTATTAGCCATTTACGAGAGTACCGTTCTACCTGAATATCCGTTAATTAAGTTTTATCGATAAACACTCATAGATATTTATTGATGAGTTTTATGAAGATAAACATTTACATTAATATAGAATCGAATTAGATTTTATGTTGGGTCCTAGTAATGAAATTCACTTCAAAGTGCTAATTATTATCATTGAGTGAGTTTTATGTATTAAGTGATTATCCATGCCGTCATTTTTTTAAATATTCATGTTGTTTTTGATGCAGCTATTCATGTGGTGATGCATAAATTTGGGGTGTTTTGCTTATTACAACAATAAAAAAAAAATTAGTAATAAAAACCGCAAAAAAAATATTTAATACAAATTAAAACAAAAAAATGACCCTTAAAAAATAGTAAGCAAAACAAACAACAACAAAAAAATAAGTTTTTTATAAATATGAATTTATTGGATTAAAAATCAATAACAACGCTGACTAACAAATCCAATTGAATTTGAATGCAAATAGTTTCTCAGTAACAAACAAAAATATATATTGAGTGGAATAAACTTATGAGTTTATTACGAGCCTAACGGATTACGGATCTTTAAATAATTTGACACCGACTAAGTGGATTTTAATGGAGCAATGCATCAAAACTCCTGAAACCATTTGAAGAGATCACTAAAATAACTAGCTCAGACTTTTTTTGCATCTCTGAAGTAATTCCACATGTTTTCACGTTGTTGAAGTACCTGGGAAAGGCAAACACTGCCGATGGAATACCAAATTTATTAAAAATGAGAATTTCCCTAAAAATTGAGCTTGAAAAACGGTTTGATTATAACGGTAAAGACAAATATTTGGTTGCAAGTTTTCTCGATCCGCGATTCAAAACTAGTTTCCTGGGATTAGTTCAAACAGAAAAAGCGAGACAAAAAATTATCTCAGAAGCTTTGAAAATTAGTTTTGATGAATGTAGCTCTAATGACGATTGTTCTCCACCTCGTAAACAAAAAATTGAAATACATGACAGTTTCTGGAACTGTTTTGAGGAAATTGCTACAGAAATAGATAATACACAACGTGAGGCTTCGGGAAAAAGTACTATTGCTAATGAAATTGATTTTTATTTAAAAATTCCTCGGCTAGAGCGGATGGCAGACGTTTTCAAGTGGTGGTCAGTAAACGCACAACAGTTTCCATACAAAATTTGCAAAGATTTACCTATCATCTCCTGCAAGTACTGTTTATAGTGAGAGACTATTTTCAGAAGCTGGAATAATATATGAAGAAAAACGCAATCGCTTGCTGCCATCAAATGCTGAGAAAATGGTTTTCATTCACCATAACTTACCAATTGTCGATTTTAAGTATTAAAACTGCTTATAAGTTTTTCTTTAAATATTATTATGTGTTATTTTTTCATGAGAAGTGAAATGTAATATGTGCTTTTTATTCGGCTTTTATAAATGAACCGCTGTTTTTCATTGTTTCATATATAGTATTACGACCAATTTCAATTCTTATTGAATGTTATTTTCAATTTTACTTGATATTTTCTCATATTTAAGTTTTTATTTAACTAATAAAAACAACCAAACTAACGCAATATAAAAACATTTTCACTGTTATAATAGATATCATTACAAACTGTTAGAACACGACGTAGTAGGGGAATATCTGGCTGTAAATCATCGCAATTGGCACACGTTTTAACTTGAAATAAAAAAGAACAAAACAGGCGAAAGCGGACCGATACTGTAATATAAAGTTTCCTGGAGCTTAGTTTTTAATTTTTTTTCTTCAGCTTCTAATTAATGTTACCTTAAAATAAACCTAACATAGAATAAAGACTACAAAGTTCTTTTAACTTTAATAAATATTGAAAGTTTTATTGGCGTTTAAGTTGAAAGATGAAAAACAGTGGTCCATTTATGCAGATCAGTGTGTGCCTATTTGTATAAAATTAAAATATATAAAAAACTAAAAACTTTCCTTATATATTATAACAATTTTTCACGAAGAAACTAAAGTAATTAACACTTTAATAAAAAGGCTAGATTTAATCATAGAATCCTCTAAATATTCTTAAAGAATGAATTTTTTATTGAGACAAAAAAAGTGGACTAATAAAAAATTCTTTGGTTTTTCCTGTCCAAGCTCTAAAATTAAAACCTTTGAAAAATTTTAAATTGACAACTTCCTATACAGTTGAGAATGGGAAGCGAATGTGATTGAAAATACCAAAAATTTAGTGTGAACAATTTTAATAATGTTCACAATGTCATGTTTATAACATTAATAAAATATTATTACCAAAAACTAATTGCTAGTAAATTTAACTGGTTATAATCTTAAAGGTTTTATTGTGAGAATAATTTCGACTTTTTTTATATTATAAAGTAGACATTTATTACTTTTTTGTTTTCATCCTGTTTCCGTTAAAATATATTTTTCCGGACATAGGAAAAATCGATGACCGATTTAAATAAAATATAATTTATAGTTTATAGTCAACTTCTTTCAGTTCCAAGTATTTAATTGGGGTGCAATTCTTTTAATGAAATATGTGAACCAGTCACGTTTCTTGTTTAGTCATCATACCTAGGTTAGTACAGCACTTTGCCTTTTTGACCTTCTTTAACTGCTGGTTGTGCTTTTTACTATATAATAGTATGTATATATATATATGAATATACATTGTTTCCTCTTTTTCTGTTTTTGTATAAAAGCTACAAATTAGAAAGCTAATTCTATGGTTCATTTTTAGTAGCTCTGTTACTATTTTGGGCAGGAAATATTTGTACAGAATTGTTTTTCCTAGTTTTAATTTATAAAAAATTTTCAACAGAGAATTTATAATTTTTCATTTTTTTGTAATATTTAAAGTTATTTAATTTAAGTTAAGTATTTCATTTGAAAAGTTTATTTCAATTTGATATTTTGATTAAAACGGCAAATTTGATGATTGGTATTAAGCAATTTTTGTTTTAGGAAGGAGGTAGAAAATTTTAACACTATTTAATAAATCATATTGAGTAGTTTTTCTAACAAGATTTTTGTTTATTTTTGCAAATATTAAGCACCAAAACTATTATATCAAAATTTATTTAAGTTTTAACATGAGCGACGAACATTTTTGCTTTTTAGATAGCTTTTTTGCTTTGCACACAACAGTAAGCTGATAAGATTTCTTGGTTATTCGTTTATTGACCATCTTGACAAGAGATATATAGGCAAGGATCGGAAATACATAAGCACTATTCATGCTATTTTGAAAATAAGTCATATATATATATATATGAAAATAAGTCACATATAACCAGTGACTTTTATATTGTGTAATCGATTGAAGTAAAACTCATAAAAAACAGTCGCACATATAAAAGAAAAAATTGCTATTTAGCCGTATTATGTATTATTGATAACTATGGCTAAATAGCATAATCTGTAATTTGAACTCCTTATATTTCCATTTTTGTTAAAAAATCCTGACTGTTGTCCTGACGTATATTTTAAAAATAAGGCAAATGTAAAAATACTTGCTTGAAATGCAATAAAACTGTATATTCAAATTTTTAATCATTCCTAATGATCATTAGTCTTTAATGATAATATTTTCCTGTGTTTCTGTAATAATTCACTTAATATATTATCAATAATATTACGAGAAATATGACTTTCCCGAAAATAAATTTACTTTTTGCCGTAGTCTTCTGACGACTGAATCGTAGCAATATGATTTATAGTTACTTGGAAAAACATGTAATAAACATCCCAAACTGTAAGTCTTATTTACAGTAATTAGTAATTTCAGTAATTAAATTATAGTTTTTGTGTTTTAGGTACCGAAATTAAATTGCTTGTTTTAAATCCAAAAAACTATTAAAAATAAACAAAGTCTGCAAGAAAAAACACTGTCAAAACTCAAAAAACGTTAATCAGCTACTTGAAAATATTACATTTGGCCTGTATGACACCGAAATTGTATAATCTAATACCCGTTCTTAACAGACGCAACTACAACGTTGTAGTCTTCCATACAAAAGAACTCCGTTCTTAACAGCAAAGTCTGTAGTCACTATAAAAAAAAAACATGGCGTCAAAATCTCAAAACATATGATTTGAAATGTCAAATCAGATGTTATAGGTTATTAACTAAAAAAATTAAAGAAAAGTTAAGAGTTTTTAATTTTATTCATGTAAATTGTTTTATAAAGTTAAATAATGAATATTAGTGAAGTAAAACGAGCTGAGATACACAAAACAGGAGGATCCAATAAGAAAAAATTCGCAATAGATGTCAATTTTCTTTGACTACAGACTTTAAAAGGCTTTAAAAGACTTTAAAAGACTTTAAAAGTACTCAGTTCGCCCATACAAAAGTGGCTTTCTGTGTAGTTGAAGAGTGTGTAGTTTGCCTGTTAAGAACGGGTATAAAATATGATCATTTGAGGCAAAATATGATCATTAGGAATATTATTAAATTTTAATGAAAGAATTTTATTATTATGTGATAGCCTCAGGACCATTTAACAGTTTTTCACTTTGGAATTGATTTAATTACAATGTATGAACCGTATGTATTCGATATAAAAATTAATTTTGTAGTAGAAATAATGTTTTTATTTTCAATATGTATTAACGGTAGATATATTATTCCTGGAACTATATTTGTATTTTTGACAAAAATTGGGTGTTTAAAAAAAAGATAACCAATAAAATGCAGTCAACTTTAAGCTATGGTATTGATTTAGCAATTCAGCATATATATTCTACTTTGTTCACAAAATGTCAAATGAAAATCTGTACATTTGGCATATATTAATGACAAGTGAGATCGAGGATAAACAAAAAGGAAGAAAATCTATTGCCTAAAGAGTATAACCAGCTCAGAGCAAATAAAATTAATTAATTAAGGAATTTTAATAACTTTACTCAAAGTTATAATTTTTACTCCTATAACTCTTTAAACTATTTTTATTATCAACTAATAATCCAGATGTTAGTTTTAATATTGTTTTGTATGTACTTTTGTAATTCATTTGAAAACCATTCCAATATTGGCTCTATTCCTCTAGATCAGGGTTACACAACGCAGAAAGTGTTGAGGGCCATATAAGCTTCAAGCAAAATGCTTTAGTGCCACAAGGACTCTAAATATTTTGTAGATATACATAACAATTTCTGAAATACATCTATGGCATAAAGTCTTTCATTCAGAGATGCTACTGTAAATTCATCTTCGTTGTCTTCTTTATTTTCTTCTTCTACGTACTTTTGCTCTTGAATTTCAGCAACAATATCAACTTCATTAGCTGATGCACAGACACTAATGTTGTTATCTGTCACGATAAACTCCTCTGTTTCAGCAGCTGTTAAATTTACTCTGAGAGATTTGACTAATGCAGCCAAAGAAGTATTGCCACGTTCATCAAAACTATTATCTATTGAAAACAATTGTGCAAATGATATATCTCCTTCATCTTGGAGTATTGTTGAGATATCTTGAAATCCTGCATGCTTGAAACAGTTAGTGATAGTTTTTTGCATGACCTTTTCCTAGGCTTCTGACACCTACAAAATGGCATCCATAAAAGTAAAAATTTTATGTTTACTACTTTCTAGATTTTTTATCATTTTCAGAACTTGTAGTATCTTATAATGAGTTTCTAAGCATTTTAGAATACCTTGATCCATTGGCTGTAATACGGATGTAGTATTAGGAGGTAAAAAAACAAGTTTCATGCACTGCAGATTAGTTACAAATGCATTAGCAGGACAGTTATCAATCAAAAGTAAAATCTTTTCCTTTTTGCTCCCAGCTCCGCTCTACATCCCAGTTCCGCAACCATTTTTCAAAAATCTCTGATATCATCCATGACTTTGCATTGTCTCATATGTTACCGGCAGCGAACGTGTGTTTTTAAAGCACCTAGCTTTTTAGATTTGCTAATAACTAAAAGTTTTTTTGATGTGCATCCTGTCATGTTTGCTGCAATCATTACCGTTAGTCTAACATTAGACATTTTTCCGCCGGAGCATTGTTCTCCAGGTTTTGTCTGGTTTAATATTATAAAAGAGCCATGTCGCATCTGGATTAAATATGGCATCTGGTTCATACTCGCTTCATACTCATACTACTTTCATGTCATGTATAGCGTGTATAAAACAATGAACACTTCGCCTTTCACCTTCTCTAGGTAGATTTCCTATTAGATGTATATATATATTTTTAATAGTTTGATATTTGTTCAGCTGAATATTAGATTTGAAGAAATATTTTCCACAATTGATCAGTAAAAACTTCAAAAAGTTACGGTGGTTTTTTAATGTATGTATATATTTCCCCTAAAATAATAGTTCACGTATATGTACATACATGTTGAAAAACAAGCAAAAAATATTTTACGATCAAAAGGCAAAATGTGAGAGACAAGAACATAAGTAATGTTTAACTTGGATTTTTCGGAATCTTATGAAGTCTTTTGATTTCTTCTAATTCATGTATGACATTAAAAATGTGGGGGGGCCATTAGTAAGCACCAGCCGGGCCGCATGTAGCCTGCTCTAGATAAAAAGAGTGCCACATCTGTAAAATATGCCATAGACCTCAGGTACATAAACCACTGATTGTAACACATGTATGGTTTGGTAAAAATAGCAAATCCCCAAGTATCAGGATATATTTAATTAAAATATATTTTAATTGACCTTGTTTTAAAAATAAAAATATCCTAAATAACAAACCTGTTACTCTAAGTTGTATAGCAAGATTTATTTTAGGTTCCGTATTCACTTGACATTCATATATTCCACTATCTTTTTGCTGAGCGAATTCAATTTTAAGATCCCAATCATCAGTTCCAGGTGTATGTAATACTGAAAAACGCTGATCACCAGTATATGTATAAATGTTAGTAGTTAAAATATGAAGATCACGTTTTCTCATCCATGAAACCTAAAATATATTGTTGATAAGTTAAGATTTTACCAAGAAATAAATTTTTTTTTAAATATGTATAAAAGTTATTTTGAATTAATTGTTTAGAAATGATGTTGCATTCAGGCTAAAAACTAAACTGAAATTTGCTCTTAGTATTAATAGGATTTTAATTCTGTACTGAATTTATTACTTTTCATTTGTGCTAAAAAAAGATGACTATCTACTCACTCAGAAAAAATTAGAGACAGAAAGGATTGAAGTTGTGCGATCTCACATAGTTCTTTTAAATATATCGGGAAATTGCTTGTGGCTGCGTTTCTGTTTTGTTTTATTTGTTCTTATTTGATTGCCGTTATCCCGTGTTGTAATTTTCATCCTCCTTTTAGCCTCTTTAAACTGAAAACTATAATTCGTGCTGAATGACCTTTTAAATGTAAGGGATCACATATTAGAGGCTAAAGAAGTCCAAAAGAGGTTACCCAATTCAAAATTTCTCAGCTTTTAGCTTGTTCTGTCTAAAAACCGTCAATTTTAGTATACTTTTGTCAAATTTGGTACTCTTTGAAGAGACAAATGCAAAATTTTTCGAGTATTGAAATATTCTCTGGTATAAAGTTAAAAGTGACAGTTCCTTTAATTTATTTTGCAGGTATCATTTTATTTTTCAAAAATTAAAATTAACTGAAAGTATCTTTTATTATTGCATTTAAGCTGATAAAATTTTATTACAAATTAATATTGAATAATTAATATAATGCTGGCTTAGAATAAAATTTCTGTTTATATTATTGTGGTAATTAACATTAAAACTTGTTTTACAAATAGTTTCTGAGTTTCTTGATAAAAAAGCTTAAGAGTTTGAAGGGATTTGAGCCTTAACATTTATGTTTTTGTCAGTTTTGACAAATATATAGGTAAATCCCAAATCTTTTTCACTAGGATCAAACTTGATGATGCAAGTTGGCATTAGTCAAGGAGGTTAAAAATACATATTTATATGTATAGATACTATATATCTGTATAAATTTCTGAGTGAACGACGCTCTATTTATGTTTCTTTAATTATTATTATTAAAGGATTTATTTTTCTATAAAATAGTCTTTGTTTTACAAAACACAAAAGTAGACGAATAAATATCACAGGAAAGGAGGCTAAGATTTGACATAAGCGTAAATGAGAGAGTTGACCTCCTTTCAATTCCATCGGCATTCTTGCAATTAGTAAGGCAACCAAAGAGACTAAAAGGAGGATCAATATCCAGAGGATCAATATTAGCTATTAATTTGTTGTTCATTTGGTATATTTGGAAAAGGAGTAAGGGACCATTCACAGAGTGTGTTTTTAACTGTAAATTTCTTGAGGCAGGAAGCGGCCATTTCATACATTCCCAAGTGAAAAGTTTGGTTCGAAAGAGAATATTCTATGTCAAATATTTTTAAGAGAAGAAGACATCTCCTGCCTCAAGGAATTTAAACTTTAGAAATACAGCAATAGAAGAAGATTTCAGTGTGAATGATCCTTAAAGTATTAGATGGTAATAAAGTCTAGGAGATTATCTCACCGAGACCACTTAATTAAAGTTAAAACATTTGTTAGTTGTGTCAACAAATATTGTATCATACGTCTATCGTAATTTTGTAATAAATAAAATTCAAGTTCTCTAGATAAGAATTCGAAAAAATTAATAACTAATAATAATTAAAAATTTTGAAAAAGTTCTTTTATCTTAAAAAATATAATCAAATTACAAAAAATCTGTAGATTAGCTACGTACGGAACTAGAAAGCTTAGTCTGGTGGAATTTTTAAAGTGATATTCTTGTATGTATGTATGTATGTTAGTTGTAGGCATTATTTCTTAAAAACTAATAAAACGCTTGTTTTCAAAATTTGCATCTTTTCTCGGTATAAGATTGATAACTGCCTGAATGAAAAATTTTGTTGTTTTTTATTACAGCTGGTTTTTTGTTTAATACGTGACAAAAAGAACCCTTTAAAAACTATTACTTTATAAAATTTTTTGTCAAAAATTCAAATATCTATTTTTTTGAATTCAGTAATTCAAGAAATGTAGAAAAAAATTCTGTTTCTGTGAATTATAAGCGATTCGCATATGCATCACAAAGTAACCATGTTACATATATAACTAAATATGTGCAATATATAATTATAAAGGCTGGCTGGTTACCTGCTGGTTACGGCTAATATTAAAAACCGTTCAAATTGCTTTCCAATGTGTAGGGTTCTGCTAGGTTGATTTTAAAACAAAAAAAGCATCTCTGAAACATTTTTAGCTTTTGAAATAAGAATCAGGTTTTCAGGAAATATTAAAATTTATCATTTGAAGGTTAAATTTTCTAAAAACCACATAGATTTGTCAAAAGTTCTGTCTTTTTTGTGCCAAGCACTATTTTATAAAATTTTTAAGTAATTTATATTAAAATTTAGCATACGAGAAATGGATATGAAAACACGATCATACAATCCAGGTGGATTTGTCGCTAATGAAAAGGAACATGAGGCTGACTTCACTTCTACTTCAAAACTTGATGGCGAGGAAATAGATTATGGTAGAATAATTGGTATGTGTAATTATTCATTTCCTAATTAATTCAAAATTATAATATTAAAACGTGTATAATTACAATATTCTTTCGCTACCTGTGCATCTTGAACTTAGTTTTTCGTTCACAAGATTGAAATGTATATGTTTCATATATATACTATGTCCTGTAAGTGTTAAAGCTATAAATAGAATTGGTCCTGTTCACAAATATTCAATATAATGTATAGACACCATAACAGGACCACGCTGTACCACAATTTAACTAATTAATAGAAATATGAAACAATTCTTGATTTTAAAAGGGCTCAAATAGCTTGCAGGGTATTTAAATTATTTGAGAATATATAATTATAAGACAAGTGATCGTATATGTTGCAAAAATGCATTTCAGGATTCTTCATCATACAAAAACTCCATTTAAATATTAATTCTTTTTTATTATTGTAAATGGAGTAAAGTAATAATTTTATAAAGCAAAAATTAATTTGATTGATTGTTTATTTTTCTAATAATTATTTTAAATATTTTATTTTATAAATTTCAGATTTGGTACTTAAAGCAAGAAAAGAGCTGCGTGATCAAATAGATGAATTAGTCGAAGTAGTTTTTAAGCTGAAAACCAATACATATGAAGAAAATTAAACAAAAATAACGGCCGTCATTACAGTAATTTGGCATTTAGAAATTTCTTTAGAACTCGAAGCTTTTAATATTTTTTTATAAAATTTATTGTAAAAATCAATTCCCAAATTTGTATTATTTTGAATAAACATTTTCATATATATTTTATAAAAAATTGGTATTTTATTTTTGGTGTACTTAACAACTACGCATACTTAACTTTCCAAAGAAATTTGGAAGGCTTTTTATAGTTTTAATTAATAAGAATTTCATCTGAAACCTTAATTTTCTTTATTTGAACCAAGTCACCAAGTCCTCTACGAAATGTTTTTAAGAACTGCGAAGAGCTAGTATTTTGTTGAGCTCAACATTTAGTAAAATCTGCGGATACGAAAGTAGCTCAATTATTAATTCCTAAGAATTGGCCATTGTTTTTAACAATTCATACCATTAAACATAAAATTTGTTAAACAGCTTTTTATCATTCTTTTAAAGCGCATTATACTAGTCATTGTTGAAAACCATTAATGTCAACTAAAATCCTTTTTCAAAATATCCGAAGAACTGTGTTTCATTTGTGTTTTTACTTGGTCAAATCTGAGTAAACATAGTACCCACATTGGGAACATTTTTCTCTCCAATTCTTTCCAGTTTTTACTGAAAATATTACCCTCAATAATAATAATTTTGTATTGGTGCTTCAATGGCTATGTCTAACAATAAGACTCAACTAACTAAAGTCAACAATTTGTCTTACGTGGAAAAGATTTGGATTTAAAATTATCAAATTTCCCAGAAGGAAAACTTACTTCAATAAGACAATCAATTTATTACTAAATATGCATATGTGTGGGTATTTACTTCAAACAGGTTTATGACTAATTACCTACTCTTCTACAGAGTTTTCTGTATATTTTTTTGTAGATAACTAAGAAATGGCTCTTATTGTTAGAAACTGTTCCAAAAAACCACAATCTTAGAATATAGTTACCACAATTATTCTTCTAAAAACATTTATAAATTTTATTTACCAATTTATAAAAAAGAAGAATAAAATGCAAATTGTCTGTAGTATAAAAAATATTTGGGATACATTTTTATCTCAACCATTTTTTAAAATCATTTTTAATATTTATGTTCCAGCATCTTTCATGACAATGAATTTTATATCATTTTTCTAGTCTTTTAAAACTATTTTACAGAATACTGCCAAAAGCTGATGTTTTTATTCATTTCTTTTGTTCAAATATTTTCTCTTTATTTTTTATTCAAGGTCATTTTAATGGAGGTTAAGATATTTTAGCTTACTTTTAAATCATTTCAATTTTCTGATTATAAATGCTTGTTATAGCAGAGAGAAAGCATAAAATATTTATGCTAACATATAGATGTGTCTTTGGTATGCAGATATGTACATCAGATGTTATTTTTTTCCTTTCTGTTTGAATGAGAAATATGATTAAAGTAAAAGATGTTTAAATAAGAAGGTTTAGGCACTCGGAATAGTATTTTATCTCTGGTGGAATTGACTTTTATTGAATTCATATAATTAACTAAAATTTATATAAATTATGAGAATTTTAGTTTTTAATTAAAAATTTTGTATTGTTTTTGATATAAGTATGACTGAAATAGTTAAGTAATAAAATAAATCACTCGTAAGGATCTCCTTTTTCTGTTTTTATACCTACGAATGATAATCTTAAAGATTACTTATATCTATCAGACTGATGTGTGATTTGATGTAATAAAATCAGAGTAATTCAAAGGAAATAAAAGTTTAATATTTAATCTGCACAGACTGCAGTGTATGGATAGTGGACCAGTGGCATGCCACTAAATAACTCAGAGGTGCCAATAACTAACGAATTTATGGATTTGATTAACAACAAAAATGGTTTTATTTATATTTGACGTGTCACCAACTCTTTGTTGTATTAAAATAAACATAAAAATATAAAATTATGGTCGTTGTTTGATGAGGGCTGCATATATATTCATTTAATTCAATTTAAATGATGTTGGTTCAACGCGGTTAAAAACGAGGAGAAGGCTTTGAGTTTCACTTTAACATGATTTGATCAGTAATTTAAAAAAAAATTATAATTATAAAAAATAGAAAAAAAGGCAAAGAAGCCATATAAATCGAGTCAAGATCTCTTTAGGGCACATCATGAATAAAAGTATGCTTTCTTTGATGTACGAGTAAACTATAGGTTTAAAGCAGACTTCCCCAAACTTTTTTTTCACATAGACCCTTTATAACAGAGTTCCCCAAAATTTTTTGTCTTGTAGACCCCTTACAAGATATTTTGTTTTCGTCTTTTTATATATATTCCCAAAACTGAGATGCAAATTCGTATTACATAATAAATGTTACGTTATAATCCGAATTACATAGTATCGCTACTTAGGACTGCACTTGGACGCCAGACTCAACTGGAAACACCACGTCCGGCAAAAAGTTAAACAGATAAAACTCCTAACGAGGAATCTATATTGGTTAATAACAGGGCATTCCCAAATAGACCTTCGAAGTAAGAGACTAATTTATGTATCATTAGTAAAGCCCATATGGACCTACGGCATCCAACTATGGGGGTGTACATCAAAAAGTAATAGAGCTATCATTCAAACTGTTCAAAATAAAATATTTAGATTAATCACTAACGCCTGCTGCTATGTGACCAATAAAGAAATCCATGATGACTTGAACATAAGATGCGTGGACCAAGTTATCAAAGAATACGCTTTGAAACATGAAAAAATGCTATTACACCACACAAATTCGGAAGCCACCCAATTGCTGGGCATTACATACCGAACTAGGAGACTCCAACGAATTAAACCTCACGTGTTAACATATCGCTAGAGTTGGGAATAGATCATTGGATCTCAACCCTCACATGTTTCACCTACACACGGAATTAATCAAAAGTGCTAATAAATTAATAGATAGTATTAGATGGTAGCAGACTAAACATTTAAAAAAACAAAAATAGTATCGCACCACAGTTTTATTTCTAAATTCAGAGTGGTGAGAGTTAAAAATAAAAAGAGAAGTAACTAAGTTTCATTCATTTATTATTAATATCAATGTATTAAGCTAAAATTTAACATAAATATAGGCAACAATATTTTACTTAAGCAAAAAAATAAAATATAGCTAGGCAAATTAATATTAAAACTTTTAATGGGTGGGATGAACTTGATGCTTAGATAGCAAATTGTTAATGCTTGGCTTTATTTTTGTTAGGTTCAACCGTAAATCTCCTCGATTTGTGATTTCCAATCTGTTCCTTTCTTTTGTCAGATCACTGATAACCACGATTAATCCTCTTTCGACGAGGTGGAAAAGCTATTAAATACTTTCTCGCGATGGTCCACATTTTAGAATATGTAGCGGGACTTTTATTGTGCGTTTTACAATTAAAAGAATAAAACTTGTTTCGTCTAAAAGGTTTATTTAAATTCAAAAATTTAATTTATCAAAAAACTCTTTTACATTTAGCAAAATATAAAAATTACTCCGATACATAAATTTCAGTTTTCCTAGAAAAGCCGAAGTGATAGACTAGTTTTTATCAAACTCAAGCAGTCACCTTGCAATTGGAAGTTAACTACGTTAAATTTTTTAAACAAATCTGTTAAGTAAGCTGTCTGCTGATTAAGTTTTCTTTTAAACTTTGATCTTTGGCATCCAAAAGCTCTGAAACAGACTAAAAAAATGAGTAAAATCTTGTCGAACAAGAGCCTTTTGACAACCAGAGTATTTCAGTATGTAACAGCAATCGTTGAAAGTCCTCATCACTTGCATCACATAACTGCTCAAACAATCTAGTATTCAACGCACTTCTTCTTATATAGTTAAATGCGGTCATGACATATTGAAGAGATTAATAAAATCTATTGTTCAAGTTTTTTGCAACCAAATGTTGTCGATGGATGACACAGTGTATTGCAAATACCCTCGGCACATTTTTTTTAGATGGGTTATAAATCCACGATAGCGCCCAACATTGGCAGGTGCTCCATCTGTTAATACTGATATGATATGATGTTGTTATGATGTTGTTATTGGAATCGATTTTTTCATAAGAAAATCTCTCAAGACATTATGCATAGATTGGCCTTTTGTGCCTGCCACCAAAGTTTTTGCGAAGAGAAGTTCTTCGTGGATTTCTTCATCCATAACAAATCGAACATAAGCCAATAACAATGCTTCATTACGAGGTAAAGTTGAGTTATGCAGTTGAATAGAAAAATCGGTTGTTTGCAGATAATTACACAAAAAGCTTTCAATATCATAGCTCATTTCATCAATACGTCTTTGTACTATATTGTTACTCAAAGGAATTGTTTTGAGTATATCAAATGCAGGTTTGTGCAAAACAGTTTTTAGGACCTCTTCAATAGTTGGTAAAATTTGTTGCTCTCCGATGGAGTGTGGTTTTCCAGATTTTGCTATTAGCGAAACTTTGGGACGTCGAAGCGAATATATTGTGCATGGTGGGTCTCTTTTCATATTTTTCCTTCAGTGTTTGAAAGTATTTCAAATCTTTATTGGTTTTATCAGGGTGACAGCTTCTGAGATGATCTACCAGCTTAGATGGTTTCACAGCCTTACTGCTCAAAACTTTGTTGCATAAATTGCACATGGGTAATTGTTTGTCTGACGGTAATGGAAGAAAACCAAACTTCAAATAATCTATACTGTACTGTCTACATTTCTTTTTAGATTTCGTCATGATTAGTATAATTTATATAATTCAAGAGTTTGTGAAAAAATAAGGACCACCCGACTTTAAAGTTAGGCAATCAATTATAGCGGAGACAGACATAGGTCTTAATGGTCATTAGTAAATGAACATTTAACTAGGCCCTGACAGACATAAAAGCTCGACAACACCACCGAAAAATTCATAAAACATTGTAGCCATAGCCATACTTGTCACTTTTGCTTGTAGCTTTGAAAACAAAAACAAAACTGGTAGCGCTGAATTCCAATAAATTTGTCAGCACAGGGGTCAAAAAGCTCTGAGAGAGTAAATGTTCCTTAAAAATAACATTTACTATATGTGGTTTGAAAAATCATAAATGTCCCTAAATGTTGTGTAGCCCCAGGACTAGTATAGATGGCCCATATGTTAGCTTCCTTTTTATCGTTTTTAGTTTTAGTTTTTTTGTTGATGATCTTGTAGC
Source organism: Acrocera orbiculus (assembly GCA_947359355.1). NCBI lineage: Eukaryota > Metazoa > Arthropoda > Insecta > Diptera > Acroceridae > Acrocera > Acrocera orbiculus. The sequence continues at coordinate 17,068,663 of OX375759.1, forward strand.
TTTAATTCTTCTATTATTAGGGCTTAGAAACGAAGTTCACCATACAAAATTTGGCATAAAATTGTTATAAATGCTGTCTAATTCATGCTGGCCATTACTTTTTTTGAGTTAAGTTCCTTATTTAATATCAATTATTACAAAGCTTTTAAAAAATAAAGTTAATGTGTTTTTTAAGTTTTTAAAAAAAACAAAAAATATCATCAAATGGAAAATGCCACTTATTCAAGATAAGGAATAAATGCAATTTATTTCAGCATTTAAAAATATTTGCATGCAAATTATTAAAGGCTTCCTTTTAATTGTACCTGCTGTTAAATTAAAACAATCAATGAAATCTATCATTCCATGAAGTAATTTTAATTTTCCGGTCCGTAGCTGAATTCGTTTCATTGCATTTCTCTTAAGGCTAAAACTTTTTATATACATGCAATCCAATGAAAAACGATTAAAATTTCTTGAAATTTCAGTGAGAAATTTGTGTAAGTTTGACAGCTTTATTAGAGTGCAGATTCTATAAGAAGCTTCCCTGTATTGTTTGTAGATTTTATATAATATTAACAATACTATTTTTACTGGAATTTTCGAAGACAAATTTTTTTCGCTATATTTCTTTTTTGATTAATTTAAAAAAATTAATGATTAATTTTTGTTGCTAGTCAAAACTTTAGTTACTTTAAATCAGTGTCGTAGTTAAGAGTAGGAGTAAGGAGATCAGTCCCTTCCCCCATGACTTTTAATATTTATGTGTAATTTAAGAAAAGAAACTTAAAAATTCGACTAAAATAATCATATCTTCTTCCCCTTCCACGAAAGTCTATCTTTGCTACTACTTTATATCGATAGTATATAACTGGATGTAAAACTACTACTCAAATGCTTAAAAACAGTATTTTATAGGTAATCCTTGAAAACCCAACAGAAGGCATATCTTATGGTGTAAATTTCTATTCTATCACTGAATATTTTTCTAATTCTCTTACTAAAATGACTTCTACCTGATATCGTGGTTGGACACACAGAAAAAAATATTAAACATTTTGATAAATTTACCAATAAGTAATGGACTTCATTTATATTTGGCGTACTAAATAAAGACAATAAGTGAAGTGCTACGTTTGTTAAAAAAATTGGCACTTTGGTAGTTTTAAACAAGAAAGGTTAGCCAAATGTTAAAAAGTTTTTACTTCCCGCAATGAAAGATAATAAAAGAAATTATTAAGGAAGTATAGAGTTTAATTGACTATTGAAATACCATCCAACAATTCAATATTCTTTCAGGCTATCTTGAATGAATTCAACAAATGCCAAAAATATTTTTTTATGCAATCTTAAATCCAAATCTAGAGAAATTTGCCACCTAATTTTTAATCTAAGAAATGTATGTGTAGCTATAATTTTAAAATATCAACAAACTTTCATAAAAGTTTTAATTTATTTACAAAAAAGAAAAAAATTTCTTCAAAACTCCAGCAATATTTTCTAATTTTGTTCATACCTCTAACAAATTGAATTTTATGAATTTAACTTTTATAGATAAATAGTTGCAAAAATCTCATAAAATATAATAGTTATGTTCAAAAGTATTAAACTAAAACTTACTGTTCTGTTACCCTTGTTCTTAACTTTACATTTTAGTACCACTGTATCATCAACAACAGTTGTCACGTTTCTAGGGCTGATATCATCAAAATAAGGTTTATCTTGGGTATCTGTGTGTCCTGTAAAAAAAGAACAATAACAAAAAATTATGTAGATTTTCAGGCATTTTACATCTTTTTATATTTTTCACATTATATAATGATAGAAGTTCTAAATACAAATCCCAGACAAAATAAAAGAATAAAAAAATTGTAGGGGTGGAAGTTAAGATGAAAGTTAATGTTGAAAATTAGCTATTTGGTGCTAAAAAAAATTAAAAATATTCAAATGTCTCCAAGTGTTACCGGCGGGTTTATTAATATCGCCTGCTGTGCATCAAATTTTATTATTTACTCTTCTTCTTTGTTCTTTACGTCACTGTACTGTTTTTTGTTTTGTACTAGAATATTTTTTTTTCAAAAAGAATACTCTTTTATGAACTATTTAATGAAAATCGAAATACATAGGCTTAGGGTGTTAAAAAAACAAGATCAGCAATTCCTTTTACTTAGAATTTTTGGGATTTTATAACTTCGACACCCGTCAGATAGCATTGATAGGGATGCAAAAATTTTTTTTCTATCTCTTGTTTCGGTTGGATGTACTAATGGCGGGTAAAGTAAGACAAAAAGGGAATTTCGTTTCTTAATACTTTTTAATGGAAATGGAAAAATGAAGAAGTACGGAAGGAATTTAATAACGATTGTTATTTGAATGGGCTTCTCAAAATTTCCCTTATCGTTTCGAGAAAGGTATGGAAAAAAAGGAAGGAACAACGTACTGTAAAAAAAAAAGAAAAAATAAATAAATAAAAAAATATCTAAGAGATTACATTTTTCGTATTAGGAATATTTGTGTGAAATTTTTTTAATTTATGCCATGGTAGCGTTAGATTTCCTCAAAGAAAAAATAAAATAAAAATACAAATGCCAGAAAAGGATATATATACTGCTGTGAGATGGGGTCATAGGATTTACGTTCGTATCGTTTAATTTCACATTTTTCATTTAATACTAAAGCCCCCACCCCTCCCACTCTTATTTAGACTTTCATTTATTTTGTGATTCCGGGGATAAAGTTAAATTCTTTTTACTGACACAAATTATGCCAGAATTAAGAGTAATTTTTTTGTTGTATTAAATTCATGCAAAAAAAAAAAACTCGTTAAATAGAGAAATATATGCGGAAGTGAGATTGACTGAATTTCCTTTTAAATGACAATGTATTTTTGTTTTTAAGATTAATTTTTAATTATGCTATTCTTAATTGCTTTTGTTAAATTAAAAATCTGATTAAGATGTTAATTATGATTCTGCTTATTAAAATAATATTAATTTCAAGGATGATAAAAGTGTTTAACAAATTTTGTAGAAGTGTAAAACATAATCTTCAGAAGAAAAGCATAAAATTAAGTAGAAATTAACCTTAAAAATAAAATCGCTTATTTGCTTACTTTAAGCTTTACATTACCAGAAACACTCAAAAATAGTCTTTATAGCTATGTATAAATATTCTTAAATATTTTTGGTATTGATGTAAGTCACGAAAAAGTTGATTTTTTATCTTCTAATTGGCAATGTCTCCTTAATTCTCTAATTAAGAAAAATTTGAAAAAAAAAACAAAGCAAATATAAAATTTTTTGAAAAATATTAAAAGATGAAATGAAATAATTTATTAATTAAAATAATATGAGAAAAGATGTTAATAAAAATAACTGTCTTCGAATGCTGCAATATAAACGACCAAATTAAGTATTAAAGAAAGTTTGAAAACTATTTAGCCTTAAAAATACTTCAATATGGAGACATGAAACCTAGAGACAAAACAAAAAAAAAACACAAAATAAAATACAACGAAAGGTATGATATTATCATATGCTAGAAAATAAATATAATATGGCGCTCCGTATATGGTATAATATTTGGGTGACTTGAATCCTGAAATAGGCAAGTTATGAGCTTGGCATTACGTGATATTCAAACAAGGTTTATGGTAAATATTTTTGGCAATAGTATAGAAAGATATAGTTTAAATGAAACCATGTACAAAATGATATATTTTATTGTAACAACTTTCATTTCTCTTAACTGAAAATAGAATTTTCTAAGAAAAAGAAAAGTTAGACTGAAGCATAAGTTTTTGCATAGGATTATACTACCAGATAGGGACCATTATTAACTCTAAAGAGATTACTAGTAAAGTGACATATAATTAAACGGTATGATATTGTTATTATTTATAAATTAATTAGAAAATTTGAAAGTGATCATACAAGTTAAACTGACAGTGAAAACATTGGAGGATATAAAAATGAAAGCATACCTAAACATGCTAATGTAAGAATATAAGTTAGCTGATGGCTCTAAATTTTTCATAGATTTCAAATAATCTTGGATCTATGGTTAGTTTTTTGGTTTTCGATAACTACTTATCTTAAAATAATTCAAAATATGTCAGGATTTGAAATTTTAACTACCAAATTGTAATGAAATAGTTTTCTAGGAAGAGGGGACTCATGTCCTTGGTTTGAGCTATACCTACCATGATTCCTTTTGATAAACTGACAACTATATTTGTTTTGATAGATAAATATTTCTACAGTCCCAAATTTTGAAAATGATCCCAAATAGCTAATGATGTTAATTTTTTTTTTTTTTTTTTAAACTCAATTATGGATGTTAGATATTTTTTGATTATTGCATTCATAAAATTCAAGGAATTATGTCACTCAATTTAATAATGTGCTTAGTTATTTTTTCATAGGATGCCATAAATCTATAAAAGAGCAAAAAAAACAATAGATAAAACCTAATGATCTGATCTAAGAGATATGCGGCATTTATTTCTAATTTTTATAAATCTCAAGGCATTGAATGGCTATCATCATTATTTGAAACAAAAAAAAACGGTAACAAGCAATTGTAAACATATTGACTTGCAATAAAATAACTATCCTATGATAGGAAACTTTATTATTTTGGTATGAAAAAAATTCTAAATTAACAAAATAATGCAGATCAACAAAAATCAGTAAAAAAAGATATTCAGAAGCAACTTAAAGGTACTTATTTAGAACCCTAGTATAATAGAGTGTATATATTTTGCTCATTGCTATAATTAAAAATAATAATTTAAGCTTAATAAGAGCAAATCTAGAAAGCAACTATGATAAAGATTAATTATATATTAAAATCTTTGTTTTGAACTAGTTTCATAATCCCAGTTTAAGATCGTAGGGATGTATTATTCTAAAAATACTAAAATTTGGTTAAATATTTCCTTTTAACAAAAATTCCTGTCCCTACATTACATTACTTTGAATTATTTTATTTTAAATTTAAATATTTAACCAAAAATTATATGAAAGTACTATTTTATATCGTTAATTAATATTCTGCCTATTTGAATAGTACTTTCACAAAATTTCAATAAAGCAGAGCTTAATACTAAACATAAATACATTAAATTTAAAAATTTGCCACTTAGCAATAATTCAAATATATCCAAATGGAATTTATATATATAGGTATATATATGTATATGTAGTACACTTTTGCATGAAATAACTTTGATTGCTTTAAATTTAAATAATTTGCGTAAGAGCTTTCGTGTCAAAATGAAATCCATGTTGAAGCTACAAGCTGTAAAAATAAATACATTTCCTTTATATAATTCTTAACTTGAAAAGTACTCATACTCTTTGCTATATTTATATATTATATACATATATTTATGCATGTACAGGCTATATATATATATATTTAAAGGTCCATTTTAAGTAGCATTCAATTGAGCGTGTATAATTCAACTTTACTGAAATCATTTCCTTTTGCACACTTGACTATTGATTAAATGAATATAAAAATAATAAGTATCTATCTATGTTTTTCATCAGCTTTAATAATAACTATTTTCTATTTACTCAGTATAACTCATTTTGTTAAGAGCTCAAATATACTTTTTTTCAAAATCCTTACCTAAGATATAATAACGCTTCAATAGAAGTAAAATATTTTGAACCATAGATATTTTCACAGAAGATATATATTTAAACATTTTTTCTTGTTTATATATTCTTACATACTTACGGTTCTTTTTGTTGTTGTCATCATTTAATAACATAAAATGTTAAAGAACTTGAAAAAGAATAAAAAAAGAAAAAAACAAACGAAGGTTTTTCAGATTTTCTTATTGGGTTTCTTTTTATTCAATTGGCATTGGGCAGCAACAGTTACAGCTATTTTACCTAAATTTCTTACAATAATATAAAATAAAATATAAAACTGAGGTATTTAGAGCCTAAAGCATTTTAAAATATATCCATTCTATTGTAGCAATAATAAAAAAAGATAACAATACAACAAAAATATGTATAAAAAATAAGAAAATATATTTTTTTGTTTTATTCCAGATATATAGTAGGTTTGTGTATATCTTTTAAATTGAAATAAAGATAAAATGTCAATAGCAAAGAATAATACTTTTGTGCTATATTATGACATTATGTAGTGCTAAATATTATAATAATATATCAATTAAAGAAATGTTCAAAAATTTTCGGTTATAAAAACGTTAGAAGCTAAAAAAATCAAAAAGAAAGGTAAAAAAACTAGCTCATAATAATATAACCAAAGGCTAAAAATTGTTTGCAACTTTGTTTATCTAATGATATCAATTAAATAAATTAGCATAATTCCAGGCGAAAAATAAAATTTAATTTTATAAATTTTATTTTGCTTTAGGATAATTTTCTAATTTTGTTAATTTTGTTATGTGATGAATTATTAAAAATATTTCAAGTTATTAAATCTAATAAATTATTAACATAAATAACTTAAATTTTATGATTATAATTCTCTATTTAAATTTTGAAAAAGTCGTATTGTATTTTTCTACTTAAAAAATTTCAGTTTTGAATAGTAATTCTTCAAATTTTTGAGTAATAAGTTTTTGGAGAGAATTAAAAAGAAGAAAAAATGTTTTATTTATAAAATTTACAGCTCGATGCAAAATAATTAATTTATAATCTTAAACTTTCACTTACTATCTTTGAGGGTGTTTAATGTGATATTATTGCGACCGGATGGAAATATCAGGTATAATTAGTATGCGTGGATAGATTTACATAAGTTCAATTCAGATGTTATATTAAATTCAAAATACCCTTAAAATTCATATACATGAGCTTTAAAGAAATTTCTCTTGTAGGGATTAGATTTGTGAAAAATCACTGTGCAGATATATTTAGTTATTGAATATTATCAAAACTAGTGTACTGAAAAAGGTTAAACAGTTTTCCTAATGTGTTTTTATAGTTAAATTTTTTGTGTTTGAAGAATTGCTAGAAACTATAGTATCGCTTTGATAGGTGTTACTCGGGAAATAAAAATTGCGCTTTTTATGTTTCTTTCTATTTAATTTTTTTGGTACAAATGCTTCCCATGAGTTAAGTTTCTCCTTTAAATATTTCATAAAAAATATAATTATTTTAAATTATTTTTTTCAATACCCAATTTTCCAAAAAGTCACTTTTGACAAAATTTGTTATCAATAATTCAAATCTGGATATCAATCATTATTTTATAAAATTTTCCTCAAATTTTATTTTACTATTAATTAATTAATAAAATAAATATTATCATAACACAGAAAATTAAAAAAAAATTAACCAAAATAGAAAACATATTTATTTTACCATGTATTAGTCCCCTTAAAGTAGTACTTTTCTTTTCTTTCACTTTCTTGGACATTTTTTTTAGTTTCTAACGCACTACAAACCCATATCATAATTATATTACAGCTCAAGATGAATTTTTTGTAAAACATACAAAAACATCCTTTTGTATGTTATTTTCATAAAAACTTATGTTATGAATACAAGAAAAATTATAATTGCTTTAATTTTAATTTACTTAATTGCAGCTACCTCAGCAAGGAATCAAAACAAAATGAATATAAAAATAAATAGAAAGTTGACTTGTTGACAAATATTTATTTAGGTCATAAAATAAACAAAAAATGAAAAATTTTTTAGTCCATAATGACTAACCAAGATGATTCTAGAGTGTTATTCTTTACCCTTAAAACTATATATTATAAATTAGCGAATCACTTCAAACATACTTCGAATAGTTTTGAAGCTTTAATTACCTCATTTCGAAAAGAAAAACAGAAATCTGTAGACCTATTAAGCTTTTGATGTTTTAATAATAAGATTTAAATTGTTCACATAAGTTTGAAATAGTTCTGTACTCAACAAGCTTAAAAATAGAACGAATGAGGTAACAAAATATTCTCAAAACCCATGAAACCGTACTTATGAACCTTCATTGAAATTACGGTTGAATTAATCGTTTCCTTTTATTTTATTTCTGTTTTTAGTACAAGTGGCTAAAGTGAAAAATTAATTAACCAATGGAACCACTTCGATAGAAGAACTTAAGAATTTTCTTTATGCTTAAAGAAAACACTTCAGAGAATTCCTATGATGGTAGTTAAATAACCGAGCAACGTAATTAACACTTTTCTTTTGAAAGACATTGAAATAAGTGCTAATTGCTATCAAAATTAGTAGAAAAGTCATTAAAATTAAATTATTGCATTAAAATTAGTTAGAAAAAAAAAATTTAAATGCTAATCAATTAAATTTTAATTAAATTTTTAAATAATGAGATAGGATATTAAATAAATGAGAGAAAATAATTTTTCCTTTTATTTGACTTTTTAAAGTTGGCAGAACTAGTTCAATTTTCCTTTTAGCTTATTAGATTTATGTAATATTATAAAAAATTTTACAATGTAATTAAATGTGCTATAATCAAAATTAAATATAATCTAAAAATTTGAAATAATGTGATATTGTGATATTTTAAAATTTTATATTTTCATTGATTAATTTTGGTAGCTCTTTCAAGAGTCAAGTTAGTCGTTACTAACAAAATTTTCCTTGATTTGATTTTAAAGTTATTTTCTAAAGTATTACTATTCAGTTTTTAGTAAAAACGAATGATAAATCTAAATATAAGTTTTTCTGAAATACTCTTGCTTCTTGCTTTGTGTGCATTATGTCTTTAACGTTGAACAACACACAAAATCACTTTTAACTGTTACTTGACACCATGAGGTAAATTCCACACCATCTCTTTATTTTCCGTGAATTTCAAGAATTTTAGCATAAAGTAAGGTGATCTATAGCAAAATGTGTTTATAAAGAAAAGATTGCTCTAACCCAGGGGTCGGAAAACTCATTGGCCAAAAGAGCCAAATGTCAAAAATGCAACCACAAAAGTTTATACATTATATTAGAAGGTAGATTTTTATTAATTTAATTAAGATAAACTAATTGAAGTACGTTCACTGAGATCTACATCTTTAAGCTCTTTCATCCACTTTCTTTATACTTTGTGTGCCTTTTCCCATTCGTTTATTCCATTTCATCTTTCTCACCCTACAATGCTTCTATTTACCCAATGAACTTTATCTAAAGTTTTAAGACTTATTCACGATTTTTACCTATACCAATGACTGACAAACACTAATATGAACAATGGCCTTGCATCTCCTTGGAAAGGAAATCGCATAATTGGATTTCGAAGCTGCCAATGTCAATATCGAAAGAAGCAAAATTTAAATCTGTTACTATAGCACTAAGAGGATTTTTAACAAAGGCTTTTCTGTTTCGGAATCCTGATAACTTTTGTGAGAAGCTTTCCTCATAAAAGTGTTGTTTTGAAATAGTGAATGTCAATATCTGAATTATTTCTTTGGCGATATTCCAACAGGCTCGGAAAGGGAAAGGGTTTTTTTCAAATCTTGTACAAAAAGAGACAATTTGTGTTCGAATGAAATAACTTCATCCAACATCGAAAAAGTTTTTTCCCTTCTCTTGCAGTTTACAATTAAGCTAATTTAGATGAGACGTAAAATTTTTGGATGCACTGATCACTCGTTAGTTTTGAATAATGTAGATCATTTTTAAGAAGAAATGCCATAATTTAAGAAGCAAAAAATTTCAAAACGATCCCTTTGGATAACAAGGTTATCTTATTATGTCAAAGAAGATCTGCGTACCCACACACACTGTTTTCGTCTTCCGTTTTTCTTTGTTTTTTCTGTCTAGCCATGTCAAACAGAGCAATTAAAAAAGATCTCTTATTTTATAACAATCACTAAACACTAATTTGACATTTTATAGAAGAGCCACACTCAAGATACCAAAGAACCGTGGTTTACCGACCTCTGCTCCAATCTATGGTGACACTGGGATGTAGGTTTACCAATTAGTCTCTCTACAACAATCACGTTGCACTGGGGTGTCAACCCCGGATTGCCAAGTAAGTTTGAATTTTATTTTTGGGTATTTATTTACTTAACAGTAAAGAATACACTCGGTAAATGTTATTGTTTGACTTCTATGATTGCTTGTTAAGGTATATGTTTAAATAAATATGATACTCACATTGTATTTTTCTTATTCCATATACCTCATATTTTACTACCTCGCACTGCCCTTGAATTTGAGGATGGAAAGTTTTCTCCGTTGAGTAGAAAATTTTTTTTTAGGAAATACTTACTTGCCCTGTTGCAACTGAATTTATTTCAGTTGGAATGCAATTGTAGTGTTAAGCCGAGTGTACTGAATATGTTCAAGAGAGTGATTATTTGCATACGTATATGCTAGAATTTAAATTTTAATGAATGAGTAATAAAATCCAATTTCGATAGCTAAAAGTATATTGGTTAACATTTCATAATTAGATGGCGTGAAATTTGATGTCTTAATGCATACGTAACAAATTATTATTTAATTTTTCTCTATCTTTGGATGCAGCTAGAGCGTTATCTGATTTAAGAGATGCACTTCTATCAGCGTCAGATGTCTGTGTCATTCTTTTTCTTATCTTTCCATTCTTGTCGTCTTGTCGTATCGAATTTGTGCATCAAGTTTTATACGTCTTGCAAACGCACGATTTATTGTTAGTTCAGCTTGTCTATCTCCACAACCACTAGTACCAAGTCTGAATGGTGTTGCTTTCAATATTACAATGATTTAAGAATTTTGTAGTTTTTTAGTTAATGAGAGGATGATTGATATGGTTGTAAATAATACCAATCAAAAACTTGAAGAGGAATGCTCACAATTTTTCCAATTCAGGTTTCCTGCTTTTGGCCGCAAATCATTTTAAAGTCAACACTTAGGGCTGAAAAACTTGGGACATTGGATTTGGGACTTCATAGAAATTTCTTATGGAATTTTGTAATTGCTGACATTAGTAAATCTATTCTAGGCGAAGATTTCTTATGCAATTATGGGTTACTGGTTGATTTATCTAAAAATTGCTTGTGGATCATTAAATTCAATTGGTGAAATTGGTATTGGCTCAAGAGTAGTTCTATCTTTAATTCATGACACTTCTTTAAATTGCAGTGTAAATTGTAAAGAATTCTGGTTTTAGCAAAGAGGTTAAACATTCAGTAACTCTAGAATTCTTACAAAACAATATATGTGTATACCTTCATAGAGCCCTTGGTCTTCACCTTTACATCTTGCCAGAAAGAAAAATATTAGGTGGCATCCGTTCGGAGATTTTAGACCGCTCAATTCAAGAACTGTTCATGAACTGAAATTTGATGTTGATTGTTGGCTTAACTGTTTGTAATAAATTAAATGGCATAGTAATAATTATTTGGATTTAACATTTTTGTTTTAAAATACATCATATAATAGCTGAAATAAATATGACATTACAACTTTCGATAGTCGTCGGTGATGCTCTTAGTTCTTTTATATTTATTTAAAAAAATGAACATAGACCTATTTATAAATAAAAGAAATTTGAAAACTGTTATATTTTTAAAATTTTTAATAATTTCATCGAAAAGGTCCATTTTGAGTTAACAGTTCATATGATCTTGGAACTTTTTGGATCTTTATAAATCTAATCTTTATTTAATTATGATTTTTTAGGGGTAGCGCATTCAAGTATTGAACTTCATTTACGCAAATATCACTGAAACATGACCTAGTATCTAAATCCTGGAGTAAGAACATCTATTTTTATTAGAAAAGCTTTTTTTAAAAAATTAAGTTAAAAAAGTATTCCAAAAAGCCCCGTGGTTTATTTTCTTTTCAAAGAAATATTGGTGTTAGTTATTATTATATTAGATATTAAAAAACAAATGAACTGATAGTAAAATTATTTTTACTTTGCAAATCAAATAAAGTTTTTTTTTTTTAAAAACTGTTATCCTTTTAAGACATTAAATATCATAAATTTAAAAAAAAAGATAGAAATTCACGCAAAAAGCTTATCATCTGATTGAAATTAAAATTGAACACGCACTGCTTACAAAAATGAAATAACTAACTAAGGATATACTGTATCATTGGCTTAATGTGTTCTTTTTTCAAAAATAGCATCATTTATCTTTTGTTCAATTCTCGCTTTAGAAAATTTATAGCCGACAAATTAAACTTTCAGACCATTATTTTTTTTTTTATATGCTCCATAGATATCCTTAAGAGTGTTCTTTCTCCTTAGCACTATAACAAACTTTCTAAAGAAAAGAAAACAGGACCGAAATAGAAGGCTAAGAGGATATTACATGGTACTAAGTGTAGATACTCAAATCTATACACAGCTATATAGAGAATGTGTAAAGTAACGCTTTAATTCAAACTAAGATTTGTATAATCGAATAAGTTTCAAAGTCTGCCCGTTTTTGGTGTCATTAGGTTACTTTAATTGCATTCAATCTGAAATTGAAAATGTTCATTTTAAGAATTTTCTATTTTATTAAAAGGATAGAGGAAACGATAGGCATATTGTAGAATATGTTATATTGTTGTTGTTATGTTACTAAGAATGTCGTTAATAGAACAAAATTTTACAATTGACAATATACATATATATATATATATATATACATATATATATAAGCACATACAACAGATTTCAATCGATTCATGGAGCAAGAAAATTTTCGATTGTAATTTTAGATGTGGGGCATATAATTCAGGTAACAATCACCTACAATCTTTTATCCTCATGTCATTGTAATTGTAGGAAACTTTTCTATAAAAATAGTATATATTGTGGTTAAAACCTGATACACTTTACTTTTCGGAAGCCTATTTGTTAAAACAGGTTACATCTGATGTCACCAGTGAAATCCTATTCAATGGTCTACATAAAATTTTTCTTATACAATATATTCTTATTTGATACTTACAAATCGAAATTTTCAAGGCACTTTATGGGATAAAAAACTTTGAGTGGGCTTTATCAACATTTTAAAAAGATTGAACAACTTATTGTATATATATATATATATATATATAGGTATATATATATATATATATTATATTGTTCTTGTTTTGTGTATTGACGACAGGTAAAATAGTGTGGTTTTAAATAACAAACACATCATTCAAAAAAAGAAAACAAAAAAGAAGAAGAAATGATGAAAGCATAAAAACAATTGGGAATACACGATTAAGGATGAATGTTATTTTAGCAGTTTTATCTAGGATATAGAGTTTTTTCAACTAAAATTTTTTAAAGAAATGTGTTTTGTTTTGCTAAGATACATATATGGTATATATATAGTAGAAAATTTATAAGCAAATGAAGTACATAGAATATCGAATATTTAGGGTGAAATTCTTTTGCTATCTACATTTATATTACTGGAAATCCATTGGGAGTCAGTCTTCTGAAATGGGTAGTATAGTCTTAGTATAGGTATTTTTCAACTGGTTTAGGGTTACATATATATATATATATTAAGGTTATCACCAAAGAATATCTTATGTTAAAATAAACTTAGATATTTAATATTTTTACTTAAATGCATCAAAACGGATGTCGACTTTGATCGTAATTGTTATTTGTTTTGTTATAGTGCTTTTTTTATTTGGCTTGAAAGGAAAATTTTTTATACAGAACTTTATCAACTTATTACCTTTTCTCTAGTATTTTATTAAAAAATTTTTATTTTTTCTTGTCTCTTTTCATATAAACTCTTTTAGTTAAATTCATAGGAGTTTGAGTAAGTGTGATTTCTGTTCTTTTTTATAAACATTCTAAATAAATATCATATTTTATAGTTATGGACTATTCAAACACTTCAAAAAATAATTTTTTACGTCCTGTGCTCTACAATTTTTGTTTTAATGTATTCATTTCTTTTGCTTATTGTTTTCTCAGAGAAGAATTAAGGTAAGAATGTCTTTTAAGAATTTTCAAAAAACTTTTTTTCCGTTTAATTCATGCGATTTAGTTAGTTTATTAGTTAGGAAAAACAATCAAGGTGGCGCCTTTAATTACATTGATGATTTTTACCCTGCAATAATTTTGTCAAGAAATGATACAGATCTGTACAAGATCTACCTATTCATAAAAAACTTTACCTAAAGAAACAACAATGCCATGCCTACAGTTCGAAAGCCCAACAAAAATGATAAAGCGTTGGATCTTTGTAATTTTTTAAATATTTTTAATAAATATTTGTAATATACTAATTTATGTTATATTATATGTGTCTATATTTCAAAGGTTTTAAAGATTTGCTGGACTTGAGGATTTTTTGACTAAATTATTAAAACACAAAAAATATATGTATGGAAACAAAAAAATTGGAATTTTAATAATTTTGAAAACAAATATCATCTAATTTACACTAAAAAATTATTTCTAATCCAAGCCTAAGAAAAAACAAATATTTGTAATACTTAATATACATTTCTAGTTTTAAGAGTATAAAATTCAAAAAATGTACATGATCCGAATATATACTTCCGTATAAATAGTTTGCCAAATAATAATTTTGATTAGTAAAAAAACTAAAAATTTATACTGGCTTAAAAGGATAATTTGTTTTGTATAAAGATTCATGAATGAAATGAAGTAAACATATGAAAACCAAATAATTTTATAAATGTTAACAAGAAAAGCTCTTAAGAGCTACCATTCTAGGGTAACTTTAATCCCAAAAGGATAGAAAAATTATAAAGGATCAACATTTTATTATAGTTTTGGGATGGATTGCCTATCAAAAATTTCAAAATTTCAACCATATTTCTCTTCCTTTGTATACTACTTCTATACTTTTCAACTAGTAATAAAAAGAAAAATTATATTACTCACTTGCATACTTCATAAAAAGGAAAATATATAATATGTCACAGATATTTTAGAATAGGTTCATTGATGCGTGTAGTAGCCAAGTGGGTCGAAATATGTTGATATATATATAGATGTATACATATTTATATATATTTATAAATAGTACTTGGATTTGATAAATGGTTATCCAGGGAATGGAAAACTAAATTAAAGAACTTCTTAACTAAAGATGAATACATGAGATAGGCGTTCATACTGCTTAGAAGACATATAGCTAGTAGCTTATGTTTTAGTCAGATCTAAGTATCTTAAATATTTGAAAAAAGAACAACAAAATTTTCTACTATACCAACTCAACAAGCTATCGTATTGAAAAAGAAAATTGAACAGAAAATGAGTTTGGAATAATAAGCGGAGACATGACCAAGAAAAAAGGGTCACATGAAAGCACTTTAGCCTTTTGTATTCCCTAAAAGGATATATTCTGTTTGTTAAGCGAACAAAAAAATTATTGTGGCATCATTTTATCTTTCATGAACAAACAGTAGCATCTGGATGTTAATTAAATGAATTAGAAAATACATATTCTCAGCAATTTTCATTTATTCTTTTTATGGACCTAATTTAGTGTAATTGACATTTGTAAAAATACAAAAACAAAGTACTGATAGACCAATTTGATATGGGTATTCAAAACAAAACTATTTAAGTTATTTGTTAGTTTGAATAGAAAATAGTTGGAAAATATTATATGATTAACTAAAAAAAAACAAAAATAAATAACAAAAAAAAAATATTTCTAAGACATGAATTATTTTAGCTTAAAGATGATTGATTATTTCAGTAGAACTTTAGAAACCAAGCAATGTGTTAAATATCAAAATAAATATTTCAACACAATCAATTTCTAAAATAAAAGAAAGTTTTATAAGGCCTTATAAGTTAAGTCTTTATATTTATTTTTTAAATCTTTATTTAAAAGATTTTATTAAATGTAAAGTAACCTAAATTATGAAATACAATAATGTTGGTATTTGAAGGTGATAAACATTAAGCATTGAGTATATTTTGTTGTCTCCAAAAAAACTTTTGACGTCAGTTAAATAACTTAGCTAGGCTTAAGCTCTTAAACCATTTTACCTGTGCTTAAGTAACTAATTAAGTTAACACCTTAAGGCTTTGTTGTAATTTAAAATCAAGATCAAAAAACTAATAATCATTAAAAGCTTATACCTTACTAGGTATTAAATCTGAAATTAACAAATAAAAACAGATTATAAAATTCTCATTTCAAGAGGTCAAACTGACATTTTATTTTGTATACGAGACACAAATCAATTTTGTGGTTAAAAGAAAGTTTCAAGCAGCAAAGTTTAAGCTTCCAAAATATAAATACAAATTTAAGTTTGAAATCATTTTTCTTGCACGGAAATCTTTACCAATGCATATTAGCAGTAATTTATTTGTTATGGTAAAATAAAAACTTAAACTTATATTTTCAATATTTTTATATAATGACAGATTAATTTATTGACCCAATTGTATTGTCATCTAAGCAGTTTCCGATTTCATAATCATAGTCTCAATAATTTATGCCAAATTTTGTAAGAGTTTAGTCAACAGATTCCAATGTATTTGTTTGTATAAATGAAAATGTGCTAGTCTTATGGAAAAATATTTTTAAACACATTATTCCTATAAGCACGCTCTTAAGCATTGTTAATCGGCAACTACTTAAAAAATATATCACAAGCTTCTACATCACAAAAAGCCAGGTAAATAAAAGTCTATAATAGTAGTAGTAGTAGTAGTAGTAAAAGGGAAACAAGATGCACCGCGACCAGTTTGATCTATTGTGCTCCCCGCCAGACATGCTATTGTGGGAACCTGATACCCAGGTCCCTTGCCAGAGCTAGGATCTCTCTAAGACCTGTTTCCAACCCTTCTGTGCAGGTTACTTGTCGAGTGAGAAGATGCTTCACCCTCTTTGACATCACCCTAGCACATTCAAAGAGTAGGTGAAAGTCTATAACAAGCTACAAAAACAAAAACTTTAGTGATACCTTATAAGAGTAGTTTTTTGATTTTATTCTCGACTAAAATCCACGGCAAATTTGATTTTAAAGTGAAACAATGTAAAATGCAATATCATAAAACCTAGAAATTAAAGCTACTTTCTTTTTCAATTCATTTAAAATAATTTTAACATTTTTTTGTTGTTGCAAAATGAATCTAGTTAATTTCCTTTAGTACTCAGTTTTTCTATTTCATTTAATATTTATGCTAGAATAAAAGAAGAAAAAAAGTAAACAAATCAAAGCTTTAATCATGATCTTTATTTAATGTAACTTTCATCATTATAATTATGGTAAGGACTTATCAAAATAGTATATAGAGTACAAATGAAGATTATGAGTAGATCAAAGGAATCTTTTGGAATTATTTTTGGTGTGTAGATAGCATAAGCTTATCATCTCTAATATAAGCTTTAATTTTCTTCCTTTTATGTTTCAGAAAAGAAATATTAGTTTATTTTTCATATTATTTAATTTATATATTTTTTGTGAGTACGCTAACAGTATGTTTATTATAAATATGAAATAGTTTAAGAAAGTTGAACAAATAGCTTTTAAGATTAATAAAAAAATAAGTACACATTTTTCTCAAATTTAAATAATTAATATCTTTTTACTGTATTTCTAGTAAAAATATTTCAAAATTATTATCAACAAAAATAGAAAGTATTATTTTTATAGTTCATATAATTTTTTTTAACCTGACCACAATTAAATCAAGTTTTTAAAAATATTTCGAATTACTAGTTGAAAAAGCCTGGCCTACTTTGGTATATTATTAAGACGAACGGTAGTGTTACATGTATCATGACATTAAAATTAAAAAAAAATGGAAAAAACTCAGTTAAAACTTTACCCTGCACTAAATTATTTTAATTTATAAAAAGCCTAAAAAAACAACTGTTATTTTATCACCTTTTTTAGTTATTTTTGAAAAATGTATAAAAACAAGCATTTAGTTAGCTTGTGTTCATATAGAATAAAGTATTTTTGTTATATTAATAAAATAATTTATTTAAGTCTTGTTGAAGAAAAGTTTTTACGAAAGCTAAAATATTAGTAAAGTTAATTTTTATTTCTTTAGCATAGAAAAAAAGGAAATGATAATTTTTCTATAGAAAATGACTTCTGGGAAAACTTGTTGTTATTTATTTTAATACTTTTTAGAAGTATTTGTAGGTTAAAGTTTTCTTTAAACTAGATATATCTAAATATATCCCTTTTCTCATATAAATTAATAGTTTTCCTGCCGTAGAGTCATTAGATGAAGTCAAATACTAATAAAGAAGAAAAATCTATAAACAAAATAATTTGATATTGATTGTTTCCAACCCAAAATATTCAGCGAAAAAATTTTTAAAAGTTATTGATTTAGAAACTCTATAAATTAAATTTTTACTTTGAATTTAATTATCAATCAGTGAGCACATTTTTAGTCTATTAAACTTTATCAAAAAAATGCAATCAAATAAAAATTTTTTAATATCTTTTGATAACTGATTTAACATTTAATATTTGGGTTTGATAAAAATTCCCAGTATTTATTTTTGTACTTGATTTTTTTTCTGTTTTTTATTCCCTTTTAAAAATTGTTGAAACCAATGCAAACTATCAGAACTAAATTTTACTCCTTTAAAGTAATAAATTCATAAGTAAAACTTTGGATTCAAGTTCTTATGAATGGCTGCAAAGAAGTTTTAGTTGACAATTAAACTAAAAATAAGAAAGAAAAAATAAAAAAGGCAGATTATAAAAAAAAATATGGGTAAAAATCTTCCTTTGTCCTATTTCATGGTACATTAAGATTTTTTAGGAGCGTACTTAGGGCCAGTTATGGTTCAATAGTTAACAACTTGGTCAGTCATCCTTCAATTTTACTGATTGATTCTATAAGAGATTTTTTGCTAGACCTTTAAACTAAAAAAAATAAACAACAAGTGACCTACTATTATTATTTTGTTTTAAAAACCTGAAAATCAATTATCCAAAATTGGCTTTGCAACTAACATTAAGAAATTTTTTAGTTTAAATGGTAAAGTTATTTGAAGAAATTTTTCCGATTACTGAATTTCTAGCCAATTTATAGGTTCTAAGAAAGTTTTGTTTTTCTAAGCTTTATTTATTAAATTATATCACGAGAGAAATAAGGTTTCAATTTAAACTGAAAGTGCACTTTACAAAATTTATGTAAGCAAAGACTTTTTGAAAATATTTTATTTAAGTGATAGAAATATGAAAAAAGGGCTAAAAGATTGAAAATTTTATAATTGTAAAGTTATGATTTGTTTGTATTGCTTATTAATCAAATTTATTTTGAGAAAAGAGGTCACTTTTTAATTAATTTCTAAGAATATTTGATGAATGAGAACCTCTTTTTAAGTGAACTGCTCCATTTCGTTGACAGTTATGAAAATAAAAGTATAATAAAAAGAAATAGAAAGGGTGAAATAATTTTTAGATGTTGAAATTTTCAATATAATTACATGATAAGTTACAAAATCAACATAATACATATTTTGATAAATTTTGCATAGTAAAAACAGTTAATGCTAATTTTTAAAAAGCAAAAGCTAAAAAAGTGCGGTTCTGAAATTTATTTATCAATATAATTACATGGTATATGTGTGTATGCATATACATATATAAATATATATTAATTTTTCGTTTTCATTATAAAATACCATGTGTGAACTTAAATATATTTATTGAATGATTGCATGAATCAATAAGATTGGAGTCCATCCCATATAAAATACTCAATTTTTGAATCAACCAAATATGGGCTGAACTGTAGAAATCAAGAAGTGAACAATAGCCACGTACCCAATATCCAGTTAAGCAGAAACTCAGAATAGTATTCAGTTTTCTAGTACTCTATGTACATTTGAAAGAGTACAATGAAACGAATTTGGAATTTAAAAATATTTTTCCCAATTAACTCAGATAGAATTCATATTCAGTTGACATTCAAAAAAAAAAAAAAGATTTAGCCACACAAAAAACTGAGCGATTGGTTAGTAATATTCAAGGAATCACAGAATTTTTAAGCTAAAAAAGCTTCTTTTGTTATATTTTTCACGTAAATTCTTCATGGAGTTGTAATTTAGAACCAGAAAAGTTTTGTGATGGTAAATAAACTCAAGTAAACGCCTCAAAGTATACAATTTAAGCCACTTAATAATTTTTTATAGTTTTGTTTAGATTTCAGTTTAAAACTGAAAAAACGAAAATCCAATCAAATAAATTAAAAAAACCCAAAAAAAAAAAAATGGTTATACAGATCTTGATACTAAAAATAAATTGTTTTCTTTCGGTAAGCAAAATTGATATCTAAATCTCAAGCAATTTTTTTTTTTTTTTCACTTGGTCACGCAGTGATTCTGATCAGGAGAGCTACATGAAAACATTATTCAAGCTCAAAGGAATTGTTTTCTTATAAGCACGCAATATCCAAACATAAACCTAATTCGGAAATAAATTAAGGAATATCACTGTTTGTATACCAAGGATTATTTACATTAAACCAAAAAAAAAAGCAAGAAAGTAAAATGAAAAAGGAAAAGAAAAGATACTGATGGAAAACAGAAATTTTATAGTCCTGACCATAGAATTAAGGCTACACTATGAATATATTGTACAATAGGGATATACTATACTAAAGTAAAATTAGATCTAGGAGGCTAACATCTTTACTCCAACTCCAAAAAGAATTATGTGCAGTTATGATAATCATGTATGTTCACTTTTTGGTTGTTCTTAAAATGATTATGATATGGAAGCAGTATGTTAGTCAACAGCTAGTAAAAATAATTTATTATTAAAGAAGGACCCTTGGTTTTAGTTTGAGTTTTGTTATTCTTAAATTTATTTCAATTTTTGCTACATTTGCGTTTTATTAATTTACTGTTCAAGTTTGTGCTTGTGAATATATATTTAATAATTTTTTATTTATTGTTCTTGCTAGTTTTTTATATTAATACATATACATATATATATATATAGATGCTAAAATTTTGGTGTTACTATTTAATTTTTTTTTATCGCCTTGTGGCGAATGTATTTTATTTTTTAAGTAAAAACACAGTAGGCTAAATATGCCATGGAGGCCAAGAAAGTTTACTAACTTGACATATATAGAATTTTTATTTAAAATCTAAGTTAGGAAATGTAAATTAATGTACTTGATATGTTGTCTTTAAAAATAAATGTGTTTAAAGCTTAAAAGATAATTTTATTAATTATCATTAAACCACAGCCTCTTAAATTAGTAACTGTTTAGGTTAAGTTTTTTGATTTTATGTGTCATTTTAATTTAGATAAAATACATGCGTAATAGTAAGTTAATTGAAATTGAAGTAAAATAAAATTTAATTCTGTGTAATTATATATTCGGTGATATTATATAACGTAAGGGATTGATTGAAAACTTAGTGTATAGGATGAATTGGGAATTAATATGCAACACTCTAAAGTACTCTTACAAAGTGTGTAAGAAAAAGGCTTGAATTATTACTTAGTTTTTCATTATTATCTAATTTGCCTTTTAACAATTAATCCCTTTCAGATATGATAAACTTATTGCAGAGCCTTTTCTAATTATCAAATAATTATCATCATCACTTCTGAACTGCGTTTGGTCTTAAGCTCTTCCAGTGGTGCAGTTTTCTTCTCCCGAATTGTGACAAAATTTTGCCTTTAAATTTGTTAAAATTCAAAAAATCACATGAGGTGAAATTCTGTAACTATGTAGCAATTTTAGAACAAATTTTGATACCATAAATTTTATGAGAAAAATACTCAAAAAAAATTTTAAAATACAAGCGAACTAATATGCTAGTATCTCCAAAAGCTTCTTTAATAGTGATTCAATGATCTTTCGTAACAATTTACTTCATTTCTCCAGCATTATTAACGGTTTTTTGATATATTGTGGCTTCAATGGAAAGCATCGTTATTATCATCTTTTTGGCTCTATTTGAATATATCATTCATCTTTGCTCAAAATACATTCGCCAAATATATTTTACTTGTGTTGTGCATTACTTAATTTTATATTTTACACAAAATTCAATATAGATTATTTGATTTATTTTTTTTGTATCTAAAAATTACCATATAACATTTACACATATAAAAACAAACAAAAAATGCAAAATGGCCTTAATAATAAAATATCAAAAATTAAATATACGTAGCCTGTGAACTTTAAAAGTAGTTTGGTTTTTTGAACAAAGCTTGAATATGAAGGAGTATCTTTTGAGTATCTGCAGTAATATATTTTAAAGTTTTATTATTGTTTTATTAGTTTTATTAAACAAACAAATAAAAAATACTTAACAATTAGTTCTAGAATGATATTATGGCTACATCAAATTATCTGTTTTCCACTATGTTCATTATAGTCATTAAAATGAAGGTTATTCATAGAATTTGTCTTCTTCTTTTCTTTCAGTCTCAAATTAGAAGCAGAAGAATTAATTAGATAACAACAACAGATATTTGGCATTAAAATAACTCAATTTTTAATATTTGGTACTCATATCTGTACTATTTAAATAAATCTTAAATAGTGGAATTTTTATTTTATATACAACAGATTTGTTTTATGTGCGTGCTAAAAAAATGAAGTAATTGAAATTCA
The DNA here is from genome assembly GCA_947359355.1 of Acrocera orbiculus. Taxonomy (NCBI): domain Eukaryota; kingdom Metazoa; phylum Arthropoda; class Insecta; order Diptera; family Acroceridae; genus Acrocera; species Acrocera orbiculus. The sequence continues at coordinate 17,091,145 of OX375759.1, forward strand.
TATCTAGAAATCATAGTCTCCTCAGTTAGATACAAAAAAGAATTTATAAATTAAAAAGTTGATTATGTATATAAAATCAATTATTTAGATTGGCGTATGATGCTTTGTTTCAAGATTTGTTTGACTTATGTTACTTGAGTTATATATATTTTATTGTACGATGTATCGATGCCGTATATTTGAGTGATATGTGTAAAACAATTGCAAATATACTTGTAGAAGTGGAAAAAATTGTTGGTCGTGCTAATTCGCAGTAAGTCATCGATAATTGCTATCATAAGAACCATGGCCTAAGTCCTAACGAAGACTAATTACAAAAGGCATGAGAAAGGTTTCGATTTGGTTTTACTTGAATCAATGTTGAAAGATAATACGTACTTTAATTCTAAATCTACCAGTATCATTTTCAGTACTATGATGGATCAGTATAATCTCAAAATGTCCATGTAACATGTAAACTCATTTTATAGACAACAAGTAAAAAGATATTTGCTTGTTTTAATGAAATACAATTAACAAGCAAATTTTTATAATTCTAAAAATAAGTATACTATTAGGACTAATTGTATCAAATCTAACAAATCCCGAAGTCCTATTAAAGTTACAATAAAAAAAATTTTTCAAAGATTATGTTGAAAGGATAGTTTCATAAAAGTTAAATTTTCATTAAAATATGATTTGTATAATTTTGAAAAGTTCATGAACTTGGATACATGTTTTTTTATTATTATTGCTTTTAAAAATTTAAAAATATAATTTATTGTTGTTATTACGAAATTACCTGAAGTACGATAGCAATTACTCATGCCAACACCGAAAAATCAAAACGATTCATGTTCATTGCCTTTAGGGAATTTTTCTATGCTTTAAGGCTATTTTACCATCTCTTTGGATAATCTATCTCAATAAATTTCCATTATCGCATTGGTCTTCGTTCAACATTTTGGCACATTTCTTACGATGTTTCTCCCTTCATTTTGCTTTAGAGCATGACATGATTAAGTGATTTCATCATTTCTTGGATGAAAAGGAAATGGACTTGTGGGAATTTAGTGAATTTTTTTTCTTTTTTTTTTGTAGTAGTTTAAGGAATATATGTCTAATCTAGAAGATATTTTAATAGAAGTAGTCATCTTATGCTTTATCCTATATTGAAATTATTATAAACAATGTTCCAGATAAGAAGAATATTATTTATTATAAATTATTTTGATGAAAGCCTAAATTCGATGTAAGATTATAGGGCAAGAATATTAGATAAAGGTCAAACTGTATCAAAATATGAATATATATAAATTGTTAACAGAAATTGTTAGGATTTTTGAGTAAATAAAATTTATCAAAAAATTTTCAAATATTTTGCGTTCAAAATAAAATAAAAATATTGCTAAACTACAAGAATTATTTACATAGGTACTATTTGTTTCTTGAGCCTTTATTTTTAGTTTATAAATTGAGTCTAGAATAGAATGCATTACTGTTTTTAATACTAAGAAGTTTTTATGTTGTCTGCGTTTTACAAAAAAATACATACAGTAGCTTAAAGTGAAATCCGAATTAGATTAAACTAGTCACATGATATATTTCATAAACGCATTTTAAATTTGCAAAATTTGTAAACTGTATACTGATAAAGTATCTTTAATTTGTTTATTATCAAACTATCAGTAACTATTAAGGACCATCAGTAAAATTAAATTTTAAAAACAATAAAAATAATTCAATATACTTTAGAAATTTTTTTTCATGTAAAATGGGAAATTGAAGCGTATTGTCTCGAGAGCTCCCTAAATACTGCCATTAAACACATACTCAGACAAGGAAGAAATATGATCCTAAAATATTTCAACCTTTTAGCTCACTTAAACAACAATGATATGTGCAATAGGGCTAATGTCTGCTAGGATGTAGTTACTGTACTTATCATCTAACTTTAGTCAGAAAGCTCACGAGCTCTTATGCATAGGACTCACTAGCGCTTAGCGTATGGGACGACTTAGCACAGTAAAAATGGAGAGTTTTCCTAAATACCAATCGGAGTGGACTCACTAGCATATTACTGTTTTCATTGACATTCATTCAAAAATAATATAACAAAAATTAGCTAATAAATTAGATTTTAATTAAATGTTTAGCTAATAAAAAATTCATAATTTAATAAATTTCAACAATATTTAAAATATTCAAATAAAGATATGAAGTGAAATCAATTCTTCCCGAATTAAAATATTTCTTTGATCTTCTTTAAGAAACCGACAAGCTAGCCCTAACTAGTCACTCATTCAGGCTATATACCAATTCAGTGAAGACTAATGGACTCATTAGCATTTAGTACTAAATTTTGTGCCTCTAAGCGCTAGTGAGTCCTACGTATTAGACCAGGGATGGGCAAACATTTTCTGTCGCGGGCCAAAAATCGAAAAATAATGGTTTGGCGGGCCAAGATAAATTTTTCTAAAATTTTAAAAACAATATACAAGTATTACAATTTAAATAATGAGATGAATGAAATTGCGATTTCATTTTTAAAAGTTCCTTATATTGAGGTTGGAAGTGAGATGTACTGATTTTAAGGAACGAGGCTAAATGCTCATCTGTCAGTACTTCTGAAATTATTCTTTCGAAGGTTCATAGTTGTTGTTCACATATATATAAGATGAAGGGAACATAGCACTGATTTTCTGGGCGTGAAATATTAAATTTGGGAAACTTACTTTCGATATAATGATTTGTAAAACCCTAACTTTGGCATATTTAGAAACAGCTGCTTTAGATGATTGTTAGAGGGGAACTCAATTAATTCAAGCTGCAAATCTGACCTCAATACTTCACAATTTAAGTTGAAAGGCATGGTAAAAATATCCAATTCTGTTTGAATGGCACTGAAATCTTGAAATCTGCGTTCGAACTAAAAATTCAACTTTTTCAAGCTTGGAAGCTGTCTGTGCTTGCTATTTTCCTGGATTTATGTTTTGTACGCGAGCCGTAGTTTGCCCATCCCTGCATTAGACGATAATATTTTGTGGAGCTTCTATTATTTCCTTCTATAATTTTCATTCGTTTAGGCATGGAATTTACTAGTTTATGAGTAGAAATGGTTGCCATATTTATTCTTTCTCTATAAATTTCATGATTTTTTATTTTTAATGTTAACGTATTTTCTTTCAAAATGGTCTCATTGATTTTTTATAAAGTTTTTTATAAGCGCATAGTTCAGTTTATATATATTTCATCATTTGGCTGCATTGTTTAATTAAATTTACTAGTTAACTGAACTAGATAAAATCTGAAATTTTAACAAAACAAAAATGATATGATAGAACTTTTATCTGTTGATTAATGTGGCCACTTTTGAATAATTTTGTATGCATTCTCTGAATTTTTAGGTATAATGCCAAGCTCGCACTATAATTTTTCAGCTATGTGGATAGTTTTTTAGTCCATCAGGTATTGTTTTCTATAGTTATTTTGTTTGTTTTTTTTTTTTTAACTGAGTCTGTTGTTCTGCTAAAAATGAGAATTGTAGATTTTTTCTTTATCTTCTTATGGAAAACATTTTTGCTGTGTTTTTTTAAATTTAATCATGAATATAAAATTTTTGAAAGGCATTGGATTATAAACTCAAGCCATATGAAAGATGTCAGTTTGTACTAGCGTAGTTCTTAATGTTTTAGGGTTCATGTATTGATTAATTAGTTAGTTTTATAAAAGTACCAATAGAAAAATTTTGATTACGTTACGGTCAGTATAAATTAAACAAAATTTCATAAAATGATACATTTAGATATTTATAGTAAAAAAAATTATTTTTCTGTTAAAGCTTCATATTGTGGCGGAAGTCATTTATTTAAATTTTAATCCAGTAGTTTTTGTCTTTATATGAAAAGTCAAGCAAGCTTTGAAAACTTACTTATTTGACTTTTCATTATCATTATGTAGAATATAATTTTTTGAATTGATGTAAGTTTGTTTTGAGTAAATAAAAATATTTTTTTATATAGTTAAATATTAGAAAGCTCTCACATTTGATGTAATTGTTTAATTGTTTATTGCTGTCTAATTACAAAGTGTTGTTATTAAAATAAAATAAAATATTACAAAGTGTTACAATTATTATAATATAATATTGATAAAACATAAAGATTTTATCCTTTGAATATTTGTAAAGCTGACAAAGGAAGACATTTTTGGAATTTATAGGCTAGCAACTGCTTCATTTACATTTGTAAAAACTCACCAAAAGATGACAATGTTCCATAAATGTAAATATAGCTAGCTTTTAGATTCAACATCTTCATTTACATGAATGTATTTTTTGATATCGTAACAAAAAGTTTAATTTTCTAATTATTTTTTAAAATTATATGCAAAAAACTTTATCAGAATATTTCACAAAGTTTCTACTCAGACTTACAGTAATTTCTTTATAGAAAAATTTTTTAATTCAAAATGAAATATTTGTGGTCATTTAAAAAGAAAAAGAAGAAAAACTTTAATGATTTTTACTATTATAACAGAAAAGTTTCCGACAAAAATTAATTATTCTTATATATTGTTTTTAATATCATATAAAACGAATAATATTTTCACTTTACTAACAAAATTGAGTGAAATAAATTGCAAAAGTAAAATATTAAAGCTCCATAATGGGATTATTAAAAAACATTCTTTCTCTTTTTGGTTTCTGAAGTTTTTGATTTCTTACTTTTTATTTATTTATCTACTTTTTTTTCTTCAACTTAGCGGCTTCGAAATGAAAAATATTTTCTGAATAGTCTTGATAAATAGTGGAAACATTTTTGTAGTTTTGATTAGAAAAAAACTAGTTAAATTTATTTGAATTTCAAAACAAAACAATTTAATAGATTTTAATAGCTTTTTTTTATTAATTGTTGTTTGAGATAATGAAGCTAACAAAGGACATAGAAAATAAAGTTTATTTTCAATGAAAACACTTTCTAATTATTTTCTAAAATCAAAAATCATTTTAATAAATTCAAAAACTAAGCATAAGAGCAGAATGTTCTAGGAAATACAATTAATAAATAAAATCAATTTATAAGCTGAAATCCCTTGCAACTGCAGTTATTGTTTTTAAGGAGGTTTGAAAAGAATTAATCCTTTTAGAATTAAGGTATCCATTTATTGTAGCAAATACGCCTGAACAAGTTCAGAAATTACAAAATGTTTGCCAAATGCAATGAATTGACAGAGCTAATGAGCAGCTTTTGTGCTTTTACCTGCCATTTTTGTTCTTAATTTCGTGTTTGGTTAGCAAGGAAAAGAGTTTAGTGTTTAGTAATTTTTATCGAATTTTAAAAGTAAATTAAATATACCCCGAAAAATAGAAAATATACCTCTACAGTAAATTTATTGTTTACTGGAGCAACGGAAAGTTCTCATTTTTTAGTCGCGAATTTTTTAACTTTTGTAAAAAATAACTGTAATGAATTTTCTTTTCAGAAATTTTTGACTAAAAAATAACAACAGCAAAATATATTACAAAAGTTAAACAAAAAAAAATTATATCCTTTTGACTATAGCAATCCATTTCATATGGATTACTGTGACGAACAGAGTTGAAGTCACTATAATGTCATTCTCAGATCAGTTTGATAATGTTTGCTATAGTAAATGAACCACTTTAACTTTATAGAAGAAAATCAAAAGTTTTTCAGCAAAACCAAGCGAAATTACTTGTTTTTTAAAAAAAAAAGAAAATTATCAAACAAAAAAATTTATGTTACTAATTAGCTTAAATTTCTCAAACTGGAAATTTTAAGTTTTCGATTTAATGATAACCTGACGAATTATTTGCAGCTATGTATTACACTAAATGAAGCATATCTAGCACATTTTCTTAAATGTAGGTGAATTATGTTTTTTATTTAGCAACTATCGATTTTTACCACTAATAGTATCCCATATTGAAAATGTAGTACCAAAAAATCAATTTAAACTTTTTCACATTAGATAAAAATAGACGACCACTGCTATAAATGCAAGATGGATTTTTATATAAAAATTTCCCATATATATTCTTATAAAAATTCTATCTATTTATTGTTTTAAAATATCTGTAATCAATTAAATCTTCATCTGAGAATGATTATTGTCAGTTTATTTTTATCTTTTGCAATATCTTTTTTACTTTCGTATAAGAAAAACATTTACTTCTTAATCGAAAAGATGAATTTATAGATTCAAACATCTTGAATTAAGAATGTGCATTAAATTGAATCCTTTATTCCATCAAGGAATTCAACTGAAAACACAAAAATAATAGAAGACACTTAAATTCAACAAAATTGACATCTATAGAAAATTATTGCAGATATTTATAATCAATTTTATGTGTGAAATTGAAAATTTTTAAGATTTTTGAGAAAAATTATGACATAAAGATACAAATATCTTTATAATCTGTTTTAAAAAACTTGAGAAATATAAGAAAATAAAAAATTACTTAACTTATTGCTGGAAAATTAAAATATTTATTTTACAGAAATTTGAAAACTTTAACTAAATAAAATTTTTTGAATTTAAAAATTAAGCGCCTCAATTGAATACCAGGGGATGTCAAAGATAATCATAAATAAATCAGACAGTTAATGGCAAAAAGCATATAATCAATTTATTCAGTACCAGGTGCAGAAAATATACTTTAAGTGAGGATATGATTTTATTGTACATACACCGGTTCTAGATTAGTTAATGGTCACAAATACAAACATTTTTATTATATAAAAGTGGAATAGATGGAAAAAACTGTATAAAGATGTTATTAAATTTTATTACAGGATAAGTAAAGAAAACAAAGATTATTTTGTAAGCATTTTTTTTAGGTAAATTAAATTTTATAACAATACACTGATAAAAGTGTCAGTTTTCAATATTTGTGGTAAATAACAATCTCTCTTAAGCTATTCATTTTGAAATTGATTTAAATCAATTTAATTAGCTTTTGAAACAAGATCCTATTAGAACTTTCATTCCAATGCATTTACTAGACAAAATTCTATTAGATTGAGAAGAAAAGCAAAAAAAATATAATAAGAATAATATATATGTAAGTATTTATAAATATAACGGTTAACTTGTATGACTTTTTTAGGATAATTTCCGGATTTTAATGATCGCGAATTTTCTTTTCATTTTAATATTCATATAAGATGGAAGAAATATTAATCAGACTTATGATAAAGTATATCTTTATATTTATAAATTTTATGGTATATCATATGACAATATTAATAGAAGAGTTTTATTACAGCATCGATGTTTTATAGCCAGTTTTGAAGGATATATATAAAACTTGTTACTATAAGAAATTCACGTTCATGATTCACTTTCCACTATTTCAAATATATATCAAGATTTTCAACACTAGTACTGAGACATACTTTCAGCCAGATATATTTCACTTTTAATACGTAAAAGAAAGACATATTACTGCTACACTAGTATACAATGGTATACAATTTAAATTCTTTAAAAAATCTGCAGAGGAAGATAGTACATATAAGGATCTTTAAAATAACACCTTAGAACTGAAATATCGGTATAAATTTTATATGTAGATAAATTAAAGATGAGTATTCTACCTATTAAGTTTTGAGTGAGTTTTCCAAAACAATTATAATTCTATGTCATAAGTACATAGTTTATACATAGTATGAATAATATAAGAGATAACTCTTAAAGTTATTGACTAGTTAGTTCCCTTTTTTTTACTTATTCATTCATTTGTGTTTTTTTTGCTTTCAATATTTTTAAAAGCGTTGTTCTCAAAACTACTTTACATAAGTCAGGTGTTCACTGTCATTTAAAAACTACATTACCGATTCACTTCAAACTTTGCACACAATTTCTACATATACTCGTAAAATACCTTCCTCTTACGTTTTACATTAAGGGGGATTTCCACTTACAAAATGACGGAATATAATTCGTCGAAAATAGCAGCCTTCATTTTGAATGAGCATCAAAAATTTTAAAATGCCAAAAATAATCAAACAACATTGCGGGGAGGATTCGATGATACTTTGACTAGATTTTATGGGTTTTTGATTTTAGCTAATTTTCAGGTGAGATACAGGGAACACCGAAAATCATTCCTTTCGAAGGACGTCCTTGAAAAAGCTCCGAATTCTTCGCAAGTATATTCTAATAAAAAAATTACAGAATGTTGTTAAAGTTATGCCTAATAATTTACAAAAGGTTCGAAATAAATTTCCTTAATCCCTATGCATAAAAAAAACCATTTCCCCTCCCTTAACACTAGATTTCCAGATGATGGGTATATGTATACCTGAAATGAGTCAATTTGACCCAAACATCAATAATGAACCTTTTTATTAAAAATAAAATTCTATTGTAAAGAAATTTTATTCAAAACAATTCTTACATATATTTTTTATGTGTTTTATGATTTTGAAACATATTTTCCTTAGATTTTTTGATTTAGATTTAGCACAGACGCCCATACTTCTATTTCTTTTGCATGATATTTAAACTTGACAACTCTACCGTTTATCAATATTCTATATATTAGGTGGAGGCATGAAAATATTTTGGGGCTTATGGTTAAGTTAAAGTTACCACTTAGTTCTTAAGCAATTATAAAAGAAATTATTTTCTTGAGATTTTCACTTGAGTGATCTCTTGATATAAAATCTAAACATTGATTGCCACTTAATCTAAGAAATTTTATAGAATATTTGAAGAAGCCATCTGCTGCAGTCTGCTTTGTTACTATATTTTCGCCATTTAGCTGCTAGCATTTGAAGATAGCCAGAATTTGATGCAAAATTTGTCTGATTTGCTTTGCAAGTATTGAGTAAATGGGCACCTGGCTATAGTTGAGAACAATTGCTCATCTATTGTTAGGTTTACGCCAGATTTATAACAAGCCTGGTTATTCTCAATAAATTTTTCCCATATTTTTAAAGTCAAAGTGAATTGGTCTCTTTTCAATCGTCCACTTCCGTTATTTTTATTATCGAAATGTATAAATTGAAGTATTTCTCTGAGCTTATCTCTGCACATTGTTTGGGAGAAAAAAGGAAGTCCCCACTTCTTAGACAAAAATGCAAGAACTTCAAATTTCTTGCTTCATAAGCTCATCGAAGGTATAAAATTGCAACAAAAACCCATAATTCTAAGTCCAGTCTTTTTTTTTGTGAAATTTAAGAGCTTCGAGCTCAGCTTATGATCTTCTATGCTCTATTATACCTTCATTTATTATCAAATTAAATGCTTTCTTTACAGAACCAAGTTCATATAATATCTATTTTAGCACATAAAGTTTTCCGCTGAGATGTTTTGAATTTGGTATGACCGGGAAATGCACCAGTATTTATACATCTTTCAGTGTTTCTTACTACTTTGAGTAAAAAGTTCCCGGAATGTATTAAAATAATAAACAATACCAGTGATATTGTCGTCTTGGAAGTTTCCCCATACGTAAATATTCTTCAAAATAAATGAAATTTACAAATTTTCTCATCGAAATCAGAAAATGAAATAAAGGAACTTGAGGATTTTTCATCACTCTTATTCAACAGAAGAGGCTTGCCAAATAAAAATTCGCAATATTGCAATAATTCAATATCATATCCGTTAAAATATCAGTAAAGCACATAATAATTATTTCAACTAAGGTGTGCGGGGGGAAATGTATTTCTATATACTTGCAATTCAATTTAAAACCAACATATGTTTTTAAAAAAAGGTATTTGAATTTTTCTCTATAATATAGCAATAAAATTGGAGATGAGTCAAATTGACTTGCTCCGGCAATCTAGTGTTAAAATAAATTTCGACTTAAGCAATTAGAATCAACTTAAACAGTGGTAAAAAGTATTTAAAATGAAAAATGTTCTTTATAGTAAACAAGAATGTATTCCCTAGTATTTCAATGTTTATATTAAATCAGCATTTGGGTTTTAGTCAACTAGAAATGCTTAAAACCTCAGGACACTCCATTTGGTCATGGATGCAGTTGTCCATGAAAAAATCCATTAAATCATTCTTTTATTATTTTTTATTAGTATTTTTGCTGTTTTTTGTGGTTAATTTTTTTTGTGAACACAAGAATTAACAGTAGAATCAATAACCAAACAATGATAAAAATAATTGATTGGATGACTGACAGCAATAATATTCACATAGTGTGCTAGATATTAACGATAATTGAAGATTACTCTTTGCATTTTAATTAGAATGCTTTGAATTTCATAAGGAATAGCATCAAAAGTACTTCAAAACTCTAGCAATCCTTATAATACTCAAATTACTATTTCCTGAAAACTTCAATAATACAATGTATCTAATATAAAAAGAAATAGTTTCCAATAAATGAAATAAATCAAATCAGGTTTTAGATGTAATTATTATTTTCCCTGTTTCTGTTATAAAACTGAAACCTTGTTTTTTTTTGTTGAAAAAGTGTCACTTATACTCCATTAGCAAATAATTAAATATTTTTTTCTAGTTTTTTATTTGATTAATGGCATAAGCTGATAAGTAAAGTACTCATTATCCAAAATTAGTAACAAAACATTTTTTTACAAAAAAGAAAGACAAATAAAAACTTTTGAGCCCTTTTATTTGCTACCCAAACTTCTATCAAAAGCAATTTTACATTTGGAATTAATAGAAAGTCGTTCTCTTAGTCAAACATGATCCTGAAACAATGAAGCTTAAATTTCTTTTATAAATAACAAAATTTTCATTGTTATGCTTTGAAAATTAAAGCCTTTTATTAAAAAGGATTGTACTGATTCAATGGATGTTGTCAATTCATGAACGATACATAGCCTTGAGTTCATTGCCTATAAAATAAAATTAAAACAAAAAGTAAAACTACAGCAAATGAAATGAAAAACTTTTTTGAGTTGTTTAAAACTTGAAAATGTTTTATTCCAATTTTGTTAATGTCTAAAACTTGCCATAACAATTCTAGAAAATGATATCAAAACGCACAAGAACGCAATTAATAAGAGAATCCCTACAAAAAAATTTCTGAAACTATACAAACTTTTCGAGGTAATTCTCTTGTCGTTTTTTTAATGTTATTTTGGCTTATTGTGGTTTTTTGTTGTTTTTATAAAGCTGAAAGCAATGAAAGAAATAGTCATATCAGCTTTGATTTTGATAATTCCCCTCCCCCTCATACACACTCACAATAAACATGAAAAAAAAAAAGATAAAGTGACATTATATCAAAACAATAGAAAAAATTTCTTTCAGCATACTGTCCACATCTTAAAACTCAAAACACAAAAAAATGTACAAATAATAAAAAAATATCGGGTACTAAATTCTCTGGTGTTTAAAAGTATTAAGGATGGATGTACATATATAGAACAAGGAGGAGGAGCAGAAGCAACGATTGTCTGGTCATGAAAAATGAATTAAGGAAAATAATTTCATCAGTTTAATGCTAAGCAGAGAATGTAGAATGTACGTTTAACAAAAATTAGGTCAAATATTCTAAACGTGAGAACGAGTTTTTATTTTTTTTTTTTAGAAAATAGTAATACAGGCTAATGACTTCACTTGCTCAAACACATAAGCGTTTATTTTTGACTTTAAGTAAGTCTGTATAAAATGAAAGTAGCTTAATTTTCATTTTGCGTGAGAAAATTATGTATAGAATAACAATTTATTAATATAAATTCACAGTATAATCAAATTCAACATTTTATCTTCTTCGTGAGATGATATCAAAAGGAATTCCTTAAGTTTGTAAATTTTTAAATTTCCCTAAGTCTGATGAAAATTTATTTAAATATATATCATGGATACTGTAATATGTTTACATATTATATATTAATATCTCACTTCATAACAACAATACTACATAAAACATGCATAACAATAACTAATTACTACTGACATTAACTTGTCATGATATACTTATTAATTGTCATGACATACTTATTAATTGTCATGACATACTTATTACATGCTTTCTTCTTTTTTTTTTTTTTTTTTTTTAATTTTATGCACATCCATATTTTAATGGTGGCCTAACTTCTCTACCGCTTCTTGTTTTATAGAAAAACCTATTGGTATTTCTTGAACTCATATCTCCATCCCTAGTAAGTGCTTCAGAGTTATTGTTATTATTATTTTCCTCAGTTGACTCCTCTGCTTGAATTGAACTATCTGAACTTGAAGGATGAACATTTGATCTAGTTACCGGTTCACTGAAAACGTAGTCATAACAATCATCACTCACATCCTGTTCAGACGCATCGTTAACAATTTTAGTAATTAAACGTCTATTTCTACGAAAATGGTTTCCAGCATTGTCAACAACTCTATAAGATCGCTCATTCACTTTCCTTAGGATCTTACCACGGTTCCACTCCTTTCCGTTTTTTTTAAAAATAACGGTATCATTCGGTTTTAAAACCGGCAGTAATTTGGCATTACGGTCAAAATATTTCTTTTGCATTTTACGCTTTGCTTCCAATTTATATTGTATCTCCTCTCGCGTAACCTTGTCTTTGCATAACAAACTTTCAGATATCGGCAAATGACTTTTGATTAACCGGCCAAAGAATAATTGTGATGGTGACATTTTCATTTTTGCAACAGGCGTAGTATTATATTCCAAAATTCTATATTGGAATTTATCAACCTCTCCTGCTACAAAACATCGTTTTAAAATATTTTTTGCTATTGCCACTCCTTTTTCAGCCAATCCATTACTTTGCGGATATCCAGGGCTTGAAAATTTCAAAACAATGTTTGCTTCATTAGCATATTGTTTAAATTCTCGAGAATTAAATGGAACGTTATCACTCTTCATCTCTGTCGGAAAACCATACGCACAGAAATATTGATCAATTGTGTTAATAACATGACTGGCTGATTTTTCTTTCAGTCTCTTAGACATAATGAAACCGGAATATGAATCAATTAACACAATGTATTCATAACCTGCATACTCATAAATATCAACAGATACTTTATGAAAAGCATATAGTGGTACTTCTTCTTGCAGTAAAGGCTCCTTCTGATTATTCCGTACAAATCTTTCACAAATCTTACAACTTTTTACCAGTCGTAATATATCCCGTGACATTCCAGGCCAGAAAAATTGTTTTCTTGCTCTAGCCAATGTTTTTTCGATTCCTAGATGTGGACCATGTAACCACTTACTAATTCCAGCTTGCATCTGAGTCGGAATAACTAAACGATGATCTCTAAACAAAAGACCATTTTCAAAATGCAACTCTGCTTTATATTTATGAAACCTTTGACTTAAGTCATCAAGTTGATGATAACTGGGCCATCCAGATTCTACATATTGAGATATACGTCGATAACACTCATCGTCATTAAGCCGTTTAACATACAAATCATAATTTTCCTTAGACAAACATGCTCTGCGAGTCAAGGAATGAATCATTGTTGATAATTCATTTGCAAACTCCTTTCCATCAGGTAAAGGTGCTCTCGACAAACAATCCGCAATCAACATTTCTTTTCCTGGCTTATACACAATTGACATATTTGGATATTTCAACAACTGACAAAACATTCGCTGTAAACGAGGTGTTACATCATCAATATCTTTCTTGACCAAAATTTCTAGTGGCTTATGATCTGAATGCACTGTAAACTCACGACCATACAAAAAATAATGGAAACGTTCACAAGCAAAAACAATCGCTAGCAATTCTTTCTCAATCTGTGCCCACCTTTGTTCACTCTTCGATAGTGTTCTAGATGCATAAGCAACAGGCAGGTCGTTTTGTAAAATTACACTACCTAATCCATCTTTGGAGCTATCTGTTTGAATCACCACAGGCAAATTTGGGTTATAAATCATTAGAACAGGCTTCCTAGTTATAGAAGTTAAAAGATCCTGAATTTCTGCTTCGTGATTCTTACTCCAATGCCATTCAACACCATTCTTCGTTAACTCACGTAAGCCAGCTGATCTTTTTGATAGGTTAGGTATAAATCTTGCCAGAAATTTGAACAATCCTAGCAAACGTAACACATCAGATTTACTTTGTGGTTTCTTCATATCTGTAATGGCTCTAATATATTTATCACAGGGTTCAACTTTACCATTTGTAATTAAATGACCCATAAACTTAACTTTATTTACTCTAAATTGAACTTTTTTACTATTAAATCTTATGTTATTTTTTCTCGCACACTGGGTAACAATTAATAATATTTTATCATGCTCCTCATATGTCTCTCCAGATATAATGATGTCATCAAAATAAACTTCAACTCCGGGAATTTTTCCAAATATCTGAATCATTTTCTTTTGAAATATTTCAGGTGCACTGTTAATGCCAAATGGTACACGATTCCACTTATACCTTCCAAATGGAGTGCTGAACGTTGTAAGATCAGAGCTCCGTCTGTCTAACTCCATGTGCCAAAATCCATTGCAAAGGTCTAACACAGTAAATATCTTTTTATTCACTAATCTGCTTGTAATATCCTCGAATGTTGGAATCAAAAAATGTTCACGCTTAATGCACTTATTTAACGGTTTTGGATCTAAGCATATGCGAATATCACCACTTGGCTTCTCAACTATTTGTAAGTTATTTACCCAGTCAGTTGGATGATTCACAAAAGTAATAATTTTTTCCTTTTCCATTGCATCCAACTTCGCTTTTAATACTTTATGTAAACTTAATGGAACACGCTTTTTGTAGTGCACAACAGGCACAGAATTTTCTTTTAAGATAATTGAGCATTTTCCCGGAATTTTTCCAAGAGCATCAAAAATATCTCTGTTTTCTTCAACAAACTTCATTGCTTCACCTTGGCACACAATAGGTAGTTTACAATCTACTACATCTACTCGCTTAACTAATCCAAATTTTATGCTAGATTCCAAACCTAGGATAGGCTCATACGAATCATCTACAACCAAAAAACTAGCAGTGTAATAACTCTTCCGGTGTTCATCAAAACATTTCAATTTTACTTGACCAACAATTCTAATCTGATTACCTCCATAGTCAACTACGTTACTAGGAACAAATTTCGAAATCTTGACATTTAATTTTGACACGAAATTTAGCGGTATGCAATTGGCATCTGAGCCGGTATCAATTTTAAATTCTATCATTTGGTTCTGAATTATATATCTTTTCATCCATCTAATTCTTCTGACTGACATTTTATTTGGTATACGGGTATGATTACTTACTTGATTCACTCTCACTCCTTCAGCGTTCTTCTGAAATTCATTTTCTTCGTCACTCCAACTCACACCATGAACACGTTTATTTGTTCTCTGTTTTTCATTTACCTTTTTTTTCTTTTCATCGATTAATGGATTTTTACAAAGTTTTTGAAAATGCCCAATCCGGCCACATAAGTGGCATTTAATATTTATTGCTGGACAAATACGACTGTGTTTTGCATTAAATGCTTGACCACAGTTAAAACAAGCACGCTTAGCGGGAATAGCCTGATCAGACACTTCATTTTTTGTGGCCTCAGCAACAGACATTACTTCCACTTGAGATGTACCCTGGCAATCAAGCAGTTGTTTATTCACCGACGCAGCCTCGCAAATCTTGCATAATTCAATTATCTTCGCCAAAGGCATTTCTTTTCCATCTAATAATTTCAGCTGCAATTTTTTATCTCGTATACCAATCACAATACGATCTCGTAACATCCTATCAGCATAAGAAGTTTTGCACGCTGAGCACTCGAACTCACAATATTTTATTTGTGTTCGAAGAGATGTTTCGAACTCAGTAAACGTCTGATTCTCTTTTTGTATCATCCGATTTAGTTTAAATGCCTCCACAGCTGCATTTCTCTGCGGCAAGCAGTATTCATCAAATGCTTTGATGACTTTATGTAATGTTAGTTTCTTTTCGCTATTAACCTCTTCTTCCTTGTTTGTTTCTAATGTTTTATCAAAATCGTTGTTGTCTGGAAATAATACGTTGAAAATTTCTATACCCCTTTTACCTATTAACCACAAAAATGTGGCTATTTGATTCTGTTCATTTTCCTTATTTTTGCTATTCGCTATCATGTAGATTAAAAATTTCTGCTTCCATTCTGGCCATTCTTTGGCAAATTCTGCACCCTCCAATGGTTGAGGTAATCGAAATTCCATTACTATAGCTATTTAATTTAACCACGCAATTAACTTCTGACACCATGTAATATGTTTACATATTATATATTAATATCTCACTTCATAACAACAATACTACATAAAACATGCATAACAATAACTAATTACTACTGACATTAACTTGTCATGATATACTTATTAATTGTCATGACATACTTATTAATTGTCATGACATACTTATTACAGATACATCCTGAAAATTTCATTTTATATTTAATTTGACCTTCAGTCAATACCAAAATTGGGTTACAGACACGCGATACTTGAACCAAATAAATTAAATAGTTGCATTGTATCTTCATTTATAAAGTATGTAAAAAGCCATTTATAGCTTGTAAAAAATATTTGTTTTAAAGGATCATGACAATTAATAAACAATACATACAATACCTATACGGCTTCCCTATCAAAGGCTTTAAAAGAATTTGTTTTAATATAACTTTAGTTCTATCTGAGTAGTAGAAACTTAATTTTAGCTTGTCAGAAATTTTAAAGTTAACTCGACAAATATTTATGGAATTTAGACTGTTAAAAATAAAAACAAATTAATATTTTAGTGGATTTTATGCAATAAACCTTGCAATAATAAAAATATAAATTAATAAAGTAACTTAAATTAATTTAAACCTTTTACCTTTTAAATTAAATATGAAGGTACTCTTAATATTATAATTTATGGAAAAAATATATTATTAATAATAAATTTGAATGTATTTTCTAAATAGACCTTATAATTAGTGAAATCCCTTAATAGCTATTACCCTGGGTAGCCTGAAAACTTTCAACTACACCTGCAATCTAATTTTCTATCACACATCATGACATAACTATAAATAGGATCCTGAACAACTTGGTCTAAAATACCAATGGAATATTAGTGAAGGCGACAAAGGATTATCCCATGGGACCATAGTCATGAATTTTCCTGGAAATTGAATGTCACTGGTGTTTTTCATAAACAACAACTTTACCTCTTGTATTTCTGCATTCTAGAAACCATAATAAATCCCATAGAACTGGGTTAATCCAGATATTCAGGAATTTTAGGTCAAATAACTTGGAAGAATGAATGGAATGTTTTTTTTTTTATATTTTTATTTATTTATTTTTTTTTTTTAAAAAGAACCGATTCCCAATTCTCATTGATTCTAATAAATTTTTGCCTTGGTTTGATAATGATTTATATAATTTGAAGTATAGTAAAGGATAATCACAAGGGACTATATATATATATATAAATAGTTTATATATATATATGTGTATATATAGTTTTTTGTTGTTCAGTTAAGTAGGAAGGGGATGAATCTATTCATATATCTCGAAATCAAACTATATTAATATAATACAAATATATACAATATATTTATATAGAAACCTACATAGAAAAATATTCTCCATTAGGTTTTTTCTATCCTTCAAAATATAAATTAAAACTAGAGCCCTAGATTAACCAGGTAAAATGAAAATATTTGCCTATATTCAGCACTACAATGTACATATAAAAGCTTATTATTATTATTTTCTTTTTTTTTGAGTATCTAACGCAATTTTTTTTCTAAATAGAATGAAGCGGACATATTGGTTTGGGGGGCTTTAAGTTCTTTAAGATGAAAAATATGTGTTATGAACAAAATTGTTCATCTGGTTACTTTATTTTTAAACACGCAAATATTAGTCTGTCTGTTTTGTATCTGAAAGATTTATTGGAGATTCTACAATGTGATTTATTAAATTGAATTTAAACAAAAGAAAAAAATAAGTGTATGAAGAGATATTTATATATACTTAAGAATTCCATAATATGAGATGGTTACAATTTGGATATATTTAAAAAAAAATTTGTTTATAGTAATTTTGTGATATTTTATACAAAATGAAAAATTACAAACAACATAATTCCTTTTAATTTTCAAGTAAATTTGTTTGAAATGAAGTAAATAATTTAAACAATATCTAAGAAATGATAATAATTTGTCAAGCTTAAATAAATGGACTTATTTTATATTTATTTAATGTAAAAAATAGCATTCAACGTTGCATGTATTTTTTGTTCTATGTCTTAAATTTTACTCAATTTTAATATTTAAAGTATTTTAAGAAGATCAACAGTTTTTATTTGATTCCAAAATTTGATGGCATTAATTTCACTTTGCTTAAGGCAAAATTTTGCCATTTCAGGAGTTCATCAGATTTTCATTAAAAGAGATCCAAAAAAAAAAAATTAATTGTTGTTTATTAGTTTTCCGTATAATATAACAAATTTTGATTTAAAATGTTTCATTTTTTTTTTTCTAGAGATAATATAGTTGAAAACAAAAGTAAAGATGCTTTCATTAGACTTTATTCATTTGCCAGAGGCAAATACTGATTAAGTGGATGAATGCCCTGGAATTTTTCCTTAAGCTGTTTTGAAGCTATTTCAAGTAAACAAAAGAAAAAAGATTTACAATTTTCATAGCTTATGCCATGTTAAAAAATGACTCAAGGATTTAATATCTGAAATGGTAGTGACTAAAAAAAAATTTAATTAATTAATATTGTTTTTTTCCTTATTTAGTAAAAATATAAATTAATAAATGCTTATACTTTAAATATTTTCATTCAATTATTTTTGTAGTAGATAAAGTAGAAAAATATTCAAATGGTATATAAGTTAGAAAAAGTTTTACAAAAAAACGGACTTTTAGCTAATATTGGAGGTTTAAATATCATTTAAGTATATTTAGTTAATGTGCACTTGATGAATTTCTATAGAATAAGTACCTTGTGACTTGACCATATGTTTTTCGCTGTAGTCCATATCCTTGAGAATCAAACATAGGCATAATTTATCAGGAGTCATCAGAGCATAGCGATAAGGAGCGAAGCACTTTTGCTCATCCTCTAACTGATTTTTCAAATTTTATTTATTTTTTTGTAATTTACTATAAATATCATTCTTACTAATACTATTACATGAAAACGTCAGATCACTTCATAAACGGCATGGTATTATTAATTTATAAAATTTTTTTTTTAAAAAATGTTTGAGACTTGTCCAAAGATTCTGATAATTGTACCTCAACTTCTCGTTTTAACTTTATAATTTTTGTTACTGGGAAAATTTTTGGTCAAGGAAAAAATTGATAATGCTCCCGTTGACAAAAATTCACTTTTGCTGAAAACAAAGCGGCTATTGACTAGGCCCCATCTGCTTGATCTCCTTGCTTTCAAAACAGCAAAAAATACTGCTTTTCAATTGATTTTCGACAATATAATAATTTTGAAAAAGTTTAAAAAAAATCTTTTTTTATTTTCTTTCCTTTTTTGTATATCCAAAATTGTTTATGCTGTACTTGTATTAATTGTAATTTTTGGAGCATGTTGCTTGTAACTGTATTTGTAGTATACATTAGACTAGTTTTAATTTAATTTAGGTACTAATTATTGTGATTCATTTATCAAGGGTTACAAGAAAAATTTTGAGGGTCGCCAAAAACTCACAAATTTATTTGTTATTTAAAAACTATAAGACTTTTCTTCAACGAATATCAGAAAACGGAAACCAGTAGTAATTATAAAATCGACCTTTAATTTTTACGAAAGTATCTAATAGTAATCGGTAAGTGAACAGATGCAGTGATGCATTTATCGATCATCGATTTCCAATATACGCCCGAATATAGAAGAAGTCTTGAGCAATTTACAAGCGCATACCTCGCATTAATAAAATTATTATTTTATAAGATTAAAATATTTTATTCAAAACTTTAATTAATCGTAATTATAACCCAAAATAGCAAAATGAATTTTAGTTTTACTGCATTGAAGATTTAAACAAAATCACTGTTCACCCAGGGGTCACGATAAAATTTTACACGAAAAGAGGGGTCAGCAGTGAAAATAGTTTGCGCACCACTGATCTACATTATAAGTGGTTAATACCCTTTCTTAACACAAGTGTGTACACAGTACACAGTTCAAAGGAAAGGGACTTTTGTATGGAAAACTCGTGCACTTCTCTTGTTCAACTGTTGTTGTTTTCCATATAAAAGTCCATTTCCGTAAACTGTGTACTGTGTACACGCTTGTGTTAAGAAAGGGCATAAGGGGTTTGTTATGCTACTAGATAATGATGTATTCTTTTTCTACTTTTCGATGTAGCTTTGTTAGAAGTTTTAATTTCTTTGATTTTTGGTAATTTTTGATGAACCCTTTCAGTAATTTTGAATTTTGTTCTTTCTCTTACTTCGTATTAGAGTTTGTTGCTCGGCTGTCACTACTTATAATGTTAAGCTCATAAAGTTTCTTTCCACACTTTTGGATTTTTTAATTAATATCTTTTCAATAAATTAATCCTTTATTAGTGCTTAGCAGATGTCGGTTATACACATCATAAAATTTCATAAAATTACATTAACCTAATATGCTTTAAGTAAGGGGTATGTGTATCTCTGGTATAATAAAACTCAAAATATTATTGCAAACCTACTTTTGAACCAACATTTCTTTTGAGCCAGGATATTTCGGTGATATAAGAACACATTTGCTTGTATATAGTAAAGTAGAATATGTCATGTGAAAAGTTATCAAACAACATAATTTTCCAGTAGTACACACTTGAATTTTTTTCTTTTTTGTAAAATTTAGTTTTTCTGGCAGACTTAAAGAGGAGCACCACATCAGCTAATTTGATCCAAAATCTATTTCTAACATACCAATAGTTTTTACGTATATTTTCTTTATTTGTCTGCAAAGAAAGTGTAACCCAAACATTAAATATTTTCTAGACTAATTTGATTTGAAAATGTTAAATACCTAAGAGAAGTTTTCATAAAAATTTTTAGTCTAACTAAATACTGAATTTTTAACTTTATTTCTACTTTCGCGTCAATATCTCAAATAATAATAGTGCAATTAGTGTTGATTATAAGTACTTATATAATTAATTGGATATATATACATATATAGTAATTGGAAAGAAATTATTTATTTTTTTTTTTTTAAATGTGCTAATTTATACAAATTGAATAAATCTCGAATGCAGGAATATTGTATTCGAATTTTTTTTTTTAAAGTGGGATTTTGAAAACAAATTGATGAATTTTATAAATAAATCTAAATATTTTTTGAGCCTATTTTTTTATTTAGTATTAGTTATTTATTAAGAAGCTTAAAATTTGGATTATTTTGCAAAAAAAAAGTCGATATTTATAATAAAACTTCTGGTAACTATTTGAATGCTAAAGGGAGTTCTTTCCTAGTAATTATTATGTTTTAAGCAGCTAATAACTACAGAATTTGTTAGTAATACATTATAAAAACCAGCCTTTTTAAATTAATGTTCATATATTTGATTAAATATAATTAACTAGTTAGAAAACCCTTGGCCAAAATTTTAAAATCCACACTGGATAGACAAGCTTATAGTTTCCGAAATATCATGATGACAAGTGATAGTGAAAAGAGTTGGTTAGCTTTAGTGAATGAAAGTCGATTACAACCTGTAAACTCAATTGAAAATTTATTTTTTATACTAATACAGCCTTAGTAATATCAAATTTTTTTTGAAAAATGTTAAGAAAGGAGCCAACTTATCTTTATTAACAAATTTTTATGTTTTGCTTTAACAAAAGTTGAAAAACTTGGAAATCTAATAAGTATAAAAGTTTTTAAATAAAGAACAGAAAAATTAAATAAATCAAATTTTTTACAGGAAAATTTAGTTTTTTAAAGATGATATATAATTTATCTTTAAAAGGCTTTATTTGCTTCATTTTTATCCAGAGTATAAAAAAAAATTGTTTTCTTTACCTTATGTAAAGTATCAAAGATTTGGTATGATTATTATGCCTAGATAAATTTCTCAAAACCATGTTTTATTCATACAGACTAGCTTTTAATAGCTTTGGTAAGATTTCTTGCTAGCCACCAATCAAATACAGACAATAACTAAAACAAAAGCCTTATTTACTTGAGTTATATTTTTTCAAGGATTTAAATTTTAACAATTTGTATCCTTTTGTGATTGCAAAAGTCTAAAATCTGGCATAATGAAATATTATTGTTCATTTCTTTGGTGTACATTTTAAATGGGCAACATTAGTTGAATTTTACATTTTTCGTCATGTCATCTAAATTCAAGAAGAAATTTAAGATTTTTAAATTTTAAAGAAAATAAAGTTTAAATAAAATTTTCACGTGAATCTTTTATTGAATATATTTACCTTACAATTAATTAATTTATTGCTATTATTAAAATGGGCTTATCAAGCAAATCGTGTGCGGGCTTAGCTGAACCAATGCTCAGTTCCCAATTTATTATATTTTATATATTTGTTTTTTTACATCAGTTCATGTGGCTTACTAGTTTAAGCCTCATGATCTCATGGGTAATGTCCTGAAGTTGAATAGCTTCAATGTTGCTATGTCTACGTAAGCATTTTCCATGGTTATCTGTGCATTCCTTGATCACTTGGTTGACCCAATTAATATTTAAGTCTGTGTGTATTCCCTGATTGCTCACATATCTGTAAGCTTAGTTTTGAGTCTACGTAAAGTCTAAGATACTTTACTGATTCAGGGTTATTTGAGCGCCATTAAGTTCTATGTATAAAGGCAAGCGTCTAGATTACGTGTGCTGATTTTAGCTTATTTAGTTTAACTTTCCAGTTCCTTGGCCATTTACTAGCTTTCTTTAATGTAGTTACTCAACCGCTATTGTTTGGGATTCATCTATTGACATAATAATGTCAAATATTCGGATAAAAGTATCTACTGCTATAGGCATATTTGTGGTGTACTTTAAGTAGTTGAAGAGTCCTGGTACACTTCTATGAGGAACTACTACTTTTGTTTGATGAAACTCCGAAAAGCCTTCTTCATTTATAACCCTGAGTTTGCAGTGGAACAATAGACAATAATTCTGGGGTAGGATCTTGCTCATCTTAAAGATGAGTAGTTTGTGCCTGACCTTATCAAATGCCTGAGATGCATCCAAGAACAAAGCAGAACAATATTTTTTTGTTTTCAAGTGCTTATTCAATAGTGGTTGTATTTCGGTGTACTTGATCAATTCCTGAGTGGTGGAATATCCACCAGTGGTTTGAGCCTTCTGATTAGTAATTTTCCAAATAATTTCGAAATAGTTAATAAAAGTGATATTGGTCTGTAAGATGACACTTCTTCTGCTGGTTTAACTGATTTCTTTATCATAATTATTTCTTTCATTTCGAAACTGGTTGAAACATGAATAATGACTCTATTTTTATTTCATTTTGTATTATGAATTTGTGTTATCATTCAACTGTAACAAAAGCTTTTAAGTGTCACAGTTCTAGTTTAATTAAAAATTAAATTAAATTTTAATTTTTTTTTGAAAAGATTGTTTTGAAAGTTCTTTCAGCAAATCTTACTTAACTTTAGCTCTGATTACTATACTTTTAAATTAATTTTTTAATACATAGAAATTTCTATCTTTTGGAAGCATTTTCCTTTATCAATTTGAAATAGAAAAAAAATCAATAACCAAGTAATCTCTTAAATAGAACTTTTTTTATAAACAAAAAGCTAATCTTATTAAAATGTTGATAGTTGTGAAGATTTTTAAAGAAAAAATATTATGCTTTTTAAGATTTTCCAAGTGAATCCAAAAATATCAACGTCAGCTTACTGTCATTCCTACAAAAAAAAAAAAAAAGAACTGAAAAAAACAACAATAATATTCGTTTTGTTTAAATTGAAAAGTTAAGTTAAGTTGACTATCAGAAAATGGCTAAAAAAGAATTATATCCAAGAAAGAAGATTATTTAAATTAATGTAATTCTCTTTGACAAAAAACAAACAAAAATAATCAGAAATTCAATTTATATTTAAAAAAGTTCACTGTAATACTTGAGATTTCTATGATTTGTAGCATTTATTTTAAGTAAATGTGGTTTCTCCATATAAATAATCTTTTGGTATTTCAGTTTTATAAATTTTTGAAAAACTGCAATTTAAAACAAATGTAGGTTTAATTTAAGTATTATTTCTAGAAATTGTTCCATAATGGTAAAAAACTAAAAATTTAATATTCTTTTACTTTTACATATTTCTTTATTATTTTGCTATAGCTTATGATTTGAAAACATTTTAATTTATTTATCATTTTAATAAGGCA
This sequence comes from Acrocera orbiculus, assembly GCA_947359355.1. Taxonomy (NCBI): domain Eukaryota; kingdom Metazoa; phylum Arthropoda; class Insecta; order Diptera; family Acroceridae; genus Acrocera; species Acrocera orbiculus. Next base: position 17,115,438 of record OX375759.1, read on the forward strand.
AAAAAATGGAAAAGTTCATTTCCTTTAATATTCTTTTTTAAAATAGAGAAATTCAGTCTTACTTTTTCTATATGAATGATTTCTAAAATATTTTATATGCTTTCTAATTTAGTAATAAATTTATTCAGGTAATCCTTTTCTCACTGAAATTTTCTACACTTATAACACTTTTTGGTGTCTATATGGCTTTATTAATATTAGAAAAATTTTTTACTTTTCTTCCCATTCAAATTGAATAAATCTTGTGGAATAAATTCAGTACTAAAAAATTACAAGGAATAACTTGAATAACACTTGAATGATAGAAAAAAAGAACAAAAAAGATAAAATATCAATGGTAAAGTTACACCACTCCTACCACTTTCACCATCACCAACAAAAATAAACAACAAAAACATTATCTTAAAAATATTTTGATTTACTTCGCCCTCGTTACATAGTTTGGATATATTAAAGGGGGCTAAATATAATTTAGGGTTCCTTCATGTGATTGCAGTTTAATGACATTAAATTTCAAAATATATTTACTCTCTTAAAAGGATCAAGTGAACGATAGAAAATGATAGAATATTAAAAAGTTTCCAACAGCAATTTTAAATTTTGGCTGGTAACCATGAGTTTCATCGAAATTATTTTTCTTTTTTTTTTTTTTCTTTTTTAAAAAACATAAATTTTATCTAAGTAATTTAAGAAGATGCCTTTTATCCATATGTAATAGCTTCCTTAAGGAGTTTTGGTTCGCTTATTTCTTAAAGTACCTAATTTTGTTAAGAGATACCCAGATATTTAACTTCATTATTGTTGAGATATTCAGAGAAACATTTAAAAAAAAAACATCATATCAAATCTGAATATTTATTTGTGCCTTTTGTATAAAACAAATTTCATTATTTTTTAGCAAAAAAGAGGATAAAATTTAAATTTATTTTAAAATAATTTAAGAGCAAGCAACAGCTTTATTAAATCAGAAATTCATCGATATTATATTTTTTTGCTTTTTCTCAAATTTAAGTGAAATTGAACTAGACAACCAAATTTTAATATTTTGTTAATTTTAGGTAGAACTTTGGATATGGAGAAAGAGGACAAAAAAGTCGATATAATTTTAGCTCTTTTTTTCATTTTATATGAAAGTTTATTTAAGTTTTTATTCAATTTATGGACACTTGATGGAAAAAAATGGTTGTTTAATGTTTTTATATTTTTAATTTTTTAATGTTTTTTATATGTACTTTATTTAATTAAAATATTAATAGTGTTTTTTTCTTGAAAATAATTATACAGCAAAAAACTTCCTTCGTAAATTGAAAAAGTATTGAAAAATTCAAATCACGATTTGACCATGGTCAGTCGTTCTAAATATTCATTTATGAACATAATTAGTTTAATAAATATATAGGGTTTTTAGCTCCCAACTTCATTCATCAAAATTTAAAAAACTCGCTAATAGTTAGCCTTGATCTTTTTTCAATAAATTTTTTTAAACATTCAGAAATGAAATTTCAAAGCATAATTACGCAAAACTCATCTTTGAAAACAAATTTTTAGAGATCTAGTAATCAAAAACTATTTTTGGTAATTGTAAAAATATTGAAAAATTCAATTTTCAATTTAACTGCTGTGAGTCCTCCTTAATAATCATTTATGAGGATAATTATTCAAAAATTTGTATAATAAGTATACAAAATTGTCTTGAATTTTTAGTTTTAAATATATTGTAATAGTCCCTTGAAGAGCAATAGCTTTTACTTATTATGCCATCATAAAAGATTTATTAGGAAATCTGTCCTCCAAAAATTTGAAGTGGTTGTTATACATATATTTTCTTTATAATAAATAAATTTTTAGAAACTTTCAAAAATAATTTTTGTTCAATTTCTTTAAAATAATATCATAATTATTAATATTTATTAGATTTATTCTGTCATCAAATATTCATATTTTTGTTTAATGAAATTTAAGGGATTATACCAGTAGTAACTTCTAATTAGAAAGTAATATGTATTTTTTGTACGAAAGTCTTATTAAAAGTGTGAAACATATATAAAACCTACTTAGTGTGTAATTATTATCAAATTAAAACCTTTAACAGGCGACTAGACTCAGTGATACGTAGTTAGTTTTTTTCTAGAAGTGGTTAACACGTGCAGAGCACATTATTCCAATTAAAGGGGTTAAATAAAACTAATTTAAATTGTTTTTTTAATATACTCATTACATAAATATGATTGAAAATAAAATAGATAAATAGATAATAATATTTAGTCTTATTTCTTTTATATCATGAGATTTATAGTAATAAATAAGCAGTTCTTATTGATTGTCACTAAAGCATCATTAGCCAAGTTGGAAAGATTGATTCCCCTGCATTTACTTCTATTTGTGCTATTCTCTTGAATATCATTGACTTTCGCTAAAAAATGACTACAAAAGGTATCTTTCATGCTATTATGACATGGCATGTTTGTATTTCTCATATTCATAGCTTTTCAAACCCAACCTAACCCAATGTTTTGACAACTTTACTACTAAAAATCCATGAATGTTTCATCAGGTAATGACGAGGGGTTTTTTTTTAATTTTTATATTTTTGGTGGCCTTTAAAAGTCAAAATACCGATTTTAACTTAAAAAATCGACCTATTTGGTCCTATAAAATTATTAATTTTTTTTTTCAAAAAAAAAAAAAAGCTCTCGTTTTTACCTGGTAAAACATATGAAGAAGTAATGTACAAAATTTCAAAATGTTCGCTTTAGTAGATTTGGAGTTATCGTGCACACCGACTTCGAAGATTTCGAAGTCTCAGAAAAATGCTTTAAAGTTTTGTTCATTCCCTACTTGCTCTCTAGAGTCTAGCTAGAGCAAAGGATGTTCAAATGTTTATAACTTCGGTAATTTTAGTGCGATCGACTTGAACTTTTGACAAAATATTTTTAAGATGCTGCACATTGATTTAAAAAGAAAAAGAAATTTAATACCCTACCCTTCCTTTAAAAACAAAAAAATTATCATGTGTTTTTCATGTATTCTAAATATGTTTTTTTTTAACTTTTATACCTAAATTTTTTTCAGCCTGTTATATGAAAGTAATCAACTTACAAAATAATCCTTTACCTACAGCTACAAAATGAGCTACAAAAATATTCATTCTGTTATTGCTTTTGTTTTTGTTTTTTTTTTCTTTTTTCAATATGAGATTGTATTTGGCTGGGTGAATGGACTAATTTCAAATTTCCGGTAATCATTCATACTAAAAGCAGCTGTAATATCAAGCTAGACCTTTTAAACAAAACAATTCAGTGATCTAAAAACAACTGAAATAACAATAAAGATTTTATGTTTGCCATTTTCAATTCATATATATTATATACATATATTTATATACATATGTATGTAATAATGTATGTAATAATATCCATTCAACAGGGAAGTCAAATCGGCCACTTCGATTAGGCCATGTTGATAAATTCAGCATAAATCGATGCTAGAATACCCATTAAATGATGTTCTGAAATTGTATAATGCTTTTGTAATTTTAAAATATTAGTAAAGTGAAAAGTATTAAATTAAGGGCTTACAAATATATAAAATATTTTTTTTTTCAAAAAAATTATTAAAGTCTCTTTATTTATTTTAAATTATGAGGCTAAGGTGATAATTTCTCAGACATAGAAATGGTGTTGCTCTAAAAGATATAATTATTATAGTTAATCAGTAAATTTATATTTTCGTGCTTTTTAAAATTAAAGTATAGTATATGTTTTACAAAATTTAGAAATCGGAATACTGTTCAGTGTTAAGATTCTTCGTTTCAAATATTTTGACATCAATAACAATTGATTCAATGTATATGCTTCTTCATTTTTAACTACTAAAAAATGGGTACCCAACATAAAATTCTACTTATTTTAAAGATGAACTGCATGGAAAAATGATCTAAGACAAATTAAAAATTAAAAATTAAAAATTCGAAAAAGTGCACAATATTTTGTTAGAGAATCACTGATTGAAAGTGTAGTGTAGGAGAAAGCTAAGACAGTAAGCGTATACAGTAAAATAGTTAGATCCATCTTACATGAAAAAGTTTTTAGCAAGATGATAAAAAAAAATAGAAAAGAAAGTTTGATTTTGAAGGGTCTATTTTAAGGGCGATTTTCAACCAGTTAAATTATATGGCAGCCAAAAAAACAAATACAGTTCTTTTATTAATAAATGTATTGTAGCATACAAGTAGCTAAAAACTCAAGATAATTGTTAATACAATTAACATAATTTGAAAAATTTGTAAATATGTGTTATTTAATTTAAGTAGGTTTGAAGTATAAATTTTGGACATGTAAGCTTTGAAACTTAGTTGCCTTTGACAGGCAGCTATATAAAGCAAGAAAATGTCAAAAATAAATTCAGTTATTGTTTTGTGAGTTTCAAAAATAGCTTGTTTTATTTAAACTATTAAGTCAGAATTTGGGTTACCTAATTCTTCAATTATCATTTCATAAAACATAACAATAGCATTTCATATAGTTCGAAGCAAGGTTGAATTTAGGTTTCGGTTTTCTCGGTTTTTCCATATAATTGATTACGAAGTAAAAATATTTTATCAGGTTATATTGCCTTTTAGATGAATTACATTTTGCAGATAATTAGTTCTATGTATGTGTATGTTTAAACAGGTTTTATGAATAAATGCCTACTCTTAACCTGTAAATAGGTATAATCATACTTCAATTCTTTTTATAGTTTTATTCAAACTGAAATTATTTTCTACTCCTAAAATACAAAACTGAATATTTTGACCTACAAAACGGCCATGATATGAAAACCAATGGAAGTTCTTCAAAAATATGAGTTTTCTTAATAAAACAGGTGAATGGGCTAGTTGACTACTTTTAAGAATTGGGTTAATATAATATATTTCCTTAATGTCTATTTTACATATAAAAAATGATATTTTAAAAAAAATTTAACATTTACACTATATATTTTGTGTTTTTAAAAACCGATTTAAATTTATCTTCAAAACGCTCAAGATTGTCATGGCGTATTTTTGACGTCACGCCTTGCAAAACAACTGTCAGAAGTTGTGTTTATATGTATATGAAATTTTTCTCATTTCTGAAAGACTTGTTAATTTTCTTGTTTTATTTCAATTTTAAAATGAATTTAACTTACTACAAGTATTGTGTAGTGCCTCAGTGTAAAATTAAAACAATAAAAACACCAAAAAAGTTATTTGTTTATGTGCTAAATAGTAAACAAGTGCGAAAAAAAATGTTTAAACCTGTGAAAAACATATGAAAATGTCAAAAACAACATATGACATTTTGCAAGGTGTAACGTCAAGTTTTTTCCATGGTGTTTACGATCACGTGACTAAATTCATATTTTATTTAACTTTATTTATGGAATACAGCAATAATTACTAATTTTAATAATAAATAATTTCGTTTTTTATTATCTGGATATCATGATTATAATCATTAAAAACTATAATCTATCCAATATTTTCTTAGTGAACACAAGCCCATTGTTACAACAAACATATTAGACTCAAAGAGAATGATTTTTTTTTCTTAATAAAAATATATAAAAAAATTTTTTAAGAATTACGACTAAATGATAATTTCAATAGACTTAAAAGTCATTAATTACACTATTTATTAATAAAATTCTGATATTTAAACAAAATTCAAAATAAATCCTTTGTTTCATACCTTAGATTTAACTAAATCCACTTCCAAAAATTCTAAAATATACAAAATAATTACAATAATAATAATAATACAGCCAGTTCCAATTATCTTTGAGTAATTTAATTCCGTAACACGTAATCTTTGTTCCTTTAAATAACACAATTTCCCAAGAGCTTAAAGGTTAATCATTATAAAATATTCAATACTAGATTAAGGATTTTCAGTCTGACCATAATCTTTATACATTTAAGTTCACTTTACTGGAATACACAAAAAAACAGAAAACATAATAGATTAAAAAGTATATGTAATATACATACTCGTATATATATATACATAGTGATAATAATTTATAAATGTATAATACAAAATTATGTTTTAAAGGACATAAATACTCAAAAAAATATTTATCAAAAATGTATTAAAAAAAGAAAAGAAAAGAAAAACCAAACTAAATTGCAAATCTGATTTAATTTAAGATTTAATACCTCAAAAAAATGAAAATTTACTATTACTCTGATGATCTGTGTTAAAGTTTATGGACCGTTAGGATAAGAGTGAAATAAAACCAAATTGTCCGGTGACAATCAAATTGGGTACTAAATGCTTAGATACTGATCACATTTACTTATCCTTAGCGAAATTGTTGAAATAGAATACAAAGGTATGGAATTATCTAATGTAAATGATTTTTGCCACCCCAATAAACTAAGCAATAAACTTCTTCGATCCTTTAGTAATAAGAAAGTTAATATATATATATATGTATATATAAAAGAAGAAAACAAAATTCTTTTAGAATTGTAATACTCAATTTTCAGTTAGAGTGAAATAACCTGAAAGGATTTGATGTTAAATTATTGATGACGGTTCTGATAACCAAACAAAAAGCCAATTGAAAGAGATATATTATTTTGGTTTTTTTGTTACTGTTTTTATTTATTTATTTATTTTATTTTGGTTTTTTATCTTTTTTAGAATCATTTTGGATCAATTGCAAAAGCTATAATCTTTAATTGAAAATTTGAGTATTTTAAGAGTTTAAGATTTTCAGAACAAAAAAAAAGGGGTATATATAAGAGAAAATAAAATGACCACTTGACTGTGATTATGTTACATTTCAATTAAGATGATCGTTGTTTTTTGCTTTGCTAAAACCAAAGAATAGATTAAAAACACTTTCGTTTTAGTGATAATAAAAAAATAAATTAAACGGAAATTGTTGAACTAATAATCAAATTGTTGCCAAATAATCGAGACTTAAGTTTTGTTTTCAAATCAAGGAAATATTTCTAATTAATAACTGAAGTTCATTGCAAACAAACAAGAAGGCTAGCTACAACAAAAACCTGACTTAACAGTAAGTACCGGTCTTGGATATAGCCGAGTTACAGCAGCAAATCAGCAGTTGTTGTTAAGTCTTTGCAAAGACAAGACAAAATAATCTTAATTTACTAAAATTAAATATAATTAAATAAATTAGTAAAAATTAAAAAATATTAAAATAAAGGTAGTTTGTTGTGATTGAAACAAAATCAAAATACAGTGAAAAAGCTCATAATATCCCACAGGCTTATTTCCACTAAAAATATATTATATAGATTTTTAATAATTAATCATGATATTAAAATCACAAAAAACAAAATTATATATTATTAAAATTACAAATTATTACTATTTTCAATATATAATATAGAGAAAGTTATGAACTTGGCCACGTGATAGTTGATACCAATGAGAACACGTTACGTCATACCTTGCGAAGCGCCATTGTTGTTTTTACTATTTTTACATCCGTACCTTAGGAAACGTCATTTTTGTTACTGAAACTTTGTTATAAAGCAAAAGTTTTTTGATTTATTTGTTGTTTTTACCAATTTTTATCTATTTAATTCAAATTGAAATTGATTTATAAATATAATTTGCTATGGCATCAGGTTTTAGCAAAGCAAATAGTAATACTTTGCCTAAAATTGAAAAATTTTCGCATCTAACAATGACTTTTGTTCAACAGAATTCCGAAATGTGAAAATAGCTGGCATATTATTATAGTTTTGTAGTCTGCTGTTACACCGTCTGCAAATTTGTCTGTTTTGACCAAGTTCGTAGAGGAAGGTAGAAAAAGAAATATTGATAGCAGTGAGCTTTTGAAATATCAACCCACCTACTGCTATATTGGAAAACAGGCTGCCTTAATACATAACCTTATTTTTAATTCTAAAGAAAAATCATAGAAGTTAAATGCCCTGTAAATGAAAACACATACAAAAGGTATAAAAAAAATGGCAAACCTAAAGAAAAATATGATCACCAAATGCAGCTTCAAATGTATTTAACTGGAAAGGAAAATTATTTTTTTTGTGTGTAGCTGACCCAAATTATGTACAAAATAAGAAAGTCGAAATATTAAATGTGCCATTCAATTTTAAATATGTCCAAAGTATGATTGATGACAAGTGGTTAAATTTTTGGAAAAATAATGTATACCCTTTTAAATAAAGAAAAATAATTGTAAAAGTTTTCTATAGTTTTATTGTATCAAAGAATTTTGCAAGTTTATTAAACCACTTCGCTTTTTTATGATCTGACCATGTTAGCGCTTGATTTACTGCCTCAGATGGTTTTTGCAGCTCGATGTCTATATTGCAATTAACATTGTGGTGTTTGTGCCTGAATGACATAGGTTAGGTTCATTTGATCATTTTTCTGTCTAACGTCACAATAAAAGGACGCATAACACTGGCTATAGTAGGTATATTTGTTAAAAATATCTTGCTAATACCCATTCTCCACCGAAGCTAATACTCATTATTACAATACAACGACGGAAATTTTTTATGGATTCTCCCATACAAAATTTCCGTCGTTGTATAGTAATAATGAGTATAAGCTTCGGTGGAGTATAAGTATTCATGATAGATGAACTTTGCGTATAGTGGAGTTAATGAAGTTTTTAACTTGGAAGTCCGCTGGAAGAGCTCCGAATTTTATGATTTGTTTTTTAAAAGTTTTCTTTTTCTATATTATTTAAAATCAGAAACATTTTTGAGCGTAGACGGAATTATTTATATTGTTTAAGCAATAATAATTTTTATACTTATACAGGATGACCCAAAAATGCATGATCAAATGCTTAGGATAGAAAGTGGATTAAATTTTATGGACAAAAACACAAAAAGTGGGGATCTAAACTTTTTCGTTTTTGAGTTACAGGTTCTTGAATTTTGCAGGTGTCATTATTACCCAAATGCAATTTATAACTTATAACTTTTGAATCTATGCAATAATGAGTAAGAAAAAAATATTTAAATGGAACCGTTGGTAAAAAACCGGGGCACTTTTTGACGTTTTTTGCTTCTTTCTAAAAAAAAAACGCCAACATAAGTTAATTTTTTTTTTTTTATTTTAGTAAACTTAAAATGTTTTCCAATGAAAAATTGGCACATTGTAATAGTGTAGCTCTTTTCCATAGTGCAATAAAAATTTAGCAAGTCAGCTTTTTCCGATAATTTTATAAGAATTTTCTACCTAACTATCTTTAAGGGCTTATCAATATTTTCACACCAACCTAAAATAACTGTTTTTGAATACAAGGATAACATATTTAAGTTTTGAAGTAGTTTAGTGAAAAATACGAAGTAGTTTAGTGGAAAAAAGTTGAAATTCATTGTATTCTAGGATAGCTATTTTATGGCATATTAATTCTATACTCTGCACTCTACCACTTATGACTTTTGAATCTTTGCCATAAAATCATGCAATCAGAACAAGGTAATCTCAACTTATAAATTATAATAAAAATAAATACTTACATTAAATACATTCTTGAATCCATTGATAAGCTATTGGTATCTCTCCTTGCAAGATTTAGACATTTTTTTCTAATTTTTCCTATTGTTTGAAACGTATATGAGTAACTTTTCTCATGTTTTAACAGTTTTACTTATACACTTAGACACCACGCAGTATTTAAAATAATTTGAATTCATTTTCAATCTACAAACAATAAACAACTAAGCAAATTTTTTACAAAAGAAACTAACTCGATAAACATAAATACGACTTTTAATATTTGTTTCGCAAGGTGTGACGTTAATCAAACCGCCATGAGTCTCGAGCGTTTTGAAATTAAAAAACAAAATATATGATATAAATGTTTGATTTTTTTTTAAATATCATTTCTTATGGGTAATATAGACAAGGAAAAATATTAACTTATTTCTCAAATGTAGTCAACTAGCCTATTGCATTAAATTATATTAGAAGTAAAGTCAATAATTTAATTAATTTTATTATTCAACTAATTTAACCAAGAATAAAATTTTGAAATAAACAACAGTTGTAAATTGGTTTGTTTTTTGTTTTGCATTTTAAATATACTTAATTATCTCTTAAGGAATTAAGAAATTTTTTGAGTTATTTTCTAAGAATTTTAGTACCATGAAAAAACACAATAAAAAAATACAAATGAATTTATTTCTCCTACTTTACAAATTTACTTCAGTCAAGGGGATGTAGACTAAGAAAAGATCCAAGGGACTTAATTTCTATTGTTTGTTATTTTAATTAATCCTTAAGCTGAGAAAAACCACACAAGAAATAATGAAAAAACACTTGAAAATCATAAAAGCTTAGCATTTAGCCATCATCAAAATTTGTCATTATTTATTTGATCCTTTTTTTATCTTTAAATTTAAAAGTACATTGTCTGATTTTTTTTCTTTTTAAATTTAAAAAAAAAATTTTTAAATTCTTAAATTAATCAATTAATGCCAATTAGTTTCAAGAAATTTGAATTTTGAGAATAATAATTTTAATTATTTACTTAAAAATCAAATATAATAGGCAATATAAATTGCAGTCTATTCAACGGGGGAGGTGGTGCGGTAAGGGTTATTTAATAAAAAAATAGCATATTTTATAGATTTCTTTGGTATATCCCCGTAATGCTTATTTTTTTCATTGATTATTATAACAGCCTTGAATTGAATTTTTCGTTTTGACTTTATACTAGTCAATATAAATTGAATTTGATTTTAAGTTGTTCCTCCTAAATTGAACTTAGATTCATATTATAAGTCCCGAAAAACTTCAATCTTTTTATATATATCATTTTAACCAGAACAAAATTCAGAGTGATTGTGCTAAGATTGAGGCACAATAATACATTTTTCGGATGTTTACAATTATTCTGACTATATTTTTTAATGTTAAAAATTTGAAAAAAAAAGAAAACAAAAACAATATTCTTAAACTATTTCCAGTAATAATTAACAGTAGAAAAATAGTTTTATTTTGTAAAAAAAGTTTTATAATTTTATATTATAATAAAAAAAAATAACAAAAAACTATTCTAATTGTATTTAAAATAAATTTTTTTAGTACATAAAACAAAAAAACACTGGTATCACTTTAAGATTTTATTTATGCCAATACAATCTCAAGCTCACTACCTTAAAAGTATAATTATAATTTAAAAAGGACTTCAGGCATGCTTTGTTTTTCTAATCAAAAAATCATTAATTTGCGTCTTCATCAGGTGCCATAAGATGCCATTAAATAAAGTTGGGCAAAGTAAAATTCAAAATTGTGTTTTGCTTCTAAATCTCTTGATTAAAACAAGACAAAGTTTTATTTTTTTTTTATACTTTGTTTTTATTTTTAATTTTAATAATAATAAATAGAAATTAATGAGAATCTTAAGAGGTATTTATTTATATATATATATATATATTTATATATATGTATATTGCTAATAGTAGCATCTTGACAGATTATTTTAGAACAATAAACGATCTAAAGTTTAAAATCATTATTTAAAATAATCTGAGGTAAATTTTTGTTTTATGTGGTTTAAATTTTGGTTGGCTAATGAAAATAAATAACTTTTGTAAATTTATTTCTTTAGAATTAAGAATTCATACTGAATTTAGATTAAAGTTGATTTATAAAGTCATTAGAATAGGTAATTGATTGATTTATATATTTTTGTCGTAGAAAAACTCAGAACAAAATGACAAAAATAATTTCTTTTAAATTGAGATAATATTCACAAATTTTAGGGAATAAAATATGTTAGTAGGAAATCTTACATTTAATTTTTATTTTTGAATTGTCTTTATTTCTTATAATCTAAAAGTTTCTATAGTTTTTGTGCTTCACAAATCGCATATTTATTTTTTTTATTAAGCTTATAACAGCTTAAGACAAAGTCTATCAAATTGTTCAGTTTGAGCCATCGACTCCTTTTGAATAGCTGCTTATGTTGTTTTGGAGAAAAGGGTTTCCTTTCTTTGGCAATTTTCAAGTATTGAATAGCTTCATCTGACATTTTCTGCTACTCTGACTAAAGTTATTATTAAAAAGAAAGTATTTGGATTCGAATAAAATCATAAAATAAAATTCCAAACGGAGAATTATAGCTATACCAACAATGCGTTATTAGGAATGTATGGAAAATTGTACTTAGCATTCATAGCATTCAAAAGCAACTTAATATTGTAATGCATTTTTACTTTTTCGCCGTAATATTTGTATCCTGATAGAGAAATCTTATGGTTTTTCTGTAGTATAAATTTCAAGGACAAGGACAAGACAAAGCAATATCACAAATGCCAATAATATTACACCCACTCTAATCATTTTTTAATGTGAAATATTTTTCTTTAAAAATTTTACTCTTATACTGATTGTCTGAGCAAATTTCAAATATTGAAAAGAATTATACTTCTGGCAATCAGTCAAATTGTAAATTTTACATATTCAAGAAACAACAACAAAATGAATAAATATAAAATAAAAGAAATATAGCTATAATTGTGCAAAATAAAATTACTCATCTACAATGCTTTGGGCTCTATATGTTTAATTTATATTTTAACAGGGAAAAGTAATTTATAAAATCAGCCCCTTCTGGCAAATTGACTTACTTACCAAACTATTCACAGATAATAATGGAAACCAATTCTTATCTAGGAGGAATTTTAGTTATTTTTATCTTTATCTCTTTAAAAAAAATGAAGATGATAAGACTTGAAGTGACTTTGGTACTAACAAAACAAAACAAAAATTTTACTTCCTTGAAGCTATTCAGCTCAAACAATTTATTAAATGTTTTTCTTTTTGAACAGTTTAACAAGTCATGTTTCATGAGCTGGCAAAACCACTTAACGAAAAGAAAAAGGAAAGATTTCAAAATATAAAAAGAATAAAAATCCTAAGAAGAAGTGGCTGCACCAGAAATCCATTAACTTAAATTAGCAATATTATAACTATATATATATATATATATATATATAGGTATAAATAAATAGATCTCACTTTATAAGATTGACAAAAACAAAGTAAAAAGAATAACTAAAAGGCGTAGTATATGACATGAAAAAACCAAAAAAAAAAATGCAACAAAATTAGAAGGATGCATTTTAGCTAACATAGTCAGGCCAAAAATGTCAGATGCATTGTAAACTTATTGTTGCTTGATTTAAATAGAGAAAATAATAAACAAAAAAATAAACTTTATAAATTTTGTTTTCTTTCTTTGTGCAAGTTTTAGTTTATTTTATTTTTTCTTTTTATCCTGCATTTTTATGTTTTTTTTATTCGAAATAATATCTAAAATGTATTTTAACAATATGACTTTAAGTCTTAAGATAGTAATTGAATTTTCAGCCTTTTTACTCTAGTGTCCTTACCAAAAGTATGATATATTAATTGTTTAGAATACAATTAGAGAGATTTTATACAAATAACTGTTTGTAATATTTGTTGTGTTTGTTATATTAGATTAAACTTAGCTGGAAGGATGTAAATTTACCTTTGATATTGTTTTGCATTAGTTTTACTTGGTTTTCTTTGAGAGGCTTTTGTTTATATTGTTTTAAGGCATAAAGAGCAGTAATAACTATAATAATAATAATAATATACATACATAAGTCGAATTTTACTTGATAGAAAAAAAAATTAGCTTATAAAAGATTTTTATTGTATTTAATATAATGAAAATTTATTTTATTATTTCACTAAAATTTTTACGATATTGCTTAATTTGCTTTTTTCTAAACATAAACCAGCCCCAACATATTTAAATGATATTATTAAAATTAAACTAGTCAACAAAATTTTGTAACAAGAAAGGTGCTTCGGAATTTTGAAATGCTTACCTACTCTCATTATAACACCATATTTATTTTGATTTGATCAGGTCTAGTTTTTGTGTTACAGCTACCTGAAGTAAAAACTGAATATTTATCGTTTCAGTACGTTCGCTTTTATAAAAGAAGTGTCTCTTTACCTTTTGCACTAGGGGAAAGCTTTTAGAAAGTACATGCTGCAATAAAAGCAGGTAGTTTAGCTAATAAAAGGATTTTCAAAGATAACTACCACCATCTTAAATGCAAAATTTGCTTACAGATTACGAATTGTTGTCATTAGTTTCACCAAACTGCTTAGTCGCAAAGATTATATTAATTTGTTGAATTTGTGTGCTTTGAAGATTTTTTAATTGTGTTTTATAGTTAGGTGATTCTTAAATAATGTCAAGAAAGTGTAAAAATGATGCCGACAAGTTTTGTTATAGTTTTGACGAAATTACTTTCAAGATCAGCGGAGAAATTTGACACCATTAGTTACCAAATATTATTTTGGATTTGCTGTCAGACTACAAGATAAAGTGTGGGTTTCTCATATCTGTTGTGTGACATGTGTAGGCCAAATTACTGGATGAGCTAAAAGATCTAGATCTATGCCTTTGGAATCCCTATGATTTGAACGGAGCCCATATTTAAAAGAAAAATTCCCTAAAATGAGTGACACAAAAATTAAAGAAGACATTTTTGTAGGCCCTCTAATCAGAAAATTGATAAAAGACAAAATATTTAAAGAAAAACTTAATGATCTGGAAAAATCAGCTTGGGAATCTTTTATAAAAGTAACTTCAAATTTTCTTGGGAATCATCGATCAAATGACTATAAAAATATTGTCGAGGAACTTTTAATGGCTTATAAGAATTTGGGTTGCAACATGTCTTTGAAAATACACTTTTACATTCACATTTGGACTTCTTTCCTGAAAATTTGGGCTCCGTCAAATATTCTAATATCAATTCTATCATCTTTAACCTTGTTCTAAGCATAATTAGTTAAAAGTTTTCATGTTACAAAAAAAAAGTGTTTTTTTGTAGACCAGTGTAATTTGGAGTTTGTTTTTAAAAGTGATGAATGTGAACGTATAAAAAAATTACTACACATACAGTACTGGTGTACTGGAGTTAGCTATAAGCTCACTTAAATTTTTGTAATAATAATTATTTTTAATAAATAGTATATTTATTCTTATTTTTAAGTAATGAGCCTGTTCCATATGAACCTCTTAATTAAACTCCCCAAAATCATCTGTAGCTCAATTTTTACATACGTTTGTAATTCTGTTTTTCAACTCTCTGACAGTGCGGATTTTCAGGAGTTCATGTGCATAATGTTCATGGCAAATAATGCTCTATATGGTTTTGTATACCTCTACGTTTATTTTGCCATTTATGAAACTCATTTTTGATTTTTCACTTCAATTGAAAGCTGCCAATATCATTACAGAACCCCCTTCTTAAGCATTTGTGAAGAACTAACACATTGAAAATCTTATATTTTTCATTTTGCAAAATCTGTTAACTTTTACCTAAGCGACATCACTACAAACACAATCCAAACACACGATTGAAATTTTAATATAAAAAGTACAAAGTTTTTATTAAAATTAAGAGACAATAGTAAAAAATTTAAATATAAATATTAATGTTGAAATAACAAAACTATCAAGAAATTAGAATAGAAATTTGAAATAGAAGTGAGAGTCGATAGTTATTTCCAGATTCATAGTAGGCAAAATGTAGCTCAGTAAATGTAACAGGCAATATAACCTCAAAAAAATATTTTTACTTCGAAATCAATTATATGAAAAAACCCAGAAAAAATAGCTTGAGTCTCAAAATATTTCCAGTACTGTTCATTCTATATGATTAATAGTAAGAATTTTGTGGTTTATATAAATTCTTGAAAGTTAGTTTTAATGGGAATATCAACATTTGACCTGATATATGCAGGTCTAATCCTATATTATTTATTTATAAAAATTGAAAACTAATTCAAATAGTAAAGAAAAATAATATTGATTTTCTTCTTGGAAACATTATGAAATACTTTCTCAGGTTCAAATAAAAAAATTATTTTCAATTTCTTAAGCAAATAAAAATAAACTGGAGATTATTATATCAATCAAACGATATCCAAATTTCACAAAAGAGAAGAATAATGAAACTTCTCTTAGAAATTTTCTATGGGTCACAAAGCATTTGAGCCTTACAAAAATAAAATGAGATTGGGCCAGCCAACTTTTATGAAATTCAACCATAGAATTTTACAGAAAATTTATAAAAAAAATGTGACAATTAATTTTTGTACTTAAAATATTCCATTAAAGAAAAGGAGAAGATAATTCTGAAGTATATTTTTCCAAATGAAATATTGAAGAAAATATTTTACGCCATAAAAGGCAATGGCGCCAATAAGACAAGACAACAAACAATTTGATATTAATCTTATGAATTTTTACTAACTTTAACACTCAATTTTGAGTTTATTAGACCTTTTTTTGTTCTTCTGGTTGCATTAAATCACAAACTTCAGTCACCAAAACTTAATTAGTCGTTAATAAGGATGAACATATTTAGATTTTTGAGGGAGCTAGTAAAATTACGAAAGCAAACACTATATATAATACAATACTGCTATCAGATATTTTGTTATGAAAGTTAAAAACAGTAGATATTAATAAAATTTTCTTTTGTTATTTTATTTATTCACTTATTTTTTCGTTTGTTGTTTCATCCTTGAAACAAAGTAATTGTCAATTATGTTTTAAATTATTTCGATAACAATTTTGTGACTTTTTTTTAAATTTTGTATTAAAGCTAACTAAAAATGTTAAAAGTTTTGATGGTAATGTCTTAGATAAAATTATTCTTCTTTCTACATTTATTTAATTGTTTGGTTTTATTCTCATGTCAAGTGATTTCAATTGAGTTCCTTTATTTATTTTTAATCTTTCAATTTAAGGATTAATCTTAAATTTAATAAAAATATTTAAGTTTATATTTTAACCGGCAGTTTTTGTGGTCCGGGTAGAAAATTTTACTATGTTTGTAATATAAATAGTTTTTTTAATAACTTTATCCCATATTCAGTGCTTTAAATATTTTTAAGTAAAATGTCGATATAATTTAAAATCCATAACTTCAGATTCTTGTCCTTGTGAATTATTGAAAGAACTACTTAACGATAAGCAATAAATTTGTTTTATCTTTAAATATTTAAATAAAAAGTTTTGTTTGTTATAAATGATGCTTTTAGCCAATTTTAAAGACTATTTCTTTAAATAGTTTGAAAATTTATTATCACCACAGACCCGTCAGAAATTCGTAAAATAAAGTTTAGTCAATTTATTGAATACCTTTAAAGCAGAAAAATCAACAAAAGTAAGTGGCAAATATTGTTTTTAGATAAAGCAGATTGAACAGGCAAGTATTTTAAGATTACATGTAAGTAATAACAAAAAGTGAAAAACATTTTTATTTTCAGTATTTTTCTCAGGCGTAATAGATAGAAATAAAACTAAAAAAATTTTCTAAGGTTAGCAAAAGATCTTAGAATAAGTCCTTTAATTTACATTTTATTCAGAGATTTGTATGATTCTATCACTTGGCACCATGCATTTTTATAACTTTTGTTAAGATTTATATACAAAAGTTTTAGCTGAGTATCTGTCTGCATAGTTCAGTATTTACCTTATATCGTCTAATTCAAATTTCTTGTGCATTAAGGACCAGAGTTTTAAAAAATCGATTTTTTGTTTATTTTGTTTTTACTGGATAAAAAAATATGTTTAAAATATTCCCCAATAATTTCAAGGCAATGACATTGAGGGAAATAAGCTTGATAAGTTTTATAATTGCTTGGCCTGCCTGGAGCCGACAGTTATTTATTCCATTTTTCTCAAAATACTATTTTTGAAGTTTATTGACATATTTTGTAAAAATCAAATGAACCAATATTTTTTTAAATTTTGCACACTAATTCAATACATGATTCACTGCAGCTTGCATGAAAGATTATTTTGTTTTTAATCATATTTAATCTCTTATTCTATAAGGCAATATGTGGTATAAATGATAGCAAAAATAGTACTTTCTGTACAAAACTCTACCAAAAAATTAAGTGTAAATGTTTTTGTTTTTGATTTCTTAAAGCATACATTGCTATCAACAAAAATAATTTGAGTTTTCAATTTCAGATGAATCTATACTGAGCGTGCATGACAATTTTGAATAGTCACAGGAAAGAGATCCAAATGGCTGAAATTTTGAAATTTTCACAACATATTTGCTACCAATTTGACAGTATTTGATTTTCATATAAAAACCCTAATAGCAAAATTAGTTTACACAATAAAATTGTAAATGACAGTTAAAAATTAAATAAAACTAAAAAAAATTTCTTTATTTAAAGAAAATTTTTTATAATCTTAATTCTTGACAAATAAATAAAATATAGTGTAATATAATCA
This sequence comes from Acrocera orbiculus, assembly GCA_947359355.1. Classification (NCBI taxonomy): domain Eukaryota; kingdom Metazoa; phylum Arthropoda; class Insecta; order Diptera; family Acroceridae; genus Acrocera; species Acrocera orbiculus. The sequence goes on from OX375759.1 coordinate 17,133,747, forward strand.
GAATATAAATACTGCCAAAACTTCTGGTATTTTATAAAATATATTTTTTCTCAGTAGAAAGAGTGTGACGCAAATATTTGAATTATACCCTGAAAATATTTGATATCAATTACTGATGACACTTTCTTCGAGTACCAAAACAAAAAAAGGATAGCAATAAGAACCACATTAAATTCAATAGATGAATATCCTCTCAGATTTTAAGAAATTTCCTTTAAAAGTCATAAAAATTATAATTTTATAATATTCCAAAGAATAATATTTCACAAGGCATAACCAATTTATTAACCAAAAGTCATTAATTTGTTTTTTTTTTTTATTAAATAAACTTAATACATCAAAAAAGAACACTAGTTCGAAATTGAATTGCCAAATCCGAAACAAAAAATAATATATTAAAGTAAAGCAAATTAAAATTTTGTCTCTTTAGAAATACACTTTAGCAATTCGAATCAAGAGATTTTTTTAGTAGATTCAATTAATAATAAAAAAAAAAATAAATCAGAATGCAGAATCTCTTCAAAATTTATCTTAGAGTATAATCAACTACATTTGCTTCAAGTCTAGAATATAAGAACATCAAAAAGGAAATATCTTTATACACTCCTCCACTCTTTCGCTTTCTAAAAAAGGTTTGATACAAAAGATAATAATTATCTTTTCACTTTATATATGTATATATATATAGTATATAGTCAGTTATCAAGTTGACATTTTTAGGGTATATTCCTTTTATGTGTTTGTAAAAGAAAATTCAAAGGTTTCAGATATAAGCTGTTGGATATTGTATCAGCTTAACACTTATCCCTTAAATATCGATTTCGAATATCTTTAGAGTAGTAATGTTTTATAAATATGTGGTTAAAATAAAAGATAAAAGACGTATGAAAAAAGGTGGGGTTTATATTTTCAGCAGGTGATCAAATTTACCTTACCCATAAAAGATTTATATCAAGTTATATATTTTTGATTCATTTTTAGTTTTACATGGTTTTGAATTTTGATGCTGTGACTTTTATTTTATTTTTATTTTTTTATTTTTAAGTTCTAATATTTTAAGAAAATTCATATATTATAGAGCACAGAACAATACGGGGATTTTGTAAAGAATTAAAAATATATTAAAATAATAAAAATTAATACAACTGCAAGGCAAAAAATTGTTCTTCTTGCCCTCTACAATTGTTCAATTTGAATTTAACAGTCCTAATTGCAGGTTATTTCACTTTTAATGATTTTTCAACTGGACTTTCAAAAGTAAATGTTCATGAAAGTGACAAAAAAAAACACAAAATGTTCAATTTATGGAGTGACCATGTAGGTCCAAGTAAATTTAAGAAAGATAGTTTTAAATAAGCATAAGATTAGTCCTTAAATTAAGTTTATATTGATAAAATTGAAAAAATAAATGTATTCGTTTCCATTTACATAATTGAAAAGATAGAACCGAAAAAAAATTGTGTTGTGAGAGTTTCTAACATTTTTAAGTGAAGAAGTTTTTACAAAATTTTGGTTTATTCTTTTGTAGAATCAAAAAAGAACAACTAAGAATGATAAAATTAAAGCTGTATTTGCTGTCAAAAATTCAAAAAAAAAAAAATTAAATTAGCAAAAGTCAACTCTATTCTTTTCTTTTTTATTTCGTTTTGTTTTGATAATTCGAGACTTGCACCCTCTTTTCTTAAACGTTATCCGGCATTTGATCAACAAAATAAGAAAGAAATAAGGCGTTATAGTTATATTTACTTTAAGTGTCTACAAGAACTTCAAAACTTTTTAAATAGAATTTGTATTGAAGTTTTTGTTTCATAATTATTTTATTCTATTTTCTCTATATATACTTATTTTTTTTTTGCATTATTTTTTGCATAATTACTTGAAACTAAATTAAGGATTCATTAAATAATTTTTGAGGTTAAAATTAATACAACTGCAAGGCAAAAAATTGTTCTTCTTGCCCTCTACAATTATTCAATTGAATTTTATTGAATTATACAAAGCTGGTGGTAAATTTTTACAAAATAATTTATTGAAGTTTCAGTTAGCTAAAAGCTTCATTTTATCCTTAGGGACCAGTTAGAGTTTTATCTAGTTTCCTGATAAACTACTAATTTTGAGCTAAATTTAACAAATGAAAGTTTTGCTCTTGTATAAAAAGATTAAATTTTTGTAGATAAAATAACGGTAAACTAATAAATAATTATTATGAATATTTTTAACTAGTTTTTATAAATTTTTATTAACCTAACTTTTTCTCTATTGAAACTGTTGACCAATTTTTGATGTACATGTTGTAAAGTAGTTAACCTCAATTTTTACTGAGATAATCTGTTGATCATTTGAAAAAATTTATCCCAAAAATTAACCTATCCTTAATTCTGAACATGAATATCGTAGAATCTTGTAATAGAATTCTTACCTACTTTAGGGTTGTCTATTGAAGTTTGAATTAAGAAATCGTAAATTGCCTGGATGCCAGTGCAACTTAGGTCAAATAATGTAGTAGGAAACTCAAACCACTCTTATTTCTAATCGAATATTAAAATGAAAGTTGCGAAAATAAATAAATTTTATTAACTATAATTGTTGCTTATTTCTAATCTTTCAACGCCCTCAATTTTTAGTTTATGTGATACGAAATTGTAACTGAATTTTGTTAAATCCATTCATTATTCTACCATTCCCGTTCCTGTTTTCTTCTTTAAGTTCATAAAATATATCAAATAATTATCTATCTCTATTTCTTAAAAGTTTTTTTACTGTAATTTTTATTTTTACTATAAAACTAAGAAGTGGGAGTATTTAGTTGCTTTTTAATTTTTTTAAAATTATTAATTTTTTAATATATTATTATAAATGATTATTTTAATGTAGTAAGATCTGGAAGCATAAATAAAACTAAATGCATTACGCAAAGAACCATTACTGGCCACTCGAAACTTTCTTCGATAATTTTAAACAAGCACCATCAAAGCAATAATTAAATATTACTATAAGCAATACAAATTCAAATTGACAGGACACACACTAAACTTATAATTTTACGAAACTTTTATAAAGGAAAATTTATTTGGGAGTAATTTTTACCCCTATAGAGCTGATTCTAGACAGTTGAAATAATTGAAGTATCCTTAGTTTTTGATTTACTTCAACATATCTGATTTTTGAAAAAATTATTCTGCTTGCTGCTTGCTGTTAATAGTTACACTTTTTGTTGATTGCAACTTTTCCTTTACCAGAATTAATTGACGATTTTCAAGGCAAAATATTTTATCGATAAAGCATTTTATTTTTATTACAAGCTTTTATACTAATATCCTCTAATAAATACCATAAGTAAATAGAATTTATAATAACAAACCTTTTGTTGCTTATGTGATTTAAGAATTTTCATCACTGTAAATATTTGAAGTGCTCTTATACTTTTATTTATTTCTCATTAGGTATATTTAAGCAAAACAATTTAAAGATTTACTTTTCATTGAAATAAAAATCAAGGGCAATTCAAAAAGCCAAACCAAGCTTGTTTGGAATAATATATTTGAAGGTAATATACGTTGAACAAAAATAAACATAAATTAAAATTAGAAATTATTAAAATTGCTGTAAAAAATTAATATTTTTTTCAATTTTTCTTTATCATAGATGTAGATAAAATTTATGTTACTTGACTTTATAAAGTAAACAATTATAATATGTCTGGTCAAATAATTGAAACTAGTGACATTACTGAAAATTGTTAATTATTTTGATACTACTATGACTATTTAAATGAAATACTTTCTAAAATGGTTTCACCTAAAATAAAATAAAATTGTGTAATAAATGCGAAATTTTAACTTTAGAAGGTAATTAATATTCATTGTAAAATTAGACTCAAAGGACAGCAATTTATAATTTTCTATGAAATTGATTTGTTTAGTATTAATTAAGTCTTTTGAATTTGATTTAAAATTAAGCTCTAACGCTCAAATGCTCATAACTTCGGTAATTTTTCTCTGATTGACTTGAAATTTTGATACAACATTTTTAAGATGTTATACTAAACTATATAAATAGTCTACTGTTCTGTATAGAAAATAAACCCGATCTTAACTAAACTTAAAATAGTATTAAAATGATTTACAAAAAATTTTTTATGTTACTAAAAGCCTGCACTGCTAACAATTTAATTCACAACAATAAAACAGAAATGTTTATAATTAAAAAAAAAGGTCAAAAAATTGACTAAAGGTAGCACATCTAGTTTGCTAATTTTATTAATATTATTCATGAAGCATACTTTAGGCAAATGTTTGATGTCTAATTTCAGTATTTTTTTCTTATTTTTACCCAGCGCAGTAAATATTTTTTAATTTAAATTTTTTTTACTAGAAGCAAACAAGAATTTTTAGTTATAGTCAGACCATTATAAATAACTGTGCGGCCAAATAATATTATCTTAGGGTTATATTTTCTTTTTTACTTTTGTATTAAATTCGTTTCGTTTTTTAATTAATTCAAACAATTAAACTTTTCACTAAAATAAAATTTTCACTAAATATTTGTGTTAAAAAATATTGAATATTATAATAAATAACAAGAAAAAAGAATACACAAAACAAAGCAAGAAATTAGCTGTTGGAATAAAATAGAAATTTAGTCTAATTTAAAAATTCAACGAACAATTAAAGATCTAATGGAACTAATTCAAAGATTTTGTGCATACAGAAATAAAGAGAAGTTTTTTTTTTTAAATTTATTTTTTTTAATTCTGTTTTTACTTTTCTTTCTCTTTTTTTGAAAAATGCTTAATTAGCTACAATTCTTGCCAACCAGAAAGGTATTATTTTATTTGTATAGCTTCAGGTGGTTAGTAAAATTTTTTTTAATTAATTTCTACAGTTAACTGTGAAAAAATTTAAGTAGCTCATGGTTTTGAGTAGGAAAGCTAAGAAAAAAAAATTAGAAATTCACTTTGTCTTCGCTTAGTCTTCGCTGAGTATATTTTAATGTCCAAGTAGCTTAGTTTTAGAGTTGCATCCTTGGAATGGATAACTTTGCTTCATTAAAAAGGAAGACAATAAAAAAGTAGCAATAGTAACAGTATATAACAGTATGTAAGTTGGCAACGTCTAAACACTATAAAAATTTAACTTTATTTCTCGATGCAAAGCACATGGTTGTTCTACTAGATATAACCCCCTTTGCCACAGACGTACAGTTAAAAGGTAAATGATGGGTAAGTATCTTCTTCTCTTCCTAGCAGCATAAAAGTCAGTGATTTTAATACTTCATAAACATGCTTCTGAAAATTACCATGCTCTGTGATGAACTATTGAAAAAACTAAAATTTACAAATGTAAAAAATGCCGTAAAATGGAAAAATAATAATATATAATTACTTATACTTAAGTAAAGAAAGTGCAAAACTAATACATAGTTCTTCTGATTGCAGCTCCCCAAAGTATTATTTGCAAAGTATCAATTGTAATAGGGCATAAAGGTACCTGACTCCCAAGTAATTTTGACGATGTTCAATCAAAAATAAAAAAGGCATAGAACATGGCGTAAGTGAAATTTACAATTGTCAATCAGAGTTGAATTGGTATAAGGTTAGACTTTTAAAAAATGTCACTACTCTTCTCAGAACAATAAAATTTCTCTACATTTATGTTAATTGGATTCAATTTCTTTGCTTTCAGGGAAGTAGCTCTAAAAATTTATAATTTTTGTTACAAAAAAATATACTAACCAAATAAAAACTACTATAATAGCTTCGCATAGTATGCCCTAGCTGACAAGCTACAAATCAGTTGCAAGACTTAACACACTTAAAAAAAAACAACATTTTAACTTATTTTAGTTAAGCTAATTTTTTAACAGTAAGAAAAAATTATATAACATTTTTCATTTCAATTTAAACAAGCAAATACAAAATATCTGGAAATGTTATTTAAAAACAAAAAAAAAACAAGAAGCCTGTTATTGACTTCTTAGTGTTCTATACAAGCTGAAAACCTAACCAACATCTTATATAATTTTGCAAGTAACAAAAATATGTCTAGAATTTAGAAAATAGCTTTGAAATTTATTTTTGTGGTCCCTTTATATCAATATGTGTTTGCTAATACTTTGATAAGGATATGGAAAGAAAATAACATAAAAGGATATATATTTCATTAAAGAACTTGAGAAAGAGAAGAGATGTGAAAGCTGAAGAACTTGAGTAATTGATAAACATAGTAAGAGGGCTTTAGTTCAAATATTGTCATGTCATTATTGTTTGATGAAGGAAAATTATTTTTTTTTTATTTTTCAATATTAAGCAATTCACAAATTAGATTAAATTTGTAAATAAAATAAAGTAGGATGGCTTTTAAATTGTTTGTTTTTGATTTGAAAATACTTTGAAATTAAAGTTAGACAGAAATTTAAATGTAAAGTAGATAAATTCATAAGTTTATTTTTGGGAAGAAATTACAAATTTATTGTCATTTTACTCTTTAATAAATGATCCCTTGTTTTATTAGTAATTGACTAAACTTTAATGTCCAAAAAAAAAACAGGACCAAAAAGTATTTCTTCGTAGTGTAATTGCCAGTAAAATGTACACTTTTATGAAAAATTTGGTAAAAATATCTCCTACCTCATTTAGTTCATGTGAAAGTTTTATATGAATGAAAAATGCATAATTTAGTTTCCTATAATTAAATGTAAAAATCGTCAAAATCAGCAACGTGGGTTAGGAATTATTTTTGTTAGTGTACCGTTATATTCTAAGGTTAATTTATGATTAATTAGCAGCCAGAAACAAATGTATACTTATCCTTTATTTAACCCAGAGTATTTCAATTTTATAATACCTGCTGAATTTTAGGACACTTACAATATTATGCGCCTCAAAGTTTTCCCTTTTATAGTGGTCAGTTAAGAAATTTCACCACTTTGCAGCTAATTAACATACTATTAAGCCAGAAGGTTTGTTAACTATTTTATTGATTGTTGACAGAAATTTATTACAATCATTTTATGTAAATTACAATTATTTTATATAAAATTAAAAACAATTATTTTATGTAAAAAATTAAAAACAATTAATCTCAAAAACTTAAAACTTAAAACAAAATGACAATTGTCAAGCAAGTCAACTCTCATGACTTGCTTGACTTATTTGATTTTTACTACAGCCTACTACGTGAAATAGTTTAACTTATGATCACAGATATTTCTCCGCCACACTTTTTTATGAAAAAATTGTGGATCTTAATTAAATAAATTTAATTCTGATGTTTTCAATATTAAAATTTTCTGATAACCTAATCGAAAAGTAAATATGCATTATTTTTATTTAGTTCGTAGAGTTAAAAATTTGAAATGCGGTAACGAGCTCTTAAGCATCAAAGTTGTACATTTTCAGCAAAAAAAAAAAAAACAATAAAAGCACAAATTTTATGCATCAAAAATAACGAACGATTTGCAAATTTAAAATTTTACGCACCATATAGGTAGTAATTTATGCTTTTCCTAAATTTCAATTAAAGCTTACCGAAAATTAAGTGTCAAAAATCTTAGAATGAATTCTATATATATTTCAATGAAATTTTGTTCTTTATAAAAAGGAGGAAAATTTGAGATGTTATATCTCGTGAATGCCCTAAAATTGATCTGTCAGGCGCTACACATGTAATCAAATAATATAAAAATATGATTTTGCAAATTTTCAACCTTTAAAGCAAACAAACAAATAAAAAAATTTTCTCTGAAAAATCTATTAGCTCTTGGATTATGCATAGATACTATCCACATAAAAAACCCGAATAAAAAACCAAGAATTAAATAAATCAAAGATATACGTATACGTGTAGATATTAAGTGAAGTAGACCGGGAATGATCTGATTGCTCCCTTCATCATTACAATACTATTTAATAGAATTATTCAATATCAATGCGGCTGAACTAAGTAATAATAAAAGTTAGTTCTGCTTTTTCTATTAGAGAGATCTATAAAAATTAAATTAAATAAAATAAAGATCCAATTTCCAAAATAATTGGAAATTTCAGTTGATTTAATTTATGCTAGTTTACAGAAATCAGGATCTTTATACATATATATATATATTTAAAAAAAACCCAATAACAAAAATTTTACTTACCATCAACAAAAGGTGCAGTTGCATCAATCATAAAATAAATGTAAACTGTTGCATGTAGAATTAAAAAAATTGATTTCGATTTAAAAGGTTCCATATCCCAAATTTTACCACATATAACTCTTCAGATTAAAATTAAATTTTAATTTGATCACTGATAATAATCATTATAAACAATATTACTTTTTATATTTCATAAATATTAAAATTATTTTGTATTAGATTATAAATTTTTATAGTTTATTAATATAAATAAATTCTAATTTATCTACCATTAAGATATTTTATATATACATATATGTATATGTATATACTATTTGTTAAAAATAAAAGCTTGTGCTTTCTTTGGTTTTTTTTTATATTAAATATTTGTAGGCCTTTAAGCATTTATACTAGAATCAAATATTTTAGTGAGGAAAATATAAATCCCCTAGAAAAAACAAATGAAAAACACAAGAAACCAAGAAAAAAAACGTAAAATGGTGTTATTTTTTCACTATAAGTACAGTTAAGGTTACCCTCACTGAGCAAATATTTTTTGTTATAGCCTTCAGTAATGTTACTTTGATTCTTACTTTTTGTTTACTTCTTGCAACTAAAAACATACAATTTAGATAAATTTCGTCTTCACTTTTGTTTCCCTTTTTGATTAAAATTAGTTGTCTATATGTCCTTTTTCGTTCTTGTTATATGTCAATTTTGATTTTATCGTACCAAAAAATTTCCATTCACTTGTTTAGCTTAAATGAAAGGGCATCCTTGGCTGATTAATCTGAAAGTTGAAAAGAGAACTTTATTGTTTTGATATTAAAGTAAATCTTTTACACTGGATAAAATTTTATTACTTATCCATGTATATATGTATATGTATATGCATGTAAAATGTTTATTTTTCCAATAAAAAAAGAACTGCGTTTACCATTGATAGAAGTGATTTATGTGTTATAGGGACTATGCACTATGCATCTCTGCTCTTTGACATTGTTAGTGTAGTGTTTTATTTGTAACGATACGAAATCGGATTCGTTTTCGTATCGCAATGTTTGCTGGGTAAGTGATAGAAAATTTAACTAAAAGCAAACAAAATGTTCTCCTCCATTAACGCTCTCCATTTATATAACTTGAGAGCCCTTAAAACTTACTCAATGCATTTTTGTTTTTATCTGATCGCAATCACCTGTTGGGAAGGTGAGATTTAAAATATTTCTGCATGCGAGTTTAATATACATACAAAAGCAAATCTTATGCAATCTAGACATAAGAGCTAGGTGAAGGTAACTTCACCTTTACTTTTTCAGAATTTAAAATTTTAAATGCTTTTTTCTAGAAATGACGTTTTAAAAGTTGTGATCATTGGCATTTGAAAAATATTGTCCCAATTTATTGGAAATATATACTTATTTTTTTCTAATTATAAATAATACTAGAATGAAAGTGCGTTTATAGTGACCATAATGCTGGACAAAAATACTACATTTTGGTTCATATATAAAAAGAAGTGTTTATACTCGTACTTGGCCCTAGTAGGTGTTAAAAATTTGTTATTATTTGTTGTTGTAAAAATTGTTTCCCATAATATTCACAGTCAAATTTAAGCTAACTTTTACAATTAATCACTATCAAAAATTTTTGAAAGAGAGAAAGAGAGAGTTTGAAAAATTAAGTTAAAATTTCCTCTCAGTGTATTTTTTGCAAAAAATTGAGCAAAAAAAATTGTTTTGGTTGAGAACTCTACAAAATTTGAAATTATAAGTGTTGAGACAAGAAAGCTAGCCCGCAACCAACACCTAACTTAACAGAAAGCACCGGTCTTGGATATAGTCGAGTTATAACAGCAAATGGTCAGTGGTTGTTAAGTCTTTGCCAAAACAAGACATATTAAAAATCATAAAATCAAAAAATAAAGTGAAAAAGCTCATTGTATCAACAATAAGAATACTGGACTCGTATTCTTGGCCACAATAAGCAAACTGGGAGATAATTTTTTTAAAGACGGCTTGAAAAATCTTTTGCAAATTGCATAATTCTTGATATTTTTGTACTTAAATTTTACAGAAAATTACTTAATAACATGCAAAATAATTCAATCAGATCTATTATGTTTTCGCAATCAATATACCATGGATTGCTTCATTGAATGCCTTTAAAAGTACTGTTAATCTGGATACTAATTTATCTGCAAATAAATTAATAATATTTTATTTAAAATTTTTGTTTTTTTTATTCTTACGTTTTGAGATAATTACACAGTATTTTGAAAATATTGGGTCAAAGTTTCAGGTCAATAGGAGCAAATTGAGAGGGTAAATAAATTTATACAGGATAAAATTAGTAATTTTTCATGAATTTCTTTCAAGGTGATAAAATAATAAGATTTTTTTTTAAATTGATCATCTTTTTTTTGGAGTGTTCAAGTATAAAAAACATGTGTTTTTTTAAACAAAAAAGCGAGACAGCGAGTGTAACGGACCCTGATTGCTGGTTACATTGGAAATAACTTATTTGTTTTAAAAACAAATTTTGGCAACGGGATTAGTATCAGATTCCCGTTGGCAAAGTTATAGAGAAAAGAAGTTGTTTTTTGAGGGTCAGTAGATTTTAGATCATGGCATCGTCGTGTATTCTTTTTTTTGCTTTTCACTGTTGAACAAAATAAGAAGAAATTCTTAGCTTTTAAATAATTTACTCTCGATAATTTTTCTAATGTATATTAATAATACAATCAAGTTAAAAATAGATTTATTATAAACAAATATTACATGCGGTTATTTTGATAGAAAATTATTTTTCGAGGCAAATCAAAGATAATAGAAAAACGTTACACTTTCGTATTAGATATAATATGATAAAAATTGGAACAATAAAATTAAAGTGTAATAATGTAAAAATATTTTTTTTTGACAAATAAACAAAAAAAAAAACAAAAGAGGAAGAAGGCGTGAGCTAGTGTTTGTGTATACCTTGCAAAAAAAGGATATTTGATATTTTGTGTGAATTGGAAAAAAAAATTCACATTTTTTTATATCAACAATATTTATTTTAAGCAACAACAACGAATAAAATAAGCTGATAACAGTCGTAATTATGAAATGATTAATAATATGAAAAATTAATAAAAGTAATGACTATCTAAACTGATTAAAAGAAAAACTTAAAAAAAAACAAACAGAACCAGAGTACCTTGACCGCTCTTTCCAACCGGAAATCTGATTTTTGGCAACGAGAACTGGTAAAGTGGCAAAATCTGTTGGTAAAAGATCATTTGATCGAAGTTAATTTGTTGGCAGTCGATGAAAAACAAAAAAGGTATAAGGTGATTCTTATTTTTAGGACAAAGAAATAGTTTCTAGTGAAAAACATGGAATGTGTTATAGTGTGATAGTAAAATAATTGTAAAGGAGTTTTAACATTAGTTCAACATCTAAAAGTTTTTTTTGCAATCAAATAAAAACAATAATAATAAAAGAAAAGAAAAAACAAGTTTTACAAAATATATCTAAATACTATTGCATTTATAATTACGACCAAATTTATTAACTATACAAATAAATAAAAAATAATAATAAATTAAATAACACCGCAAAATATTATTTAACATAATTTATTTAACTTATTTATATTGATATTACTAAAAGTAAACATAAAATTTATAATAGTTTTTTTTTAAAATGGGTAAAGAAAAAAAAATTTTTTTAGTAGAATCAGAGAAGGAAAATTTTCTTATAGGCAGTTTTTTTGTATAGGAAGATTTTCTTTCAGGAGAGTTTGCTGGGCCCATAAAACCCCAAGATACATGAAAAAAAAAGTCATGGAAGTTTTGTTTTCCTGAATCGAGTATGATATTTAATTTTAGTTTTTTGATTTAAGGTTTTTTTTCTTTTTTCTTTTAATTATAGCTTTAGCTTTCTTTTTCTTTATCATTTTATTGTATTTAGTAGTTAGTTAAAATTGGGTTTTGGGTTTTTTTTCTATATATATTTGATGGCCAATTTAAAATAAGTTTCTAGTTTCTTTTTTCAAATATTTAATAATTATTTTAAAGTAGTTTTGGGTTTCTTTTTTTATTTAATCATTGATTTAAAATTAGTTTCTGGGGTTTTGTTTTGTAAATATTTTTCTTATAATTAACTTAAGTCTTTTAGTTTTTGTAGTACACAATTGTTTTTCTTTTTCGAATTCAATAAATATTATAATGATTAATTTTATTCAAGATTTCCTAATCTCCCTTTCTTTCCCTTCTTTTTTTCAGGTCAGCCCCTTGCAAAAAAACATATGGTCAGTTTCTCTCTTTATTATTAATATGTTGAAAAGAAGGACAAAGCTATGAAATTATAAAAAAGTTAAATATTAAAATTTATATCGGCTCTTTAAGCAAAGTTCCAAATTTTCGGCTGTTGTTTTAATAGCTGGCGCCAAAAAATTAATTATTTTCTCGATATGTTTGAACTTTTAGGTATGTCTTTTTGGTAAATTTCAGCCTTTTGCCTTTGCTGCTTTTAGACATATGTACATTTGTCAAAAAATCAATACGGTATAACTATAAATAATGAGTAACTTATCGATCAATTGTCAACTCCAAGTCTATACTATAAGGCTTCATTCTCCTCAAAAAGCTGATTATCTTTAAGCAGCTGCTATTTTTGAGTTACCTTTTTCTTGGAAAGACTCATATGGTTTTGCTTTACTACTCGGTGTTCTCAGGCCAAACTTTGCAATAGGTGCCAATAACCAATAATCAGCTGATTAAGTTTCAGAGCGAAGTTTGAACATCCCAGGAGCAATATTGGCTGAAATTCTAATTATTTTTCTTAAACTACTAGTTTGTTTCGTATATATAGGGCATTCTTTTACAAACCGAACAGATTTCGACAAAAATTGACATATTTTTGATTTGGCTAAATTTTTTTTTTACGGTTTTTACATTGAAAAAAAAAAGATACACGTGTTTGAGGATTTTTTCTTATAGGGGCTATACACGATTTTTTCCAACTCATCAAGCCGCTCTCTCGTTCAATTTAAATTATTGTAAATAGAAATGGCGGTTTGTGAGTTAAAAATTAAACAAGTTTAATTTTCTACTCTCAAGCCGCTATCGGTGGCTTTTGTATTAGTCATTCACTAATACATATATGCCAAAAAATCAATTTAATTTTGCCTTCGCGGAGTATACATCTAAGAAAACATATGAAAACATATGAACATATGGTGTCTGCGCTTATACTTCAAAATTAAGATCTTATTTAAAAAACAGAATTTGAGAAAAATACTTATAATTCTTTCAATTTTGCTTTTTCTAGAAACTTTAAGAATTTTTATTCTATTCTTACCCTATTTACCTGCAAAATTATTACTGGAAAATCTTCGCGACATTTTTGTGATTAAAACATAATTTTTCACAAAAACAACCCTTAAAACTTTAAACAAAATGATGTTATTTGTTTCTACAGAACTATTTAAGTGTTTTTACCTAAAAATATTTCAGTTTTTTTCACCTAAATATTTTATTTCACAAAATTTAAGAAAAAGTACTCGAATTTCGTATGGTAACATAACCTATAAAATTTTATAAATTGAAATGTCAAAACGCAGCTCTCACACAATTATAGAATTAATCCCCACCATTTTAAAAACATATATTTTACACTATGTACGTATAAGAGTGGTAGGAGGTAAGCAACCCAGCGGTTAATTTCTCCTCGATCAGTGACAAAGGGAAACCAAGTGGTCACCGAACAATGTTAATCTATAAGTTCCACGCACTGATGACATTTAAATAGGAAATGAGTACAGAAATGTCCCCGGTCCGTTTGGGTGTGTGCGTGCATATCGGTGTTATATATAGGCTGGCATATTTAAAAGGGGTATATTAAATATAATATTTTTTCTCTCATTCACACTACCCTGAAAATGAAATGTTTTATTTGCTTGAAATGAAATAGGGGAAAGGAAACTCATATTTTTTTATATAAATACATTTATTTTTCTATTTTTTTTTCTTTACACATAAAAACTTATAAATTATTTAATTAATTATAAATATTTCACTTTTTCACATATTAAAATAAAAATTAAAACACGTAATTAAAACATGCACTCGCGACTTAAGCAAACGAAACTACACTAAAAAATGTCAAAGAGAGTGGACCTGCGAGAGTTGAAATAAAATTTTCTAAGTCTTTAGGACTTTGAATATTTTGTGAACAAAACTCCATATATTTTTCAAGGGACAAACAATGACATTTGTCACTAATCCGCGTTTAAGGGGAAATTAACTGCTGGGCCCTATTATATATATATTTTAGAAAATTGAGGGGATGAAAGTTTTGAGAGGTGCGTGATTTTTAGCTTGAAGAGTAGTTTTGAAAAAGTGATAACTTCGGTTTTATTGGAGCTAAGGACTTCTTGTGTTTTTTGTTTTGCAGTTAAAAGATTGAATCTTCTTAGAGGAATTCAATAAATTTATTAAAACATTCTCTACTTTATACTCTACTCGTTTAGTAGCAATATACAGACTTTGACATTGCTTTTTTTATAATGTAATGTTTAGTTTATTACAATCCTAATCAATCTGACATTTTCGACCCTAAATCCTTAGATATTCAATATTTCGCTTTTTCCTTTTTACAGTATATAGTATAATATACTGTAGAAAAGAAAAATTCTAAATGTATTTCTGTCATTAACGGGGTTAATTTAATAAGCTGCCAACAGGTTATTTATGAAGATTAGATGTTGTGAAAATTAAATTTTTCTTACAGTAAGAGCGCAAAATTAGAGTTCAATTTATTTGTTTTTAACAAGTAAATTTTTGTTTAGTGATGTGTTGTTTAAAATTAATCTAGTTTAAGTGAATATAATTATAGATTGAATGAACAAATTACTTATAATTTCAAAAATATCATTAATTGAAATTTCCATTTTGCTTTTATTCAAATTTGAATAATATAAGAGTGTCAAAGTTTATTGTATTTTTGAGTAAGAAGATATATTTTATATAAAAACAGCAAACTAAATCAAATAAAAATTAATATTAATAATAATATCAGCACAGGATGATCGATTAAATTTTAAACTTTTAATTTGCAAGCTTTACAGCATTTGGTATACCCAAATCATACAGTTCACCCTGATATACTTACTAGTTCAACTCGATTCAAACCAGAATAATCTTTTTTACATTTACTTTTATAATGAAAGTTTAAACTGAATAAAATTGTTTCTGGAATTTGTAATATAATACAGATTTAATTAAAGGCATCATGACATTAAATATAATGTCATCATTAATATAAAATTAAAGGGATGAAATTATATTTTCCAATTTTTAAAATAAGACTATTTGAATTTATTTTTTTCAATTACAAAATAGTAAAAAAGTACAGTTTAAAAATGTTATAAAATTTTACACCAAATTTTATTAATTTTATAATCAATAATTTTAATTAGTCTAAAATATTGATCGAATGTCAAAAGCTTTGTTAATTTATTTTTCATTTTGCTTCTTACTTTTCAATTTAAATCAAAAATATATCCTTTGACATATTTTTGAAAATTAGAAAACTTTAATGGTTTCTAATACCCTAAAATTTAGAATTTTCTAAATGAAATGTCTATGAAATGCTTGACTTAATACTCAAGAGGGTGAAAAGTTTTATACAAAGTGGCAGATGGATTTACAGCTATGCAAATAGAATTCCATGTTCTTTTGTTTTTTTTTTGCTTTAATAAAAAGTAAGTACAAGATTTTTTCTTTCTTTTTACGCCTTTCAATTAAGCTTGAATGGCAACATTTTAAGAATTTTTTTCATTCTTTTTCATTATTTGATTAACCTTGATAATAAAATTGTGTGTTTCAGTTTTGTTAGAGTGGTTAAATCAAACAATTACTGTAATGTATGTGATTATAATGTCATCAGTGCTACATTTCTTATCGACTTAAATGAACCCAATTTCAAATTGTAATAATTTGACCTTTTAAGCTTTTCATATTAAACGATTAAACATTTACTAAGAAAAAACTTAATATGAAAAAGATTTAAGGTCATAAGCTAGTTAAAAGTTGTAATTTATTTAAGCTCTTGCGCTGGTGGGAGGTTACGTATTCAAAATCTAAACTTTTGACTTAATAAACTTAGTAAAAACAAAATTGGTTTATATAGGACTTTTTAACACAGATATAAAAATATTTTTGTTATACATTTGCTTATAATCTCTCATATTATAAATTCAGAAATTTCTTACTTTTCTTTATTTATTAATTCCTCAATTTCACTAAATGAAACAACATCTCGAACTAGATATTACATCGTCTTATCTTGTAAGCTCATGAAAAGGAATTATTTTCAACATTCACCAAATTAAATGGGTGAAAATTATTTTGGTCTCCGTAGGATATGAAATTACAATACTAAATTGTTTGATCAATTTATGTTCATTCAAAGATTAATTCGGTTTTTATTCTAAGTTAAGGGCTTATATTGCTTTGAAATAATTATAATTTGAAAGATTAGTCTAGAGATTTAGGATGTTTTTACATCAGTATAGGTAAACAAAGCTAGAAGATTTCTCGCAAAAATAATTAATAAAAAAAGAAAAGCAAAATGTCTTGACAGTAAAATACTTGAAGTTTTTATTTAATCTGAGACTGTAGAAATTAATATTTTTATAGTAAAAGTAATGTTAGACTTATTTTTAGTAAAATTTATTGCTCTGTAAGTAAATATATTTGATTGTTGTTAACTTGAATTTACTTGAATTGAGTATTGAAATTGTTGGCTTAAGAATTAATTACTTGATTTCAGTACATGAAAAATCACGTAAATGCGCTTACTTGAGAATCAAACTTTTTCTTTTCAGTGTTTATTCCTATAAATTAAACATAATAAAAGAAAGTGTGTTGATTCCGGATATGTACTAATATATTTATACATTATTGCAGTCTCATAATGATTTTATGTTAAACTTTCTTCTATCTCTCCATCAATAAAAAATATTTGAAAGGTTAGGAATATATTTCCGAGTAGCCTAAATTAAGCGAAATGTTTGTAAAAATAATGAAAATAACAAATATACATCAGTTTTTTATTACAATTAGATAATTTGACAGAGTAAAGGAGAAAGTTTGACAATGTACTTAAATTTGAACGAATATCAAATATTGTTTAACAAAATGTTCCAAAATGTCTGATTTTAGTATCTTTGAGTATCATTCCACACTTTCAGATAATTTTGAAAATTTGAGTCTTGCGACTCGGGAGTTTTCAAAAAAATTTCAGCTTATTCTGAAATATCTATACAGAATTTTTAAGTTCTAAAATGGTTAAGAAAGTCATATATTATGGTATTTCAAAAAGTTCGAAAATATTATGGAATGTCAAATCACACCCAGAGTTTTTACGGCAGTGTATGTTTAAAAAAAAATCAAAAATGTTCCTATCAAAGGGGCTTCCACTTCGGTAAAGTTCAAGTACAATTTTAAATAATAAATTTAAAAACCAGTAATAGATGTGTAGAATTTTCTGAAATATTCTGGCATGTCCAATCAATTTGCTGTAATAGTCAAAGAATATTTAAAGGAGGTGGCAAGACATACATGGTAGCATTCTTTTATAACTCGATTATAGCAGATATAAGATATATATTAAAAGTTATACAAAATCGATAATCACAGTGATATTGTGCTCTGTTTCCGTAAAATTTAGTACACTCTTAAATAGATATTTCGAATTGTTTCAAGTATTTTGAGAGGTTCGAATATCAAGTGAGAGTGAGAATGCATCAAAAGTGCAAGGTAGTTCTGACACATTAATATCCTTCTGAAAATCGATTACATTAAATAAAAAAAAAAGATAAATAGAAAATACACTACACTTGAGGTAAAATGTTGCTGAGTTTCACAGTTATTCGCTATCAACTTTATTATTGTGAAATTTTACAGTAAATCAGAGCTAGCTTAAAATTACAAATAATAATTTAGAAAATAAAGTTATATATTTCATCGGTTTCTAATTTTAGAAGCAATTTATAAAAATTTTATAAATCCTTAAATAAAATCACCAAACCAAAAAAAAAACCAAAAAGAAATAGTTATATCCTAGTGAAAAAGGTTTCTGCTACGTGATATAAATTTCAAGGAAAAAAAGTTACCATCAAAAGGAAAAGCGAATACAGAGTTTTTTAAGCTTATTTCAACTTAAATATTGAGTTTCTAAGTTTTTGATTAAAATCCTTCTAGTAAAGACAAAACAATTAAATGTAGAAACTTTCTAATAGATTCATTTTTCAAAATTAAATTTAACACAGTCTTAACTTTTTCATTAATAGAAAATAATATATTAAGCTTTGCTAATGATCAAGGAAGAATAAGTATAACACATGTAAGAATTTCTATGTGGTGTAATGAAAGTTTCATTGTGTGTGCAATGAAACTGGCTTATTACACATATAAAAAAGAGAAAACTTAAAAAAGTACACTAAATATTGTATCTATATTTTATTAATTTGATAATAATAGTAGTAATAGTTTATAATTTATTACGTTAAAAATATGTAGAATTTTTCAAGTTTTATGAAAATTAAAGGATAATCACAGTAAAAAGCCTCACAAATTTACTCTACAAAAAGATTTATGTAATTAATAATATGTTCATTTCTAGCCGAGTGTAATTAGATTATTAGATTATACCTAAGGTATTTGACTATACAAATAAAAAATAAAAATAGGTTTCTTTTTTCAATGAAAGTAGTAATAAAATTTTATCCTGCTATTGAAGAGAAAACAACAAATATATAATAAATAAGAGAGAATTTAACAGCGTAGCTAACAGTTTTATGGATGTTGTAAAACAATTCGTCAAAAGAGATGAAAATTAGTCGTAAACATGAGTTTTCGTCTAAATATTAAACACAAACTTGAGTTTCACTGCCCTTAAATAAAGCTTTTTTGAATATTATTCTTAGATAAAAGATAAAATAAACTACATTTGATGGTTTTTTATGAGAAATACCTAGTTATAAGATTGTAAGAGTTATTTAAAATACCCGTAAATTTTTGGAACTGACATTTAATGGTAAAAATTTTGCTGTCAGCTATGGCATTGCTTTAAAATATGTTTTGTTCCTTTGAAATTAGTATACTTCCAATAGTTACTAACCTTAGATTTTAATTTAATCAGTTGAATAGGTAACTTTTAACTACTCTTCAAAGTAAGGTTTCATGAGTATTTTATAAAATTAACAAATTGATATATCATAAAATGAGAAGATCCTTTGATTTTGATGGGCCAAAATCAATACAAATTCATCTTAAACTTTAAAAAAAATTTAAAGAAGTTATCAATTGTTAAAAAATGAACGGATGAATTTGAATATCTTCACATTTCCTTTGAAAACAATCATTTATGAAGGACAGCCAAAATTTTCTGACTTAGATGTCAATATACATATCGAAAAAGTAATTTAATACATGTTATACGATGAATTAAATGCGAAAAAGCTTTGTGGTAGATTCGTAACCAAGGTTTTACATTAATAACTTAATAACTATCAATAAATTTTTTTTTTTTTTTTTTTTTTGTCAGTGTTATCTTAATTAATATTAATTTATTAGTATATTTGACATATATTAAGTTAACTAACTTATATTATTACGTATCCGTTTGCTGGAGGAGTTTGTCCATTGATCAATGCCTCTTATGTTAGATCGTGTGGTTTTCTTCTGTTAAGACGTCTGATTTTGTTAGTTGTGTCTAGTAATTTTATTGCTTTAGTGTTTGGATGGTATAATAATCTTTTTTCATGTTTGGTGGCGTATCGAAGTATTTCCTGCTCTACCCAGTTAATTTTTAGGTCATCGTGTATTTCACTATTCGTGACATAACGATAAGCGTTAGTTATCAGTCGAAGGACTTTATTTTGGCATCTTTGGATGATGTCGCGGTTTGCTTTGCAGGTACAACCCCACAGTTGGATCCCATAGGTCCAGATTGGTTTTAGTACAGATATGTATATTAATCTTTTATATCCAAGTTTCATCTTAGAGTGGTTTCCTATGAGCCATTTCATTTTCAAAGTTTTGAGTTTCATTTGTGCAGCTTTCTTTCGTACGTGATGTTTCCAGCTAAGCTTTGAGTCCAAGTATAATCCCAGATACTTGGTATATTCCGCCTGTGGTACTCTTTCACCCTTGAGAAATACATTCAAGTTTGTTTCTTTTTTGGGAAGCGTAAATGTAACATGAGTTGACTTATTTCTATTTAACTTGATCTTCCAGTTATCAGTCCATCTTCTTATCTTGTCCAGCACTTTTGTAGATTATCATTAGCTTTTTTTTGCGTATCTTCTACCGCCATAACGACCGTGTCATCTGCAAAGGTTCCTATGAAAGACTCCTTAGTATATGATAAGTCTGCTGTATATATGAGATACAACCGCGGTCCTAGTGCACTTCCCTGCGGGATGCCTGCCTTAATTGGGTAGATCTTAGAGGAAGCTTCATTTAGTACCACTTTGAATTTACGGTCTTCTATATAGGATTCCAATAACTTCAATAAATGGGAAAGCAAATTTTACAAGCATGCATGGTTCATGGCTGAAAATTGTATGGTATTATACTACGTTAAGTAAAGCTTAGATCTGACAACATAAGCCAAAAATGAAACTTAAAAAGTCAGTAACTCTGCACTAAAATGGCTAAGTCTGCTTCATCTGCACTTGCAACGGCAGGGATTCTGTTGATTAATTATCTTAGAATGTTCAAAAAAGTAACAAGTACGTGTTATTCAAGATTAACAAAATGAAAAAATTGATAGAAAAACCCTTGGTTTATAGAAAATATTATGCAAAAACAAATATTTTTTTAAATTTGGAAAAACCTATCTTTTTCTGCGAAAATAGGAGTTTTTTTTCTTTAACCTCATATTTTGTTCTTTATTTTAAGTATATTTGTTATTTTAATACATTACAGAATTGATTCTGATAAAATATTTGAGAATTACATTAACTATAGCTGTAGAGATCTTTAAAATTAATCGATCAGAAATCAATATTCTTTATACAATAATCAAATTGATGTGCATTTATCCAAAGTAATACTGCACGTAAGCTAACATTAAGAATAGGCTACCAATAATATTTATGTCAAATGAAGCAAAATATGGTCATTAATTTGATATCATTCACAAAATATGCCTGTAAAGTCAATTATAATCGAAAACAAAATTAAAATGTCAAAAATGTTTGGTAAAATTAAAATCAGAATTTGAGAAAACCTAAATACACTGTATATATGAATAGGAGAAAATCTAAGTATATGATTCCACCACAAAAATACAAATTAAAAATTTATAACTTATATATATTTATTAAGGTATGAAAAGTAACTAGCAAATTAGTATTTGATATTTTAACTTAAACAAAAGTTTTTCGATATAATTCGAAAATATATTTCTATCTAATATAGTTAAACTAATACAAATATATAATCAATTTCAAATTTCCTATTCACAAATTCAATTTGTTAATATTCAAACACTCATATATAATAAATAAGAACTTAGTATTAAAATTATTGCATGTACAGCTAGATTATTATCCAACAGATGCGCTTAGATTTGTTATTAGGGTATCAAACATTAAGGACAACATGTTTCATAACAGCAGTTGGTTACACTTAAATGAAAATTTAAAGGAAATCCAATTTTCCAAAAATTTTCGTATACAGGATATATTCTACTTTATATTTAAATATATGACTTTATGACTAATCCATATTCCTTAATAATTTTCCTATTTAATCAAAATTTTCAAGTGATATTTAAATTTAAAGCTTTATTTTTGTGAGATTCCAATAGAAAATAGAAAACTTTATAATTTGAAATAAAGCTAATCGTTTTTGCCGCATTCAAAGGGAAATTAGTTTTGCAGATATTCTGTGCACGTAATTGAAAAGCATATTCCAAATTTTTAGTCATAGTGATTCCTTTATACTCTTGTGTATATGTATAAAAATCAAATCTACAAAAATTAAGAAAAAACTCTAAATTTGGCTAGTTTTCTTTTTGGTGTTGTGTTTTGAATCTTTCTAGAAATTTAATAATTAATTTAGGTAGTAAGAAACAAAAAGTGACTCATAGTTTATTTATATAATTGGCTTAGATTATATAGTATGTCCAGATAGAGCACTAGCCATTAAAGGAAGTTTTGTTTTCACACTTGTAAAGCAAAGAAAAGTATTTACTATGGATGATAAAATTATTAACAATTTTAGTAAGCGTGTGATGCAACCTTCTTTTCGAGGTAAGAAAAATTCCATTTTCTTTTTTGTTTTAAAAGTAATTAAGGATTTTTGAGAGAAAAAATAAAATTCAATACTTGGATTTTTAACAAAAATCTTTCATCATATAGATTAATATACATTTTACATCACATATTTCCACTTCAAATGACTAAAATCATACATCACACTGCTTTTTTCTTGCTGTTTCTTATTTTGTGAATGAAATTTTAGCTATTTAAT
The DNA here is from genome assembly GCA_947359355.1 of Acrocera orbiculus. NCBI lineage: Eukaryota > Metazoa > Arthropoda > Insecta > Diptera > Acroceridae > Acrocera > Acrocera orbiculus. Next base: position 17,156,395 of record OX375759.1, read on the forward strand.
ATTTTAAGGAAATTTTTCATATTCTACCAAAATAAAATTTATGTCATTACTATTCTATTTTATTAATATTATCACAACAAAATACACAGGCTATGATATCATGCTCAATTTTAGTTTAAAGTTACTCTAGTATGTCTCACCTGGCGATAATTTGAAAAACGACCATTTACTAATGTCAAAATTGTGATCAAAATTATCACTTTCGCTAATTGTTTCGTGGTACCATTCTCAACGATGTCTAACATATAATTTCGCTTAAAACCAAATAGAGTCTAGAGTTTAATAGACATAAAGGCATCTCAAGAAGCGTTTGCAGGTCTCTAGCTATTTTGTAACATTACTTAGTACTTTAATAAACCAATTTAGCAAAAAATTAGCATAATCGCTGAAAACTACACTCAATGATTTTTTAGTAATTTTTAATTTCTAGAACAAGATTTGATCTACTGATTCAAAAACTTGAAAACAAACGCACTCAAAACTTACTAAGTTTGCAATACTTTCAATACTGTTTTTATAAACTTTTGTTATTGTATTTAGAAAATTAAGTATTAAAATTAAAATTTAAGCTTTTTGCACCAAAACATGAACTCTAAACCAATCTGACTGATTAAAATGACCAAAAATTATTCATTCATCCCAATTTAGAATTCCAAACATTTAAGCAAATTCTTACTTATGTATTTACTAAATAATCAAATTATACACATTGATAGACGAACTATAGTGTAGTATAATATGACTATTTCCAGAAATACATCAAAAGCGAGTACCTATTTTAAAATCAAAATTTCCAATTACTATTGGGATATCTTTTATTACCAATCAATAAAATAAATTCTATGAAATTCTATGATTTTTAAAAATTTAATCATATTTTGCCGCATTGCGGTTTAAAATTTATGACCTTGGTCATTGAGAAAACCTATGGAACTTTTATACAAATTCCATACAAATAAGTTCTTCTTTTTTTTCAAACATTCTTGATATTTCTACAAACGACTTAAAGAAAAAAAAAAGAAATGTTTTCTTGGATTTTAGTCAAAATAGATAAACATTAAAGTAAATATGAATTCCCAAAAATTCTCCTGAACAATAGAAATAAATAATAAAGAAATTCTATTGAACGACAAAATATTTTACTTGTTAAATGTAAAAATTATGGAGAAAGTATGCTATTATATAACTTTCTAATAACATTTAGCTATCTATAAGCCTAGCTCACCCTCTTAAGTGCACTTGAAAGGAAAAATTCTCTTAATTTGGATTTCACTTTAAAGAAAATTTCTATTTTAGTATCATTACAAAATTCCTAGTGGTGAAAGCAAAAAAAAAAAGAAAGAAAAAACAAAAAACTCAATTAAACTTAAAAGTTTTAGATCTTGTTACTGCTGCTACAAAAGAAAACAAAAACTAAAAGCCAAAAAATGAAATACCAGAGAAGAAAAATTTTTATCCAAAATTTTAAGTCAATTATTGCTAAAGTTTCATGTCAGGAGCATTTAAATCCTTAAAGTGCTTTATAGTGTTAAGCTAATTTCAATCTAAAGGTTTCTATTTGAAGTTTTTAAACTGCTAATAAATTAAAGGCTACTTCTTTTTTTTTGATATTGGTGTGAAACAAAAACTTTTTCAATAAAACAATAATTAAGTTTTTATCTGTTCATTTTTGTTTTAAATATTTCCTAATTTTTTCAGCTTTCATTAATCATAAGAACAACACAGGAAAACAACTAGTTATAACTTTTTTCTTTCAAAATTATAAACCAAAATGTACCTAAATAAAAAAATTTATGAGACAAATAGTTTTGCGGGGACCTCGACATCTCTGTATTGGGTCATCTAAATTCAAAAAACCAAATAAATTTCGTTAAAGTAATGTCTAATCTATGATTTTATCCTAGGAATAAGCAAAAGAAATTTTTTTGACAAAATGGCGACTTCTCAAATCGATTTTTGACAAAAAATTTTACCTTAAACTGTTTATAAAAGAAGAAAATATTTATTGTCCAGAAAAAATCTACAATCAGATCCTAAAAAATATAGCTTGTGTTAAAATTTAGGGCTGATCGGTTTAGCCGTTTCCGAGAAAACGTAGTCACTGACTTTGAAAACACAATTTTGAGAAAAATGCATTTAAATTTACAAAAGCACCTTCAATCGGTCTGACACGTCTTTACAAATAGGTGTGTAACTTCTAGAATAATTGTCGGATCTAGTTAAAACTATTTATTTTGTATACTTAAATATATGTACAATACGAAAATGAAAAATTCTAAGTGTATGTAACCCCTTAAAAATATACAAAAATTTAATACGAAATCAGACTTGGTACTCAAATGATTTGCTTTTTTTCTACTTGATATCATTTTCGTTTAAGAATAAAACATATTCTACTATCCCACTTAATACAATTGCAAAAAATATTTTTTCCAGATAAAAACATAAAAAACAGAAGAAGTAAATAAAAAAAAAATAAAATCACTCCTCATGGATTATCCTTTTAGAATAGAATGCTTGACCGTTCATTTGACTATAATCGTAGCAGCAGGATAAATTTTTTTTATTTTACCAAAAATATATAAATTTCAACAAGCCAAGGATAAAGGAAATTTTTTTGTTTTGGTTATTTTATTTAAATTGCAATTTAAATGCAGTATAAAAGAATTGAGTACTAACAATAAGAATTATTATCTTCCAAAATCTGGGTTTAAGTTAAATATTTTTTTCGTTTTCTATAAAAGAAATCCTTTAATTCTTATACACATTTAATTTTGGTTTTAATTTGTTATTTATATATACATACATATATATATATATGCTTTCCGAATGTTGGCTTGTAATAGCTATTGAATATATACATATGTATATATTTTGCTTTTTTAATATCTTTAAATTTTAAATGTATAAAATATGCATTTAAAGTCCATAAGTACGGTTTCTAATGTATATTTGTATATTTAAATAAATATATCCTTTAACATAAATTTACCTAGCTACTTGAGAAAACTCATTCTTAATGTAGCTACCATATATGTAAGAATTTATATAATATTACATTTTAATAGTAGCATAGATATAGATTTTCGAAAAGCAAAATGTACTTTAAATGATTTAAAAATCATTGCTGTAGACATTCCTGTCAGCCACTTGGGTTGATGTGATGGTTGATGTCATTTTATTTGAAGTGTTTACTCATTAGTAAACTTTAAGGAGGAAAATGTTTACATTAATTACATTAGTTATAAAAATAAATAAATTATATTTTAATAATATAAGAATAAGGATAATTAAAGTAATTATAGCTAATAAAGTTTTAATTGTGTTAAATGTATAATGGTGAGCATTAACAAATGGCTTTTTTATAGAGTTTTATTTTCTTTAGTTTTTGTTTTTTAGAGGCTTGTAATCGAATTTTGAATTGATTAATGATGAGCTACTTGGTTCAAATTTTGCTTACATAAATAACTCATAACATAGACGAAAGTAATCTTATATCCCTGTGCTCGTCACAAGTATAGTGGAATCTTGTGACTGAATTTTCACTTACTTTCGATTATTTAGCTGTTGAACTTTGGATCGAAAAGTTAAAAACTGTAGTAGAACCCTCAACCCTCTCCCAGTTCTACTCTCAAATGCAGTAGAATAAGGCAGTTGTGAAATAAGTTTTTGATGAGGTAAATATCATACAAATGTTAAAAGTAAGGGATAAATATGACTAAAAAAGATAAAATTCTTTAGCCTTAAAAAACTATTTTAAATTATTTATTTGATAATTATAAATCACGATTTTATATAATCGATCGATATAATTGAAGCCCAAATAGAATGTAGAGATTAAAGGCTATCCCGACAGTTTGCTGGTTTTAACAAATCCTCTTTTAGAGAAATAGCCAATCATAAATGTAGCTAGAGTAATGTTTTTATAAGACAAGAAAAATGGTAGGAATAAAATGCATCTTGGTTATACATCCTCAATCAAAACGTTCCCTGAATTTATTAAAGAAGTAAGCAGTGCCAGTTTATTGTTACAAATCGGTATTACTTCCATTAAAGTATTTCCTGTCGAATACAAAGCATTTATGCCAACGCATGATCCAGCCCTCGAAACTCGATATTAGGTATCTTTATTACGGCGATCTTCAATTTTCCAATCTAATCTTTAGATTGTTTACAACAGTTGTTGTGGGAATTAAAACTTATATAAATTTTTTACTGCGAATTTTGTCTGAAAAAAGGATGCTTCATAAACAAACAAACAAACAAACGAAGTTTGTTCATGAGAAATATATGTCAGGGTTTCATGTTAAAATGGGATATAGATTACGGGTGTTGTAACACGTATTCCTCTCAGTAGTTTTTTGAAGTGGAAGAAGTCACAAGAGGCCTAATCAGGTGAATTCAGTGGTTGTTGGACAGTATACGTGTTGTTTTTAGCCAAAAACTCGCGACTAATGATGGCACCAAAATCTCAAAAATCATAAACACGCCGAGAGGCACATATACACAACTTGATGTATCCTTCACAACTGATGATGAAATAGCGCTATACTTTGGTGGGAATATTAGTGACAGTTGAGCAACATAAAAAAATGCGGCAATGTATGGGCAGCTATGATTGATGATCAACCAATTGGTTCTTTGAACTACCTCAGGTTATGAATTCATTAAATTTTTTAAAGTTTTTTCAAAATCATTTTGTGTATTTATTGGAAAATGTGACGATTCCAACAAGGCTCCAGTTATACAGATTTCTGGCTTATTATGGCCTCGTTTTGTCAGTATCTTGACAACCATTTTCATCAATGGATAGTTTGGCCTCAAAGATCTCCAGATCTAACCCTTTTGGACTGTGGAAAATATCTATGTAAAACAATTAAGAAAAATCTAATCAGGTTATCCGGAAAGGCTTACTTTGTTAGATTTTTATTGCACTATCGAAAACAGTTAGGCCATTACAATGTAACAATTTTCTTTGGAAAATATTTATAGCTTACGAAAATAAAAAAAATACAAACTTATTTTGGAGTTTTTTTAAGAAAAAAAACAAGAAACGTCAAAAAATGACCGGGATTTTCACCAACGGCTCTACTTAAAAATTATCTTCTCCCCATTTGTTATTACATATTTTCAAGTTTTTGCTTTTTCAATAATAAAACAAGCAATAAAAAATATTTTTTTTTTACTCATTATTCAAAAGTTATAAGTCATCGAGTGCGTGGGGGTAAAAACGAAGTCTGAAAAATTCAAGAGGCTGTAACTCGAAAACGAAAAAAGTGAGACCCCCACTTTTTGTATTTTTTGTCCATGAAATTTTATCTACTTTCTACTCCAAACATTCGACCAACCTTGTTATGCTTTGAGATTTTGCAAGTATAAAATATTATATAGTCACATAACAATACCTGGCAGTCCTTACTATGAGAATCCAGCTATGCAGCGAACTCCCAATCTTGTTTGCTATTCAGAGTTCGCAGTCAATCTGTTCTCTTTTACCGTCTAGTTAATTTCTTATTCTTTTGTCTAATATAGAATTTGAGGTTATGTTGCGAAAGCACATGACAAAATTAGTTAATTATAAGCACTTTTAGATATTTTAAATAAAAATTAAATGACAATACAACGAATTTCATTACTATTTAAAAAAAAAAATCAAAATTGAAAAAACTACAGGCCGGCGAATTGGGCGTTCAAGAAAAAGTGGCATGTCCGGGTGTGCAACATTCCAGCCCTTCCAGTAAGCTGAAAAATTCTGAATAATTAATTCTTCTAGATGTGCTAGAGCGTCCGGGACATTCGTCATCTTTAATGCTTTCCCAGCCATCGTGGAAGCCCTTATACTGCTCGTAACATTTCACAAACTTTGATACACTTTATTTCATTTTTTAAGCGAAATTGAATACCTATTCTCCAAAAAAAATGCCGAGCTCATAAAAACACATTTAGCCTTAGTGGCTGCAACTTAAAAAGTAAGTACAATGAATACGGCTGAAAATTTTATCATACTTCAGAAGCCTGTGTACCAACACAATAAAAAAAATTTGACAGACTCTCCAAATCCGTTAAATTTAAAACTTCCCGATATCCTTTGAACACATTTAGTCCTTTGTAAAAACATACAATCATGTAACAAACAAGTTTTTAAAGAATTTAAGTTTAAGCTCTCACTATGAAACTAGATGTCAGAATTTTCTTGAAATAGACATCTGAGTTATAAATTTGGAGACTGTATTCAAGCTGAAAATGTCAAAAGGACATACTAACTGTTGATATAATTTTTTTAACTTCATCATTTTACTTATTTTTTTAAATAATTCATTCTAGAAGTGGTTAAATTAGCTTAATAAAATGTTATTTAAAATGACAGCCGATATTATTACTACATCTTATATCAATTCTACCTTTTTATTAAACATTAAAAAATTTTTACAAAATTTACATAATTTTTCAAAACAAAAGAAAAACATGTTTTCTTATGCAGAATTTATCATGTGATTAATTTATCTAAAAATCTAAAAATATTATTTGACCACACCTGCTCTTACTGAATTATAATAAAATAAAAGACTTTGTATTCTATATTATTTTGTTTTTTTATTTTAACCAACAACAAAAAAGAAACAATTTTAGTATCCAGAATTCTCATAAAATGAAATTGCTTCAAATTTAGAATATTTGAGATTTCTATTGGAGTCTATATACACATATATGTATATACGATTAAATAATAAATTTGTTGTTTTTTTTGTCCCTTATATATAAAATATTGTGGAAAAGGTAGTGATATTAAATTCAAAAACGTGGTAAAATTTGGTTTTTTTACCATAAAATAATCCTTAAATAATACAATGTGGACTTGTGTCACGTTTGTAATAAAGTTTACATCCTAAGGGCATATGAAAATCTTATTTTCTAACTGAATTTCATATCTATTATCTGAAGCTCATATCTGACAAAAGAAATTTCATTTTAAGGATGTTTGTAAAAATAAAAAATTAATTTAAAAAAAATTTTGATGTTAGTGAAATATTTTTTATTGCTGATGAGTTTATAAATCAATGGTCGACTACATCTATTTACTAATAATGCTTAGTTAATTCATTAATTTATGTGCCGAAAATATTTTTCCATTAATAAATCGTCGTATATCTTTATTTTTAAGTAAATAAATGATATCTATACTTAATATTTAAAATAATAAATTAAGACACCAAAAAATTAAGGTTTTATTATTGCTCAAGCTACTTTTTAGAATTAATTCACCCTCAAACTATAGATACTAGTAAATTTTTTTTATTTTTTTTTTCAATATACTCATATTATGTACATAATTTTCATATAAATTATTCAGAGAAACTAAACAAAAGATGCTCACCAACATTTAACTATAATCAAGGTTAATAATCTAAAGTGCAAATGGGTTGAAAGTGAATCCTTACCTTATCGTACCCAAACAAATTCAGTTCTTGTTTGCACTTATCTTTAATCTTATGCAGCTCTGTCTTTATAACTTAAATTAATGCCTTAGCACTTGTTCCTTTGAGAATCAAAATGTAAAAGGATTAGTCAGAAAATAGTTCTGTACAGTGATGAAAGGGAAAAGGAATTTTCAAAATTTAAACAGCCCTTATTTATTTTCTTATTATTTAATTTGCTAAGTAGATACTTTAAATAATTAGGAACTATGTAAATGAATTACATTGAAACGTATCAGTTTTAGTCATATTTTTTACGCTATGTAAAATATTTGGTAATTTAAAAAAGCAAGAACAATTTTTAACAAAAGTTAATTCTGTGAAAAATTCTAAAATATATCCAAATTGTAATAAAAGAAACAAATAAAATTAAATCACAAAAATTATTTTCACTCATTGAATTACAGAATATCTTTAAAAAAAACTTTTTAAACAAAAGAATATTTCTTCTAGTCCTTTTTTGTTATGAAATTTTTCAAAAAATTTTTTTTAATTTACTCACACACCCACCATACATACTAAAAAGTTTTAATTAAATAATCAAATCTCTTATGCTAATTACGAGGACAGCAGAAATATTCCTTTGCTATATTTTTTTTTTTATTATTATTTTTTTTTTTTTTGTATTTTTCTTTATTGCTAAAAAACTATCATAACAAATACCCTAATTTTGAATTTAATTAAAATAAGGATCTTTTGTTTGAATGAAATTTATTTTTTACCTCAATTAATGCAAAACTTAGACGAAAACTAGGACATAATATCTATGTATAAAAATAAAAAACAGGTAGGTAAATTTTGTAGTTAAGGATTACAAAAAATGAAAAATGAAGCTTATAATATTAAAAGGATTTTTTTAATAGAATTAAAATGAAAATAAGATCAAAGCAATGGATAATAATTCTAAGGAATGAAAGTCAAATTATTCTTTGTATCCTAACTGAAAATGAATTTGATGATTTATTTATTATTTTTCAGAACTTGCAGCTTAAATGGTGGTGAGATATGGGGAGGGGTTAGGTCCAGTAGGATTACACGACCACTTGACTAGCAATATTCTAGTGATGAAAAAATGCTAAGATGTCTGAGAAATATTAAATTTAAGTCTTTAAAATTTTGTGTTATTACTTTATAGTTCCTTTTACCAAAAATCTTGATGTATTTAATATTTGGTTTAAAAAGGATATGTTTTTTATTGATTTAGGAATTTTATTGTTATTATAATAACAAGATTTTTTCGGTAATTTCTGACTTAAATAATTCAGATAGGATATCAAACATTGATTAATTTTAAAATCTATTGAGCTTGCTTATACTCGTATTTATTTGTTTCATAAGATATCCTTAATTATTTTCTTTTATCTGGGGAAAAAAATCAGCAAGTTTTTAATTCAGTTCATTATATTTCAAGTTGAGATGAAATTACATACAATAAAATAACTTTATTGTTGTCGCTGGTTTCTGTTAATTAATAAAAATGCATTTTTTGGGTATACACAAATTAATCGTCATAAAATAAAATAAAAACACTTATGAAGTTTTCAATTTAAATATTTGGTGTTAAAACTAAGACATCTTATTTCATAGGATATCAATATTGACTTAAAATTGTCCTGTTTTCACAAGAGTGATAAATTCTGATCTTGGTATGATGCTTAAATGGAAAAAAAATAAAACTCATTCCCAAGGTTTGGTTCGTTAATCATTTAAGTCATTGGAATTAGCTAAAGTTGGCTGGTTATGAAATCTACATACTTCATCAAATTAAGTAATTTAGTTTTAGATCACTATGATACTAATCATATGTATACCTATCCTAAAACTATTGATATAATAAAAGGCTATTAATAATATTGAGTAAAAAATATATTTACTTAGTTTGATCATATTTTAGGGTAAAATTTTTACTTTATTTTATCAAGAACATAGAAAAATTCAAATAGAAATGATATTTGATACAACTGCGCAAGTTCAAAATAAATATTTATGTATAAAATTTACTTAATTAGAGTTACCACATTCTTTTCAGCTAAATTTTATATTCAAGCCATAAGATAGTAGAACAAGAAGAAAAAATTTAACGCTAACCCTTACTAAGGAATTTATTTAACTCCTTGGAATTTTGGTTTCATTAAAATGAAAAGAGGGTAAAACAGGTCAAGTTAATTAATACAAAATTGAGGATACGTTAATATATCGATCCACCTACTCCTATATATATATATATATATATATATAGCCAGAAGGTTTCATTTTGGATTTGATTAATTTACTATTGGGTTTGTACGTATTTCTATAGATAGACGGCTAAGATAATTAATTATTGTTAATTTTGTTGTACAGATTTTATGGCTTTTGTCTTCTTCTACTACAGAATTCATGTACTAAAATATTTGTATTGGTTTAATTCAGTTAAAATATAATATAAATTTGATATATTTTCTGTTATTTGACATGAAGTCCTTGTATAAGGATCAACATGAGTAATTACCATAAATGGTCATGGAAGCTATATAAGTAGACACAAACAGTTAGCTTGTTGATTGAATTAAAGATATGAGTATTTTATTAATAATAATAATTTGCCAGCTAATAATAATAATAGGGTTCTAAATTAGTTAATTTTTGGTGTGAACATTTTGATAAATCTTTTTTAGTAAAGTTTATTAAAGATAAATACTGAAATTTGTTACTAATTTATTTGGTTATTCTTTTATTTTCATTTAACCAAATGGATTTAAATGATTGTTTTTTATATGTAAAAAAATCACATTTTCATCGCTTTTCTGGAAATGTACAAAATATACAAAACAAATAACACAAATTTAATAAGACGATTGAAAAAAATGACTGTCAAGAAAAATACTCAATCAAAAAGAAGATTCTTATAAAGCTGAGTTAGTCTTTGTTTTATATATGGTTTTGGGATTAAGTTTCCTTAAGTATGATTCCCCTTTTAAGTTGCTAATTACTAAAAATATTGAAAATAACAAAAAATATAAGCCAAATAAAAATCAAATTAAAACTTATTATGTTTCACTTGTTAATTCAACTAAATATAATGCTATATTCCTTGAAAAATTGGCATAAGAAACGTTAAATTACTGCTGAAAGAGCTTTTCATGCTAAAAACTGTTTCTATGTGCCTTTTTTCCTAATTTTTATGTTTTTACTACGTCTCTTAATTTTTGGCTAATTTTAAAGTAATATGGTTAAAATTTTGTATTTTTGTGCTCTTTATTTTAATTATTTATATCCCAAGATCTCAATTTTTTTTTTTCTGTTTCTTCCATATAAAAAAATTTCTTTCGTTGACACAAACATAAAATGAAATCCTTGGTTTTTAATTACATTAATTTGCTGTTTGTAATAAAAAAATTTTTACCAGCAAACAAATTTTAAATAAAGTAACCAAAAAAGAAAAACAAAAAACACGGGAAATATGCCTACGATCAGCCAAGAGGAGCTAGTGTGATTGGTACGCACTTAACTTCCAAATCAAAGGTTTCTATTTTGAATCCTTCATGATATAAAACTTATTTGAATAAATTATTATACTAAAAAATAATTAGTTTTGAATTTCTTAAAATTCTATACAAACATTTCCATTTTTAGAGAATGGTTCTTATTACATTTGAAACCCTTAAATTTTAGTCCTCGTCGGTCTAGGACTACGTGAGTAGATCTGTGTAATGTTATAATTAATGATAATCAGAGTCAGATGATATTGAAAGACGTATTTAGTCCAGAAAATGGTTCAACTTTTAGATTTGGTTTTATTTATCCTTATAGTCAATTTTTTATTTAAGTGTACACTTAGAACAGTTTTGCTGCTATTTTTAAGCGACACAAAAGTAACATATTAAAATTTCAAGTGAAAATAGTTTCCATTATCCTTTTAAAGAATAGCTGCTCCATTGTAAAAAAGGTATGTTACTTGCCTTTAAAAGCGTTTTTCTAAAAACTAAATTTTTCAAAGCTGCAGCTGTAACTCGACAACAAATCATTAGATCGATTTGATTCTTATTCTAGCATATTTTGTATTGGTTTTTCCATAAAATCACCATTATTATGATTTGATGAAAAATATAATTTTGTCAGAGCAAAAACAATCTTTTCTTTTCTGAAATGAGTATTTTTAATTAAAAAAATTACTTTGTATTTTTCCTTTATGCAAAATTGCAGCTTTCAATTTTAAAACAATACTTATTAAAAATAAAAATTATAAAAAAATTTTAGACGGTCAAACTAGCTGTGTTCCTTCATGTCAAATTCTATTAAAAAAATATTAGCTAACTCTCTATGATCAGAATCACTTTATTATAGATTCAGTTATATCTACTTTGAAATTGAAATTTAGATAATCGGCTAAAAAGAAAATTATTTTCTTTTTCTTTGAATTTTATATGTCTTTTCCTTTCCCAAACCATCAAAAACCTTCCAAAAGAATTCTTTAAAACCTGAGCTGAAAATAATAGTGCCTAACTGGCCTACGCAACAATTAAGCTGTCACTTTGACAAGCCAAGCTTTTAATTTTCATTAAACTTACTCATTTGTGGTAGCTAATGGGAATACCCACTAAGGATCCTTCTAATTTTATTAACTGACTTGAGTAGAGATTTCCTCGAAACAACAACCAAACTTAATGATATTTGGTGGTGCCAAGTTCAATTAAAATTAATGTGAAAAGTCAAGAAAATGAAAATCAAAAAAAATGTAAATAGAGGTTTGATAAGCATCTCACACTTTTCTGTCTGCCTCATACATTTGAAAATTAATAAAAATTACTTAAAATCTCAATTAAAATCAATTACAAGCCAAGAAAAGAATCCTACAAAACGGAAAATTTTATTTTAGGAATTTTTTTTGTTTTTAATCATAAAAACTCATCATATTTCTTGGTACATCAATTAGATAAAAATGACTCTCAGAATCTTTACTTCACAGCACACAAGAAAAAGATTTGTTGTTTTTTTTTTTGTTTTCCATCCTAAATATCTATCTCTAAAATTGTAAGATAATGCTTTTATCATCTAATTAAAATCTAGAAAGAACCATACATAAACACCATATCCTTATATACAGAGCTCCTAATCAAGGCAGTTATGGCTCATATTAACCCTCATTTCTATGTTTTTAGCTTAAGGTATTATATTAGTAAATATTTTCTTAAATATAAAATTTAATTAACGATTAGGCAACTTGCATAGCATTGCAGAAAGTTTTAAGAAAATTTACTAATTATATAATTTCATAGTAAAATAGTTTACTTTAGTAGCTTTATTCATTTATTATCACATTTATGAGTCTTTTCGTAAATTATCTTTGTATTGAATTAAGAAGATAGCGGTTTTAGTTAAATTAACCAACACATAAATCATATTCAAATTATACCTGAACCTATATATATATATATATATTATTATTTAATATTAAGTAAAGACCCAAAGATAAAGAAAGCCATTTCAAAGTCGATTAAGGGCTAGTTGCATTTATATAGGTATTAGTATGGACAGAGAATTTTAGTTTTGCACCTTATGAAAGCTCAAAAGATTTAAAGGATCAAATGTTCTAAACTTTTAACAGTATATCCCACACTTTTGGAGAGATATTTTCATAAAATTTGAAAAGCTACTCCATAATATTTATATATATTACAGAAATATATCTTTTAAGATTAGATTGAAAATATTATTAGTTATTTATAAGTGCTAGTAAGGTAGAAGGAAGCAATTGCCACAATAATGTTTTTTTCTGTTTTTGGCTTCATTAATTACCATAAATCTTGTCTCCTGCCTTCTAGCACATGGAAATCATAAATTGAATTAATGAAATAATTTCTAATATTTTAGGATTATATTAATGAATAATGTTTTATGTGTATGTGTATGCATGTTCTATCTAAGTAGTTAGGAAAAATACTTTTTTAATTAATAAACTTATGATATAAAATTCTGTTAACTTGGTTTATGAATAAAACTAATATCTATTTAACAAAAAAATATTATAAGGATAAGAAAATTAGTAAAGAAAGACTAAATATTGGTTATACTGCAGGACAAGACTTAAAAGAATTATATAAAAAAATATGGTAGATAAATGTATATCAACTCAAAAGTATTTTGTCAAAATTTAAAATCGATCAGCGTATAATCAATGAAGCTATTAGTATTTAAGTGTTCGTTGTTGATTTTCTTTCAGGTAGCCGGAGTAGTATTGCCTGGAACTATTATTTAAAATGTGAGCCATTATGCGCCATTGTATATGATACTTAAGTTATAGTTCAAATTAAAATTACTATTTATTTACAACTATTTGAATATGTAAATGTGATTGCCAGCAACTAATTTAAAATCAAATATATCAAAGGAATTTTATATCACTTCCATTGAAAGCTAGAATTTCTAATAGAATAATAATCTTATTCAAATGGATAACTATTTATATATGCATGTCTTTGGCAGATATAAGTTACCCTGAAATTGTGCAAGGCTGTTATAGTATTTACAAAAACTTTTACAAAAAAATAATAAAAAGAATTATTTAAGTTCAATGTAAAATTTTAAAAGGAAAGGAAAACAACTTTAACATTTCCGTTTCCTTTGCTTCCTGTTACTCCTAGCTTAAAAGCAGTGTCAAAACCAAAATATAGTCATGGAAAAGAGCAACAGCAAAAAGTAAATAAATAAATAAAATAAACGGAAGTAGAAATTTTGAAGAAATTCAATAAATTTTAAACAATTATATTTGAGATGAAAAAAAAGAAAAAAAGTGAAATTTAAATTTTTTGAAAATTTTAAGGATATCGGTGTAAAAAACAATTTCAAGAAAATTTTGCCTCTAATTGGATATTAAAATTAAAATTATTAGCAAACTTTTCAGATATTAATAGTTTCTTTGAACTATAAATTAATTTTATTCGGAAAATTCAGTTAGGCTAGGTGTATAATAAGTGGGCCAATTAATTTGTTGATATTTTCAAGAATTAATTATTATCAATAAGCCAAAAAATACTTTCAAATAGTCCTTTAAACAAACAAGATTTCTTCAAATCACATATCTTAAATACATCAAATGACATTTTTTATCTGAAATTCAAATTTCAAATTTATCAATTACAAGTTTTGATAAATTATTTTTTCTCGTATTTAATTTTAAACAGAATGAATAAAATTATTAATAGATATTAAAAATATTGATTTAAGTTGAATGAATTTCAAGTGGTATCAATTTATATTCCAAATAGTTGTAAACAATAATTATCAAACTCATTTTCTGTTTATTTTTTGTTTAAGTTTTCTTTTACTATCCAATTAACATAAAATTATGTTTGACTATTTAAATACTATCATTAATAAATATGGTCCCTTTTATAGTCCTTGAAATTAATTTTTTGTTGAGCTAGCATCAAATATTTGATTTGATCCCTGATCCTGATATTTTGCAATGACCTAAATACTTTCAATTATAATTTGATTCTTTAAACTCCTATTGGATTACTAATTGACATATAATTGAAATGCTTTTCATTATATTGAACTATTTTCAGAATCAGAACAGACAATTCTATCATAATGGTTGCTAATTGAATGATGCAACGGTCAAATTGTTGACATAATGAATGCCACCCTATTTTAGGCTTTTGTACTTTATCAAGATTGATAGATGTGAAATTCTGTTTGAAAAGGGGGAAAACTATTTTAAGTCAATTTGGCTAAATAAATTTTGAATATTTCATTTATTTTTTTTTTTTCTTCTTTTGTTTAGTTTTTGCGAAAGGGATCTTTATTGTTTGAAATGAATAAAAAATCTGGTAGTAGAAATGGTGGTAGCCGAGTGGAATTGACTTTAATTGAATAAATTTATATTTAGCTAAAATAAACAACAAAATAAATATTAAAAGTGTTTGGTGTCTTTTGCATAGATTTAATTTTAACTGGGCTAAATAAAGTCCACCTAAAAGCTTTGTTCATTAAACGAATATAATATTGCTTGTATACTTTTTTTAATAGCTTAAAGCAAGAAGTGTTATCTAAGTTATTGAATCTAAAAATGATAACTTCTCAATAAACTGGCTACAATTAAAAAAGTGTTAAATTTTCCTATTAGTTAAACTAGCAAACATGTAAATCATTGAAATTTGGGCGGATGTCTTTAGAGACAAGCACAATAGAAAAAATGTGAGGAAAATTCGTTCTCAACATAGGACTTGAATTGTCGACTGATATTTTTCAGTTTTTATTTTTCATCTTTAAAAAACTTCAAACTTCTTTAATCATTGAAATGAGGTACTGGCATTCAAGTCCATCGAAACTTTGTGGAAATAAATAAAATAGTCAATTATCCAGAGAGAATTTTTGAATTCATTTATTCTGCCAAGGATGCCATTGCATCGATTGAAAATTGAAGTTCCAAATATTATATTGCAAAATTTAAAACAAATAAAATTATTCAAAGGCATTCAATTTGCAATCAAAGAGTTATAGAGCAAGGTCGTAGAAGCCACAATCTTGAAAAGATTACTTTTTAAAAGTGAAAATATCCTCATTTATGAATTATAGATAGTTCGAAAATTTAATTCAGATTTCGATCAACGTTTGCTCCGAGCTGATATTTCAAAACTTTTGCTTTGAACATGATCAACTAGAAGTTGCATGTTGTATATTTGACAATCTTCATGTCTGCCACAAAATTACAAGAAATATTGCATCATAAATTTAATTACATTATAAAAATCCCTTTTTGCTTTATTTTGCTTTCCATTCAAGCCACAGCAACGTTTGGCCGGGTATAGCTAGTTAAAAAATATAATTTAACTATCACTTTCCATTGTTGTATTCAACCACATTTCAATAATAAAAATTATATTGAATAGTGTCAAATTTTCTCCATACAAACCAACTTTTTTTGAAACTATACCAATAAATCTAAAATGAAAATCAAGGTGTCTCCTATTAGTCTGTTTCATTTTATATTTCTTTGTTTTTTTTTTTATCTGTAAAAGTAATTAACCATTTTAAAATTTTCTTTTCTAGATTCAGGCTAATTTCAATTATCTTTTGAAATTCAAAAATTTTTCCAAAAACACAACTTGAAAAAGGAATATTAAAAATGTTATAAAATCAATATTTATAACCTTTTTCTTTTTTTTTTATTTGGATTAATGTAATTTATATCTGGTGTTTTAATGTAGCAAATTAAAGTCTTATTTTTTTTTCATAAAATATCAAAAGTGGAATAAGGAGCATTTGGAATTGGATAAAAGAAACTGGATCAAGTCTCAGTAATTCTTTTTATGAGATTTTTATTAGATTTGAATAGGGTATCTACTGTTTCTTATTGTTTTTTTTGTTATCTTTTTGTCCTACTTAAAGGCAGTGCAAGAAAACTTCGTGTTTTACCTTTCAGCTTTTTACAAATAGGCAAATTGAGTTTTACTTAATTTAAGGTGTTAGGGTAAATTTTATATTTTCAAATAAGATAAAGAAAAATTTAAGAGACATGAATCATATTTTTTTTTATCATTTCTTTCTTTAAGCTATAGTTTAAATAAACAAAAGTTATATTTTCAAATTAGTTAAATAAAAGGGGGATAAATTAAGACAAATGTTAAAATTATGCTATTTTTGACACCTTCAACCTAAAAATTTAAAAAATATAAAAATAGATTTCTAATTTATTTTTTATGTGCAATGATAATTTGCTTACATATTTGATATATTTTCTGTGGTATAAATTTATATGTTTTGAATTTAAAAAAAGTTAATTTTATTTAAAAAAATTTTTTAAAGTTTTATCACTCTTCGTTATATTCTGTCACAAATGTTCAAATTTTATATGAAATATTTTGCCGAAAGTATTAATTTGAAAATCGAACTTTTGTAAAAGATTTAAATTATAACATAAAATTTTAAATTAATTGATTTTTTCATTTTAAAGTATTCCTTATGTTTGCTACATTCAAAAATCGACAGCTCATATAAATATTAGGAAATAATAAAAAAAATTTTTCTTTTTTAATACAAGTATAAAATTTATTTTTTCATCAAAATTTTGTCCATTCACACATCACTATGTGACAGTTCTGAAATATGTACATTAGTAAAGAAATTAACTATTACTAAAATTAAATAATCATTTTACAGGATTTACATATTTCCACTGGACTGAATAAAATTAAGCTTAGTTCAAATGTAATGAAAAATGAAAACTTAAATATCAAAAATTTGATTCAATTTGTGTAATAGAAAAATTTCTCGAATATACAAATTTCTTTTTAGTGAAAAAAAACCCTTATACTCTAAATTAGTATTCATTTTACAATTAGCGGCCTAAAAAATTTTAAATTTCCGCTCTTTGTAAATTTTCACTATAAAAACCGAAAGCATAAAAAAAATTCAATCGAAATATTGAAATATTCTTACCTTTTGCAAATTATGTTCATTTTAAACATTTAGATTAAAACATTTGGTTACTACGTACCATTTATTTATTCCAGAAATAGTAATTTTTTTATCTGAGAATTTATATTATATGCTGAAGTGACAAGTCAATTGAAAAACAAAAGACTTAAAAAAATGACTTGCTCTTTATAAAAGCTTTATTGGGCAAAAGTTTTGACAAAGAGGGAAAATTTGGCTCCAGTTCACAAGGGATCACAAAGAAAAATAATAATAAAAAAGAAAACAGATTTTTTTTTGTGTATGGCAAACAAAATTGCATTCAATAGTAGTAAGCAAAGGAGAATAAATGAAAATGTGAAACTAAAAGCTCAAAGCAACTTAAATGTTTTCACTAATTTAAAAAAACAAAACAACAATTGCTCTTGAGTATACGAATTATATATTGACAGATTGTTATAGGCTTTTTGATTACATTTTATTAAAGCTGTACAAAAAGTAATGTCCCTGCAATTATTTATATAAAATAAAAATTAGCTAAATATGGGTCAAAAGCTTTGCTTTTATTTCATTTATTTGCATTGTATTACTTTAATTGGCTAGGTACAAATATTTTTATCAGATTTATTACAAAAAAAATTATAAAGCATACATCTTTCTAGAAAACAGTAAATAGATTTTTTTGAAAAATTAAATGAAATTTTTATGTGACTAAATTTAATTAAGAGAGTCTTTATGGACTAATATAATCCTATAGGCATGATTTAGTGGTTTAGGATATTTTTTCTTGAAATAATTATTCAAACGCATGAGTTATGCAATGTAATAATCACTTAGATGATGGTTGTTCCGTTCTCAAATACTAAAAAAACCTCAAAGTCTGGGAATTTCTTCGAATATCTTTTGCTGGCGTTGAATTTTAATATTATTTTTGGGACATGTACCATGGAATTATATACAATAATTCTTTTGCCAACTGCAGGAATTACGTTATGAAGAAGCCATTTATAGTTTAACCATCATACTTAAGGATATTTTTTAAATGATAGCATATTTAAGGGGCTTATTCACTATATTTTTAAGGCAACAATTTGGATCTCTCATTCCATATGAAAGTTGGTGATTGTTGGAGTTGGTGATTTGAGAGATTTTTTACTTAGATTTTTTACTTAAATTTTTCGAGATTTTCGCTGTTTCCACTTTCAACCGACTTTCTTAGTAGAGTGTAAGCGTTCATTTTTTAAAATCATTGACCAAAATATTAATTTTAATTTTTCATATATATTAAAAAAATTATTTTTGTAAATTTATTGCTTCTTAGTGTTTTAATTAGCCTTTAAAAATTTCAATTTCATTCATTACATTCATTCAATTTGAATTTCCAAAACAAAAAAACAAAAACAAAACATAAAACTATAATTTAGTTCAAAACGAAGAATTTAATATTCTCAACTGTATTAACCTAAGGCAAATAACAAAAATCGCTTTAGTGATAACTACTAGCATTAAAAGAATATCCTTTTATTTTTATTCTGTTTGTTCTAGCTAGGCTTACATGTAATAATGTCAAAATTTCCTGACAAGAATTCAAGAGATAATAAATTCCAAGTAGCACTTGAAAGTTGCTTTTACTAAAAGACTTTTCCTAAGTTTTTACTACAAAGGCTTAGAAGTGGCCATTTTTATGAGGAAAATATTTCATTGAAATTTTTTTTAAATATTTATTGAAATTCTGTAAAGGATGTGGATTTTTTGGTACAATAGATTCAAAATATATACTAAATATCTATTTAAATATTTAAAAGGCTTTCCTTTTTTTATAAAAAAAATAATTCTATATTCCGTTGTTTAGGTTAATTAAATTTTACTCCAAATTGAAAGATCAAAGGATGTTTGTGAATTCAGGTTTAAAATTTGATTTTTTGGTTTTTTAAATTCAATAACTATACTAGCTTTAATTTAACCAAGACCTGATGTAAAATGTCAATTAAGGTTAAAGCGCCTGATATAAAATGTGCCAGAAACTGAATAAAGTGTAAAATTTGCCTATTTAGAATATATGATGCACGTTTTATAGTCGCAAAGCTTTTAATTTGGATATATTTAAGAAATTCTTTTGAAAACTATTACAGTTTACAAAAATAAGTTCAAAAACTATCTTGTTTTATTTAAATAAAAGCCAAAATGAAAAAAAAAGATTATAAATTATAGTTGATTGCTATAAGATATTTGAAGCATTCAGCTTAGTAACAAGTGATTCGAAAAATATATGGAAATTTTTTATTTTGAATTGGAGAAAAAACAAAAAATCTAATTGCGAAATTTCATTTTTAACATTGATGAGCTTTGATTTTCAAAGAACTCATAGTCCTAAAGAATATATGATTTTTATTTTAAGATTTTCCACAGTCTTCCTAAGCTATAATAGGATGAGATTTTTCTATTAAAAAGTCCTTAATTTCCTTAAATATTAGATATTTATCTGAAGGCTTTATTATACAATTTCTAGTAGAAAAACGAAATTTGATATTTAGTTGTAAAAAAAAATATTCGACAAGTTTTACATTTGAAACTAAGGACACCAAACTATAAATATTAAAATATAAATATTAAATAAAGATTTCTGAAATAAAATATTAAAATTTTTTTGTTTTACATTTGATTTTGAATCACTTAGGCTTTGAAATTATGATCTATTAATTAAAATTTGAATACAGAAAATCAAGAGGAATCGAAAGTAGGCAATTGAATAAAATTCATCACAAGAGTTAAGAAAATAGTAATAGCTTATTGGAGAAAATGATTAAACATCCCTTTTTACTTAAATAAAGTGTGCTTAATTAATTAATAAATAAATATAGTATATATATAAATATTATAGCCTGTTTTAGGAATTAATAAATTTGTTAAAAAATTCAAAAATCCAAAGAAAAAACCTCTGTAAAATAAAAATTTTAACTCATATTTATGAACATACAACAAAAGAAACAAATTTGCTATAGATCAGAAAATTATAAAATATCAATTTGTTATTTGCAAAAATATACTAATATATATATATATATATATATTATATATAAGAAGCAAAGAGCAATCAGCTGATCTACTATAACCTGGTGCTCTTCAAGCTTTTCTTTCGTTTTACAATTATCACAACTGATACTAGAATTATCTTAACTTTTAAAAAAATAAATTTACTTAATAAATAACAAGTTTTACTCACATACTACTATTGATGATAATCCTTTTGTTGTTTTTTTTTTGTGTTTTGTTTGAAATATTAGAGCTTAAAAACTTACAAATAAACGGTCTTCAATTTTTCTTAATTTTTTATTATATGTAAATGCAGACTTTTTAAGAATATTTTAAACACAAAATACTACTACTCATATGTTAATGACACAAAATAATTTTACCTATACTAAACTAATTAAATTTTATTATTTGGCTTAGATTTATATTTTTCCATTTCATTTTCTTTTTATTAATTATTTAATAAACAATTATTCACAGTACAATTACTTAATTAAAGCATTTTGTTTTTTTTTTTAAATTTTTTATATATATTGTCATTAGCTTTTTTTTTATAATTTTAAACAAATAAGAAAGTAAAAAAAATATTAAGAAAAATTGTTTTTAATTTAAAACAAGTGAAAAATGTTCATGACGACCTCCGGTATTTTTTAATGTGATTTCTGTAATATTGTACAGTACAAGTAAAAATCGAACTGTAACTATCAATCGTTCACTCTGGACTAAAATTTCATTTCTAGGATGAAAACTTTATTATCCTGATTTCTGTTAGCAAAACACTTTTCCACCAAACATAAAAAAGGGAAAACCAAAAATCTCTCTACACATACAAATAAAATAGCAATAACAAGAACAACAAATCTCTTTAACCAAAAGAGGGGGATCCAATTTAAATTTCTCTATTGAAATCCTTTTGATCTACTTTCTAGCATGGTTTATAAGAAGCTTTTCCTGGAGGGAGAAATAAATGATGCGCACTCTTGAAATTTTATCCTTTTTCTTTTGCAAATATATACATAAATATATATATATACATATATGTGTATATTATGATGGTGCATTTAAATATAAGTTCATATGTGTGCATTTATCAAAGCTTTTTGCATTTTTGCTATTGTACTCGTGATTCCCTACGATTTGTGCTTTTCTTTTCTCCGAATAGCGTTTAAGATTGATTAATTTAAGAATTAATACAAATAAAATTAATTTTATGTCATAGATTTTTCCCTGGTATCTTTATGTTTTTTTTTTCTAATATTTCGGTAGTAAAAGTTGTGTTTTTGTCTATTTTTAAGCTAGTTAACTAAGAACACGATGAAAAAAATTGCTTTCTTAGATCAAGAATAGATAATATTTTTTTTTCTGCATTAATTTAGACTGTCTAAAACCTTTTTAGAATATTTTATGTTCTTCAAAAATGTGTAAAGTGTTATAAGAATTTTCTTTGTTTTTTTATAAAATCAAAAATATATATATATATATATATACATTTATTATGATTTCGAAATGAATTTTATTCTTTAATATTGAACTAGTTTTGGGTTAGAAAAAGCCTTAATGGATAAAAAGTTTTTTCTAACTGTCAACCTGTAATTATAAAACTGTTAAGATCATCTAAATAATTTTAAATGTAGTTACTTTAAATTAGATAAAGCTTTACTTAGTTAAACTTAACTAAACAGAATAAATGTTATTAAGTCAAAAAGTATTTTGTTATGAATTTAAACGTAGTAGGCTCACTACAAAGTAAGCTGTGAGCTTACTATATATAAGGAGCTGTCACAGTCAGTTCAGTCGAGTTGAAGTTCAAGTCAGGAGTTGAGCTGAGTCAGTTCAGTTGAATTTTGGTTTGGAGTTGAAGCTTGGAGATCAGTTGAAGTTTGAGTTTATTTGTACTGAAATTTGTACAACAATTGATTTTTGACATTTTCATTAGATTGGGATTGGAGTAGAATCTGAAAAATTGAGTGAAAAAATTAGAAAAAAATTTATAAAACTAAATATAATTTTCATTCATTGGTCGAACTTTCATAGTGATAATAATAAGTCAAAAGGTGATTACTTGATTTGATTCAGCAATCGATAAGTATTATTAAAAAGTACCTCACACAATTTATTTTTCCGTGTAATTAATTGTAAAGAATCTCACTAAAAGAATTATTTATTCCATTAAACGGTAAAACAATAACTTTTTAAATAATTAATTTTAAATGAAAGGCTATTTGTTTTTTTTTTGTTTTTTTGAGAAACTTCTTTTTATCATTTTTTATTTCATTCTTTTTATTAATTTTTACATTCAATATTTATAATATAGCCAATTTGGTATCAATAACTAATATCCTAAAGTAGTTCAACATTTGCTTGCAAGACATTCTCGCCTGAACTTCGAAAAAAGCTAATTTTTTGGAAAAAAATTTTAAATCACATTTCATTCGTCAAAGAGCTAGCATTTCCAAAACTGTAATTTAAGTAGATTAGTCAAAAATAGTCCAATATTCTCTAATAAGGCTCTACTGCTACCTTGACTAGCTATTTTCAGCCTTCAGGCTCATTAAAAATCATATATGTAGTAAATACATTCTTAGAGCATTCTTTTAAAATGTATTCTTATAGTTTTCGGTTCAAGAAAATTACCGTTTTTCCTTAAGCCAATTTGACTAGAGTGGTATATCTGATGGTAAATATATGCACTAAAGTAATATAACTTTAGGACTTAGGATAGGGTTACCTTTTTTATTTAAATTTGTTCAAATAGATTAATCATTTATATCAGCTACTTATGTTACCAAAATTTTGACGCAAATAGCTCATCGTCAAGTACTTCAAAAATTATCATCATAACTATCATCATAAGAAGAAAACACAAAGCTAATAAAAATCTATTAAAAATATTCTCATTTAAGCTGTGGACATCATTAATTCATTGGACTTCAAGCAAACTAGCAAATTTTCCAATTTGTAGATAACACTAGTCTACAAATTTTGGGCTAATTTCATGTACCTCAAAATGAAAATGTTTTTTAGAGTAATTTTTAGTCTCTGAATCCGAAAATGATAACCGTTTTTTCTTTAAAGAAGCGTTTTTGATATATTTCCAAAAAACATGTTTTTTGGGTGTATTTTTCTTTATTGGTCTATATTTAAAAAAATAATTGTTTGATTGCTTTAAAATGGCTTGTTTTAAAAAGTTATTATGTTATTCTTTCATCTGATATATAAAGCATACAAATCAATAAATATTTGATGGAGTTACAGGAGATCAAACTTAAAAAAACGTGATTTTTTTTTACCTTTTTAAATATGATCCTTTTTTTGTTTGCTTCTTTTTGGTTCAAAAAAATTATTAACTAATGTTTTTAAGACTATATAAAAGAAAAAAATTTTGTTACAAAAATTTTAAATTTTTAATTTTAAGATCGAAAGAGAAATAAAAAAGTTATAGATCCTTAAGTGGGCGCTGATTTTTTCATATTTCAGGTCTGCTACGGAAAAAGTCAAAGCTGTTATTTTTATTGGTCCACAGATAAAAGCTTTATTTAAAAATGTTGAGTTTTAAAAATTCTTAAGCCTTAATCTTTTTAAAGGATATAATATAACAGTATTAACTATATAAAGCTTTTTAATATTATTTGTAGAATATAATTCTTCAGTACATAATTGTTTTTTCATTACAAATGATATGAGTTTGGTAAGTTTTTCTAAAGTAAATTTTTAATTGATAAAAGTAACAAATAATTATTGTGCGGTAGTTTTCAAAGTGTTAAAGTTTCAGTATTTTACCTTTTTAGAACATTAAAAATTATCAAATTCGGAGTCATTGTGGTAGCTTACGGGATAAAAACCTATAGGTTTTACACTCAAATAAAAACTAGAAAGCGCTTTTAGCATAATTCCGACTAAACCAACTATATAAGGGCAAAAATTTTATTCAATATTTTAATTGCTGCAATAAAAAAAACTTAATGTACATATCTTCTTGGACAGCTTTATCCTATCTAAAATAAAAACAAAGTTATAATTTACTTAAGCTAAAACTGTATTTAACTACTTAATAATCCATTTTTTCGTGAAAATTACACTTTATCAGACTTGTCTAAGAAAATAGAAAATTTAAACATTATCCCAGCAGAGAATCTGTGGACGTCATAATTTCTTAATGTAACTCAACATGATTCCTCTAAGGAATATTCTTGTCTATCTTGCTATCCGTAAATTTTCAATTTTCATTATAAATCCAATCATGTAAAAAACTTCCTTGCTCGCCTTCCGATATAATTGGAATAAATCTCTGGTAATGAATCTCTACTCAAAGAGCTTCTTCCAATCCAGGGGAAGTTTTTCCACTATAAAAAATAATGAAGTAAATTGGTTAGCTCTCTTATGGAAATTGTAATTTTCAATGGTATATATGCAAACAATAATTAATTTTTTTTTCTACTTCTTATTTTAATATTTTAAATTTTTTTTTATTTTATTGTTTTAGTTCTTAACAAAGTAAGATTCACTTGAAATATTAGTTTTGGTATAAATTAAAAAAAAAGAACAAGGGAATCTTTAAATAAATCTAATAACTCAAACAAAAAAATATTTCAATGTATGATTAAAATATAATCAAATCTCTGAAATTAAAGGAATTCTAATAGCTTTAGTTTTAAATATCAAAAACATTAAGCTTAGATAACTTTCTTATTACTATTTTTTAATCCTAATTTAGTAAATTCTTAGATGCAATCCAAGAATTAAGTAAGATCTACAAATATGGCTGGAATTTATATTAGTCTTACAAGAAAATAGAAAAGATTCTTGGTAACAAAAGACGAGAAAGTCATAAAAGTGTCCCTAAAAATAGATTGAAAATTTAACCATATATTGCTGTATTTTTATTAATATTATAGTTTTTGTTGTTGTTGTTATTGTTGTTTTTGTCTCCATGACTATAGATATCATAAAAAAAAATTGACATTCAATTATGGGGTTTTTCGTTTCATAGTTATAGATATTAGAATTTTAGTTTTATTTAAGGAAATAGAATCATAAAATCAAGAATTCTATTTAAATTTTAACTAGGCTGATGATATATGTAGATAGCAGAAATAGTTTTTATAAAAAAATTTTTGAAATCATAGTTTTAAAATGAAAAATATAATCTTTTCTTATTTTTGTCTATATTTAAGTGGAGAATGGTAAAAAAACTGTAAAATATTTTTTAATTTTAATTAATTTTTATACGGAAAATGTTAATATTTTACTAAAAAAAAGTATTGAATTTAAGATGCAGTTAAGATTTGAGCTTTTTTTTTAAATAACACCCTTATGTAATGACGCTTAATGCTACGTTAAACATCGATAAGGCAACGAATAGTTAAATGATTGGTATACTAGCTAATTAATGAGAAGATAAATGCTATTCAATGGCAATGAAAGCTGGTGGAATTCATAATAATCTCACCTTCATTTTTGTTTCAGTTTAAAATAAAAAATAGCATACGTCAACTAAAAAAGGGCATATAATAGGATCTAATTAATTAACACGAGAACAATTGATTTTAATAATGTCGAACATTATCATAGAAGTATTATAAAGTATCTTTTGAAAGAAATTAAACAACGTTTGGACCACGTGTCTGGTGGCTCGTCACTTTCTTACAGCACGGTGAAAAATTGAATTAAAGAGTTTCGTTTTGGCAGAGAATCTGTCAAAGATGTTGAGCATGTAGGTCGATCAGGGGACGTGCTTACTTCTGAAATTTATTTAGCAAGTCGAGCAAGAAATTTTGAGTGATCGCCAGCTTAAGATAACAGAAATAGCAGCAAGGTACGGGCTTTCTAAAAGAAGTGTTCATGGGGCTATCCATGATCATCTTCACATGAGCAAAGTAAGTGCATGACGGGTACCGAAACTTCTTTCATCTCTACAGAAACAACAGCATGCATGCTGTGTGGAAGCTTTTTTCGAGCTCTGTGGTGAAAGTATTAAAGATGTAATCGGGCGCATAGTTACTGTAGATGGTAGGTGTCAAACTGAAAATGCTAATATGGGCCAAAACTAAAAGATTTACGTAAACGCCGGCCGCAGAAGAAAACTTAAAATGCATAAACTTCCTATGTTATGTGCGTGAACCATAGTTTTTAATTTTTTTGGCTATTAGTAAAAAAAAGGACTTTATTGAACCACTTTAACGAAATTTTTTTTGGGCAGGAACATTAGGCTAAACATATTGGCGGGCCACAGAAATACTGATTGTAGGCCGCGAGTTTGACACCCATGCTGTAGATGAAACAATGGTTCTTTAATATGATCCTTTAAGTAAGCGCGATTCGATGTAAAGGCCTTATAAGGGAGTGACGTCACCAATTAACGCTAAGTTCCAGCAGTCTATAAGAAAAAATTGATGTGTAAAATCTGTTGTGATTGTGAAGGCATACTAATTGTTGATTTTAAAGAACGCAATACTGTTTTTAAATTATTAATCAGAAATATGACTTTTCCGAATTAGAACAACCATCTTACAGCCCCGACATGCCTCCAAGCAATTATTTCTTATTTTCTAATTTGAAAAAGGATTTAGGCGGAAGAAAATTTTTTGATGATAATGAACTACAGGCAACAATTTTAGACCATTTTGAAGACAACGAAAAAAAATATTTTTATAAAGATATAGAGTATAGATATATAGATATTAATAGATGTAAAAAGTGTGTAGAAATAAAGGAAAGCTATATTGACAAATAATAAATTTTTCAATTCATTATCATTAACAAAACCATTTTAGGCCAGATTATTATGTGACCACCCTCGTACATATATGTATATGTGAAGTTTATTGATTTTTTCTTGGATCTTGCATCGTTCAGTTCATATTTGCCGGTTAAGTTTTTTGTTATTGGACTATTTATTATTATTATTTGATATTCATTCCAATAAAACTATTATTTTTGGCTATATTTTTGGTCACTTTTGATTATTTTATACATATAAATGGCTTCAATTATATCAAAATTTGATTATTAAAAATGTATTTTTTGCTAAAAACTCATCACATGCTAAAATTGTGAATCGTATTCAGAGTGTTCTACTGAAAACAACTCAAAATAAAGGAAACTAAAAAATCATAATTTACAATTATTGAGCATATGGTTCCAAAATGTCTGCATAAGTTTTCTTTTAAAAAAAAAAAACAGAGCAAAAAAAAACTATTTGAATGAATTTAGTAGACTAGGATTTGAACCTTGATATAGGTTTATAGTGCACAAATTTTTATGGGATTTTTTACAAATAAATTTTCTAGACGCTATAGTAAAATTCTTACAGCTTAAAATTTCCCCCTTATTATTTTGCAATTGAATAATCATAAGGCTAAATTTTATAGAAACACGGAGTAAAATATAAAAAACTAATATAAAAAGTTATTGCTGATTTATCAATATTTAAGTTTAGCTTAAAATTTTAAAAGAAAATCTATATTCATTATATTATTCAGTAAAATTTTTCCAACTACTTTCTTTTTTAGCTGTTTATAGCCAGTACTAATTACTAATATCAATATACATACATGTATTGTTTTTAAGATAATCTTAAATTAACTAATAAAATTATGAGTGTTTTCACAAATTAGTTAAAATTTCATTCTATCTATATGGAAAGCAAAGGCTCATATTCCTTAACTCTATTCCTGAAAATCAAATGTTTCACGATTGAAAAAGAACAGCTTTCATGCCACTCAGTAGTTTTTTACAGCTTAATAAAATTTTTTTTTTTAATTTGCTAAATATTACAGGACTAAAAATTTGTAGTTTGAAAATGTATTATTTAAATTGAGTAGTTCGCTTTTCCACATGCTGAACATCAAAACCAAAATAATATTTCAATTTTGGGACAAAAAAAGAGTATAGGGACACCTGGTATGAACAAAATTCCTTAAGTTTGTAAAGGACGCCTGCTTAAATGAAATATTAAATGGTAAAGCATCTAAAAACTGAAGAAAACTAATGAATAGACAAATCCAAGCAAAACATTAGTAGATAAAGCATTGAGCTGCTGGTGTATGATAAATATGAGCGCTGATACTATATCAATTGTAACAATAGCTACTATTTGATCCATTAGAAGTATCTAAATGGATTTTAGTTGAAAACCGTTCAATTTCTGCTTATGATGTAAATCACACAGTAATGGAACCTCAAATATTAATATTTTAATTTGTGATCCCTTGTTATGGCTGTGAATGATAATTATGGAATTGTAAGTAATTTCGATAATTTAGTTATTGAAACAGTTAATATACAGCTTATAATATTATGTATGCTGTTATATAGTGTAATATAATATAGTATAATAATATAGGAAGAAATTGCCAATAAAAAACAAAAGATAATTTTCCATCAATTCGTTATAAATAGTACTTATAGTCAATATGATAATATAACAAGTTGCTACCATGGAAACGAGCTAGAG
Organism: Acrocera orbiculus; assembly: GCA_947359355.1. Classification (NCBI taxonomy): domain Eukaryota; kingdom Metazoa; phylum Arthropoda; class Insecta; order Diptera; family Acroceridae; genus Acrocera; species Acrocera orbiculus. Next base: position 17,185,759 of record OX375759.1, read on the forward strand.
CTAAGGAGCTTGACCTTTGTTTCCAACCAAATATCAGATCTTGGTAACGGGACGCTTATCAGCTGCTCCCTTTTTTAGTTTTAGTTCTGTTTTTGAGGCCTGCAGCCCCTTTTTATTTAATACCTCGTGCTCTTTTTTTAGAATTTCTCTCAATCAGTAGCGAGATGTTGTCCAGTGTGTCAAAGGCAATACTCAGCCCTTTACTCTTTCGCAATAGCCGCACATAGAGTGTTTAGCTATGCCGCCACATACAAGACACCTGAAAAATCGTGCCTACGTTTGGTCTTCAGGGATATGGACCCCTGCAAAATACAATCGTCACTTAAAAAGTTCTACCCTCTAGCAACCTGCTTTGAATTAACAACAAAATGCAAAAATTAACCAAAAGAAAAAGAAGCTAACTAAGAAATTCAACAATTAACAATACTAAAAAACAATAATGTTAGAATTTTTTGTTACAGGTACACGACCAACCAAGTGATACATAATGACCTATGCATCAAGTGGGTAAACGAAGTTATTCCGGAATATGCGGTTGGACATGAAAAACGTTTACTCCACCACACGAACGTGGAAGCTATCCAACTTTTGGATACTACCAATGAAGTAAGAAGGCTTAAGCATATCAAACCACATGATCTGCCATAAATAACTATATCAACATATTATATAATATAAAAGAGTAGGGTGCTGAAGTTAAGTTAAGCCCGCACACCTTTACTACATTTCCAAAATAGTAATAAATTAACTATGTTAAGATTGTACTAAGCATATTCGATTAAAAAAAAAATAGCAAAAGAAGAAATTGGTGCAAAGAACGATGCCATACATACATATTACAACAGGAAGAAAAAAAACAATGGCAGCAGAAAATATTAAAAAAAAGTGAACAAAAAGACAAGAGATATTCGCTGGCTTTGATTACACTGTTTGCACTTGGTAAATTTGTCAAAGTTCCGAAATTGTATAGCTAGTTTAACATGGATTCTTCAAATGATCAAATGACCTCTCATGGTGGACTAGTCAATATTGAAAAATGGTTTGTACTATATTAGATATTGTATACATATTATAGGAAAAGTCAATAAGTTACATTGAGAAATTCTAAACGAAATTTCAAAAACGGTCATTTGACCTTGTTAACCGAATTGTAGAATTTTATTTAAATTTTTTTTACAATATTGTAAAAATATTAATGCCTTTTTTATTTATTTAATTTCAGTTGATACAAAATGCCTTTAATAAATATCATCTCACCACAAATGTAAACCAAATTTTCAAGATTATTCGCGTATTATTGAAACATTCTGTTATTAAACGTTATTGACTGCTTAATTTTTGAGACTTAATTTTTTTAAATTTAATGTATAAAATCTGTGTAAACATAAACGTTAGAGAGTTGAATAAATGTAGGACTTTTTAATTCAAAAAATACGGTTTATCGTAAAAACTGAAGCTAATAAAATGTTTACTGGTCAATATGCTTTCAGCAGTTTGAATTATTTCGGATATTTTTCCACTGTAGTCTAGGATAATACTAGAGTGTATTTTGTAACTTACAATTTGTTCACAAATAATTATGATTGTTTCACCAAAACGATTGATTTATAGAATTACTAACAAATTTTAAGTTTAAGTGACATAGTACATACCCTTTTTTTTTTAAAGAAAATAAACTAATTTTTTTCCCTCTTTATTTTGAAACAAGATAAAGAATTTTGTTAATGCAAGGGAATGCATAAAAATTAAATTAGATTTTAATATAGAATAGAAATTTTAATAAGCTTAAATAAGTTTAGGTTTTCATTACAATTCGTAAGTTTGAACTAAATTTAGTACTATGTACATTTAATATAATAATTTTAAAAATTAGTAAAAAACTATTGATGGTTTTAACATTCATCAAAAAATCAAAGATATATATGAAGCAGTAGGACATCCAAATAAAAATTCAAAAGTTACTCAGCTTTTTGTTCATTGATTGGAATAGTAAAATCTTCTTAGTAGCTATAACTTTATTACGATTATCAATCTACTTTTGGGATTGAAAATTTATCCATTTTAAAACCTTTTGTTTGACATAAAGATTCATTTTATGAACTACGTTAGCCATAGAAAAAAAAAATATGTATATATATATATATATACAATACATATACATAAATATATATTGTCTATATATCCAGAAAGCCTATAGCTGCAAACTATTCCTTTATTATGTGTATAGAATGGTCGACGGAGAATTGCAGAGAAATACTAAAAAACCCTTAAGCATTTTAAAATTTCACATCAATGGTTCAGATTTACTTCCTTCCATTGGATACCATAGAAGCTTTATCGTATTGTTTTGTATCTATGAGAAGTACTATAGAATTTTTAGCAAAGTAATTAAAAATATATATAAAATTCAGGTAAAATTTAAAAACAAATAGTTTCCAAAGCTCTAGCTTAGAGATGAAAATTTACTATTGTTGTAGAGCTTTGGAGAGCATTTTCAACCTTTTGACGTAAATATTTACCGCTAAACAATAAAAATATTTCGTTGGCTTATATAAAAAAAATTCTATTACTAAAATCACTGCAGCCTAAAAATTAATAAAATATTAGATTAAATGCATCCCGTTATTGAAAACAAAAAACAATTGGTGATCTAGGTTCAAATAATTTTGCTCTTAAAATCTTTCAATGAATAAATAAAAAGAAGAAAGTTTATCGTCAGAGGTATTACTGACTCGTTTAGTTTTAGAAACTCAAATTAATAATGAATCTCTGGATTCATAGATTTGGACTCTTGCGCCACTACATATACACTACCGCTCAAAAGTATTTGGCCACCTAATAAAATACATTTTGTAAAAGTCTGATTGAGTGAAACGACGTCATAATTATTTTAAAATGTTTATTAATCATTTTTTGACATAACAAGAATATAACTTTTAAATTTTGGACTCATCTATGTGTCCCCCTTTATTTTTAATGACAGCCTCACAAAGCTTCGGCAACCTGGCTACTAATTTTTCCAATGTTGTCCTCGTTATCTTTTGCCATTCTTCTTGCAGTTTATTCCACAAGTCTTCCTGAGATGTGAGACAATATTTTCGCACCTGTCTATCCAGCTGATCCCACAATAGTTAAATGGGGTTTAAGTCAGGGGACTGCGGGGGCCATATCATGAGTTTCAACAACTGTTGTTGTTCTTTTCGTTTTAAAAAGTCCTTGCATAGTCTTAACGTGTGCTTCGGATCATTATCCTATTGAAATTAAATCCCGGACCAATTAAATTGGTTCCACAAGGCACTGCATTATCTTCCAATTTATTTTTGTATCCTTCTTTTTTTAATATTCCTTGTATTTGCACAAGATTTCCACCGACGAAGCCATCAAAACAGCCCCAAACCATCACAGACCCTCCGCCGTGTTTAACTGGAGCCACAGTACAAGCGTCATTCACCCTTTCGTTTATCTGCCGCTTTACGAAAACTCTTCGTTTGGTTCCAAAAATTTTAAACTTTGATTCGTCCGTCCAAAGAACCTTTTCCCAATCTGCTATTGTCCAATTTCTGCATTCTCTCGCCCAATTAAGTCTCTTCTTTTTATTAATAGGTCTAAGAAGTGGTTTTGAGACCGCTATGCATCCCTTGAGTCCGGCTTCACAAACACACATTACTGAAATTAAACCTTTTTGGCAATAAAGGCTTCTGTCTTATTTTAAAAATGATGACTCTTAAGAGAGTAACAATTGGTCCAGAAGCTTTTCTGCTAAACGTGATAATACCCGGATTGAGCAATGATCTGACGCCTCAAGGAGGCCGGAATTGCTCGTTTGGAGGAAAGATATGCGGATGCTTTTTTTAAGTAAAAGAAGGTCCAGTGTATGGAGTAGTAATCGCAGATTAAAAAAAATGTAAGTAAAATTTGTCATTATTTATACTGCATGTAACTTTACCCAAAACTTTAAACGTGTCCTTCTCAAAACTACCTCGTTCGCAGCTCTTGTCATGATTTCTTAAGTTCTACTGAACCGATTAACATTTGGTGTGAATCTTCTATACACACTTCTCTATTGTACTAATTAAAAATTATAACAAATATTTAATTTTAACTATTTTTAAAAAATTCAAGAATGAAAAAAAAATCCCTTCTTTTCAGAAGGCTGCAATTTTTGCAAAAAAACCCTGTGAATTTTTGAATTTTATCACATATTCCCTTCATGCATTCTCGGAACATTAATAAATATCTTGGAAAATAATGGATAGTAAAAATATTGATTGTCTTTTTTTCTTGCACCTAAATTCATGTCTCTAGACTAGAATGCCCCCTTAATTCATTCAATCCCAATTTTGCTTTGTAGAAAATGAACAGTTACTATAAAACTATAGGTGAACTCTTCATTTAATTGGTCTTAGCATGAAATGAATTAGTATGCCATTTAAACACTTGCTTACATGTTTATTCATAAAAACTGATTTCTTTTACTCTATTTCTACCTCAAATGACATTAGTTATAATGATGCTTTGTTTTAAGTAGTCAGTCTCATCTGAGTTCCTTAGAAAAATTTAAAAGAAAAAAAAGTGCTAAAAATCAATTTCTTGCTTAAAATGGAAAAAAGTGTAACTAATATAAAAGTGATTTAAAGAAAAAAAATTTCAAATATTTGCACATAATTAAAATTTTGTTTTAATTTAACTGAATGCACCTTAAAAATAAGCATTCAAAATATTAAAATAATATTCCTAGATTAGTAATGAAATTTTTCTATTAATAAAACATAAAACAAAACTAAATATGTCTTTATGTATTTCCTTAGCTATTTTGGTTGCATAGCCTTACAGTAAAATTATTTCCATAGATATTGAATTATTGCTTAAGTATTCAAATATAATAAAACAAACAAAGATTTAGTCCTTATTTGTTAGATGAAATGAGATTTTTATGTATCGAAAAAATATTTACATATTTATTATATGTCTTCCTCAAATAAAACAATTGCTCAAAGAAGATATTTAGAAATCAGATTTATGAACAAAGCAAATTATATCTTTAATTAATTGCAAATAAAAAGATCCATTCGGTTTCTTTTAATCAGCAAAAATATTTTCTTTGGATGTAATTGTTTTTTCAAACAAAAAACAAAAAACAGTAACACAGAACTAAAGCTCAAGTGAAGTTTCATTTTCTTTTGCACAGGAACTTCTTTATCAATGAAAGATGTTTCAAATTTTTTGGTATAAAAAACCAAAAAAAAAAAATTGGAAATAATCAAATTGAACGAGAAACTTTCTTTACTCTTACTAAAATATTTTCAAATGTTCTTTACAAAAGTTTTCAAGGTAATCACAACTATTTTCTAGAATCTTACATTTTACTCCCTAAATATTGAGAATATTTCACACCAACAAAAATAACACAATTTTCGTCTTATTTTTTCAAAAATAAAATAATCTTTTTGTTTTTTTGTTTACAATTTTGCACTTATCCATCTCTAAAACTTGGCTGTGGGTATGTTTTTTTATAGCTTCCATTATACATAAAAGAAAAATATTCTAAGTAAATGTGGAGCAAAAACAAGGACGCTGAGAACTTGAAAAATATATTATTGAATGTTAAATGGTGAATCTAACAGAAGCTTTAGAGTAATATATCAAAAATTCTTTAAGAGTGGTAGAAAGCGGCGTCTGTAGCCAATGGTTATAATACTAAAAACTTACATTGAGTGCGATTGAGCGTTAGATTTAAGCAAAAAAAACATGAAATCATACAAAGAAAAGAAAAAAATTTATGTGAAATTTTTGCACCTGCAAAATGGATTTCATACAAAGTTTTATTATGGAAACAGATGCTTAAAGCTTCTTTTTTTATTCTGGCCGATAAATTCAAATTTAATGGTTATATTTTTTCGAAAGATGTTTTAGATTATTCTGAAAGTTTCATTTGCTTTAACGGAATGGATTTAAAGAATAAATTGGTTTTAATGTCTTGGTTTTTTGTGTTTTTTTTTTTTTTTTGGTTGTGTTTGTATCTAACATTATGAAATATTATATCAATTTTTGATTTTTTTGTTCTTTATATAATTAAGTTTTAATAATTTGTAAAGGAAATTATGTAAATCCAAAGTGCTGAGATTCATCTTCGTTTTACTTGGAATTACTTTGTGATTTTGCTTAGCGTTTTTGATGTCTTATATTATTTTTACGTCTATTTTTAGTAGAATAACTTTTATTAAAAGGAATAAGCTTTGAGGCTTCAAAAATAGTCAAAAGTTTCTCTTTTATTTGTCAAAAAATTGTGTTCCGCAAAACAAAAATCTTTAATTATTTTTCAATTTCTCTAATTTTAAAATATTTTAAAAACTAATAAAGATAATATCAAAACAAAGTATTCAAAATGTATTCAAGGTAATCAAAAATAATTTAAGAACTAACATCAGATAACAATGAAAAATCGCATTTAGTTATAAAAGGGAATCCTTAATGATCCAACATTTTTATTTAATATTCCTCAAAATAAAATGCAAAATTGCTCAAAAATTCACTTCTGTTAATTCTATACCAAAAATTTCAGATCAATATTTGGGCAAAATTGGTAGCCTTGCAAAGAGTTCGAGACTTGATGGAAGCTATGGAAAATTTATGGGAACACTTAAAGTGGAAGTAAAATATACGAATTATATGGAATAGATGAAATAATGGCAAATATACTCAAGCGAGCATAGAGGTAAAGAACATATTAGAAGAGTAAGAGTAGGAAAAATTAGAGTTTGAAAACAAATTAAGAATAGGTTTAACCCTTTACAGACTAAGAGCTTTACAGGTTTAGTTCCAGCGGTTCCACACAGATTTCAACAGTTGCACCACTGTAGGTTTAAAATTAAATTCTTTGTTTGAATCCAACAATGGATTTATCTATAGAGATATTTTCTTCTAATTTCAGAAGCCCAAATAATTAAATAAAATAAAAAAAATAAGTTAAAATCTAACCATAAATGAGACGATTTTATCTAAAACATTAATTGATTATTTTTTATAGTCAAATCTTGACTGAAGATGATTAACTACTCTCTAATAAATAAATATATTAACAGGATGCTATTATATTGTCTATATAAAAGGCGCAATATAATATTAAAGGTATTTGATAATTTCTTCTCTTTCAATATCGAAATTAATTGTATTGATTTTACCGATAATATAAATATCTTTGAAGTTTTTTTAAGCTAGACAATTTCTTTTGAGAAAAAAAACTCAATTTACTTTTTTTAAAGTCTCAATTATTTATAATTGCATTTCATTTAAGAAAATTTTTCATTAACCAATACTTAAATAATATAAATTAAAATTGAGTCTTTTAAACTTGTGTTTTTTTATTTTCTATTTAATTAAACATACAGAAATAGCAAAGAAAAAAGAACTGATCAGCAGTTAGCAACAAACTTGATTTTTTATAATTTATGATTTTGAGTCCAATATTCATTAATTATAAAATATTAGTCTCAATTCAAGGTGTAAAAGTATAAATGTACCATTTTTTTACTAAAACAATGCCATTATTATTAATTTGATATATATATTTTTTTTTTTTACAGTTTAGTTTACTACAATCTTAGCATTACTATTAATTTATTAGTACTGTTCAGTTGCACCGTTAAGTGATTACATGTGAGGGTTGCCAGTCAATTGATCTGTACCCAATAGTTAAAACGTTATTTCATGTGACTTAGTTCTTTCTAGTCTCCTAATCTGGTCCGTAGTGTCCAGCAGTTGGATGACTTTCATATTGGTAAGATGAAGTAGTCTTTTTTCGTGGTTCATAGCATTATTTTAAACGAGTTCATTGTTGCTTCTTCATACTTAGGGTGTTTTTCTTATTTTGTTTTGGACTTTGCAGAGGTTTGGTTGCATTCAAATCTATCCACTCTGCAGGTTAATCTGTTCAGTGTGCTCTGTATTTGTTGGAGAAGGATTTCTTTGCTGCTTGCCTTGTTGCTTGGGGTATTGCTCTTATAGGGGCTATTCATTATTTTTGCCGCTTGACATCAAACCTTGTTTACCTCCTACCACTCGTATACGTACATAGTGTAAAATATATGTTTTAAAATGGTGTAGATTAATTCCATAATTGTGTGTGTTTATATCAGAGAGCTATGCTTTGACATTTCAATTTATAAAATTTTATAAGTTATGTTACCATAGGAAATTCGAATACTTTTCCTTAAATTTTGTGAAATAAAATATTTAGGTGAAAAAAGCTAAAATATTTTTAGGTGAAAACAGTTAAATAGTTCTGTAGAAACAAATAACATCAATTTGTTTAAAGTTTAAAGTGTTGTTTTTGTGAAAAATAATGTTTTAATCACAAAAATGTCGCAAGGATTTTCCAGTAATAAAGAGCAAAATTAAAAGAATTATAAATATTTTATATTTTTGTTTTTAAATAAGATCTTAACTTTGACGTATAAACGCATACATCAAAACTCTGCTGTAGAAACCCAGCTGTTTTTGGCATTTTCATATGTTTTCTTAGATGTCCACTCCTCGAAGGCAAAATTAAAATGATTTTTTGGAATGTATATATTAGTGAACGACTAATACAAAAGAAACCGATAGCGGTTTGAGAGTAGAAAATTAAACATGTTTAATTTTTTACTCACAAACCGCCATTTCCATTTAATTTACATTGAACGAGAGAGCGATTTGATGGGTTGAAAAAAATAGTGAATAGCCCCTAGAAGTTTCGTGTTTTTCTTCTGCATGGCTTCTTGTTGCTTGTACGTAAGACATACCTGATGTTGCTGGTGTAGTTGTGGGTATCTTTGATGCCTGAAGTCGTTGCGTCACTGTTGATTTACTTGTTTTGTAACTTTTGATTTTTGATTGATATACAAGACATCCTTTATAGTTTGCGGTGTGCCCTGTTTCTTGACACAATACGCAAGTTGGCAGACTGTCTATTTTTTTCTTACAGTCTTTGTAATGATGATTTTGGGCATATTTTACACATCTCATGCAGAAGCTTTTGGTGTGGCCAAGCTCTTGATAATTTATGCATTGTGGGATGCTTATTATTTTCCTAGGTGGCTCTTTTGTTACATTGCAATGTGCTATGCTTTTGATATTAAAGACATCTTTGTTGTTGTCTTTTTGACTCAGCTCAGCTGTGAATAGGGGGAAGTTGACCCGCACTTTTTTATTTTCTTTGTTAGGAATCATTTTGTATATGTTACTCATGTGCTGAACTTCATGTCCTAACTTCTCGAGCTCTGTTTTGATTTCATCGTGGTGGACGCTACATGGAAGTCCTCTGATGACGAATCTATAAGATCGGTCTTCCTTCATTTGGTAAGTATGATGTTAGATTTTATTATTTTTCACATTACTATTTTGTTCTTCGTTTGCTCTCTAGCAGTTTTTTTATTTTTCTGTAATCCTCCGCATCTGAATTGTACGGAATAATTGTTCATTGCAATTATTTTGTTCCTAAACGAATTGAAGTAATTCACATTGCTTACGTATATTGGTGGTAGTAGTGGTATTGGCTTTTTCACTAATGCCGCTTCCATATTTGTGGTTGGACATATTGTTAATGCTTGTTCAGTTTTTGTATTTATTGGAGGCGATTTAGTTTTGGTTCGCCTGCTTTTCTTAAATTGTTTGTTCTGAACATTTGAGATCTCTTTTTCGAGTTCTTCTTCGTCCATGGTGTATTCATAGATGTTCGGCATATCCGAGCTTGATGATGATGCAGAGAGTATGCGGTTAGGTGTCATAATTTCTCTCTTATTGGGTTGTCCGGTATTTTCCATAATACCTTCCAATTCTTTTATTTTTTTGGTCATCATGTCTATGACCTCCCCTTGAGCTTTTTATGGTGTTCTGCATTTGTTCTACAATGTTGACTGTGGCCATATTTGTCACGTTTTTTTTCTTTTTCATTAGCTTTATGTTATTTTTATTTAATTAATCTAAATTTAAAATTTATTTATTTTATTTGTATTTATTTATTTTTTTGTCATCTGACAACACCATGGTATTTGGTATTTTATGAAACAGAATATATTTTGGCTTGTTCTGTGTTTTTGTAATATAAATAGCTGAAACTAATTGTAGATAATAGCAGAAATTAATTGTAAATAATGTGCATTTTTGTTAAAATGTTTTGCCAAGACCAAAATTATTTATTAAAACAACTTTTCTAAAATAAAAAATTCTTCCGGAAAAATAATAGAATTTATAATTTCAGATCTTCTCAAGCCCATTAACTAAGTGATTGCTCTATTTTGAAATAGTTCTTTTTCCTTTTGTTTAAACACATAAGTATTAAGTCGATATCATTGTATAACACAAAGACATATTTTAATTTAAGGGCTACATTAATTTTTCTCAACAAAAAAAACCATAGTATATACTAGCAGTTCATATGCAGCTTTTCAATAATTTTATCCTTTCATATAAACTTAAAGGCTATCATATTTGATTCCTAAGTATCAACATATATAGATACATGTATCCTTGTAAATATAATATAATGTCAGTACACTGGAAGATGCATATAGGTATAAGTATTTCTTTTCATAATTCATTTTCACATGAAGTCACAAAATATAAATCCACACATTAAATGGGGGTGTTCAATTTTTAATCTCTCTTAATATGCCATTGTACTTATAGACTTGAATGAGTAGATATTCTACTTTTCTAATATCCCGACGGAACCCATCAAAACACAATGAAAAAGGTTTTGTATTGCTGTCGTTATAAGTTATTACACCTTCTTGTTGATTTCTTTTTTTAACCTTAACACATCCCCAAGGAACTAGCTATATAAAAGATATTCACAAAATGCAGTAGAAAGTTTTTTTATTTAAAATGACAGTAAATTTTAGCCTTTCAAAATATTATTTACAAGTTCAAAACTATAAATTGGTTTTTTATATAAATTAAAAAGGTTAAAATACTCAAGCGATTGACATGATTGATAACTACACAAAACTCATGTTAACAATATATGAGCTGTTGTTTTTGAATGTGGTATAAGTAAATTTTATCATGTACCGAGATATTTAAATGTTTGCATTTCAATTAATTGAGAAATATTGGCAAATGTTAATCAATCCGAGTGATATTTTTAACATTATACACCTTTCAGGTTTTATTATGAAATATTTAAAAAAATAAACGATTTCTTTTAACTCCAAATGGACTTATACGACTTTCATAAATAACATATTATAAGAAATAAAATCTAGACAAAATTTAAATCCATATTTTTATAGACATTAGCTTCACTGGAACAGGTATTTTCTGTTTAGATTATTAGAACGCGTTTAATGGCTTTTGTAATGTGAAAAACTTTTTATATTACGGCATCCAATAATTTCTCATCACTTTAATAAAGTATTTATAACAACAATCTCTGGCTGTTCCCGTAAAATTTCTGTTTCGTCTTCTTTTTACTGGCGTTCGCTGAATAGGTGCACACAAGAATGTATTCTGTTTGCTAAAATTCCGCATTTTCTAAAAAAAAAATAAAAAGCAATTACTGATCACTCCTGTAATACGATTCTTGTACACTTTCTTACATTCGCAACTTTTATTTTTAAATCTCTTACCAAGAATAATATTTCCAGTTTTTGTATAATATTTTTTGCCTTCTTTCCTTTTACTTTTCCTAATCTTCTGATCATTATTTTCATGATGTGATCGAAAATTAGTAACATAGTTTTCATCGGTCGTTGAATCAACTAATTCAAAAATTACAACTCCCTTCTTAGTTTATATAAATCCTGAATTAATACTGCTCAAATTACTTTCCTCGTCCGAGTCATAAATTCGTCTTCTTTTTCTAATACTTATATAATAAGAAAATATTCCCGCGAAAAAATTTGTTACTCTTACTTACCAACATCCTGACATAATAAGATCTTTTCAATAGTTACGTGAATTCATTGTGACAATTGATTGAAATAAATTTTTATCTCAAACTTTGATTTCCTGTTTTTATAACACTATTATATTTAAGAAATACGCTGCAATCTGGTGGCGTATGTGATATGACATCTCACATCGAATTTGTAATCATCAATTATAATTGCAATAAGGAAGTTGCTTTGTATATGATTATTAGGAAAGGACTTAAACGACTTTCAGGGGAAATATTTATGCAATAGCATTTTATAGCTGAAATTCTTTTGTTTATTTTATGAAAAAATCGCATTTAAAATTATGATTATAATATAAAGATAAGGTGTCTATATCTTACTAAAATTACCGTTAACACATTTTTTTTTAAATTGAACTTATACCACTCATATAAAATATATATTATTATGTATCATTGTGTAAATATGTTTATTTATTTGATGAAAACCATCTATGCATCTTATATAAACTAAATATCAAATTTCAAATATATATATATATATCTATATATATGTTCACCTATATGCTATATTTTATTTTTAAATAATTTTCAATAAAAAATGTAAACAAATACTATAAGAATTATGTTTAATAGTCATTTTAAGTGAAAATTTTAATAAGAACTTTGCTGGAAAAGCATCCAAGCTATTTGTTTGACTTCTTGCATCAGAAATTGATCCTAATAATGTTTACATGTAATTAAACATGTTTATTATTTTACTCACAAATCGTCATTTCCATATACTTTATATGGGACGAGAGAGCCATTTGACGAGTTGGAAAAAATAGTGAATACCCCGCTTAAAGCAAATAGCAGTCAAATACGCATAACTTTGGCAATGAAGCTCCAATTACTTGAAATGTTGACACAATATTTTCAAGACGTTATACAAGCATCAAACTCCAAAACTATGAGTAGATTTTTATTTACCTTAAATCTTTGTTTCTTTTATATATAGTTCTTGTTTTTTTTGTTTAGTAAAGTAGGACAGCTGCTCACATCTACAACTCACGGTAAATTCTTTTTTTTGTTTTTTTCTAATCCTATATGCGTATATCCTTTCAAGAGTCTATACTCTTTGACACTAAAACCAACTCAAAGAAAAACTCACTTCAGAAAAAAATTTACCGTAAGATCAGAGCCCCCAATCACCAGGGCTCTGCCTTCTATAAAAAAAACTAACGCCGACAAGTTGCTCCGGGGCCAACAATCAATTTGTTGGAACAGGGGTCCGTTACAATTGTGATATCGGTTCTTTTTCCCATGTAGTTTATTGATTTTTGATTATCTAGTTCATAACAAATGAATGAACTGTTGCGAAAAAGAAATTTGCGAAATCAAAACCGAATGAACTATTGCAAAAATAAATTGCAATCTGAACAAAATTTAATTATGTCATCTAATTTGCGATTTCCCAGATTTTTAAACAACAACAAATATATGTAAATTAATAGTACATAAGAAAAAGATTATTAAAGGAAAGTTTAGTTATTGATAGATATTATTATAGGTCGCTAGTATTTAGAATTTTATTATACTACCAGGCCCTAATTGGCAGGTAAGTTCCGTGAAATTTTGTTAAGTTGATCATTAACCTTAATTGGCCAATTGTTAACAATTACAATTACGTATAAAACCTAATTGGCACTTTAATTAAAATTAAGAAATTTAATAAAACATTTTTTTTTTCAATGTTGGCTTTTTAGCCACTCAAAGGCCTCAAGGGAAATCTTTCCTCAAAACAAATTAAAGTGTTATTATATTTTAAAATGATGGCAGATAAATTAAAACATCTAAAATGTCATGCAAGTTTTTGTTTTGTTATATTTGAAGTAACAATTAACGTAAATGAAAATAAAATATAGAAAATAATACAAATATCTCCGATATTTACAATAATTTTCTAAAGGAAATGCCAAATAAATGCAATTACCTTACTAAACCTGTCGAAAACAGACAAACATCCTGTACACAGTTCACTTTACAGTTACATGTATCCTATTTACTTAAGTCACCCAGAACCTTTTTACGAGTATATACTATCCTCTGTTTATGTAAAGAATGAGTTATTTTGGAGTAAAAAAATTACTTTTGTAGCTTAAAAAATTTATGTAAATATAAAAGATTACAAAATTTGAAACAACATAAATTTTGACTGTATTTGTTTGACAAATTATAATATTATAAAATATTTTACTTGTTTCAATAATTTTCTAAAGTATTAAAAATTATTTTAGATGTTTCATTTAATCATTTTAAAATATTTCTTCAATTTATTAAAATATTCTCTGTCACAAAAAGAAAAACTTTATTTTACCTGTTTTACAAAATTATTATTTTTTGCTTCAGAGCATACAGAGAGAGAGCTAATCCTTTAGTTATCTATTTTTTTGATTTTGTTATCTGATAAAAAATTTTAGCATAAAATACAAATTCCTTAATGGCTGTTCTAAAAAATATTCTTTAACCGAACTGATTAAATGGATTTCGTTGTTATAGACATGTCTTTGGATACAGAAAGGATAAAGATACTCATAATATTGATTAGTATCATAAAGTATTTCCATATTCATATATATATATGTATATATGATATATATATCCTTACCTACTATTTTTCCCGAATGACAAAATATTTTAATCCTATCAAGCTAGTTATGGTTAAAAGCTGAAAATAAAAGTTTAACAAAGCTGGAAAAATAGAAAAAGCAAACCATTCGAATCGAAATTAATTTTCAGCATGAAATGACAATAATTTACTTCATTTTACAGGATATACAAATAAAAGTTTGGATAAATATTAACACAATAATTTCAAAACTTTTGTTTATTTTTAATAGAGGGATCTAAATAATATATATGGCCAAAAATTTATGATACAAAAAAAGTTATGTTATTAGTTGTAGGCAAAGTTTTTCTACTCATTCACTAATATGAACTGTTGGTTTAATTAGAAATCTGACCTGACTCAAACTGATTTCAGCAGGTATATTAGAGCATTGCAAATGATTTATGTAAATTTTCTGTGTTCTTTAAGAACAATTAAATAATGTACGCTACCGTATGTACCGCTATGTACGTGAGCTACCAAGAAAGTAGTAAGACATAGTTCAGAGTTGGCATGTCAAAGATATTACTCAGATGAATTTCCTTAAAAGATGAGCCTAAGTCAGGAACACCATCAGATATGTACCAATGATGAAGTAATACAAAATACAATTCAGACAGAAATTGAAAATTGACCAATTTTTTTCTTTGAGATACATCAGCAGGCTTAGCTTTGGGTCGAAACTCAGTATATAGGCGCCATATGAGTTAAAAGGAAAAAAAAGTAAATAAAATAATATTAATTCGCTTCTTGTTTATTAAAAGAGTGGGGCAATTGTTGGACCGTTTGATGACTCAAAATAAAATATGAAAAATTTACAAAAATATTATTACAGGAAGGAAAACAAAGCATTAAAAGCGTGTGTCCATTAGAATAAAGCTAGATTGTTTTACTATTGGAACCATCTGGATATATTGTGCTTTGAATTCCTGAAAAATAATGAAACAGTTGATGTCAAACTCGATGCTTTTAACAAAGTTATGTATCACAGACATCCACTTTCGGTAAAAAGAAAAGATGTAATTGCTAGGTTACATGAACAATTGCATAAAAAACTATTGATTTCAGTTGTGATGCTGTGTCTCAACCTCAATATTTTCCTGATGTTGTAGCTTTAAACTACCATATTTTTATGTGACTGGAATGTTTTCTTGATAGAAGTGAGTACGTGTGTTATGTAAGGGCCCAAATGGCAGTTGATGACTATTTATGATCTAAACGAGAGGAGTTTGTTTCTAGTGGATGAATAAGCTGTTAGAGCATGGACAAGAAGTTTTAACTAATGGTGAAAATTAAATTTTGGATTAATTATCACATAAAAATGTGTAGAAAAAAAAACCAGAGCGTTACATAAACCTAATGGAATTTAAAGTTTTCTTTTGGTTCAAATGTACGTAAAATTATAAAATCATCAAAATTTTATTATTTCTCTAGGAGTTTTACTGATACATTGTCCAAAAACATGTTGTTTATATGCTGTTGGCTCCTAAAAATTCATGCCCTGTGCAAACCAATACAAAAGCAAAGTGCAGTAGGTGTTATTTTTGTAATACCTGAGCGAACTTGCCACAAGCGGCTTTTACTGTACAAATGAAAATGTAGTTATAGCCACCGACTACTACAATTAGTAAAATGAGAAAATTTGAAGATGAAAAACTAAGCTCCTACAAATTAGGCAACCCAAATATACAAGTTAAAGAGAGATTTAATTAAAAGAAGAGATTGAAAAGAAAGAGCAGGAGCTCCGTTACATATTCATCTTTTAACTTTATTAATTGACCTGGAAAAACCACAAATTTTCATTTTCTTTTAAGTTTATGTAATTAATCCCGTTTGTTGTTTGTATAATATATCTACCAATCAATTAATCCCAAGACTGACATATGTTCTTAGAATATAGTTCCATTAGAAAAAATATCCAATATTATATGGCGTTAGGGGTCATCCATAAATTACGTCACAAGGTTAAGGGGGGGAAGGGTCCACGAAGTGTGACAAGGGGTGCATTTAGTAAAAAATAATTGAAAGTGTAACAATAAAAAACAAAAAATATATGTAATTATTCTATTTTTTTAATTATTAATAACTTTATTAATATTATTTATTTATATTATATTCAAAAGAAATTCTAAAAACTTATTTGGAAACAACAAAAACTCAAAATAATATGAGCTCAACTTTAAAAAAAATTTCAACACTTTTATTATTTAAAATTTTACTGTGTGAAAATTCAATCAATCACGAAATTTTCACTTATGTTATGGAATTTAACATGTTGGTTTTGTTAGTACCTAGAAAATGGTTGAAAAAGAAATAAAGTAAAATAAAAATTTGATTCCATTTCAAATGTAAAATCAATTTTTCTTAGCACTAAATTTCATGTAAAGATTACTATTTTGTCATCAAATCTAAATTCAGTGTAATCTTCTCCCGTTTGATATACGTTCACCTCAACTCCAATTCCTTCATTCTTCTCCTTTCACCAATCTAGGGTTAGTTGAATTTTATGCAGTCAATTGGTGCATGCTAAAATGTTAACAACTTGCATATACACAGCCGAATATATCCATGTAATTTCTTTGTAGCAACAAAAAAAGAACCTGCCCACTGAGAGAAGCTTTATCCTAAATTGATTTTATGAAAACTTTACTCATATTATACTACATTTAGAATACATATTATTAAGTATGGGTATATGACAGTAAGGAATTCATTCCATTTTATATAAAAATCCGGATGTCATTTTGATACAAATTCACAAATAAATAAAAGGATCCGGTCATATGATTCATATGAGTTCTTAGTTGTTTGATCCCTTAGCTAAATGACTAACAAATTTTTTTTTTTGTGTTCGATTTAAGATATTCAGTTTATTTTACCGATACAACAATACACAGTACATACCAAACAACTTTAAGTTAATACCTTTTTTTACTTCCTTTCTGTGTCTTTTAGACTTTCAGATATGAGCTCGGTCATAAAATCAAAAATACAACTTTTACTTGCTTATACTTTGTGTAATCATTTTGTGTTTTTTTCTTTTTTTTTGGATCTGACTCATTGTTTGTGTTGTTGCTATTATTATTGTTATTCACTTCTTGAGGCAATATTATAGTCCTAAGAATTGTACTTGTGCTTTTGTTGTTTGTCATATCATAAATGTCCCATTATGTTGCCGCCAAGGGGCATACTTTATACTTTTTATGTGTTAACTTAAAATTGCGAAGTTTTTGTAGCCCTTTACAATTTTCGTTCCGTTTTTGATAATGCCCAAAAGATGGTTATGCCTATTATATTTTAGTCAAAGGAATTTTATAATATGGAAAAAAATTAGTTTTCGATTTATATTATTTTTGAAAAGCTAACAAATTTTTTTTTTTTTTTCAATATACGAGTACTTTATATGGCCAGAAGGCTAGCATAAATATTGATTTCATAAAAAAAAACCAAAAAAACTAAATAAAATAGAGAAAAATAAAATACAATTTAATATTTTATCGATTTTTAAATGAACTGCAACCTAAATTACTTGCAAACTAAAGAGTAAATAAGAGTAAAGGAGTTTAAATTAAAATAAAAAATAAAAAAAAAATAAAAAAAATAGAAGGTGTTTCAAATTGAGTCTATACCCTTTTACATTGATTTTGATTGTGTTTACAAAATCTAGTAATAAAAAAACCTACCTCAATCAACAAAGTGCAGCATATATTATACAAAAAATTAATTTTGAATTGTTTGCTGGAAGATAAAAATAGTTCTTTTTCTTTCTTTTTTCAAATTGGTTTAAAATTAAAAAATGTCATACAATAAATATACTTGGTCTTAATTATTAAAATAAAAAACTGATTCACTAATTATTGCAAGATCATTCTTAAGTAGTATTTAGCAGTCAACAATATTTATATTAGGTGTTTTATTTGTCTACTGTAAATTTCTATGCCAAAATATCTAAAAAGAAATATCTTTAGGCCAGTTTTGAATCAAAAGTAGACTTCAAGAAAACTACGAGGTAAAATGTGAACTTTATTTTAAATACTGGAGTCAACTATGTTAGGCTCTTATAAAGTTATAAAGTTTTTTTATTAGGGTATTTGGCAAGACGAGCTCAGGCGATCAAAAATTATCTTTATTTTTAATCTCGCCAATTTTCAAATTTACATAATTCATGATACTTTGTCTACTATTTAACTGGAACTTATACAAATATTCTTTACTATTTTCTTTTTAGTGTCCAGCGTTGTGCAATATAATTAATCCTTGCTGGGCAATTATTTTATTCTATCAATTCACGTCTAACTTCACAAAACCTTTCAACCTTTAAAAGTATTAATTTACGTGCACTTTTTAAATAATTCAACATTTTTAACCACATAAGAAAAATTTTTATTTTTTACTTTTTTGTTTCACGACAGGTAAATCCAGGAGCAAAAAAGATCGAAAATCATTATTTCGTTAACATTAATTTTGAAAAGAGTATGTTTTTCAATGTAGGTTTTTCAAATAAAATGCAAAGAAGTATTAGACCTACTAAATAAAGGTTTTAGCCAAGAAACCTATTCCCAGTTATTTACTAAGCTATTTTTTGCATAATTATTCTTCTAAATGTCGATAGAATCACAGTCAGTGATTACATGAGACTGTATCTACATTTTGCAAAAACTTGCTGCATATTTTTCTTAAAATATCTTATTTTAAAGTACATACTTTATTACTTTAATTCTATTCCCCATTATTCTAGAATATCGTCAAATATAATCCAGTAGTATTTTTATTTAGTAGTCAAAGACATATATTTTAAAACTATTTATTATTCTAAAACAGTTTGAATTATTTTGAATTCAAACCAGATATTTGATAACATCCTGTTCCATTCCTCAATCTCAATTGATTTATAATTTTCGTTTTGGTTTCCATAAGGCAAAAACATATTGTAAATACATATGTATATACTATTTTATGTGAATGCATATGCTTCCAAAATATCTTGAAAAATAATTTTTTTTATTATAGGTTTTTTGTTTTTACTAACAAAACTACACATTTAAAAAATTATAGACTCAACAAAAGGCATAAGCTTTGTTTAAGATATCAGAGAATCAAAATAATATCTAATAATTTAGCACAATGTTTTTGTCTCCTTCATGGGTTCACATAATGGCAATGATTTCAAGGACCCAATATATATAGGTATATGGTAGAAGAGAGAATAAATAACCGCCAACACGAGTGACAAATGTGCGTTACAAGAGACATACGTCCTTAAGTGCTGGAATCATTTCAAAATACAACTTAGATCCAGTTATTTATTATGTTTTTTTTTCTTTCATTTTCTTCTTTTGTTTTTTATTTTGCGTAGATCCATAGCACAAGAGTTTTAGTTAAATTTTTGTGAACTAATGAGAAATCTAAAAAACTTTGAGGCAAAAAAAAATTACATAATCATAGCCTAAAATGAATTTTTATATATATGAAATTTGATATATGCCATAATAAATGAAAATTGGTCATTTGAAATTTTTTCTTTACTATATGTTTTTGTTTTGTTTTTTTAGCCATTACTTTTACTGCTGTACAATGCAGAAAATATCGACTAAGGGTTTGGTATATTTTTCTTTTAGCTAAAAATTAATCAAACATATTGAAAAGCGCTTAGACATATTTTTTACGAAAAACTTTTCAAAATTATTTTTTTTATTTAACTTTTAAGAAAATAATATTAAGGAAAAAATATTCAATGTGTAATTTTTTTATATTTAAAATCAGAAATCAAATTACAAAATAATTTCTGCAAATATAAAATACTGACAGAATTTAAAAAAAAAAAAATCTTTTAATCTTTTTACTTTTAACAATTTTTTAGAATTCATTAACAAGTAAAAAAGTCTTGCTGTAATTATGTTTTCACGGCAAAATAGGAAATTTTTAAAAATTTAGTATTAATTCCAATGTTTAAGACGACAAACATTTAAAAACTCAAAAGCTTTAGACTGGAATCTATTATTAATAATTATTTATTTTGTAAGTTTCAACTTAATTTAAATTGTGATGAAACGTGTAATTAGGCTTTTTCATGTATTGAAACTTCAAATTATAAATTTTTCCTTCTTTTTGTGATATTTTGATAGCTCTGACCTGTTTTTCTTATTGTTTAAATTTTAAATCGAATATTTTTAATATTTCCAAAAAGTAAAATATTAAATTTTCCGTTTTTAAAAAATTCAACCCCTTTTCGTTTATTCAAAATATTTAATTAACCCTTAGTGAAATTTTTAAAAAGAGAAAATTGAAATTTCCAGACATCAAATGGAATATTTTCCATATCCAACTTTTTTCTTGTATTCAAAACAGGTAATTGACCTCTTTTGATATTTTCAATCCTCTAAGTCCTACTTTCTTATATAAAATGGTAAATTTTCATTTATTGGTATTCAAACTTAAAGTAAGTCATTTTTTATATATCTTATAAGGGATGTCTCCAAGTTTTCTTTTATTCCAAAGAATTAAGTTATTTCAATACTCTCAAAATTCAAACCAGAGTTTAGCTAAGTAAATAAAAGCACATTATTAATACATTATTTTTAAATATAAGTTCAAATTAAGCTAATAAAATTTTGATTTTGCTATAAATAAAAAAAAAAATTAACTTATTTCTAACCATTTCAAAACTCACTTCAAAATACTAATTAAATTTATAGATAATTAAAGTTTATCTAATTAACTTATGCTAAAGCACAATCTTTTAGGTTTATGTTGATAAGAAATCATCAACTCTAAAAACCACAAACTCTAAATTCTATTCTCGAAATATTCTTATTTGCATTAAATTTATCCCATAAATGATATCAATGGGTCGTATATCAAAATTCTAATCTACTTATAGCATCCCTTGAATGAAAACCTTAAGTCAACACTTCACCATCTGAATAACTCTAATCATTTATCATTTTAAAAGCACAAAAATAAGGATGAAGCTAACAAATTTGTTTAAACCACCTGATATATTTTTAGAAAATGATCCAAATCCTGTAAAAATTTTGATTAGATTTATTGAAATATTAAAGATGATTAACAGATAAAATTGAGTTCTTTTTAAATCTAAAAATTTTTATAAATACGCCGTATATGAAAAAATAATTAATTGGACATTATTTGAATGATTCTAAATCTTAATTAATTGCTTTACTATTTTTATATATAAATTTATAAAAACTTATAATTATAATTAAGCTTAACTATTTACAAATATAATTTACAAAGCACAAAAACCGATGAAATGCAATAAACTCAAAGATAAAGTTCGTTACTCAAAGAATAAATAGGACTAAAAAGAAACTTGTCATTAAAAGTTTTTTAAATACTTTGTAAACTTTTCTAAGGATTACATCTTGTGACTAAATAAACTTATAAACATAAAATTGATTTACTCTTTTAACACTAGAAATATTTATAACATTTAAGCTTGTTATGATTCTAAAACGAAAATGTGATGCTTTAGCTTTTCTTTTCTTTTTCAAGTGCAATAAACTTTATTACTTTTTTTTTTGTTTGTGGGAAAAAAAACTGGTTAAAATTAAATTTTTCAAAGATTTTATACACACCGAAAGTATAATTTCTCTTCTTTCTTTTACTTTTTCTTTTTTTGATATATTAATAAGGAACAAAACTTTTGTGAATTAAATAAAAAACTAAAATCTAACAAAACGCTAAGGTAAATTTTCATAAATCGTAAGGATAATGTGAAGCTTTAATTATTATAAATTCCACAAAACAACAAGTTGAAGTGTGATTTAAAAATTCTTAGCTAGAAATAACCAGAGACTTTCTTTATGATAAAATGTATTTTTCATTGTTATTTTTTGAGAAATTGTGGATTTTATGTTTGTAATTGTCTATGACGTTTATTGATATTTTCTTAAATTATTATTTCTAAAGTTAAAAATATTAAATTATTGCACTAGCATTTCGTTAACAAAACATATTAACTATAAACATAAAACCATGCCGTAAAAATTCATATCCTCTTATATAAAAATATAAATAATATTATGATTTTGATAATTTTTGAGCACTATTCTAATTTACCTATTTTATTATTATATATAATAATTCATAAATATCAAACATATAACATTCTATAAATTATAGTGCTAACATAGGTCCCATTTGAAACTTTTGGCGTTAACTTTCTTCATTAATTTAAAATATTATCTTCTCCCAAGCCTGTCAGATTCTAGTTTTTCTATTGATATTTACTTTTTAATCACACTATTACTAGACTTACATATTAATGAATAAAAGGTTTAGAATGATATCTCTAAACTTTTTCACAGTTAGCTTAGTTCTCCAATATACAGTACAGTAAATAGTTTTATTTATTTCCATGATACTAAAAACAAAAATTTTCATCATACTTTTACTGCTGAGATAAGTTTTCTTCAAAAGTTAATGACTTGTTTGAAATTGGTACATTTTCATTTGATCTCAGGGAGGATTTTTTTAAACTCTTTAATAACTATTAGCACTTCACTTTATTTTTTTATCATTTTCTTAAAAACAACAAAAAAAACAAATTTTTACTTAAAATACTTTTTATTATGTAGCAAAGTTTTTCATGATTTTAAAGCAATAAGAAGCTTTCAATATGTAAAATAGTTCTATGCCTTTAAAAACAAAGGAACCTATCATTTTTCATGAAGCTTGTTGACAAGTCCGACAATCAGTCTCCTGTGATTCAATGTCTGTAGATTTTCATTATATGAAAAGGAAAATCTTCAGTTAAGTAGAAAATGGCTAACCAGAGGGTAGATTTCGCTAAAAAAAATATATATACTGACTTAATGCTGGTAAATGCTTAACGATTTTGATATTTATTCACAAACTAACTTCAATATTGATGGATCCCATCTGGGTATTATAAATTAGGTACTTTTTTAAAATTATTCACTTTAATATTTTTTTAAGTTAATAAAAAGCTGCATTAAGGGCTATTCTCTTAAACTTATGAACTTATCAACTTAGAAATACAGGAACAACATAAAATTTTGAAATTTGGTGTAAGAATTGCTGAAGCATTAAGTAATAATTTTTTATTATTGTTTTCTGTTTATTAAGCCCACCAAATTCTAATTGAAATTAGTCAAAATAAAATCAAATAAATCCATTAAAGTAAAAACTAATTGAAAATTTTTTTATTGGGATTTTCTAGAATTTTCATCAGATTTGGCAAGGATAATTCTCTCAAAAAATGATATAGTTTTCACCAGCCGTCCTTTAATTCATATCTTATATTTATTTATTTCTATTTAATGTGTAGTAGGCCAGACGCGATAGGGTTTGAAGAAGGAAATAATTCGTTACAGCAAACTGATGATGGAGTATGGTAAAGCGTGTTATTACCAAGAAAAAAAATAAAATCCGAACCACTGGAAATATATTCCGGGGTGTATAGGGGTGGTATTTTAGAGGGGGAAAACGGTTTTTGTTATTTATGTCTAAACTACGCGTCCAATCAAAAAAGTTAAATAATAAAACTTGTAGAAAATAAAAGATCTTAAACTTGTCAATAAAAATAACTTTTAATAAATGTCAATTATTAGAGTTTGAGTAATCCATATTCCATTTATTTTTTTCTTGTTATGCTTTTCATGGTAACAGAAATATAAAATAAAAAGGACAGTAAGTAATTAATTTTTGTTCTACAAAATAAAATTTTTTTATAAACAAAAGAGGAAAACCCAAGAGTGTATCAATCGAAAATGGCGCCTAGGGCTGTTTTCGAATAATTTTTCAATTAAATGACAGCCGAAAATAGTACAATAACAAATACAAGGTACAATAAATATTTTAAAACAATTTTCTTTAATTTCATTTAATTTTTTGTGTTGCTCAAATTTCTAAGAAAATTCCCAAATACTTAGTGGGTAATAAAAAACAAAAGAAAAAAAATGGTATCTTTTCAAGTACCCACGAGGCCTATATCTATCCCTAACAGACAACCAACCTTATAAGTCAATCTTCGAATTCTCTTCGTTTCTTATGTAATATAATAACAGTCTAGTCTACAATTGAAACTGAGTTTTTCATATCATATAAACAGCTATTGAAAATCTCAATTTTCATGTCATTGAAAAGAACGACAAATAAGTTATTGACCTCAAGTCATTTGAAAATTTGATAATCTTAAATTGCCTGGATAATAGTATGATGGTGGCTATCAATAATGCGGTAAACAATTTAATTTTTTTATTTTTTTTATGTTTCTTTAAGTAATATCAATCGATCTAACCATTAATATCCCTATAGAAATCCAAAATTATAGCATTAGTTTTACACAAATATCATACTTTAATGAATTTATATTTTAAGTTCATATCCTCCATATGGAGGATGTATACGGTATATACACAAGAGGATATGATTTAGTAATTTTTGGATTTTTTTTTTTTTTAAAAATCAAAAAGTGGATTTTAGTCTGGGGTCTATTTTATCATTTGTATCACAAATTCTCTAAGGATAATGCCTGATAGGATTAAACATTAACTTGTCCTCATAAATGTCCTTTGAAATTGGGTAAAACCTAGTTGAAACTACATACCCTTGAGTATTAAAGGAATGATATTTGCATATATATATATATATATTTATGTATATAATAAATTCAATATTATATATGCACGTTTCGTAATCCTAATGAGGGTGTGATTTCAATTGGGTAAAGAGGTAAAAACTTTCTCTAGAATATCAAACCAAAAATATTTGTTCTAATCCCAGCAACATCTCTCCAATTTAATATATAAAAAAATTAATATAAAAATATAAAGAAAAGTAAAACAGGAAAAATAAAAATGATTAATATGAAATTGAAGTACAGTAAATGATTATCTGCCGCAAGGCATATAATAACGGAGCCATGAACTGCCGATGAAAGAGGGATAACAGCAATTTATGAAAATTGTGAAGAAAATTTAATTTAAAGTCAATTAAGTGCCAGAAGCTATGCTTGATATTGGGAATTTGTTGCTGGGATATAGCTTAAAGATTGTCTACAGCTTATACACAAAGATATTATAAAGAGTCCTTTTTAGTAATGGTACATCTTAAATATATTCTCAAATACACTATACAATAAATTTATAGAATTTTCAATATATTTTGTTATTTTTTTTAAGACTTAAAATTTAGACGACTACTAGCAGCAAATGAGATTATGGATGTAATTAATGAATTTTAGTTTTATCTTTAGAAAAATAAATTTTAGACTTTTAAGAAATTTTATTTTATAGTTTTTCTTGTTTATGATGAATTCGTATTATATATTTTTATTTTTTAATAAAATTTTATTATTTGAGATACACCTTAAAAACGTTATTACCTTTAAAAACATCTCCTTTAATAAATAAATTTTGATTTTTGGTTTTGAATGAATCTGTTGTTATGATGGGCATCGCAAAATAACTTCCTTTCAGGGCGCTTCAAGATATTTATTGCCTTTCGCCCACTTATTTTTATTTTGACATAAAAATTGGGAAAAATATTGTTCAAATGTTTGTCATCATATAGAAACCAGAACTACCTGTATTACCGTTAAAAATTCTTGAAAATATGCCTTTTTTCACCGAATTAACCGAACCATCCGCTTAAAGTAAAATGTTTCCATAGAGTGGAATGTCACACGAGGATTCCCCACATTAACAACTTTTCTAAATTACAAGCGGGAAGTATAAAGAGCAGAGGGATGAAGGCAATTTTCTGATTTAATAATTCAAATTAATTCAAAAATCAAATATCATCAGCTTTTATTCAAAAACAGTTATTTTATGTCCATATGAAAATATTGATAAGCCATTAAAGATAGTTAGGTGGAAAATTCTTATCAAATTATCGGGAAAAGCTGACTTTGCTAAATTTTTATTGCACTCTAGAAATGAGTTACGATATTACAATGTACCAATTTTTCATTAGAAAACATTTGTAATCTACGAAAATATAAAGAAACATTAACTTATGCTGGGTATTTTTTAATAAAAAATTAAAAAATCTCAAAAAATGCCCGGAATTTTTGCCAACTTTTTCTAC
Source organism: Acrocera orbiculus (assembly GCA_947359355.1). Taxonomy (NCBI): domain Eukaryota; kingdom Metazoa; phylum Arthropoda; class Insecta; order Diptera; family Acroceridae; genus Acrocera; species Acrocera orbiculus. The sequence goes on from OX375759.1 coordinate 17,212,359, forward strand.
TTAAAAGTTTTTTTCTCCTCCGTTTGTTATTATTTTTCAATTTTTGCCATTTTAATAATTAAAAAATATTACAAGGTATAAAAAACTACTTTCTTTTACTCATTATCGCATAGATTCAAAAGTTAAAAGTGATAGAGCGCGTGAGGGTAAAAACGACGCCTGCAAAATTCAACTTTTGTGTTTTTTGACCATGAAATTTCATCTCTATCTATCCTAAGCATTTGATCATACATTTTTCGGTCACCCTGTATAAGTATCGCTGCTCCAATGTTTCTGATTTCAAATAATATAAAAATAATAATTTAAAAAAAAAAGTCACCAAAATCGGAGCTGTATTCTTTAGAACTTCGAAGTTTTGTCTGTTTTTTGTATTCATTGACTCCACTAATATTGAACAGCTTTACTAACAGAACTAAATGACAACTTTACTACTAAAAACTTACGCACATGGCAAAGGCTGTATATTTGCAATACCTGAAATTAAACTCATGCACCCTCGTATGCCAGGAAATGGAAGGGCCACTACCAAAAAGCTATGAATTTAAAGAGTACTCCCAAATACTGAACCATCAGCTGCCATTTCCACTAGAACTAATTCTTATTCATTTTAAACTTGATTAATCCCGGAAAATTTTTATTTTGGATTATTTAAAAAAAAATCGTGTAAGAAGTAAATCAATTTTAGATTTTAAATCGTATCAAATTAAAATCGTATAAAAAACAGAATTATGTGTACTACTTAGGTACCGCGAAAAACAAATCAAACTAGAGTAGTTTTTGTAGAGTTTATTATTTTAATTATATAAGATTTTTTTTATTATTTCTGTACCTTCATATATAAGTATTGTTATAGCTTTAAGCTTAAACAATAAATATGTGTTCAAATTCAAATTCAAAAAAAAAAACAAATCAAAATCTGATTGGAATTTTTTTTAATAAAAATTGTTAATTTTTATTAAACATTCTCTATTATTATTAATTAATATTAGTTTTTAGTAATCATGGATTATCATTGTTATCTATAGTTAAAAATTGTTAGTATTTTTTTGTGCTTTCAATTTGCAGTTGACTGACATCTTGAGCGCAAAATATGTAAAAAAAAAAATTTTATCTCTCGATCTCAATTCAAGTAACTCACGCATCCTATCGGATTTGCTAAATATGTAGAAAATAATTTTGACAAAGTGCAAATTAAAGGTGGCAGTACTACTATTATGCCTGGGACTCACTAGCGCTTAGCGGCACAAAATTTAGTGCTAAATGCTAATGAGTCCATTAGTCTCCACTGGTATATAAAGAAAACTCTCCATTTTTACTGTGCTAAGTCGTCTCCACACGCTAAGCGGTAGTGAGTCCCAGACATTAGCGCAGTACGAAAGTCGACAGAGAGAGGCACTGATATAACCAGAAAGCGATAGAATAATAGACTGGAGTAGACAGCATAATTAGCATATATAAAAACTGTTATAGAATTGTTATTATAAAGTTTTCAAATTAATAAAGCCTAACAGTTAATTTATTTAATACTGTAAATTTTTTATATTTATATGAATCTTTTATGAAAGTTTTTTTATATTACGCAATTTATAATTTGTGCTTATTTTATTTTCAATCTGTAAATTATTTTACAGCTCATAATTTATGAACCTATCAATAATTGCCAAATTCACTTCGCTAACCAGGGTTCTAGAAAATACAAGCTATAAATTCTTTTCTTGAAATTCAAGAAGGTATCCAAAATGTTATAAAATCTCAATGCATAATGTTACTTTTTTTATAATTTTTAAGATGCCGAATATTAAGCTGCAGTCGTCTGAGGGTGAAATATTTTTCGTAGATATACAAACTGCTAAATGCTTTGGGACAATCAAAACTATGCTTGAGGATGATAGTGGAGATGCCATAACACTACCAAATGTTAACTCAGCTATCTTACGAAAAATTTTACAATGGGCTGATCACCATAAAAATGATCCTGAACCAAATAAGGATGATGAAAATAAAAAACAATATTCTGATGATATATCATCATGGGATAGAGAATTCTTTAAAGTTGATCAAGATGTACTATTTGAATTAATATTAGCAGCTAATTATTTAGGAAACCAGGGATTACTTGAGGTAGCTTGTAAAACTGTTGCTAATATGATTAAAGACAAATCTCTGGATGGGATCAGAACAATGTCTAATATCAAAAATGATGTTACTGATGAAGAAGGGAAAATTTCGCGGGGAAAACGAATGGTTTGAAGAAAATTGAGTATATGAAAATGGTTTTTGTTATTTTTATGTTATTTTTCTTTTTTTCTACACTAAGTTAATTAAAGGTTCTTAAAAACAAAAAAATTTAAGACTTTTTCCTAAAAATCACAAAATAATATTTGATTGAAAATACTACTATATTAAATCTTCTTTAAGTTTACTATTAATTAAGGGAATACATGACCAAAAACTAAGTTTTGGTCATATCAAAATTTAATACAAATTTTATAACATTAATAACTTATGTAGCCTTATTAACACTACACAATGTACTACTTATATAACAACAATACAATCTACTCAAAATCTCTTAGCAGCCTCTTCGGTTTGTTGTCTTCAAGTAATTAAAAAGAACCTCTCAACCTTTTTGTGATGATGTTAGCTTTGCTTAATGTTTATTAGGAATTTTCTTATTTTCATCTTGGACATCTGATATTTAAGCGTCTTTAATAAAAAGTTGATTTCTTTTGAACCCTATTGTATTCACGTCAAGACATTATTACATATTTTTTCAGTTTTTAAAGGCAATTTTTATATCTATAGTTTCTGACACAATTTACCCAAATTTTGAATTTTAGGTAAGGTCACATTAAGTCTACCATAAAGAAGCCTAACGGTAGATATTATTTTAGTACATTCTTACTTTGTTTTGAATATAATTCTTAATTTTCAATCCTTTTTCTCTTCTTGCTTTAGAAAAGTTTTCTTTGTATTTCTATACTAATTAAAAAATTTAATTTTATGATTTTTACAACCCAATTTTCAAATCTTTTAAAAAGAATAAAATACTAATTTGAGTATCTGTCCTAGTCCTTTTTTTTTTGTTAATTTTTTTATTAAAGTTTATCTAATCCAATAAATACGTGAAATGAATAAATTTCCTTTTGCCTGGATTATTTTTCTTCTCTTCTTTTTTCTCTCTTTGGTACACATCCTCTAACCCAGCAGCGTTTTAGCGGTAAATCTCTCTTAAAACACGTATGTATGTTTTTGAAAATGTGAAAATAGAAGTGAAGGAGCACTTAGGTCAATTCCACATATTTTAAGTTCGTTTGATATCTGAATTTTTCTTATTTTTGAAACTGTGTGCTGTTTTATGATTTTGAAGTTTTGTATTAATAAGAGCATTATTTTCCTTTTACTATTATTTAATTAAAATTGAATATGTATAATTTTACTAAACATTCAAACTATAGAAGTGTTTATTAAAACTATGCTCCACGACAACGCTTAAAACTCTCTCCGAAAAATATCTTTTCTAATCTGATCGCAATATTTAAAGTCATGCATGATAGAGAGCGGAGATTAGATATGCATGTAAGCAAAGCACCGCTTCCAAAAAAACATCCAAAATGTGAAATTCAGCCGCTGAATCAGGTACTCATACTAAAAATTCACTTCCTTGAAGGCCTGTAGTATTGAGGCCGATATAGTATTTCAGACATAAATCATCACATGTTTGTCACATTACCCGTTGACAAATCAACACTTAAAAGCTTAGAAATTTTTAATTTTACCTTTATAGAATTTCTACAAGTATGAAATCCACTTCTCATTACTCTTTTTTGCAATCAGGCCTTCTAATTTAAAGAGAGGTCAACCACAAAGTTGAAATTTTTTGGTCAATATTAAAAGCCAAAACAAAAATATATATGTAATAAAAAGCAAACTATTTTTATTAAAAAAGTTCTCTAAAAGGTCACTGGCAGAAGATAAAAAGTATTAAAATGCCAAAGAGATATCAAAACAGATATGTAAAAAATTCAAAGGGCTAACCCAAAGAACTACTCGTCTAATATTAAGTCAAGAAAAACATAAATTTTATCAACCAAACAAATCATAAAATTGAAATACTTGAGTCCTTTTATTTAATGAGCAAATCTATGTAATAGAATTTCATATACTTAAATGAAACAAAAACCAGATTTTCAAACAAATTACTATAGTACCACAAAAAAAAAGAAAAAGGAAAATACTAATTCCTTTTAAAGAGTATCACTACTCAAAGACTTATGAGGCTAAAAAACCAAAAATTTAGCTTCAAAAATGAGTTTGATGATGAACCTTAATTGAATTTTCCCTAATTTTTCACTACAGTTGGTTTTTTTTTTGTTTATATTTTGATGAAATCATGAGAACTGTTTTTAATCCTTTTGTTAAAATCATAAATCATAGTCTTAATTATTCTCATTTCTATAGAAGCAAAGGATATTGGCTTTGCATGTAAAAAAAGAAAACGGGAAGTATATACCAACTTAAATCATACAAGGAAATCTAGTCGTAGTCTAGTCGTAGTTTTAGAAATTTCTAAACATAATTTAAAAACAAACTTATATCAAATATCTAATTTGTGTATATTATGAATCCAATAATTGTACTAATTATAAATTTATTGATTTTAAAAATTACAAGTTTCGGATATGATTTTTGAAAATCAAATTATAATGAGGGTGAGAGTTGGTGTAATTCTCTCATAAAATATAAATTTTAGTGTTGTATTTTGTGTTGTTCTCATTGAATTAAAATAGATATTAAATCCTAATTATGTGAAAAGTATCAAATTACTTCTTTTCACTTGTGCTTTGAGCATTTTCTTTTTCTTTTTGTTTTTTTAAATTTTTGTCATTTAAAAAATTAAACTAAGAAGAATAATGAATATATTTTATGAATTCACATTTTGTTTCGTAAATATGTCAAATGATGAGCTCCTAAGTTTCGTTTACCTTGTTTACTTTTTCATATATGAGAAATAGCAACTTATCTTTTGATTGGATAGAAATTTTTTTAATAGCTCATCGAACAACTTAGGTTTAAGATATATTTTAGCTTTCAATTCTGCATACTAAAACATTACATAAAAACATAAGCCCAACACTTTAACTAAATTATGTTCCATATTAATTATGTTAAGTAAAGGAGAAGGCTTTTTTCTAATGCTGTATAAAAAATCTTGACGTGATAAAATTGGATATTTTATTTTTTCTGAAGGCTTTTAACTTTTAGTTACCTTTCCTTTGGATATTCGTCTCCAAGTTCTTCTACTAATTGAAATAAAAATTATTGCCTCGATATTCCTTCAGATGTCATTTCCTTATATAAAATCTACGCATTTATTCCAGCTAAATCTAAGATATTGAAAAAAACATACAAAGCCCATCTTTGACATTTACATAGATTTTACTGTTTCCGGTATACGGGTGGCACTTTTCTCAAATTCAAACGGACGAATGCATTGAGCTAAGAATCAGTACTTAAAAGAGTAAACACAATAAAAATTGTATTTAACTTTGTACACTGTCATACTAAAATCATTCGATTTGTATAATATCGTTGGGAAGTGTTCCATACTATCTTTTACCTCTTTCGCTGATTTAGGTAGCTGACTTTTATTCCTCCGAATCGTTCCAACCGGCATAGTTGTAAAAAAATTGTCAGTTGTTATTTTTCTCCAATGGCCGTTGTAAGATTCTGCTAATTTCAAAGTTACAAACTCTCCTAGTAGGACCGATGATTCTCTCTCCGAGTCTTTTCCTAAATAGGAAAAACCGTTTACTATACCCTTACTACTTACATCGGAAACCAACCAGAATTTTATCCCGAATTTGTCGAGTATGTTGGGCATGTGTTGTGTAAATCTACTACGTGCCTTTGTCGGAAACGGTTTATAACAATTTTGACTTTTTTCGATAAATTTGTTCCAAATTTCAAAGATCCAAGCAAACGCTTATTTCTGTTATCAAACCGAATAAATCTCATTATTTCTGAAAAGTCATTTCGACTCATTGTTTCCGAGAGAAATGACGGCCCCTATTTGTTGTTCCGTAAATACGATACATCCATATTTTTAAACTCATATGTGCCGGGTGTATATAAAGGTCCATGCATTTAATTTTGCAATAGATAGTGTCCATTTATTTTTAGCACTCGAAGTGCCTCTAATTCTGTATATGTTCTTACGTATTCAATCATTTTATGATCAATAACCAGGAAAAATGTAGATTCGACTTTACTTTTCACAATATTTCATTTGGCGTATCTTGTTGGACCTGATATTTCCATGAAAAAATTATAAATTGGCGTCCTTCCGCTATTAGACCCTATTTTTATATTTGCCAAACAGTTCCATCTATAGCAGTTTCAATGTCTTCCCCATTTTCACTTTCGGAACTAATTATAAATTTCTTTCTTTCTTCTACCCTCTTTGTATATTCAAAATACATATTATCTTCTTCTGTATCACTGGTCAAATAAGTCCCAATTATTTTCCGCTGTATCATTATCGGAAATTTTTTGGTCATTCTCCAATCAATCCTCGTAGATATTATTTACTTTTTCTAATAAATTGCTATTCCTTGAATGTCTTGACAGGGACATTGAATAACAATACTGACTTTAATCTCCACTGTAGTAAAAAAAAATAAATTTACGCAAAGAACGGTACCAAACTCCTTTCATTTATTACAACAGCAAAAAGAAACATTGGCAGAGGAGAAAATTTCAAAAAAAAAGTAGTTGAAAAGACAAGCGCTCTACGTTAACTTATATTTGGCAAATATACCGTAATTCCTAAATTGTATGACTAGTTTACCAGGGATTGTTCAAAGGATCAAATGACCTCTCATGTGAGACTAGATCTACTATGAACTATACTATAGTTCGTATTTAAATATTTGGACAGAATAAAAAGGAAATAAATCAGGTATATCCCGAAATTTAAATAATTATTAAAAAATGTTACTTCAGCGGAAATGGAAGACAATTATTGAACTTAACAACACGTTCTATCATCATTCAAATCCACCCAACTTCTAATATCCATTAGTTTCAGTTGTCGCTAACATTTTACTTTTTTTAGGTATCATCTTTCCAAATTTTGATCAAAACATTCATGGAACCTTTTTTCTTGCAAAAAAATGTAAAGAATACATAATTAGTTCCTTACACAGGAAAGTAAAAAAATAAGGTTAAAGAAAAAATGTAATGAAGCGTTCTTAGTATCAAATTACTTTGAAATTTATCTTCTCAAAGTTAAGAATTCCTTTAAAAAAACAAAAGTGAAACTTTTGTGTCCTCTAATATTTCAAAACAAAAAAAAAAACCAAAAACTGACTTTTATTTCAATTGAAACTACCTCATCATTAATAATTCTTTAACTTTATTTAATCATTTTACTTTCGAAAATGTTTTATTTGTTTATACCTTTCTTTTTGTATATTTCTGTTTATATAATCAACCTGTTTATACACAAAGAATATCTAATAAAATATTTGGATATCTATATATTTAATAAATTTACATGATAACAAACTAACAAACGACAATAAATAGAAACTTTAAGATAAAACTTTTACTAGTGCAATGTATCGCTATCATAAGAAAAACAAAACACCCATTGAAGACAGGATATGCAGATAAGAGATATCCTTTTTTTGTTTTTTCTTTTTTGTTGGTTTTGTTTTTCATAAAAGAAACACAGGTAGAAAAAGGATTGTAGAAATTTCATTATCTTACATCGTTTTATATTCACAAAAACAAATGTCCAAAAAAGCCTTCATTATAATATACATAGTCCCACAAGGATTTTCATACTGAAATTAATATAAGAATAAATCCTAAAATGAGCAGACTGAACTATATATTTTTGTTAATCATTTTGTTTTTAACGGGTTCTTTGAAGTAGCAAAAAGGATAAGTAAAATATATGGCATAAGGACATCATAGAGGTGTTATAAAAATAAAAAGGAAAATTAAATCTACTTAAAATGCTTGTCTATAAAAGGTTTCAATTGAGTTAAATTACATCAAACCAATGTTAAGTAGTTGTTAACAAGTTTTATGTGGGTACTAAATTCTTTTTGTTTTATTTGTTTCCTTTTTTTGTTTTTTGTTTCATTTAACAACAAAGCATTATTCTGGAACAAAAAATAATTTTGAAAAAATTATCTATTTCCTTTATAGAATAAAATTGTTAAATCATATCAAAACTTTAATGAGAATTTTAATGAAAAACAGCTAATTTCAATTTATCATGAAACCTCTAACTACAGTATAAAATGGAATTAATTTCATTTCCTGTTCATCAAGAATCCCCTTTTCTATAATTTCAATTACTATAAAATTTTAATTGAAAAGGAGAATATTGGCTCTTGTGGTGGACGAAAACAAAAAGTAAACCAAAAATCTGATGTTCAAAGTAATTGAAATAAATTTTTGCTAACATTTGATTGAAGAATCGTAAAGAAAAACTTTTCACAATAGATTTATAAATTATACCTAAATTATATAATTTATTATAATAAGGAAACATCTTTCAAATATTTTTTATCTCTTTAAAGTGCATATATACCAAACAAGCCAGGAGTTTATGCAAAATTATTAAAATGTCTTGCCTATATTTCTGTTAAAGAACGCTAAACCTCCGTTATGAAGCTTATAAACCAAGTGAGTATAATTGTTGTCATCTATTGCAAAGTTTTCGCTGAAAACACAGATTGGACTCGGGTAGTGGCAAGGCGCGGAGAGTTTTTCGAGAAAAAAGCACCTTAAAAACAATAGCTACTTAAAGATAATCAGTTTCTTGAGAGGCTGAAGGTATGGAACTGGAATTTCCAATTGATGGATAGTAGTGCGTTTTCCCTAAACTTAGTACTTAGTACTTAACAAAACTTTGTTAGAGATTGTATGGGAAATCTCTAGTATATTTCTCAAAAGAACTAGGAGGGGAAATTTTGAGTATTTTTTCCGGATTTTCTCTTTCGGCAATAGTTTGACAGTGAATAACTGTGGAAGTTAGGTTATTTTAAAAATAATTATTGAGTAAAAGGTAAGAATTTTTTAATTTGATATGATTTTGAATTATTTGACATAAAAATTATAAAAATTAACAGAATTAACACAAATAAAACAACAAACAACAAATAAATTCTTGACAGATGAAGTATGTACTAACAATAAGCACTAAGTACTTATTTCAGTTAAAACGCTTATTTTTTTATATGAAGAAATTTTTGTACTCAGTGCTAAGTACTAAGTGAAAATGCACTATAAGTCACTAAAATTTTTAGTTTGTATTATTGAAACCTTGAACGCGATTGTTCCAAACTGTATGTCAAAAAACACATTACCTAAAATTATATCCAAAGTTTTACCTTACCATTACCTAAAAGTATACCTAAAAGTTATATAATAAATATATATAATTATTTTGGTGTCAAAACTGTTAAAATAAATATTCGAAAACTTGGATCTTTGATTAAACAACAGATAAAAATTTTCATTTTTACCTTTCCTGTAATTTAATATCAACATATCAATAACAAAAAACAAAAATCTCTTTTATATCAGTTGAATAGATAAATTTTGACAGCTGCAGCAGTTTTCGATACCTTGCATTGGACGACTCAGAAGATACTCCTATTTTGTTACAAAAAAAAATCACATGTTTTTCTATACTCTAACACTACAATAAAAAGATATTGAACTTTAAATATTATCCAATTATTTTATATTTTTATGAAAAAATTTTTTTTTATATTTGTTAAAGCGTTCACGTTATTCAAACGTCTTACAGTGGCCAAAGATACTAATCAAATGTACTACCATTTCTCCATATATAGAAATTAGTGTTTATACTGGGCTCTAGTACATTTTGATTAGTACATATTTCAATTTGCTTATCTTTCATATTGTAAATAATGTTTTACGTCATAATCACAGTCAAACTTAATATAACTTCCAAAATTATTCACTGTCAAACTATTGCCGAAAGAGAGGATCCAAAAAATTCCCCCTCGGTACTATCTAGTTTATTAGCAATGAAGTAGAAAAATAAACTAGACTTAAATTAGTTTATTTTAGAAGTATATACTAGAGATTTTCCATACAAATTCTAAAATGGTAGTACATTTGTCTAGTATCTTTGGCCACTGTAAATCCATTATTAGTTAAACAATTGGATCTTATAATCAAAAAAAAATTTATTTAAAAACTTTTCATTTAATGATATTGATGCATTGTGGAAGTAATTAGGTAACTGTGTCCAAATTGTGTAGTAGAGGCCCCTTGAATATTCAATATTGCTCAAAATATTTAGAAGAAAGTAGGAAAATTTGAAACATATATAATCTAACTTTTAGACTTTACAGAAGACTTTTTAGATGACATCAAAGCTTGGTCACAAACTGATTTCACAAATTTCTAGTTGAGTAATAGCTGGGAAATTAAATTTCTATTAAATTTAAATTTAAAAAATGTCATCTGTAGTTATGTAAATAAAATTATCTTTTTTAAATGCGAAGAAATGATATCTAGGTCAGGAGCAGAACTTCAACCTTGTTTTACATCAGAAAAATATACCTTTATTTTTCAATATTTTGTTTTTTTAAATAATTCTTAAATTTACCTATGGAATAATAGTAAAAGAATTTAATATATAGATTACTCTAATATTTTTAATGAAATTTTGTAATTTATCAAAATTTTAAAAATATCGTAACTATAGCAATATAAAATAATTAGTTTTATTTAAGCATAACAAATGAATTTTTGAATTTGAAAAACTAAAAATTTCCAAGCAAACCTTAAATCTTAAATGGTCAAAAAAAAAAATTTAAATGAAACCAAGATACAACTAAGAAATGCGGCTTAACATTGTCCTTAGTAGAAATTGCTGTAAAACAATCTAAAGTTTAATTTGAATTTTATTCCCCTAAGTGGTTTGCTAGCTAAAAGCGACGTCTATATGTAATTAACTCTATTCAGGCAATTATGCAAAATCTTTAAGCATTTGGGCGTTTTAGGTGAATAATGAACGGCTTTAACCAACAAACTCAACCATTTGCTAACATTTAAACTGTTAAAAGTTTTTACGTGTTTTATTTTGAAGACGTGGTATTTGGACAGTATCCATTAACTTTTTCTTTTTTACTTTTTCTTAGTTCTGATCTAATTTAGAATGCAAATTACTTCCAAGTTATAACGTTCAATTTTGCTTCTTTTTTCTTACAAGTTCTAATACTTTGGATAATATTTCTAATATTTTTTGTACATTTCTTGATTCTTGATTTAACTTTCAAAAACTAATAATTTCTTATCTCAATCCACCATGTAATCAATATGTCTGCAAATAAATATATTTCATATCTAAGCATATTTTTTCTTATTTCTCATAAAAATTAATTATAAAGAAAAATCTGCCAATCTAAAAACTTTTTACACTATTTTTGTTTATATAAATACACATATATATATATATAGTATCTTTCTGCATTTATATACTTAAACTAAATTTCTGAATGTTTCATGGGTTAATTAAATCCATCAAAATGTCATCAAAAGATTCTTCCAATAGATAAAAATGGCAACACACTGTTAAGCTCTTTAGACAATGGGAAAACTTTAGAGATGTCCAGTTATGTATTTGTGACAGGGATGTTAGGAATAATCATTAACTTTGGAGTCTAAGTCGTAAAAGATATCTGTTTTTTATCTATATAAGTACTTCTTAGCTAAATCGTTGTACAGGTATAGATATGGACAGCATAAATGTAAAAAGTATCTTAATAAGTTGTATTTTTTTCTTTAGTTGTTGTTTTTTTTTTTTTTTTCAAAGAATTATAATCATTTCATTAAATAATATTTTTTAATCCCTTAAGCGGGGTATTCACTATGTTATCGAATCAATGATTCGGCTTTCATTTTTTCCAGCTGAAATTCATTTTACATACACGGTTTCATATGAAAGAAATATTTTGAAAGTTGCAATTGCAGAAAATATTTGGAAGCGTCTCAGAAAAAAAGGGTATTGCGGTGCTCCTCACAACTAGATTCTACTAGATCATTTGAAATCAAAAATTAAAGTTCTTTCTTTAGTGCTTTTTCCAGGTAACCCTAGGAGGTTTTTTTAAATTTCAATTTTTCACTTTTTCGGAACACTTTGAAGTACAAAACATGTTTTTTGTGAAAAAAATCGGCTAATTTGTTATTGTAAAAAAAAAATATTACATAACAAATTTCAAAAGGATCAGGGCAGTAATTTTGAAGTTATGAAAGATACCAACTTTGAAAATGTGAATTGTAGGAAAAACGCTTTAAAGTTTGCTGGATAGAATATTTACTGCAAGGCAAGTAGCAAAATTTACCGCTATATCTTTGTTAGTTTTTCTCCGATTAATCTCAAATTTTCAGACAATATTCTTAAAAAGCTTTTCATTCTGAAAACCAAATAAATAAAATGCAAGAAAAAAGTTTAGGAAAGTTACCCTTCCTTTTAACTACTTAAAGCATTAGCTTTTTGTATTATGGCCAACAGGAAGTGTTATTTGTGGTTACTCTAGATTAGGAAATTACAGGTGGAGTAAACTAATTTTCTACTTACCAGTAACTTTTAGTATTAAATAAAGCTTATAATTATTGTAAGAAAACCATTAAAAAAACTATCTTTATTCTGAATAAAGTAATTTTTTTTTTATTTTAATAATTGAATGCATAAATGTTGATAGAAGGTCACCAAAGAAAGCCAAATTTCTTAAATTAAGCAATCACAAATGACACTTCACACCAGCAATAATAAAAACAAATGAAGCTTTAAGAAGTTTAAGTGGAATTCATTGGGCGTTAAATAAATTATTCGAATTTCGTAAGCATTCTATCCAACCTAACTATAGATTAAATAAACGAAAACACCCTTAATAGTATCAAAAAGCCATGTATTCCAAATTTCATACAAAACTGAAACGGGTGCCATATCTTCATACCAGACAAAAGGTACAAGCAAAATAGCAAGTCAGATCCCTTCTTAGATACCTTCAAACTACCAATAACACAAAATCCAGCTGACAGTTATGACATCCATATTCTAGAAGATGTATGGTATTTTTCTTACTAACTATTTAAAAAAAATATCTAATTTTCAATATGTAATTGAATTGATAAAGTATATATTTCTATATAGAAATAAAAACAAAATGCCTTTTGTATACAAAGAAAACAACAACAATGTCTTGTGCCTCGAATTAATGGAAACATTTGTTAATTTTAATTGGTAAGTTTTGAATTTTGACTAATAGTGCGCTTGCAGTGGCCAAAATACTTATCTAACATACTTACATTTACTTCATATAACAAAAGTTGTTTATACTGAATTTTAGTGTTTCTAGATTAGTAATCTTCATCTGCGAAAAATTTGTTATTATTTGTTATTAAAAAGAAATTCTAATTTTAGGTGAAATTTCTTGAGAAGAATACTAAAGTTATCCCATTCAAAACTTGAAACTTTAATATACTTAAATTAGTTTTCTGGTCCCGGTAAACGCTCCACAAAATATATTATATGTACAAGAAAAAATTTTTTACTAAAAAAAACTGCACTAAAAAACCAACAGTAATTTGTTGAAAATTATTGAATCTAAGCCAGTAATGCTGTCAGTTTTTTAAGTCGTTCCGATTTTTGTCTTCTTTGATTACACACTTTTTATCTAAAAACTTTGGTATGCCAGCAATTCAAGGATCACTGTTAAAAACTATCAATTGCTTTGAAGATGAATTTTACATAAAAGCTCTAATTATCTTATTTCAACTCACTATTTTTCCAGTAAAACTAATTAGTAGAATTTTAATAGCACCCTAAAACCTCTCACATAATACTTGAAGAGTTAAAGTGTATAAAGAATGGTCTTTCTGTATTTACCAGTCTATAGGATAATGGTGTTATTCTTTATATCTCCATATTTCAAAAGAAATTTTCCAAGGGTCCCTTCGTTATCCGCTTAACCGGTTATTTTTCAGACAAAACTCACAGAATCACTTAGAGTTTCTGTTGTGAGTTGTCCTGTGTAGCCCACTCTTATAGTCATAGTCAATTAACAATTATTCTTTACCTTTTAAGTAAGATTTTTTGTCTCTCATAGTGCGTTTTCACTGAACTTAGTACTTAGTATTTAGTACTTTTTTTTAGTATTTTTATGGGAAATCTCTAGTTTGTTATGAATTGTTATTACAATTTAAGCATTGAAAACAAATTTTGAAGTACAAATTGTAGTCAACAAAAATATCTATAAAAAGTTTTTAATTGATTATTTTTACTCTAGACCATTTTTTCACTTTTTTATTTTACATAAAATTTTAATTAAAAAGTTTTTAATTTTTCATTAATTAATAAATTTAAAAATAAAAAAATTTCAATCGCTGTCAGTTTCAGAAAATAAATGCATACGCTTACACGAGACTGTTATAACACTAGAATTGATATCTTTATCTTCAAGGTCGTTAATTATATTCTCTCTGTGAAATTGGTACTAGCTTCTAATAATGCTGATATTTAAGTGAATTTATTAATAAATTTAGTAACCAATCGTTTTGTTCTTGTATTGGCTGTTACAATATTCTTGATAATTGGCCATCCAGTGAGCTGGCGAATTATTGTATTTTATTATTTGGCTAATTACTAGTTTTATCACTCCTTCCAAGGCACTAGAAATAAATAAGAGGTTTATTTCTTTAATAAGGCCTTTACGCATTGTTTGAGTTTAACTCGAGTTTAATTTTATATGTGAATTTAGGCTCGGATCGAGAAAAATTTTCCTTTCAGAGTATGAGTTTAGCCATTAACAGCACTCAACTTCAGTTTAAACCCTCAAGTTTGGGCATATAAACTTAGTTCAGTTATCATTTTTTGGCCATATTGGTATTTGTTTTGAAATTAAGTAAAAATTTTGTATTATTATATAAATAAAACTTTTATAAATCAAAAATTTTGTTTTAGTTAATCTTAAAGAATCTTTGGTTGACTTTCATTTAAGACTTTATGGAAATTTTTCACGGATTTTTCAATATAGGAATTGTGCATTTTTTAATAAAAATATTTATAGCTTATAAATATACAATAATATATTGTATATTTACCTTTTAATAATATTTATAGTTTAATGAATTAAGATTAATAAATTAAGTTTTTGTTAAATGAATAATGGTCAAGTTCATAATAAATATAGTACCCGTTGCACTTTGTGATAAATTTGGCCTTTGATTTTAAATGTTGTATTGAATTGCTGACCATTTACAGCGCTATTCTTAACTATTTCTGTTACTCCGAACGATGTATTTTGGAGAAATTAATTGAATGTTCAATTTGACTTCAGGAACAGGTTAGAATGTGGATTCATGCCCATAAGTAAACCGATAAATGGTGCAGGTGGTTTTTCAATTGCTGGTAGTTGCACCTTTCCTGAAGCGCAACATATCCCGGCTGTCTCATTTTTAAATTTAAGATAATTACAATGGGGGCATTCCTTATCAATGGCACCAATTACCACTTTTGAATGAGCATAATATTGAATATCGGGGCCATAGTCGAATGCTAGATACAGGAATGATCGATTTACCTGCTGGCGTTGTTGATCATTTGCTCTGCGTCTATCAACTATAAAACATCATGCTCATCCTTGTTCGAATCTTCTTTGTTCATTTCGTTCAGCTCGTGCATATCCTGACCTTGCTTAATGTAATCGCGCTATGCTCTCACGCGCATCAGTATTATCTTGCTGTTGTTGCTCTTCTGTTTTCGGACTCTTTTATTTCGCATTCTTGCAGCTCAACATGTTTGACTCCCCAAAGAAGCCCCTTTACGTCTTTTTGTCATCGTTCACTGTTCAGAACACAAATAAATAGAAATAAATGAATTACTTTATGACAAAAAAAATTATAGTAATGTATTTTATCGACGTATGCCAGAAATTTTATAGCAATGTAAAAATAATCGTCATTTTTTTCAGTTATTTTCTTTACCAAAATTCAGTAGTGACGTCAAAAATAATATTTTATTAATAAAGTGATTGAATAAAAAGGCTTATTCTTAGTTAATGTATAGCAAAATTGAAAATAATTATTCTTCCTTTGATAGATCCAACAATAAGTGGCCATGATTCTAGGATTTATGTATTTATTTTAGGTTAAACTCACTGTAAATCTAGTAAACATTAATTAATTTTAGAAATAAAAAAAAAACAAACTAACTAATTTATAAATAAAAAAATTCACGATTAAAAAATCCTTTGAAATGATTTCACAAAACTTTACACACACTGACAATCAGAATAATTGATGCATGTAACACAATAAAAATCATTGGTTTGAGCTCTTGACACATGTCGAGTACTTTTGAGGTTATATGAAATCACAGAATAATCCCAGCAGAAAATTGTCTAAGAGCAGCCAAATGCTGCTAATATCACTATTAAAAAATAGAGGTTGATAGTAGAAGGGTGAAAATTTAGGGTTGTATGTATTTTTTAATGTCACACCATACAAAAATAATAAAAATTAAATTTTGTCCAAAAAATAAAAAAAATTTGGGGTGGACTATCCTCATCACTTAGGGGTATACAAAATAGATAACAACCTATTCTCAGACCTACTGAATATACACATAAAATTTCATCAAGATCAGTCAAGCCGTTTCGAAGGAGTATGGTAACTAAAACTGTGACACGAAATTTTTATAAATTAAGGTGGGCACTCACTTAGTGCGTATATCTCAGCAGGTAACTTTTATGACGTCATAGACTCACGCTAAAGTTCCCCCTCATATGTGGATATTTCAGCATGAAATTCATTTGTACGTCATTTTGACGTGAAAAAAGTTACCCGCTGAGATATACGCACTAAGTGAGTGCGCACCTTTAGAGATAAGCATAGCATTAAAAAAAAGAAACTAGAAACTAAAACTTTTTTTGAATATAGTTGAAAAGGAAATAAAAAACAAAATAAAACTTATGCCTTAGATCAATATAAATAAAGACTGTTATAGAAAATCAACTCCTCATCAAACTCAAAAAACTTATCTCCCTTTATGGACCAAGGTCTTCCAGTTTGTAATAAAATCTTTTGAAATTACCACTAAAGGGAAACAAATTTTCTATGTACTCTTGATATTTTCATTGGTGTTTATATATTTTTTTCTGTTTTCTGGTTTTTTTTTCTGTTTTTTCTTTGTTTTTAGGTCTAACCATAGACTAAGTTAAGGGCATCCGGATCAATATCTATGTTCTACTAGAAGTTTTTATTGAATCACTGAATATAAACAGCTGGAATACCAAAATTAATAATAATTTTGTTAAGAGTAATAAAAGTCAAAGTGCAAATTAGCTTCGCAACAATAAATAGTCTTGTAGTAAAATCTTTTTTTTTTGTAAGATAAGCAAATATTCTTCATGATAGTTTTAATTAAATCTATTTTCCTGCACATATCCTTTAGTTAGTGGTCTTTTATATAAAATTTACCGCTGAAAATTGAAGGAAACACTTAGTAACTAACTGGAAAAATTTTTCCGAAGGCATACATTTTTATTAGATACTTTTCTACTTTATGTTATTTTGTTTATTCTTGTTGTAGTTGTTGTTATTTTATTTTTTATTTTACTAAATTTTACTGTTTAACTATAGTCCATGATAAACAAATTTTTTTTTTATGGATAATTAACTTTACATCCAGGTCATCAACTTAAAATGATGACCAAGAATCCCAAACATTTTATCCTTTTAATTTTGCTTATTTTTAATAATCCTAAAAGTAGTAATACTAGGAATTTTCTTGTCTAATCCTTATATAAATCATATAAATAAGGATTTAATTACTTAAAGACTATATTTAAGTATTTATATTAAACACATCAATGAGATATCTGAAGCCTGTTTAATGTTTTGTAAAAATTTGTCATTATTGAAAGCTTTTAATTGTATTCAATAAATCTAGTTATACTTTAATGTATATTCAAACAAATCTTTTTAAATTTTCGACAAGTCTTTCGGTTTTATAAAACATTTATTTCTTTTAATTTCAAATGCTTATCAATTTTAGATTTTATACATTTATAGTTCTAAAAAAGAAAAACAAAAAAACATTATTTCTTAGACTAATAAATCCTTTTAAAAATATAAGAAAAATTCTACAAGATGTTGCTATAGTCTTTATACACTATAGAATCCTTCTTTTAAGGATTTGTTAAATTCTATAAGTAAATTAGGTAATAACGTTTAATTGATGGAATGATAAAGCAAAATAATATTTTCTTTATATTCAGGAAATCATTTCATCTATTGTCTATTGCCAAACTCTATTTGAAGGAGAGACAAGGACTAATTGAATTATTTTGATTCAAACTCAATTAATATTTCATATATTTTTAAACAAAAATTATTAAAATATAACCAAAAATCTTTATATTTTACTATCAGTAATAAAACGGAAGCTGTTTCCTTTTTTTTTACCATCCAATCTTATGTAAAGTATATTGAAAATCTTAAGAGCTTAAATTTAACTATTGAAATTTTAAATAATGAAAAACCTTTTGTTAATTATATGTAAAGCTCTCAAGCATCAGCTAAGCTAAACAAAACCTTATATAAAAGAAAAAGAAAACAGTAAAAGTGCTTCATAATTCAGAAATAAGGAATTTTCAATTCCCCTTAAAACCAATTTTAAAACAATTAGCAAGTTGTTTGCTATTTTTTTGACTAATTTTCTACTTTAATTTAATATAAAATTTCAATCTAATTATTAATTCCTTGATTGTAATAAACAAACACTTCTTTACAGTAGTATACTATAAATCGTTGTAAAAAAACATCAAAACTGAATCATCAAAGGATGTAAAATGTAGGTCAAAAATATAATTTTCATGAACAATCAACTTATAGAATAAATAAATTTGTTAAATTTAAAATATTGAGGTTTCTTAGTTGTTTTACTTATTTGTAATTCAATGATGATTTCATATTCATTTACCTTTTAAATAAATGACGTTATTACGAAACTAAATCTATGCTCACACAAATATGACAATGGAAATGCTATTGAAAATCGTTCAAAAGCTGACCATAACCCAAGGCAGATTTGTTTCTACAACCAAAATTCTTGGTAATCATTTTAATTTTATTGTTGTCAATTTTGTATTTTATCCATGCAGTGTTGAAATTTGAAAAATTTTAAAATGTCTTGAAATTATTTTTAAAAACATTGTGGAGGCTCTCTAAGTGACAGTAAAAAAGCAATTTATCGATACTGAAGGATTCTACTGTAGAGTAATTCATTAAAGAAACTCAACAGAACTCGGTTGTATTTAATTTTATTTTTACATACTACGAGTTCAACGGTTTCCGTAGCAAGATGATGAAAATTCGGTTTGTAGAGATATATTTTGTCTACGGTTATCACTCTAGATTCTCTAAGCACTCACCAATTTCATTTTAGTTTTTTACTGGCCCCCTGAGACCCACAAATACGCACAACGGGTTTTTATCACCTTCTTTGAGGAAGACTAGTATAATTTAAACAAATTAAATATCAGAATCAAATATCTGTAGTATTTAACACTTTCACGACTATTTTTCCCAATTTTAAAATTGTTGATTGTTCCTTTTTATTACAACCTTGTCTACAATTCTTATACAAAAAGTCTAAAAGTCTAAAAAGGTAAATAATTTCCACGAAAATCCAAAAAAAGTTAAATATTGTTATGTTTTGGGGAAAAACATTTGAAAAAAAACTTAAATATTTTTTGTTTTTTTTTTCTTTTTTATTTGTTTTACATCTAAGTAAACTAAAAGAAACAGTAAAAGTCTAATATTTACTCTAAGAAACCTTATGGTTCTGAAAGGGTTAAAAACATTTTTAATTTTTTTACAATTTAACCTCAACTTTCCCGTCTATCCTTGCAGATAGCATTAAGAGCATAAAAATCATAAAATTTAAAAGCAAGTTAAAAAGTATTTTGTGACAGAAGTCTTTTAGTTAATTCAAGATCAATTTTTGAATTATATATATAAAAACTAGTTTTCATTCAAAATAATATCTAAAAGCAGATTATGTTGACTTAAGTAATACTTTACATAATAAAAAGAAGGAGTTTAAAATTTAGTATATAATAAAATGAAGTCTGAGAAAGCTTCAAAAAAATATATAAGTCATATCTACAATATACGAGTATCCCGAGAAGATTGAATCAGCCGTTAAGGGTAGAAAAGAAAAAAATTCCACTGAAAAACAAAAAAATTCAAAATGTGGGGCATGTAAGCCCTAAGCGCATCCACATTCCTGACTCTCTTCAGATTAGCAAAATATGGAACTATAAACATCTAACGATCATTTAAAATTTTCCCTTAACATAATTTTTAACATCAAGCATCCAGCACGCGTTGCATCTGGGACGCGAATGTCCAGCAAGGACAATGAAGTTGTCATTTTTTTTCTATATGTTTACCAATAAAAAACATGAATCAAAATAAAGCTATAGTAACCAGCTTAAGATTTCTCAGTTAACTGTCTGTTGATTTAAATTCATAGTTAGATAAAAACACAAACTGTTTCCCAATTAATTTATAATCCTTAATTACTAGAGTGGTGTTTATTCTATATAAATAACATATCCTATTGTTAAAATATGACACAAAGTAATAGAGAAAATCAATTACTTCGTAACTTATTTTGAAGAACCAAAAATATACTTAGCAATGCTAAAATATCTTACTGGAATTTTTTTGTGTGAAATTTTCAATTATGAGAATTTCTTAATGTAAACAATAACGTAAGTTTCCGTTTTTCATTATCGATTATGTGAATAGGCTTATATATAGGTTCAATACTTAACCATAAAATATATGTTTTTAATTTTAATATTACCACGTATTGTATATACTTTAAGAAAAAATAAAAAATTTTAATTTTCAGGAACCTCAACATCCTTTAATACAATTTAACTTTATAATACCCTTAAATCGGAAAATTTATAACTAAAAAAATACTAATTTAAAATTATGAATTTTGGCACGAATAATACCCCATTACGGTATAGTATATATATCTAAAATTTCAATTTTACATAATACTTATTGTAAAATTATGCTTTATTACTATAATTTAATTTATAGCATGCTTCCTTTAAATCTTATCTTCTCTAACCATCCTTCATTTTGTTAATAATATAAATTTAATAGCAAAACAAAACTGGTCCATAAATGAACAAACAAAAAAAAACAAATTTTAATTAATTTTATTTTCTAAGGACAATCTCAATAAAACAAAAATATTTTAAACAAAAGAAATTTTAAAAAATTACCATATAATCCGTTCTAAAGGAACAATTTAAACAAAACAATTAATTTAAGTAATTAGAATTTCATAATGATCACATGAGTAGGTTTTTCCTGACTTTGAAAAAGCAATATAATAAAAGTTCTTTCAAACGGGAATTATGTATAAGTATAGGTATTGACTTTCTTCTACCAAGCACACATATAATAGTCTGGGGAAACTTTTCTCATTGACAACAACTATACATATACATATTTAATATATATATATATACTTTTATATATTTTTACAATGATATTCATTTGATCAGAAAAGCAATCATCAGAAGCCACTAAATGAACGCTTAGGGCTATTGTGAATAACTTCATTAAACGTTTTATTATAATCATTGACCTTGTTTGTTGAATAGTGTTGATAAAAGTTTCCTAAATTTTTGATGTTATTTCTTTATAAATAAGTTCTTAAAGAATAAATTTTAGTTTTCTTAAGCTTTGATTTATATATTGATAACAGTACAAAAAATATTCATTGCTTCAGTTAAAAAATAGCGTGCATTTTTTAATCTATTGAATAAATTTGCTATCTAGAATATAGCTATCAAATTTTTATGCCTAACATCATTTTACTATGAATTTTAGTTTGAAAAGAGGGAGATTGTAAATTAGAAATGAATTCAAAACTTTTCTACATGCAAAATTTTTGTGACTTTTTGTCTAACAAAAAGTCCCGTTAACAGTCACTTCGATATATATTTTACCACTCACTCAGATATGTATAAGCATTAAAGTGCAAACACAATTCTTCAAGTAAAAAAAAATAAAACCATCCTTTTCATTATATAATTTATTTATAATGATTTGAATTTATAAATACTTTTTATTATTTTTATTTATAATTAACACGGTGTTAACAATTCTAAAAAGGTAAATTACAAAACTTGAAATTCTTTTTATCAAAAAAAGTAAAATAATAATAAAATTTTGCATACGACCATTTAGGTCGAAGTTTGATCCAAAAATAAAGCTAAATTCTTATAAAGTCAATTATCCGGCAGCCTGACCCTCTTATTATTCGCGAAAGGTATTTGATAAAATAAATTGCAGACGCTTACAATGCATTCCCGGTGACTTCATGATAGTCCGTTGTAACCCGAAACTTTTGTTTTGTTGCAATTAGAATGCAACTTTGTTGTTGTTGGTAAATAATAGAATGTGAATTTAATCGTTCAGAAGCCAATGTGGATAAGTCCAAAAAATCCAAACTGAGAAATTTAATGTTTCTTAATGCATTCATAATACATAACACATACGGAGGCTATTAAAAAAAGGCTTTTTGACCAACAAAAAATGAAAATATGAGTAAATCCTTTTAAGAATAAGAAATATATTATTTATTCTATTAAAATTTGCAAAAATCAGAAAATAAAAAAAAATGGACTTATCCACATTGGCTTCTGAGCGACTCAATTAACGTAAAGGGTGTGTAGTGCGTAACTACATAACTCGTGATTTGCGGAGCGGAAGCGGATTCATTCCCAATTCCGAAATTCAGCTATATAAATTTCTATAGCTGTCACCGCTTCTTCTCCGCAAACCGCGTCATTATGTTTGCACCTTTAGAGCAGTGAGACGTCAAGTGGCTTTCAAACGGCTTCAAAACTTTGAAATACGTTTCCTCCAGCTGTCGTTTTTTACAAATGGTAGGTGTCATTCAAGAGAAAAGCTAATCGTCCGATTATTTTGATTTAAAGTTTCTAATATACTATTATTGTTGACCATAGAAAAAATATCACCTGACTAATTTCAGTAACAAAGACAACATTTTTGCCATAATTTTGAATATCTGAATTAAAATATAAAATATTTTAAGTAACGTCTTCCTTCAAAGTAATTTTTCATAGCTTAAAATAACTTATTGGGCGATTTAAAAGATAAAATAATTCTTTACTACCAAAAAGGAAATGAAACTCATTGATATTTAACAATAGGTGGCTAATGTAATTCTTAGGTACCACCTGCCAACAAATTTCCAGTATTATAATGATATAATATTTTTACCAAACTATCCCCTTACCTCCCTAATTGATATATTGGTTTAGGTTATTTTTCTTGTCAATTTTTCTTTTTGAAATTTAGAAAATTGAAAAAAAAATAATAATAATAATTTAAACACAATACTACTTTAAAAAATTGTGATTACTTTCCACAAAACTATTTAACAATTAAGGTTGTTTATGGCTAAAATAAAGGCTACTTATTGAAATTGAACAAACTGTTGATAAACCAAAACTACTTATTACATAAACCTAATGTAAATTTGATTTTCTACATAAATCCTTTAAGTGAGAATTATGTCCAAAAGGGGGTAAACCATAAATGAATTATTCATAAAGCTCTTCAATAGATGGTAGTCACCTTTAAATGATAAAATCAGATTTGATAATCCCTTAAAAGGAATCACGATAAAATATAGATTGAGGATTTAAAATAACTGTAAAGTGTTCAATAATGCTAATAATTAGCTAAAATTAGTTATTCTTGTAGAAATATTTAGATTAAAGTATTAATAATATTTATTTAACTAAGCCATTTGAGTTATTTCATAAATTAAAATGTACTTGTGAAATGTAGTTTCAAAAAATATAATAAGAAGCTTTGATTTCTAACTGATCCGACCAGCTAAATGAACACTTGTTAAGGTATCTTAAAAAACCAATAGTCAACCATGAGAGATTTAATAGAAAACCTAAAGATATCATAAAGTGATGTAAGCAATATTTAGGCAATAGTCTCTTATTTCAACATTATGCCTACATATTAATAGCGGTATTTGTTATGAATGGAAGAAAAACACATTCAGATATGACTTCCTTAATAATATTTGTACTTTATGCATCCTTTCATTACTTTGAATGAAATTTTTTATAGGTACTAATATGATCTCAAATCAAAATAAGTGTCCTAGGAATTATTTGAAAATATTATTTGAGCTCCAAACTGGAATACGACGTAGAAAAATATTAGATTTAATTTTTTGAAATGCAACAGAAGTTTCTGTCTTCCAATACCATAAAAACTCGTTTGTTAAAAATAATAAACTTAAATTATTATTCTAAGCTTTTATACTATTTGGATGCAAAATTGTTGAAGTAAGAGACCAAAAAAAAGAATTTTTTGCAAAATACTCTCTTGGAACTCTAAAAATTTTTAAATTCGAAATTCTTCTGTTCATTTTAGTCGTTTTTTCGTTTTTAGTCAAAACTTTTGCTGAAATTGAAATTGCGTCAGAAAAATGAATTTTGAAAAATTTGTGCCAAATGTTGAATTTTTTTTAATTCATCGCCTAATTAAAAGCATAATCAACGCTCTTTTTCTTTTCCGATGGCTTAGATCAAAATTACAGCCTATAAAGCACCCGCCAACGAAATTGAAGGTCTTTTTGTGAGCTACCATTTTGTTTGATATAAAAAAGAAAAAACAATTTTTCTTATGATCCATGGATACATTAATAATCTTACAAAGTTTTAACTTACTTCAATGAAAACATCCTCAATGTAAAAAAATCTCACAACTCAAAGAATACATGCAATTGAAACGATTTTTATCGAACAAAAAGTTATAGCAAGCATATAAGCATATTTTGACAGTCTTTTGAATCCTTACTTAATCCCAAAATTTTAGAATCTAAAAGATCACTTAAGGGAACGCATTCAAATTCAAGAAATAAAGAACACGAAAATTTCGATTTTGATTTAGCAACTTTTTCTTTTTGATATTCTTAAAAGCAATAAAAAAATTTTCCCTATCAATTTAATTAATTCAGACTATTTTTAAACCTAATATCAAGATTATAGTATTCAAATTATAATTAAAATCAATTTATTGCTGTAAATTATAGTTTATTTGAGATTCACAAGAATTTACGGAAATCACTTTAACAAATTCAGTATATATAATAATTGCTAATGTACTATTACTCATAAAACAGGAAAGCAACAGTTCGGTATTTATGTATGCTTTTAGCTTTCAGGTAAAGTAAACTTTACTACTATTCCTCTCTAATTTCTTAGAATTATGAATTATGCATGTATATTTTGGTCTGCCTTTCACACAGATTTCAGATTATCCTGTTCTTTTATTCATGATAAACCAAAGTAAGCCAGAGAAATTCATGGTAATACTAAAGCATTAATGGCAAATGTATTATACAAGTGGAACAAACAAAAAAATTACGTAAAGCTAAATATAAATTTGAACACTTTTGACACTATAAATATTGAAAACAAAGAAAAATTTAATTTAATAATATTACATCATACATTTTTATCGCTTTTTAAAAGAGAGCCCTTTTTTAGACCGTTTAGTAACGAATGACATAAAATAAAATATTTATCAGTGGGCAGAAAAAGATAAGCAACCAATTCTAACAATAAAGCTATCTTTACGTCCTAATGCCTAGGACTCACTAGCGCTTATACCCATTCTCCACCGAAACTTATACTCATTATTACAATAAAACGACGGAAATTTTGTATGAAGAATGGGTGTTAGCGGCACAAAAATTTAGCACTAAATGCTAGTCTCCACTGAATTGGTCAGTTTTTCAAAGAAGATCAAAGGAATATTTTAATTCGGAAAGAATTCAGTCATTGAATATTAAGATTTTGTATAAAGCAAATAACAACACATAAATCACAAATAGAACTGTCACTTTGGCATTTTGCTTTCTGTCAATGAAAACAGTAATATATGCTAGTAAGTCCACTCTGATTGGTATTTAAGAAAACTCTCCATTTTTACTGTGCTAAGTCGTCCCATACGCTAAACGCTAGTGAGTCCTAGGCATGAAAAGATAATTTTAAGTTTCTGATCGAATATACATATATAGTATGATTTATTATGAACTGTTAGAATCAAATCAAATCATTAATATAGATATTAACACCGAAAAGCTTATTTGCCGTTTAAATTTAGAATTGATTTAAAAAACCTCAAAGTTTATATTTGTTTGTTTTTTCTTTTTAACACAAAAAATAAGGAAAGTAATTTATTTTAAAATAATTCTTTATAACAATATTTTCCACAAAATATAAAAATTTAAAAACTTTAAATTATTTATTTACGTATTACAATATTTTTCAAAAATTATAAAAACTTTGGGCTCGAATTTGGACTTCAGACTGACTTCTGATTTCTTTTCAATGAGTATTTATAATAAAACATATTATTCTTATCTAATTACATTCTTTATCTTTTATTCTTATATTATTTTTTATATTTCTAGCGTTTAGACATTTGTCAGCGAAATTGCATCAAAGATATCATATTTCGGATGCCTTTTTCCTTTCATAACTATTTTGTATTACTTTGTTAAAACTTCTAAATTCCATAACTCATGCGATAGTTAATATCAAGCTTTGCTTTATCATGATACCACTAAAACTATCTCGGATATTACTCTAACAATAAGTGATTTTCACTTATTACGCACCTTAAAAATTTTTCAACTTTTAAAAAATTCTACCACACAAACTTTTGGTCTGGCTTAATAATTAAGGGCATGAACTAGCTTAGTTCAAAAAAGTGAAAACTGTGCAATAGTTGCTTAAAACTGAAAAGTAAAAGTTATTAATTCAAATAATTAACATAAACAAAAATTAGTATTAATTAAAGTAATACAAAGAAAAACGTCCAGCATTATTAGAGGCATTCAACTAAAACAAACTTTTTCAAATCTTTTCTATGATTTCCTTCCCAAAAAAAAAAAAATAATATATTTAAATATAAATAAAAAATAAAATTATTAAGATAAAAATTCAGATTGATAGATATTCTTTATTAGTTTATTCTTATATTTCTTTATGTACTGTTATGGATTTTAGGAAGTAAAATGTTTCTTTAGTTTTAATTATAAAAACTGTTTATTTACAAAAATACAATTAATTCTTTATTACAATTTAAGCATTATTTACTAAATATAATATTAATTAAATTTTTATTACAATTTAGACACAAGCTAATTATTCGAATATCCACACTAGACTGTCTTCTCTTTTAGAATTTAGAATTCACTTTTAATTATAACGGTAATTAATTAATTAAAAGTGCGTTCAATGAAAATTTCTTAGGTTCGTTCAATATTACTACTAAAATTATTAATATCAAGAAAAAATTAATACAAAAATATATATTTATAAAAATACATAACACGTCCCCCCTAATAAAGAAAAATTTTTATTTTATAAATAGCAAAAAATTTTATATATTATTAATCAGAAAAAGTTTAAGGTTGGGGTTTATTGATGAGCGGGTTTGACTAAGTTTTTATGAACTTTAATGGTTTTATTTTTCACTTGGATATGAATTGTTTGGTTGTCTCCTAATTTGATAATTTTATAAGGTCCTAAGTAATTAGAAGATAACTTCTTTGCTAATCTAGTTTTCTTGTTTTGCAAGTAAACATGATCTCCAATTTTATATTCGGGACTATTAACATTCTTGTCATAGTATAGTTTAGATTTTTCTTTAGAGTTTATTATGTGGCCTTGAGCAATTTCCCAAGATTTGTTTAGTCTGTATCTAAGTTGATCAATATAGTTGTCGTAAGTATACGACACTTCTAATGGTTGAGTAAGAGCACTCGGCAATAATGGTCTATTACCAAAAACTAATTCATGAGGAGAAAAGTTCGTAGATGTGTGGATAGTAGTATTATACGAGAACATAGCCATGGGTAACCAATCATCCCAATCATTTCGTTGATAGTTTATATAGTGTTTCAAATAATCTTTTAAAGTTGAATGGGACCTTTCTAGTGCGCCATTACTTTGTGGATGAAAAGCTGTAGTTTTCAATTGTTTAATATGGAATAGTTTCGAAAATTCTTTGAGTAAATCGGAAAGGAAATCTGATCCTTGGTCAGTTAAGATTGTATTTGGGATACCAAAATGACTTATAAAATGTAGTAAACATTTAGCGACTGTCTTCGCCTCGTGATTAGGAACAGGATAAGCCTGTGAAAATTTTGTGAGATCATCTTGCATTGTAACAGCAAATCTATTTCCGTTTTCCGTGATAGGCAGAGGGCCAATGACATCCAGATTTAATTTAGAAAAAGGTTTAGTAGAAGTTGTAGTTATCTCCATTGGTGCCTTGAATTTTCTTCTTAGAGTTTTATTTCTTTGGCACGACTCACAGGATTTAATATAGGAACTTATATCCTTACTCATATTTTTCCAATGGTATATTTGTTTTATTTTATTATAAGTTCTGTGAAACCCAGAGTGACCAGAATGTGGATCATTATGATATTCCTTTAAAATTATAGGAATTTCGTTAGCAGTAGGTGTCGAAATAATTCCTTGATGTATAGTAATTCTAATTTTTGTATTTCTAAAAACATATTGAATGATCGGTTTAATTTTTTCATATATGAATTGGTTTGCTCGATCCTGAAAATCGGGGAAGGATATCGAACTAATTTCTTGTTGAAGTAATTTTTCTTTGAGGGTTTGCATACAATTGAAAAAGTCTTCATATGAAGCTTTTTCCCAATGAAAATTTTTTATAAAACAATGGTATATGTTTTTACCAGTTTTGGTGTTCTTGGATGTATAAACGGAATTGTTTCCATGAGGGAAATTTCGAACTTGTTGTTCATTTTTGGAGACAGCTATTAGCTCAGAAAAATATTTGTTATCATCTTCTAAGTCGGTGCTTGTTATATAAGCAATATGATCGTTTGATTTTGTTAAATGTGTAGGTGATTCATTAAAATCGAATATTTTAGGCATTTTTGAACAAGATTGAAATTTAATATAATCCTCGTAAGTATCTTTAGAGGTTCTTACTACGTTTATATCTGTAACTACCCTGGACAAACAATCAGCATTCCCATTTTTTCTTCCCTGTTTATAAACAATTTCATAATCATATTCTTCTAATTTGAGACGCCAACGGACAAGCCTTGATCCAGGATCCTTACAATTGAATAACCAAATTAATGGTCGATGATCTGTTATAATTTTAAATCTTTGGCCATATATATAAGGTCGAAATTGTTTAACGGCCCATACGATAGATAAAAGTTCACGCTCAGTAGTACTGTAATTAATCTCTGCTTTATTTAATTTCCTAGAAGCATAAGAGATGGGCAGATCTTTGCCTATTGTGCCTTGCGAAAGAATAGCCCCTATTGCAAAATTAGATGCATCAGTTGTAACCAGAAATTCTCGGGTAAAATCTGGAAATTGTAAAATAGGTTCTTGTGTAAGTTTTGCTCGTAAAAGATCAAAAGAGTTTTCTTGTTCGCAAGACCATTCGAATTTTGCTCCCTTCTTAAGAAGACTGGTTAGTGGTTTTGACAATTTGCTAAAATTTTCTATAAATCTTCGATAATATCCGACTAATCCTAAAAAGGATTTAACTTCCTTTTGGTTTTTTGGAATTGGAAACTCATTAATAACCTTGATTTTATCAGGATTAGGCTTCAATCCTTCCTGAGATACTACATGTCCCAAATAAGCAACTTCCTTTCGAAGGAATTCACACTTATCAGGTTGTAGCTTGAGATTGTTCGCTCGTAGCCTTTGGAAAATTTGCAACAATTTTTCCTCATGGTCCTTTATAGAAGAAGCATGAATAACTATATCGTCTAAATAAACGAAGCAAATAAGTCCTTGTAATCCAGAAAGGACTGCGTTCATTAACCTTTGAAAGGTAGCGGGTGCATTTTTAAGACCAAATGGCATACGATTGTATTCATAATGCCCTAAAGGGGTCGAGAATGCAGTTTTTTCTTTGTCGCTTTCTTCCATCTCAATCTGATGAAACCCAGATGCCAGGTCTAGCGTTGAAAAATAGACACTATGGCCTAATTGATCCAGTACTTCAGTGATGTTAGGTAATGGATAGGAATCACCTACAGTAACACCATTCAATTTCCTGTAGTCAATTACGATACGCCACTTTCGTTTACCTGTTGCATCTGTCTTCTTTGGCACTACCCATAATGGAGAAGACCATGGAGATTGTGAAGGTTTGATAATGTTTTGTTCTAACATTTCATTAATTTGTTTTTTAACTTCTTCTTTATGTACCTCTGGATATCGATATGTTTTGCTAACAATTGGAATTGAGTTTTGGACATTTATCTTATGTCTTGTAGCTTGCGTTGAAGTAAGAGTATCTCCCTTTATATGAAATATGTCGTTGAATCTAGTGCAAATATCGATTATACTGTCCTTTTCTTCTGAGTTTAAATGGTCCAATCTTAAATTGGAAATAATTGACTCCATTCTTTGAACCTTAGAATGCTGTGAACCGTTTAATATATGAATTTGTTTGGGAATTGGTGAAAGGTTAACAAGAGAGCTTGATATTAAAACATCCCTGTCTTTGGTGTTTAAAATAGTAGCAAGAGCTTTCGAGTTTTTATTTACTTTTGTGATTGCCCTGCTTAAATAGACACCATCTAGTATTTTAATTTCTGGCAATATTCCTTCTTGAATCTCGGGGTTGCCAATATTAAGTTCTACCACAGTTTGACTCCGCGCTGGTAATACCATTTGATTGGAATTTGTGGCGAAAAAACTGACCTTGGTGGTCAATTGGCTGTTAGGTTTTATGATTAATTCACAATTGGAATAATTCAAGATTGCATTATTTCTTTCTAGGAAATCGTTTCCTAAAATACCGTCATATGGAATATTAGATGGTACAGTAATTATATGAAATTTGTGTTTTATTATATGGTCTTTGAAATGTAGGTTTAAATTTGTGTAACCAGCGGTTTGAAGTGGATCATCATTATTGTCGATACCACGCAAATTGAGAATTTTGTCAGTAAAACAAATTAATTTAGGGTCCAAATGATCCCGTTTTATAATTGATACACTTGCTCCACAATCGATTAACAATTTAAATTTTCCAGTCTTAGATTCATTACTGGCAATGTTGATAAATATGTTATTTTCTTGTGTAGGCACTAGATCTGTTCGGCAGTTATGTGAAATTCCTCTCGAGACATATCTGCCACTGTCTCGAGATGATGCAAGTTTCCCGAAGTTCTATTATTAGTTGGTTGCATTGGTGTTGAACTTCTTTTATTTTGTTGATTCTGTTCATAATACAGTTTTTTCCTACATTCTTTAATGTCGTGTCCAGTATATTTACAAAAGTGACAAAATTTAGGGTTTGGATTTGTAGTGTTAAAAATTGGTTTAAAATTTGAATTTCGTGATGATTTGTTGACTATAGTAGGGTAAGCACCCCTATTGGAAGGTTTAGACTGGTAATAATTAGAATTGTAGTTTCTTTGCGATTGCTTTTGTTCCTTGATTAAAAGTTGGACTTTCTCTTCTTCAATGGCGATATTAAATGCCTCGTTCAAAGTTTCAATATCACGCGCTCTTAGCATTTGACTAATATTTGTTTTTACATTGAGAATAAATGTTTGTAAGGCTATGTCATTCATGGCTGCAATTCTACCAGGTAGCTCTATAGGACTTTTATTCGATTGGTGTATGGAAGACAATACACGCTTTAAAATGGTTTCTAACCTTACCATAAATTGGGATATGCCCTCATTTTCTTGTTGTTTGCAGTTTAGTAGTTCCATCAATAGGTGCCCATAATGTTTTTTATCAGAATATAATGTTTTAAGATAGTCTTTTAATGAGTCCCATGTGTCAAAGACGTGATTTGCACAGGCTGATTCGGCTTTACCAGTTAATTGGGCTTTAGTGTACGCTAATAGAATATTGGCTTGATCTTGGGTTGCGATATTGAACGCAGAATCCACTGTATTTAAAAAGGGTAATAACTTTTCTCTATCTCCATCGAAAGGTTTAACAAACTTAAATAAGGTATTAAGGTCTACTATAGTAGTATGCCTATTAGAGGATTTTTCTGTTTTAGTTTCTTTTTCAGTATTTGGATCAATGTTATTATCACCTTGTTTTGTATTCATTTTAAGGGAGTCCTTAATAGCGTTAATTTCTTCAGATTTGTTTTGGGTCTTAGGGTCTGTACAACTACCCAGCCGGGTTTTGGGCATTGAATAGTGTTTTAATAATAAATTGATCCCAAAATTGAGCAATTTACAAATCAGTATTTGGGTTTTATGTAATATATTTTAAAATATATATTTTTTTATTTCAAAAATTCTTCATTTATTCAATAAAATAAGGTATATTGTATATAAAATATATATATATTTTAATTTTAAGTAATTATTTATTTAAATATGATAAGGTTGAGGCTAGTGTGGATATTTTTTTTTTTTTAAATTTAACATAATATATATTAACTTTGTTAATTTATTTTATACTATGTTTGCCCTTATTTTTATTAATTTAAATATTTCGTATAAGTTTCTTAATTTTAAGAATTTAATTTCTTATTATAAAGCATTTAATTTGTTATTTTTATTTCGCATTTAAATAACAATATATAAATCAAGATCTAATAAATAAGCTAATAGAATTAATTCAAAAAACACTTTTTTCTTTTAAAATTGAATACAACCAAAAAAATCACTTTTTTTTTTTTTCAATTTAATTGAAGTAAAATAAATTCGCTGATTTATTTGTATTTGTCTTCAGTTTTATGCCTTATTCTGATATTCGATAATTCCTTAAGATTCTTCTATTGTATATTTAGTTTAGTAATTAGAGAAAAATATCAAAAAAAAAAAAAAAAAAAAAAAAAAAATATAAATAATAAAAAATATATATGTATTTTTTTTTTCTTTTTTTTTTTTATTATTATTTTTTTTTTCTTTGTTTCCTTATATACACGTATATGTAACTTTTATATTTACGGTTTTGTTGCTCTGCCCCGTTAGGACGCTTCGATCGGCTTGTTCGGTTATGATGCTATGAGCTTTGTTTGTTGTTGTTCAATACCACTTTTATTTCGATAAAAATTGTCAAAATTGATTTTTAGTCAATAAAATTTTGATTAGTTTTAAGAAAAAAAGTATGACCGGATCACATGTTTCATTTTGTTCTCTTATATATCTAACTTTTCTTTTATATTTACGGTTTTGTTGCTCTTTGTTTCTGTATTTACGGTTTTCCCTTAGGACGCTTCCTCATGTGATTGTGACCCGTTAGGACGCCTCTTGTTATTATTTCAGCGCAATGTTATAAATAATACTTTTTTTTTTTCACTATAATTTCATTCTTCGTTTTGTCTTTATAATTATTTTATAATTAGTTTTGTTTGTGTTTAAATTTTATATTAAAATTAGTCTAAGAACGCCTCTAAAGCGATTGTGACCCGTTAGGACGCCTCTTTGTTCACTTTAATTTCAATTTGCTTTTTGTTTATATGTATTTCACTTTTTCTTGTTTTTTTTTTTTTTTTAACCAAAAGATTTTTCGCATGTAAAAATAACTAATTAAATTATTGGAACTGTTAATTTTTTAATTTTGTTTGTTTTAGGACCGCGTTTTGTAGCGTATCCCACTTCTGACACCAATTTTCCTGTTATGGATTTTAGGAAGTAAAATGTTTCTTTAGTTTTAATTATAAAAACTGTTTATTTACAAAAATACAATTAATTCTTTATTACAATTTAAGCATTATTTACTAAATATGATATTAATTAAATTTTTATTACAATTTAAGCATTATTTACTAAATATAATATTAATTAAATTTTTATTACAATTTAGACACAAGCTAATTATTCGAATATCCACACTAGACTGTCTTCTCTTTTAGAATTTAGAATTCACTTTTAATTATAACGGTAATTAATTAATTAAAAGTGCGTTCAATGAAAATTTCTTAGGTTCGTTCAATATTACTACTAAAATTATTAATATCAAGAAAAAATTAATACAAAAATATATATTTATAAAAATACATAACAGTACTTTATGTAATGGGCTTTAAAGGTAAGAAGGCTTTTAATGAAAATTTGAAAATGAGCTCAATATATGAACAGACAATAAACCACTTTGTTCTCGTAATTTTAAAAATACTTAAAATTTATTTTATTTGTTAGTTAAATAAAAATTTTTTTTAATATAAATCCGCGTCTACAAATAATAAATCATTCAATTTTCAATTCAATGTTTTATTTGTAGTCAGTTTATATAAGTACAAAAAAGGAGTTCTGCTTTTTATGAATTGCTTAACCTCAAGATATCAGAAACTTCTTTTTAAAATTTCAAAAGATATTTCATTTCTTGCTGCCTGAATACTTATATACAACAATTGAATTACAAAATATAAGAAAAAAATGATTTTGCATGAAGCTGGTATCCCTTTTTCTTTTGTTGAGATTTAAGACTAATGAAAGGAAAAGCTTATTCTGTTATGAAATTTTAAGAGCTAAATATTAGCACTTTTTATTCAAACCAAATATAATTTAGGGTAAAAGTATAAAAACATATATTCAATTGTGTCAACAACAAAAAAACCGAAATTCAATATAGAAAATTTTTTAGGGTGTATTTTAAAGGCAATTATAAAGAAAAAACGATTATCAGTTCTTTTGAATAGAGCTTGTGACAGATAAAACGTTTTTGTATTAAAAAAAAAAATAATATGTGTGTATGTTATATGAAGCTCTTTTTTGTAATTTAATAATGATACCATCTTTAATTATTTATATATGTATTATGTATTTAACTTTCCTTATAGGTTTTTTCTGCTTATAGTATATGAAAATGAATTTATGAATGTTATTTTTTGAAAATCAAATATAAATTGAAAAACTTGTTGTATTGTATTATGTTTTAGCTAAAAACATTTTGGAAATATTGTTTATAATATAAAAAAGTAAAAAAGTATTAGTAATATTTAAAATATTTAATTATTAATAGATCAACAATATTAACAATGACATATCCTGTTGTCAAAAAGTTTCTATAAAACTTCTGCATTGTTCGATTTTTAAAATCGTTTTTAGTTTTTTGCCAAGACTGCATTAGACATGACTTGGTATAACTATTTTCTGTTCTCCTAGTTCAAGTTGATAGAAAAACAGTTTTAACTCGATTGGAGCCATTAAACGAAATTCGAAAAGGAACTGATGAACATAATTTTTGTGGCTGATCAAAAATAGATATCAAAATTTATTAAGCGCAGACATAATGTTAATGATTATTTTAAAGAGAATAATAAGGATGCACAATAAGTTTTAAGAAAATCTTCTGTTTTTTTTTTGCTTTAAAAATATATAAACTTTTTGACCTTATTGACAAATGTTTAAAAATTTTTCCTGAGCTTCTTTGTTTGGGGGATTTTTCAGGCATCCATACGGAAAATCTGCTTTCTAAAAGTCCTAAGTCCTGTGTCAAAAACACATAAAAGCGACTAGAATTCCACATTTACAAGAATCGTGATAAAATTCATATATTAGTTTGTGTGAAATTTTATGTATAACTGTATGAGTAATTCTTGAGTATTCTAAAAATATTTCTGTTGAATAAAAGCAAAAATTATTATACTATTTGAATTTGCACTTATTTTTTCAGTTTATATAAAATATCAAGCAATTTCTACTGCTTTGAGTTTTAAAAGAAATAAAAATTTTACTTTCTTAAAAGGTTTTTCTTTTTCATTATTCAACTGTCAATTATAATCGTTTTAGTTAATGGTAAAAATTTAATTTCAACTACAATACACTTTTTACAAATTATACAGCTTTTACAATTAACAAACACAAATTTATTTGACTTACACACTACACGCACAAAGCAAAGAATTTAAAAGAAAAACACAAAACGAAGAAGGAAAAAAAATTCTACAAACTAAACAATATGAAAACATTAAATAACAAAACTTAAATAAGTTGTAAATTCTAGCACTTAAAAATAAACAAAATAACTTTCAAAAGAATTCTTCATAATTTTTCTTTTGAAGATAAAGAAAATTTTTTTTTCTATTAATAAAAAAAATATTTTATTGAAATTTTTCCACAGATTTATTTAATTAACAGAAACAATTTGAGTACTCCATCATTCTTAGCTTTTATTCAAAAAAGATTCTTAAGTTAAAAAGCCGGACTTTATACATAAATAATGACTATTTTATAGACCCATTTATCCAGAGAATCTTTATGCACAATAATTTGAACATACTGCAGCTTGATTTATAAATGAAACAATTATAATGAAAATATATTCATTACGATAATTAACAGAAAAATTTAAGTTTTCAAAACAATGAAATAAGGAGGTAACTATATATGTATATAAAAAAAATTACATTTAAATTGTAAAGTTATTTCTAAGCAAATAATTTTAATAAAATTACTGTAAAAGATCACTAATAAGTAGCTTTTTCCTTAGTTGATAATTAAACAAAAACGAAAAACAAACACCCATTATGTAAAATATTATTACAATAAATAAATATATTAATTAAAATTCAACATATATTTGACTCTTTATTCAATTAAATGCAATAAAATAGTTAAATTTTTTTATTAGTAATATTTAATAAAGAAAAGATTATTTGCTTTTTTTCTTTTTTCTTTTGATTTATTATTAAAAGCTACAATAAATTCGTACACAGTCGTTAAAAAATATATATATATTTATAAATTTCATAAAATGTTTTAATGCCCACAAAAAACATCTCAAATTGAGAAAGTTTTCCATTCAAAGAAAATTTCATAGTCATATCATTATTTTCCCAGTAAGATTCCATTGTATTATTAACTAGGATTAGCCCATGAAGTTTTCTCCTATACTAAAGCTTTGAACATGAAGTTTAATGATTAAAGAAAGAATTAAGTCAAACCAGAAATACAAGAACGGGAGGAGCATACTCAAGTTTTTAACTTTTCCTTGAGTTAATACTTTTATTTATTATCTTGATATTTAACGTTTTTTGTTTATAGTCTGCTTCTTTAAAGGACTTAACTTGCTTTTCTGCAGAACAATTTTGTAGTCAGTCTTATAATTTGCTTGTCATAAAAATAGGATACATAGTTCTTAATATCAGTAAAGTTCTTCGACATCATTTAATGTTAGAAATAATATCAGCCATTTCAAACAAAAATTTGAGTAGTTCAAGGAATTTAGTAGAAATAATTATAATCCAAATTATAAATTAAATTTTGCATGATACCTTTATTTTTATATTTCTGATCTAATATCTGATCTAATATTTTTGAATAATTTAATCAAAAAAAATTTTTTATATAATTTTAAAACAAACACAACTATTCATACAAATTGTGAACTTTTGTTCTATATATCATAGTTAAATTACATAATCCAAATATTTTTATATGTATTATGGCTGTATCTAGTGTTGTGAGGTCTACTCTATAGATGATGGACATTCCCCGATTCCTTATTTCCTCTTTAATTTTTCTAGTTAAAATGTTTGCATTTGAGGGCAGAGTAGAAAGTGGCTAAGGAACCGATACTCTTGTAAAAACAGCAAAATCATAATCTAGCGAAAAACCGATAATCTTCAGTGAAAACCTAAGAATTCTAAATCGGCAAGAAATAATTATATTCTGGAAAGAACATCAAAATTACTAAACTGACAAGAAATAATACTCTTTTGAGAGAAACATAAAAATGCCTAAACCGACAAAATCTTGACAATCCTCTGGGAAAAACATCAATAACTTGTTCCCTGAACCGGCAAGATATATGCAACTGATCTTATAATTAATTGCCTTGCTGGGCAGGTTTCTAATGGCTATAGAGCCAATGATTTTAAGGAAAAATAAGTTTGATTTAAAAATAATTAAAGTTTTATTTTAGCCAATTAGGAATATTTAATAAAAAAGAACAACTTATCAGCCAAAGTGGGTATAGGTATGTGCTCTGTTAAAAAAAAAAACCAGTTTCGCTTGGATTTGCAAATTCCACAAATTTTCTAGCACAAGTTCAATTGCATCGTTCTACTTTCTTTTAAAAACTCTTTTTTCTATAAATAATTCTTTTAGTTCACGCCCATAATTTTCTCTTTAAAATTTAATTATTTTTAATTAATAAGTATTAATGTTATATTACATACTTAATTGTTATTGGCCGTTAGACAAACATGGCCGATTCTTTCTAATTTGAATTAATTTTTAAGGAATTAGTTACTTTTTTATTAAATAAATAATTTTTAATAATTTTTTTAGTACCTAACACTAGGCTAGCGTTTTGGATCGCGGTATTATAAGAGATTTTATTAGAGTTTTGAGACGTGGTTATACTCAATGTCAATAGTTTCATTGAGTTTGACATTTTAATTGAAAATATATAACTTAGGCCTTCTAATTAGTTTTATTATATTAAATTGACTTACCGTAAACAATAATGCATTATTAATGTAATAAAATTACTTGAATGGCACAAACTATAATTTTCTAAAAGATTTGTAATATAATTATTGCGGTCAATATACTTCTGAGTGTAACCGTG
Source organism: Acrocera orbiculus (assembly GCA_947359355.1). Classification (NCBI taxonomy): domain Eukaryota; kingdom Metazoa; phylum Arthropoda; class Insecta; order Diptera; family Acroceridae; genus Acrocera; species Acrocera orbiculus. The sequence continues at coordinate 17,251,097 of OX375759.1, forward strand.
CCGCAAAAACGCTTATGTAGACACAGCGTAACTTTAAACAGTACTAAAAAATATTTATTTCTCTTTTATTGGCAGTACTTATTTTATTTAGGTGAGTGAGTAATATTGTGACTGCTTGCACAGAACCAGCACTTTGGTTAATTAAGTCATAATCTTAATTAAATAATAATGGAAATATCAGAAGTAAGTGAAATGTATTTGTACTTTTTTTAAAAAAGTTATTAATATGCATACATATATATTTATATATTTGTTTTGTTACAATAGCTACGAAAAGATTTAGCAGAAATAGAAGCGCTGGCGAGCAAAGCTTGCCGAACAAAAACTAAAAGCGTGCTTTCTCTTGCTAAAGTAGAACTGGAGGCTAAAATAAAAGAACTTCATGATAAGCAAAAAACTCCAAAACCAGCCGAAACTAAACCTAAATCACAACGGTAAGATTAATATGAAATATTTTTTTCTTTACCACACTCACACATCTAAAATTAATTTATTTTAGAATGTTATTAGGTTCTTTGTACTCTATTTATATCAAATAGTAATTATGTTCTAATCTTAAAATTATCAAGTCCTAAATATGATAAATAGAAAAATTTGATTCTACGTCTTAGTGTTTATAATGAAAGATAGATTCTTACATATAGTTTTGTTTTCTTTATCCGGGAGATTTTTCTCTTAATCATGTGACGATATGATGTAAGCCTTATGCTGTGGTTCTTATGAAAGCTACTTTAAGCGACTTTTGAATGCGATCAAGATTTTATCTAAAAAGTGTCGATAAATCCCATACAAACGAGGCCATGTCGTGCTTTGTTACGTGCTTTCGCACAAGTGTTTGAAGTTGCTTCCATAAAGATGAGAACCTTAAAGTATTTAATAATTCCCTTCACCCTCATTTCGTGTAATCTAGTGTGCTAACATATATTTATTTTTCAGATATACCGTTGAAATTTCTAATTATGCATGGGATCAAACCAATAAATTTGTAAAAATATTTATTACATTCGAAGAAGCTGAAAAACTTCCTGAAAAAGCAATAAATGTAAATTTCACAGATACATCAGTTGAAGTTAATATTACTAAAGATATAAAAGATCATAGTTTTATGGTCAATAATTTACTTAAGGAAATTAAACCTGTAGAGTGCCATTTTAAGGTGAAGCCTGATTTAGTCACTGTGTATCTTAAAAAAATGGAAGAAAACAAACAATGGTCACATTTAACCAAAATCGAAAAACAGCTTGCAGATATGAAAAGTGCTGAATTTAAAGATGACCCAAAAGATGAGTCAAATGTATCTGATTCACTAATGAATTTAATGAAAAAAATGTATCAAAATGGTGATCCCGAAATGAAAAGATTAATTTCAAAGACTTGGGCAGAAAATCAAGCAAAAATGTAAAATTATAATTTTTAAAATAAACTTTATTTAAAAAAATTTGAAAACTCGTATGATTTTATTAATTATAATGCTCTTTTGTATCACGAATATTTTCTTCGTGTTTTTGTTCGCAAATTTTGCTTTAAAAGATCCGTATTTTCATTCCTTATCTCTTCAAAACGTATACCATTAGCAAGAGAATGGATGTGATTTAAATGACAGAAATAAACAGTAATAATTCTAGCATGGTTTTCAGTCATTTGTATGAATAAAAACATGAAATTTCATGCACACGGATATGTATAATTATAAAAATATATGTTTCTTATACAAGTAACTCAAAAGGAGTAGGTTTTAATGTTCCTTATATTTTGATTAGTGCTACAATTATTTTATTTTAGAAAAAAGGAGTGTTCAAATTCTTTTTTAAATTATATCAAAGTTGAATATATCAAGTTCATTGTTTAAGCTTCACTTAGAAATTATTAACTCTATAAATCTTCGTTAAAAAAATATAAAAAAAAATTTTCTTGGTTTTCTTTTAATGCATAGCGAACAAAGAAACAGTTTATAAAGGTATTTCATTAAGTTATAATAATTAAAAAAAGCATAAATTTTATTCAAAAAAGCACATAAATTGATATGAAAATATTATTTTAGATTTACTGATTAGGCAGATGGCAGCAGTCAATTCTGAATTTTTGAATATATTTTATAACTTTCATAAACGTGCCATAAAATCTCTTATATTACCTCTGTCCAAAGCCGCTAGACACCAAGTAAATTAACAAAACTTTAAGGAAGAATATTAAAATTTAATAAACATCTAAAATGTATGGCAGCACTTTTTGTACATATAATTTTTTGTTTTCAAATGTCAAGTTTTGTCACATGAAATATTCTTTAGGGGTGACTCTTTAGCAGTGATTAACACTTACCATAATTCAAGTTTTTCTTAAATTTCATAATGGAACGTCCAAGAGTAATTACCCTTGATGAAGTTTCAAAACATGCAACACCAGAAGATCTTTGGGTAATAATTCATGGCAAAGTGTATGATCTGACCACATTTCGAAATGAAGTAAATTTCTAATACTTATACAATTTTAATAATAAAGTCATATATGATTAAATTTTATGAATAAGCAAACATAAATTTACCTAACAGGACAATTATTAAATACATGCAAGTCAGTATAATTAAAATAAATTTTTAGCATCCTGGGGGTGAAGATGTTTTATTAGATGTAGCTGGTCAAAATGGTACAGAGGACTTTGAAAGTGCAGGGCATAGCAAAAGTGCAAAGTAAGCTATTATCAATGAAACAGATTTCTTTATAATTTTTATAGCATGCTGATTGAGTCATCATTAGAAGTATCAAAATAGGAAATTTTTCTTTTTCTTACCGTTTAAATATACCTCTACCTTTTGTTATTTTATAAGGGTAACTTTCAACAAGAAAAAACCCTATTAATAGAAGGTGTAGAATTTCTTAAATATTTTTTACGAATTTATGACTCAGTCGCTATAAGAAAAAGTGAAAATTGGTTAATTGGTTTATAGTTTTTTTTAATAATTTTAAAAACTTCTAATTAATAGAAAAGAATGATTAAATAAAAAATTTTTTTTAGGGAACAAATGAAAGAATATTATTTGGGTGATCTGGCTATAGAAAAGAAACCACAAGTATTCTCTGAGAAAACAAGGTAAGAAAGTAATTATTTTAAATAAACTGCTTGAAATTGAAATCATAACTAATAAATTCAATAGGTTTTTTTAATTAAAAAAATATTTGTATGCATGGTTTTGATTTATTTAAAAATATTGCCTTAGTAGTGATTTGTTAGGGAGAATAATAACTTTTAAAATTAAAATAAACCATCATAAATCACAATTTTATAAAAACTAACATCTAACTTACTTATAGAAATAAAATTTTTGAAACGGCTCAGATGCAAACAAAATTAAATTGAATTATCGATAGATTAATTTTTATGTTTATCAAAAAATCCCATATTTTTTTTTTTTATCCATTAACAGGAGGAGAAAATGTATGATTTCATAGCGTAAATTTCAGAATAATTTTCTGCAATATTACACGAGTGATCTTTTTTTTTTTTGAATAAGCAAATATAAATTTCCCTAGCAGGATAATTATTTAACACATGCAAGTCAGTATAATTTATTTAAATAAATTTTTATTTTATATTTTCGCAATTATAGTCTACACATTAACAAATATATATTTAATATTTTAAATTGTATTCATTTAATTTTATTTCAGGCAACTAATTATGTTTGCAAGTATTGCATTTATTACTGGAATCACTACAACTTTGTTATTTAAAATTATTCAAGGACATCGAAGCTGATTTAATATGAAGTGAATAGTTAACATTCCGCAACATTTCATTTAAATTAAAGAATATTTTTATTATCTAAATAAATTTTATAATAAATAAGTATTTTAATCTTTCTTAAAATGTATTATTTTAAATACATAAGAAGAATAAGTTTGTTAAACCAGAACTTGCTAAGTTTATTTACAAAAGAAGCAAATTGAGTCAACTTGTATAGATGAGAGATGTGAAAGGCAAGATAGATTTTTGAAAATTAGAAATAATTCTATGAGGAAGCCTAATTTATTACATCTAATTTGAAATTTATAATATTTATATTAATATAAAGTTAGAAGGTTTTTGTTATATAATTCATAATACGATCAAAGGATGAGGACAGCTGCCATTCACTCAATAAAATTACACAATACAGATGACTATCCTTGAATCCGTTGATATATATTAGTAAGATATTAAATGAGAGGTAGAGAAAATTCTGTCTCACGCAATTATTTGAATGTTTCCAAAATATAGAAAATCTATCTTGCCCTTCACTTCTCTCATCAATAGAAAAAGCAACTACCGGCCTTGTATGCATCTAGACATAGTCCATCACTTTCGCTAATAATATTAACAGCGTTGACATATTACAAGTAATGCGCTTGATCATATTTACATATGAGGTTTTTCATAAACTCAATTCAGAAAAAACCGATGCGTTAAATATAACTATTCGATTATTGAAAAAAACATAAATGGAGCCATAATTTTGGAATTGAAATTGCTGCCAGCTGCTGATATGCTTCACTTATCTAAAGTAGTAGAAGGATGCTGTGAAATTTTAGCTCAAGAATTACATCTAACCAATGCTTTAGGAATTTTTCGATTTGCAGAAGCTTATAATTGCAAATCTTTACGCGAAAGTGCGATGGTATTAGCAGGTTAATTATAATTATTAGAAAAATATTCTAAAAATAATTTTCATAATTTTAGTTACCACTCGAAAAATAATTTCTTGATATACCCCAAATTCTCTTAATTAAACTTCTAAAGTCAGAACTTTTAAGAGTGGAAAACCAATCTCAAGTTTTCAATGCATCGTTACGCTGGATAAATCATAATATGGCAGAAAGAAATTATTCATATATATTTTTCACCTAGGATCCAAATCTGTTTTCAAATATGATATATTAAAGCGTGAATGGATTAAAGTTTTTTCTATGGAAATTGATCGTTTCCATCCAGGAATAGCAACCCTGCATCGGAAAATTTATGTTATAGGAAGAGAAGTATGTAAGGTAAAATCAGAAGATAGAGATGAAATAAGTGGCAAATGGAATAGTCTATGATCTCGTAAAAATAATTGGCAACCAATTACACCAATGATTACATTAAGTGTAGACTTTGGTTTTTGTGCTTTAAATAAAATTCTGTATGCGTAAGTGGCCGGGGAAGAAATGGCAGTGAATCTTCTATAGAATGTTATGATCCAATTTGAAAAGAATGACAACATGTCACGGTTTGGAGTGCTATCATCGCTATCAGGCTGATCAGTGTAGCAAACATAAAGATTTAGCACAATACTGGTATTCATACTCATATTAATAGTAGAAATCATCATCGTTTATATCTCATTAAACGGTTTCTCAAAATCATAATTTTGTGCAAAATTCAAACAAAAAAATACCGCCAGCCACACAGAGTAAAAACATTCATCATTAATAAATTATGCCCCAGCTTCATTATTAATGGATTTTGGTCAAGCAAATGTTTGCCTTACTATGTCCGATATAAATGCTACAGGAACTTTAGCTTCAAGTATCTGTCAACATCATTTTAGTAATCATCATCCGTTTGTACTTGGCTTAGATGAAACAACACCGGAACTAGTTATTAGCTTACAAGAGAACAAAACAAATCGTTTAAATCCAAAATCATCTAATTCAATTTTCCGTGACGAATCACCAATAGTTGGAATCTGTGTTCAACAAAGTCCTGTCATTATCCATTAGCATCGGAAATAGTAATAATAATAAAAGTAATTGACTATAATTAAGGCTTTGTCGTGTATCATTGGGCTTATGTATATTTTTAGGAAAGGTTTTTCAAAAGTATACACATTTTGAAAAGAACGTGAATAAATTTGTTGGTATCAATGGAATTCTTTAATTTTTTAAAAATTCAAATCGTGCTTTGCTATTTAATAGATAAAGAGATATCGATTTTTATGTTATTAAATTTTAGATATATTTTTAATTTACTTTTTCAATTCTAAATTACAGTTTCTTATTCGTTTTCGCCAAAACAACTCATTAAGCGAAGTCAAAATTGATCTATTTATAATTTTTTGTTTTCAAATGCTAAGGCTTAAAAAGTCAAATTTATAAATATTTTGTGTACTTCATGACTTACATAAAAATATATTTTTTCTAGACAAGGTTTTTTTAGTTTTTAGAAATGTTTGTAAGGAAATTGTAGCAGCTGCTACAAATCCTACATTTAGCATAAAAAAATTCATTCATTTAGCATTTAAAAAATTCAACAATATTCGATAATAATAAAAAGTATAGTACTATGTATGTTTTATGAATAAAACAAAAATAGGATTTATTTTTACTAGATTTTACTCCGTGGTATTATCGCTTCATTCAAATCAATAATGTCCTATGTTGAAGAAAAATTTAGTATAAACACTGTAAAAAGAATTCTCATCGTTCATAAAATTATTAAAAAATACCTCCTGTCCTGTAAAACTGATTAATTATTAATTATTATGGTTTTACATTATTCCATTCGGAAACAGATATTTCAAAATAGTAAATCGATGGTCTTATTAAAGACACTACATATTAATATTATAAAATAGAGGGTTTTTTTATTGCTTTGATTTTCAACTTAAATTCAATTTAATTAATAGAAATTACTTGAATACTTCAGAATTTTTATTAGATATTAGCTAAAAATATTAATCAAACAAATATTAATATTTCACTAGAAATTGACTTGTTGTCTGAAATGTCTCTGTAACTTATTAGCTTTCAAACCTAGTTTCATTGCCCATTTCGATTGTATTCTTTTCATTAGATGTATATCTCTAGCCTTCCGGGAAGCTGCTTCTTGTTGTGTTGCCGTCCATCCCAATGATCGATATTCAGATAAAACTTTATGTAATTTACACTTAGACTTTGACGGAATGATTGTTTTATTGCTAAGTCTTTGCTTGTAATATCGCATTAATGAACGATGTCCAATTACAGCACCTGACGGAAGAACTAATTGATACTCATCACCTTCCAGAACTTCTGGTTCAACTTCTTGATCGATATTCATTCCTTCTTCCTAAAAAAAATACACTAATTGTTTCATAAAATTAGAGAAATATTTTAGTAATATACATAATCTGGATAGCTTGAGCTGTAATCATAAAATTCGGCATATTCAGCTAATGCTAATCCTTCATGAACCATTTTACAATGACCTTTATTAATCATATGCTTTCGTACAGCATCCAATGAGAAAAAAGTTTTACCACGATCATTACACCATAAGCATATAAAATCTCTTGTTACTTTCTCAGCTAAATAAAAAAGAAGTCCTTCTAAGTCGACACAGTACTCAGTATCAGGAATGAAAAAGGAATGAGCGATTGACATATGTTTTAGATTTTCAACTAAATTCTGTGAGTGATTATCGCAAAATATGCAGTTATTTCCTTGTATAGGGTTTTCAGTAATATATTCCCATTCGTCAGAGTCCATCTATTGAAACAAGAAAATTTTCTAAGTAACAATAATAACAAATGAAAAATAGTTTTTAATACATCTAAAGTTTTATCATCTTCTTTTATTAATTCTGGCTTACTGAAATCAACAATACTTTTCATACAAACTTCTTTATCCATTCCAAATATTTTGTGATAATTGTTTAAGTTATTTTTATGTTTCCTACTTTTCAAATGTGTTTCATGAGCATTTTCAGAGTTAAAATGTTTATGACAAGCATTACAATAGACTTTAATCTCTTTGGCAGCTTCAATTTCTTCATTTTTAAGTTTCATTGTACGTATCTGAAACTCCTCATTTGTGACTGGAGGTAACTGTGCGACATTACGCTTTAAATTATATCGGTGCCAATCAGTTTTATAATGTTCTCTTTGAAGACAAGCTTCTTGAAAACGAACACTACAATTTATACAAGTAAACGACATTTCGTAAATTTTGTAAGAGAACAACAAAAAATTAAAATTAAATTAAAGTAATTATATTTATCACAAACAATGATATATGATCCAAATATCAAACTATAAGTTATACTTTTTTTATTTAATAATTTATTTCAATTATATTCAATGAATTTTGGTTGGTTAATCAAGTTGGTTGAAGGAAAGTATTTATGTGGTGAGAGAAATAAAAGTAAAAGTAGTGCGTTCAGAAACTAAATAAAAATTACGTCAAATTTCAAGTAGCATTAACTGGCTGTTTCATGCAGCTATATTTGACGGTACCTCATGAGGTTGCCTCATTTTGGTTTTTAGGCTAGGGAGACACCAAGTAAGGGGAAAATTCGCAATTCGCAATTACTTTTGATTCAGAAAGCCAAATTTACCAATACACAGAAAGAAAGTTTTGTTTTGACATTTATCAATCAGCTGGGCAAAAGCCGATAAAGTTTTTTATTTAATACATTTTATATATTAAACTTTTTAAAGGTTAAACTCTTTATAATAAATTATAAAATTATTTTTCCTTTATAAAATTTTTACACTTTTGACACTAGGCACAACTTTAAAATTACAAACAACTAATACATGTGAAAACCTACATGTACACAAAATTTTGAGGTTTTCTCATGAGGTGCCGTCAAATATAGCTGATTAGCTGTATGGCGCTATTTCATTACTTTGTATTATATATTAACTTTTTGATAATAAAAGCTTATAAATATATTATTAAATTATTAAATAGTTTTTGATCGAAACGAAAAATGTTTGAATGGGTGGTGACACACGAGTTGTCATGACATGCATAACTTTTCGAAGTTACGGGCGAGACGTATAAAGAGCTCCCTGCAAACTCATACGTGCTTAAATATTATTTTTACTCATTTTATTTTAACTTATGTGTTATTATTTATATTTAAATGTAATTTATTTTATTTTAATTAATTTTTAGTCATCAGAATTCCTTTTATTTTTCCAAATATTATTGGTTAAGCTTAATATTAGATGTAATTGTTTCACTTATCGGTAATGAATTAAGCTGCCCAATTTTTTATTTTCTTTGAATATATTTTCATGTGTATCTTCTCCAATGTTAGCATTTAATAAATATTTATTTATTTAATTAAATAATTGCATAATTATTTGCATACTACCTTAGTTAGAAAAAATACAAAATAAATTTGCTTTAACCTGAAAAAAAACTGTGCAGTACAAACCCACACATAGTGCAATCCCACATTTTGATGGTAGAGACCGATGTGCACTACAATAACTTTTTCTGTGAGTGTGTTAGTGCAGAGCATGTACAAATCAGAAAAATATCAAATATGTTTAATATCAGCCAGAAAAGTCGTAGAAAACAGGTTTTGCATGGAAAAGAGAGCAGAAATCATTGATTATTTTTTTAAGTGTATAGCCACCTTAAAGCGGGTTATTCACTATGTTTCCGATATTCACTATATGTTTCAATTAATAAAATAAATTATATATTTAGTAAAAAATGATACAAGTCCGGGCAAATGAATGTCCGACGTCTACAGTGTATTTACCCGGACAATGTCCGATGTCTACAGGGGCCCTTAGCAAGATAATTGATGTAATTTAAATGACAGACATAAACAGTAATAATTCTGGCATGGTTTTCAGTCGTCTGTATGAATAAAAACATGAAATTTCATGCACACGGATATGTATGATTATAAAAATATATGTTTCTTATACAAGTAACTTAAAAGGAATAGGTTTTAATGTTCCTAATACATATTTTGATTAGTGCTACAATTATTTTATTTTAGAAAAAAGGAGTGTTCAAATTCTTTCTTAAATTATATTATATTAACTTAGAAATTATTAACTCTATAAATCTTCGTTAAAAAAATATAAAAAAAAATTTTCTTGTTTTTTTTTAATGCATAGCGAACAAAGAAACAGTTTAAAAAAGTATTTCATTTAGTTTTATAGTTAAAAAAAGTATAAATTTTGCTCAAAAAAGCACATAAATTGTTATGAAAATATTATTTTAGATTTACTGTAACAGATGGCAGTAGTCAATTCTGAATTTTTTAATAAATTTTATAACTTTTTTATTTTAAAGAGCTTTTGACGTATGCAGACGCATCCCAGTAGGACCTTTAAGCATATATTCATTACTGTTTAAGATATTAATTTTCAGCTGTTCAGGCCTGAGTCTTTCCTATAACTTGTGCATGAATTTTACATGGCGAGGGCCGATTTTTCAGGTGCGACACACACATGCACGTTAAAATGTAGGGGAATTTATTTTAAAAGCGCATGCGCATACTTTTTTGGTGTTACCAGCTTAGAATTATTTCTTATTTATTTTTATGGTGTTGATATATTAAAACTATTTTATATTTTATTTTAAGTTTTTTATTTACTAAAATATTTCAAACAATATAAATTTTTTTATAAAATACAAATAAATTTAATAAGTTTAATTTGCTCCTTTTTGTGGCGGATTTAGATAATACTCAAGATGTTGCAATGTTGCATGTTACCTGTAAAAGGATTCTAGTTACAAAAAAACAGAAGCATAAAAATTTTGTATATTAAACTATTATGTATCTACAAAAACGCAGTTTAATTCAGTAGCATGCAGCGTATTAATATGCAACTAATTATTTAAAACTGCGTAAATTTGTAATCACGCCCATAAACAAAATAAAAGTTAAACGCAAAATTATGGATAAGTCATGTAGCATCAATACCACATATAGAGTTCATAATAAATAGAGTTCAGTTAAACGTTGACCGTTATAGGTGTTTTCGGTAAGATTGATTAAATATATTTGTAAAGTAAACTTAAGTTGTGAAAGTAAAATTAAATAAAAAATTATTTCAAAAAAGATAAAATTATAGTGACGCTTTTGAGAAAACATTATCTTTAAGTTGTGTTGTGCATTTAGTTGTTTTATTAAAAACAACTAAACAACTATTTTTTACTTATGGTATAGAAGTTTTTAATTCATAAAATTTAATTTGCAGATTAATTATATTAAGGAATTTGTAGGGCAAACACAACTTCTCAAGTGTATTAACTCTTTTTTTACGGAAGATTTGTTGATGAAAATTAATTGGAGTGGGAATAATAGTTTATTTCCTTTGAAATCCGTAAATTTCTTTAGCACCGATTTATTTGGTATGCAAATCAAATTTTCAAAGTGTGATTAATTGCATTAAAATTAATATTTTAGAGGCAGTTAAATGTGAAAACTTTGGCTACAAAGAGTTTGAAGAGTGTATGCGAAAAGGTTTGCATAATGCAAAAAACCGAGTATATGTTAATAAATATAAGAAGAAAAATATAACAAATAATAAAGATAATTAAAGTATATTAACAATATAACATTAAAAAAACTTTATCTTTAAGAAAATTACCTTTTTTAAAATATATGGCCTTAATATGTTAAAATAAATGAACTTTAAACTGTTTTGTGAATATAATTTTAATTTCTAATCCACCATAAAATCCAATATTTATTCCATGTCTGTTGACCAATTCTGTGGATAGCCTAAAAAATAAAAATACATAAATACATAAATATAACATCCCCTAAATAATTATTTATTAGAAATATTTTTTAATTAATTAATACTATAATTAATACAAAATAATTTTTTTACTGTTCACAAAAATTTCTTGTCACATTTTGACAAGTGAAATACATTCTATGTATTGAACAGGCAGGGCATGCGCAGATTCAAGAGTATGCGTATACATATATTGTTTACACTATCTTATATAAAATTAGGTAAACACAATCAAAACTTTCATGAGCCTGCCTGAATTTTTTCTTAGCGGAAAGCAAAAAGTAATGCTTAATGCCTGTTGAAATAGACAGGCGCCTGAAACATTTCCTACTGGGATTGAACTGCCGCAAATGCCACAAATGGCGCATAGATGTCAGGAGTCAGAATGCTTCACCACTAGGGGAGCAAATTTTTGACGGTTTCGCGATTTTTAAGTTTAAAATGGGTGATTTTTGTATGGAATTTGTACTCGCCAAACTGGACTAGAGCAAGTCCAATTTGAGGAAAATCCCATACAAAGCCTTTAGACTTGGCCAGAAGCCAGAAACATCCATATTCATTTAAGGGCTAAAATGCCCCCTCTAATCAATCATTTTCAAATTAATTTTTTGTTTAAATTACTTTCATTATCATATTACATCAAAATAAAAACATTTCAAGAATTTGTACTTGAATATATTTTAATTATATCACTTTGAATTCATCCAAGCCAAATATTTACATTTTCATCGAAGTCATTTTTCTCCTATTTTTGCAATTTTTTGCTTCGTCGGTTAAAAAAAATTTTATTTAGAGAGCTTTCAAATAATCCAACAGGATCAAGACTAAAAAATACTTTCTTAGGGCTAAAAGAATTGGTTTTTCATGGGCATATCAATACTGTCAAATTGTGTTTGTTGGTTTTTATTTTTTAGTCTTCATTTATGTTATTATTTTTGTTGTTGTTGAATTCCTTTCATTTTCTTACTCATGTGTTCTAAAACAATAAACCCTGATGAAATTGTAATGAGTTGTTTTTTTTTTTGGTTGTTTTTCTATTCTAAAATGAAATTTAGTTTCCCAGACGATCAGGAGTTGCAAATGCGGGTTAAGTGCTTTCATTTCTCATACGTTCTTGTGGACGCGTTGATAATTTGAAATGCAAAAAAAGGATACATTTTTAGGAAGTTGAAGCTTGTTTTTTTATTTTCATTTGAACATGGTTGAAAAAAAAGCTAATATATATTGGAAAATATGGATTTAAACAATAAATCAGAAAAAATCTGAAAACTAAGTACTAGGCGCACATAAGCAGAGAAGCCATTTGATCCGATTTGCAAGGGGCATGCTTCTTTAACCGCGTTGCCATATGAATACAAGTAATGAATTATATCTGTGAAGTGAAGTTGCTTTGTCTTATAATAAAAAAATGGGAGAGATTTATTTAGATTTTTAATAAATGAACAAGATTCAAGTATTAATTTTTGTCTAATTTTTTCACTGTGCTTCCGCAGCCTGTTCTTTAATTGCCTAAAATAATAAAAATAAAAGGACGGTTAATCATTGCTTTTTATTTAATAACATTATAAAAAAATTCTCATTGAATTAAATTTTATTTTAACACTATTTTTTTAATCAAAGTGCCTTAATTACGTTTTTGGCTTTTAAGTATAAAAATAATAATGATGTTTTCTTATATTTTAATTTTTAATATAATTTATTAACCACCTAAAATTTTGTTGCAATTTTAAATTATAAAATTGCTGTTATGTTTGATTTATATGTTACTAAATTAATAAAAGTACACATTAAAAATATGTATTAGCTTTTATACAATACAATGAATAAAATAATTGAACTTATTATTTAATTTGTTCTATGGTATTAAACATCTAATTTCTGTATTTAGTAGAATATTAAAAATATAAATCTCAACAATTTTCCACGAATTCAAAACAATAAAAACTTGTTATTTACAGACAAAATACTTTTTTTATATCTTAATAAGATTTGTGTTATATAGAAAATATTTCCTTTTATTTTTTGTTTTGTTTAGGGATTTCTAAAAATTTACTTACAAACTAAATGTACAAATTCTACTCTAGGCACTGGGTTATCAAAATAATGGTACCCTTATCAATTTTTAACAATTATAAACCATTATTTAATCAATTTATACTTTCTAAGGTTTTATTTTTTATTACTCGAAATTATATAATTTCTTATTTAATATATAAAATTAAATTTGTCCTTTTTTTGTTAATAACTTTAAAAATAAAATGATTTAAAAACATTATGGAACTTTAATATTAAGAACATTTATAATATTAAAATATATATGAAATTATATCTTATATATAAATTATATGAAATTATATCGTATTATTAGAAGGAAGATTTGAATCTGAAAATTCTGAAATAATATCAGAATTTGAATGATTTAGCTCATTCATACTTGGTGTTACTATTATTTCTTTGTTGGTTTGTGCTTTTAAACGCCTATGTATGCCCATTGTCTTTAGCCTTTGACATACGGATGACGGTGAAAGACTATAACCCTTATCTATTAATTTTTCAGATATTTTCCAATACTGCATAGTATTATCTTCTTTTAAAATTTCTGTTATATGAATTTGTAATTGCTTTTCTCTTTCAAATTTTTCTGAAGGTGTTAATCGTGGACGTTTAATTTTTTGTTTTGGCTGGGTTTTATCTGGTTTCGGTCTTTGCATTGCATGTGATCTAAATGAAAGTGAAATGCCTTTTATAATACAATCACGAAGTTTCCATGCGCTCATTTGTGAAACATTCAATGCCCTAGCAATGTCCATTGTAGTAGCATTATTTGCTACCATTATTTTTGCCTTTTCATATTTATCATTATCGATAAAAACATTTGGTTTTCTTGGTTTTTTAAATTCGTTGTTTCTAAAAAAAAAAAAATATAAGAATAATAAAAAAAATAAATGCTAATATGGATACAATAAAAGTTTTATAATTTGAATACTAAATTTATAAAAAGAATTTAACAAAAAATTTTATGCTAAAATCTTTAATATTAATAGCTTAATAACTATCAAATTAGTTAGACATTTGTGTATTTAAAATTTTAAAAGCATAAATACGGAAAAAATTTTATATTTTACCAAAACCAAACAATTCAATATAATCGTGAATCATTAAATAATGTCAACTTATCTAAATTTACCATGTACCCTAATTGATTGATATCTATTTACACAGTATTTCGATTGAAAGGAAGGAAGAATAGAAAAAAAGTAAAATATATTGATATCATTAAATAATTTTAATATAAAATATGACTATAAAAATTTAAGGCATCATTCTAGTAAAATCAAGACATTGAATAAATAAATACACAAAAAAATTAATAAAGCATATATATTGTTATTTTAAATTACTGATACTAACTGCTTCTCATTTGTAGATTCAGAAACATCAGAATCACCAATATATGAACTTTTATCATTTGTGTTGTCATCATCTCTGGAGCTAGTAAAACTATTTTGACGGGATAGAGCATTTTGACTAGATCCAGGTCTAAAAATAAGAAAATTCATTTAGTAAATATTTTAAATAATACAAAAGTCAACAAGGACAAAATTTTTTTTCTCTAATGTTATTGTTACAAATTATAGCTTAAAGGGTACAAATTATGTTTGAATTTCTTAAACACTTTGAAATACAAAGTAATATGTAAAGTTTCAAATAAAACAGTAAACCAAATGAACCAAATTAATCAACAGAACAGAACTCTTAAATCAATTAAAACTACTTGCTTTGGAGGCCTATATTATTTGATTTTTAAAAGATTTTTTAATAATTAAATATTTAATTAATTAAAATATTTTAATAATTTAATTAAAATATTTCATCAAGCGTACAAAATTTTACTCCTCATAATATATATTTCTATATTAAAATTATAATTGGTAAAAAAATAATACTTACAATGTCTGAATGGCACATGAACTTGTTCTTTTGTGCCAGCCAAAATGACGACCAGTCGGAAAAATAGCTCTACACTGTGGACATGTTACTTTTTTTGAAATATATACACTAACAAAAATAAATTTTTTTTTCTTAAATATTTTATTTAATATAGTTTTAGAAAACTTACGTTTCATCTTTTTTTTGACAATTACCTAAGCGCACATGCTTCTCTAAAAATCTTTGAGAATTATAATTTTTTTTACAATCAAAACATTCAAATGTCTTAGTAGAATCAGGATGACTTTGTTTAACATGATGTTTCAGTATTGATTTCATAGCAAAAACATCATAACATATACTACACTGATATCCTTTAGTTGGTTTTAATACCTCAGATTGTATTGAGTTCGGCACATCAGGAAGATTTGATATTTCAATTGATACTTCTGTATTTTTATATAAATTTGTTGCATCACCATTAGTTAAAATAGTTTGATCATCAGAAGTTGATGAATAATTATTATGTTCAAAATTTTCAAAACATGTACCATTAACTTCATCAAGATTATTAATTTTTGTATCTAGTTCTTCCTCAGAGGAAATACTTATAATATCAAATTCAATATTTGCAATATGTGCTCGAAAAAAACTATCTGATTCCTCACATTTTTCTTTAAATGAATAAGCATTGATTGCATTTTTAACACATATCATACAAATCTGTTGGGGCAATCCATCATCTTGAACAATCTGTAAACAGTTAATATATTAATGTATCAACTATTATTAAAATATTTTAATCGATTTACATTAACGTTTGCTAGTGATTTAATCTTTTTCCACAAAGCATCTTCTCCAAAAATTGACATCATCACCGCTGATTCCGACATGCATATTCGACAAAGTCGAAATAACTCCATTTTTAAATTCTATTATAAGATGAAATCATATATAATCTTTATTTTTAAATATTAATAGAATAATAGATCACGCCATTTATCTAATAATATTATTGAAAATGTTTAAATATAAAATGATACAAAGTATAGCATCTCTGACATACATAACGTCATTTTAATTATACTATATAGTGATTTTAATAGGATTATATTATTGTCAAAAGTGCATATAATTCATATAGTTCTAGTTTAAGTAGTGCCATATGTGACCAGAGAAGAATAGAATAAAATATCAATTGGGCCATGATACACTGATGGCGCTCGGTTTTACAGTGCATTCTAAGGCCTCGCTTAACGTCATCTGTCACTTTTAGATCCTCTTAACTTGGTAAGCGCGTTTCACAGTGCTACTTTTTCGAGCTTAAGCGCGATTAATCTCTGGAAAGGTTAAGCCTTCAAAATTGAGGGCTTAAGCCTAATTTTGCTGTCATTTGTAGGTTAGTTTGTTATATTTTCGAATTATCTATATTGAATTTGTAAAAGCATTAATTAGTTACAAATAGATATAGTATTTGAATTGAATTTTTGAAAAATATGGATAATCATTTAGCGGATTTTAAAGAGTTAGAGGAGTTGGAGATTGTTTTATCTCTAAATGAAAGCTGCGTATGTCGCACAAGAAATATTCGCTTGCGGCCAAATTATTTCGATATTTGGAATGATAGGCAATTTTTAAGTAGATTTCGTTTGAGTAAAGAAATTGCTTGCATTATTTTGAACGAAATTGCATCCAGGATCAAAAATTCAACAAACTGATATGTAGCAAATTATCCAAAGAAAACGCATTTTCTGACAGAATATAATTTTATTTGAATCAATCAAATAAAATTCTTATGCCTCCTCTACACAATGGTCCATCAAACGCCATTCCAAAACTGACAATGATTGTCATATTCATTGTGTGTCCGTATACACAATGGGCCATGATGAGTGGATACATCCGTGGCCATTATTTCCCCAATCATTGAGAAATGGACGTCAAAACGACTGCTGCCGCTGTTTATTTTTTAAGTGTTTGTAATAATTTTATTGAAACTTATGAAAAAAGAGTGGCTAAAAAAAAGTGGAGACGAAGAAAGTGGTGGATGCTGTCTATACACCGGAATAGAACTAGGTACATTATGAATTATTTTAATTTCGTATTTACTCATCATTTATTATTATTTTATTTCCCTAGGGAAAGCATGGAAAATCAGTTTGCTGAGCTGCTAGCGGAACCATCTGGGGAGTTCAACAACTTTGTACGTATGTCGCTTGAAGACTTTGACTATCTCCTAGGGAAAATATCCCCGCTGATTGCTAAACAAGACACCAAATGGAGAGATGCAATACCGCCAAAAACACGTTTGATGATCACCTTGCGGTTTTTAGCCACCGGAGACAGCTACAAAAGTCTTCATTATACATTCAAAGTGTCTCCCCAGATAATTTCCAAAATAGTGCCCCAAGTATGCCAGGCTCTCAATGAGGTCCTGAAGGATTTTATAAAGGTAAATAAATAATATTATTTAAAGTAAATTTGGAAAAACTTTTAATGCGTTTAATACTTATACATCATATACAAAAGATTTTTAATTAAGTTGCAATCTTAAGCCCGCGGCAAAATATAATAATATAATTTTATGTGAATTTGGAAAAATGTTTAATACGTTTAATAGTTATACAATATATACAAAAGATTTTTAATTCAGTTATTTAATTTCATAAGTTTTATATTATTTGTTGATCAGGAGGTCTTTGTAATAGGAAACCATCAATCTCATGCATCAAAACATGTCTTTCAGTCTCTGAATAGGCCCTCAATTTGTTCGCTAAAAGTTTCCCATACAAACTACAGTTGTCTTCGTCCACGTTTTCTTTTTTGGGGTTGTTTAGCGCATTATTCAGAGTGATTAGGGCTGCATTCATTTGTGCGCGGGTTTCATTCAATTCGATCGGTTGTTGGCAGCGTCGTTTTTTTGTCGGGATACGTACTGAAGACGGAATATCCACCTCGATATCATTTTCTTCATTTTCGGAATTCACCTAAAAATAATATAATATTTTATTTTCAATATATATTATAAAATATTAAATTAAAATTTTTCTAATTTTCAGCGAAACAATAATTAAAAATATTTTTATTTTTCAGCTTCCTACAACAGAGAATGAATGGCTTACAAAGGCAGACAATTTCCGTTTCCCTCACTGCTTAGGAGCATTAGATGGGAAACACATTACTATTATACCTCCATCTCATAGCGCATCAGATTATATTAATTATAAAGGAAGTTTCAGTATAGTTCTGTTAGCCTTAGTGGATTATGATTACTGTTTCATGTTCGCTGAAATAGGTGCCAAGGGGCGAATTAGTGATGGCGGAGTATTCACTAATAGCGTATTATGGAAAAAAATGTCTACAGAAACACTTAATCTACCACCGCCAACTTTGCTTGCAGGTAGTGACATCATTGCACCCTATGTTTTCCTGGGGGATGGAGCATTTGCTTTAAGCACGAATTTAATGAAACCATTCCCTGGTTACCATGGATCAGACACCCCTGAAAGATTATTCAATCAAAAACTATCTAGCTCCCGGGTTGTTGTTGAAAACGCCTTCGGAATTCTAGCCTCCAGATTTAGAATTTTTAAGTCAGCTATACCATTGTGTCCGGTTAAAGTTTCAATCATAACAATGACATGTGTTTTATTACACAACTTTTTAAGGAGAAGTAAAAGTTCGAGAGAAATTTATAACCCATCAGATTTTACGGATATATATATCAATGGCGAATTAAGTAAACCAGGTACTTGGAGAACCACAGAGAATGGTGATGTTAATGCCCTTTTGCCTCTACAATTGGTGGGCCGAAGGGCTGCAAATAATGCCATACACACACGCTTAATCTTTATGAATTATTTTAATAACACAACACAACACCAGCAATAATTAAATAGCTTATTATTTGTAAAATAATAATTGTAAATAAAACTAGTTTTTTATTTTACTTACCTCAATCTCCGTGCTCAGTATGCTTTTACAATCATAGACATCATTCATAAATGCGGCCATTACATCATAGTACGCCCATATTGGGCGAAAAATATCTTCTGTGCTTGCCCCAGATTTCTTTGAGGCTACTACCTTTTTGTGGTTCATCCGAAAAGCTGACATCAAGGTTTCCTTTTTCTTTTTTAGCTCTTGTACTGGAATCAGCATCTCATCCGCAATCCTTCGCCATGAATCATTTACCTATAAAATTAGAATTTATTAATTTGTAGATTATGAACCAATTTATGTGGGTACTTACCGCGTTTTTATCCTTGTGGAATTTCTCCTTCGGATTCCAAATTGCCGGCTCCATTCTATATAACTCAATGAATTTGAAAATTTCATTACTTGTCCACTTTAATTCACTCATAGCACTCATAACTATTTTTCAATTTCAATTATTTTTATTCAATTTTATTATTTTTTTTTTTTATTTCGGCCTCCTAATAAAAATGTTGAGGATATGTTGTGAGGTTTCTTTAAATAAAACAGTCCGTGGGTGGAAATAGGTCTAAGTAATTATACTTTAAACAAATTAAAGACAAATATTATTTTTATATTTGCGCAGTGTACAAATTTAATGTTTTTTTAATTTTATAGATCAAGAAAAAAAAACTTTCCAAACAAACTTATATGAATTATTGATTGAATTTTTTGCTTAATTTACTGGTTATAATAATTTTATAAGAGTTATTTTTCTAATACCATTAAAATAATATTAGCAACAACAAAATATGCCAATTGTGCATTTTTTTAAACCAAACGAACAACGCTGAAGACGGTTTTAATTTCTCAAGTTTTTTGACTTATTAAAAAACTTTTAAGTAAGACAAAAAAATTCAAAATTGTTTTTATTTAAATATAAATTTATAAGAGACTTCTTAATCACAGTAGTTTGCCCTTAATTTTATTAAAAAATTCTATATCTATATTAACATTGAACTAATATGGCCCGTATTAGGTGTATAAGCCCATTCATAACTATTGAAAAAAGCGGCACATGTTTTGCCATTGTGTGGAGGCGTCAAAAAGTGACAGCTATTTGAGCCATCATTGCTCAAAAAATCGCCTACAAGGCGATCACACGCCATCACTTAAGACCATCAACACGCATGACCCATTTAAGGCCATTACACCCTCTACACAATGGGCGATGACAGAAATGCGCAATGATGGACCATTGTGTAGAGGATACATTAAATTTTAACAATTATACCTCCTTAACTTAAATATAACTTCTATTTGTAACTGATAATTAATGTTAAGCATAATTAAAATAAATTAAACCTACTAAAAATAATATAGTTTCAGTTAATCCAATTGAAACAATGTTTTTTAAACAAAATTACATAAATTCAATACGATTTTTAATTAAATTTTCAACTATTTTTGCATAACTTACCAATATTTGACTCTTATATAATATACTTCTATGCTGAGTGAGGTCCAAATTTGACTCTATCCGATCATCTGTTGGAGAAATGGACTACAAAATTAAGTAGAAATAGTTCAGATTAAGCCATATTGGCAAGAGTATACTCTGAAACGCTTTGAAGTTTTTTTCCGCGCTTAAATATTAAACCCGCTTAAAACATTTTGAGCTTAAGCCCGTACTGTGAAACCGGGCGTGGGTGTCTTTACATCGTTGTCTTCTAGGACATGTGTCCCAATGCAGTAATTCATTGTGCATTCATAATACTGTGCAGTGAATTATTTGACAATTAAATCTGAAGTTTTCTAATTTTGGATCTTTTAAACAAATATTTGTATTTCTTTGGTTTCAAGTAAATTGCTTTATTTCAAAAACAATTTTAAATATAAATTTTTATCATGCTTCCTGTACACTTTAACTTCTTTTGAAAATGTTCTTTTTTAACTCTCCTTAAACATATTTTTTAGATAGTACTTCTTTATCTAAATCTGTAGACTTTAACGTCTTTTTAAAATGTTCTTTCTTATGTAGAAAAATATATTTATATAAATCTAGATACCTGGATAGTAAAATTTTTTTGTTAAAAATATGAACTTAAAACTGCAGCGGAACTGCAAATATCTGCAGACTTATTACTTTTAGCGGTTTCCATTGAGAAGAAAAGATCATGCTGGGTTAAAGAGTGGCGGAAGAACAAATCTAAAGAAAGTACGATATTTTTGAAATCTCATCATCTGCACTTGAAACTTATGACTCAGGTAATAGTCTGCAAATTTAATTTTTCATAACATAAATAATTTTGAAAACAATCTTGCACCAAAATATGGGAAATTTTTAAAACTAGAATCCTTTTACAGGTAACATCCATTACTATGTACCGAAAATAGAATTTTATGACGATAATCCGTCATAAAAAGGAATAAATTTTGCGAAAAGAGGAGTGCCAAGGAAAAACATGCAACTTTATGACAGTTAGAGCATAAACTAGTAAAGAAAGGCTGAATAAAAGGAATTATTTTATAAATATAACGGTTTACAGAAAAAAATATACAAAAAATTTCGAATTAAAAATAAAGTGTTTTTTTTTATATTTTGTCGGAATGATGTTTTGAATTTTGTGTTAAAAATAGGAATTCTTGGAAAATTCGCTCTAATGTTTTGTTGTAAAGCAGATTCCAACATCCCTAAAAAATTAGCTTTTCGTCTGCTTTAAAAAGATAATAGATAAAATTTCCAATGCATATTTAAATTTAAAATTGCAGTTATTGTAAACTAAGTTACAAGTTTGTAAGTTAATAATTGACTTTAGGGATTGACCAAAATTAAACCTTGTTGAGGGTATTGATCTGAATCTTATTAATTGTCCTAAAACGAGTTCCAAAATTGTTACAGTAAATTAAATTTGAAATATTAGTGAATGTATCTTAGCGCAGGAGGCGCGCTAAGCAGATGAGTAAATTTGATTATTTACAGTGAAGTTTATCTCTATTTTAAAACAGACTGTAGAAGAAAAGGTTATGCATTTTATTAGGTGTAATTCATAATTTTCTTAAGCTAAGGGCCAAGCTCATGCAATTCCAACTGACATACCTGTGCTAACGAAAAACGGCACATATCCCAACAATGCTATCTCGTAGTTTAAAAATATTTTAAAAAACCATATTAATCCTTGATATTTTATTTCTATTGCTTTCATTCAACTATTTCTTGGAATTTTCTTGAATTAATTGAAATAAATAAATTCATTATTTTTATTTTTATTCTTTTGTCAATAACAGCCGGGAAATTTTTCTGGAATAAGTTCTAATAAAAATATAACAAACTAATAAATTTTATAAATTAATTGAAATGTTTAAGCATTGAAATGAAATTGATTGCATGATATACATAGCCATTTATGTAAAGATTCAAAGCTGGTTGGTTGCTTTGAACAATATTCTTCTTGAAAAGGAATATGCCATGATGATTTGACCTTATGAGCGCAGTTTTTAAATTTATGTGGATTCTAGAAATTTAATACAAAAAAAAAATTAAACTCTTTAAATAAAACTTATTTTGTTTTCAAATTGCTTACTTTCAAAATAACTTTACCAGACTCTGTAATTGTTTGTAAAGAAAACTGATGCCCTTGCTGCCAAAGTCTAAAAATTGGTTTTAATTCGTTCCCTAAAAGAAATGCATGTGAACGCATTAAATCTCGTGAAATAAAATTTGTATTTGGGCCACTTTTAAGGGTTGCATATAAGATAAAAGGATCATCATGGGATCTGAAAACAATTAAATCTCCATAATAAACTTTCACATATGATAAATAATTTAAAAAATATCATCAGAATTATATAAAATGTTTAGTTACTTACAAATCATTAGTAAAAAAAATTTTAGCATGTCTTTTTATAAAATTAATTTGTTGTTTTGGCCATAAGTTCATATGTTTCCTTCCTAAGACGAGAATTTTATTTTTATGATGCGCTAAATGTTTAACAACAGCAGCTAACTAAAATTATATGTATAAAATCAAATATAATTTTTTACAAAAGATTTAAAAATAAATACTTACTCTATTGGCCATATTAATAGGGGATCTATTACCACTACCTAATGAAACATTTAACCCATCTATAACAAAATCATATGGAACGGTTTCAGCTATAAATTTGATAAATAATTGAACTTCTTCAGGTGATGACTTTTGAAAAATATCTTTACGAATCAGAACTTTATTGAGAAATTCATTTTTTAATAAATTAAATTCATTTTCTGTTATTGAAACATTTTGTAAATTAAAACCACAATGGGAACAATTGCCAGTTTGGGATATATAAATTTCAGAATTTTTAATATTTAAATTTCTTAAAATATTAGATAATATTTGTATAACTTCCCGTGTTATAATAATATTATGATTTTCAATAAAAATAAGCATTTTTTCTAAATTTTCAACAAAATTAATTTCATTAGTGATACTTTTAAAGTACTCAATGAAAACATTACATTTAGGTTGTCTATCATTTTTGATCATTTCATTTAGTAAAGACCATCCAATATTTGTATCTGTTTTATTTTTAAAAATATTTGCTATAACTGCACTATATGCATTAATACTTGGTGTATTCGTTAATTTAATCATATCTAAAAGTTTTAATAATTTCCAATAATGATTTGTTAAAGATATACCTAAAATTAAATTTTCACAAGTTATTGAATCTAATATACTATGTTTTTTAAGTAAGTAATTGTAAAAATTATCTATTTGTTTAATTTCATCATTATTGAGTTTTTTATCTTTTGAACTTGCATAATAAATTTTCATTAATCGTCCAATACTTGCATTATTTGGTTCAATATTTTTTTCTTTTAGAAATTGTATATAGCTTTGTGCTCCAATGAGATTTGAATCTGATTCACAAATGCCCAAAATTGTTGCATCTACATTTATTTTATTTATTTGATTATAATTTTTCATTAAATCATCTCTTATATTATTCCATTCTTTAAATGATAATGCTCCATTTTTTAGTTGACTTTTAATTTCAATTATTTTGTTTGCAGATAAAAATTGTGAATTTTGATATGTAGAAAAACATTTTAAGAATTTAGAATTTTGTCTCCATAAACATTTAAGAGTTTCAGAAGTTAAATAAGCACATTTTGAAAAACTTATTATAGAATTCATATTGAAAATAAATTATAAATACCCGGGTAAATTATATTGTCAAACTATCATTTAATTGTTACTATAAGTGGTGCCACATTGGCTGTGTCTCGACTAGCGATTTGAAAAGCGATCTAGAAGGCAATCTGAGGCGCAGTTACACTCAGAAGTATATTGACTGGATTGACAGTTTTATTGAAAATACATAACTTATGCTTTTAAGCTAGTTTTATTATATTAAATTAACTTAACTTAAAAAATAATGCAACATAAATGCATTAAAATTAGTTTAAAGGTACAAATTGTACCTTGAAAACACTTGTAATGTCTGAATGTAACCGCGCCTCAGTTTCCTTTCCAGATCGCCTTTCAAATCGTTAATGTAGACACCAAGTCTATGCTAATTAATCTCCTGATTACGGAAAAAATGACGGCACCTTTAGAACCTGACTCTAAACTGTCAAAACTCGAGAAATGGTATTTCACAGCACTCCCAGTAGGAAATGTCTTGCTAGACACGTAGAAGTGCCTTTGATGTTTTGACCAGCGCAACCCCAGGCATATGCATGCAACCACAGCGGTTTTCAACATGGGCTTGACCGCGGGCGATCAGCAAGCTATAACACATATCTATGCATTAAACTTGTGAATGCATATTTGAGTTTTTGCCTGTGTGGGGTTACTTTTTATCAGCACTTATATATATTACTGCGGCTTATACAGATTATATTCGAATCGCTTATGAAGAACCCAGTAAGCATAACCTTCACGTTCGAACACACTTTTCGAGCCTTTTTCGGTCTTGGCGAGACAAGATGCCTTCACTGAGACAATTAAGCCTTAATTTCAACGTCATATACGTAAACCCATGTTTCGTCACCTGTTATAACACATTTTAGTAATTCTGCATCGTCGTTGACTTCATTTAGTGACTCCTGAGCAGCTTCCATTCGTCGCTGTTTCTTTTCAAAATTCAACAATTTTGGAACAAATTTTGCTGCTACGCGTTTCATACCCAAAACATTCGAAAAAATTCCATGGCATGAGCCAATCGATACTCAGCGACTTGATTGTGATTCGGCGAGCATTCATAACCATTGCTTTCATTTTTTCCACGTTTTCATCGGTTGTTGATGTGCTGGGGCGTTCGGGGCGTTCGTCATCTTCAACGTCTTCACGGCTATCTTGGAAACGCTTATACCATTCGTAAGCTCTTGTTTTACTAATAACAGACTTTAGACCATAGGCCTTTGTTAACATTTTACACACTTTATTTCATTTTTTACGCAAAATTTGATACAAATTCTTTGATCCATTTCAGCAAAAATGGATTATTAAGGTATTTTAAAAACAATTTTACCTCTCAAAGTATAGGGGTATCCGATAATTTAAGTTCTTTTACATTCCGCAATTCAAGAATATTAATAAGTAGCATTTCATTTGTAGATATTAATCAGCCTTAGATTAATAAACCAATTTTAAATTTTTTTCATCACAACCTACAAATCAGCTATGCCTGACGTCGCATGGTGCCCCAGCATCACAACTCTGAATCAAGGCCTGACGGCACATCATAGTGCTTTCGACTCTCTTTGTGTACATGAAGGTAATATAAATGTATTAGTTACTTGTGACATTTTGAAATTTTAATCTTGTGTTAAAAGTGTTTTTGTAAAATAAAATTAAAAATGATAAATGATGATATTGTTGATAAATGTTGAAATTTTATTTTACTGTTTAATAAATAAAAGACATTTTATAAAAATTTTAGATTTTTATTTCTTGAAAGTTATAAAATTATTATAAAAATATTTATTTTTACTTGTTGTTTACCTAAAATTGTATATTCTTAAATTAAAAAAGAATACATATACTTAATTATGATTTCTAAAATCACCTATTTTAATAATCAATATTCTATTAGTTTTAGATAACAAAATTCATCAAAAAATATAAATTACTTACCGGCTTTCGGTAAATGTTAAAATGTCAAAATGTCAAAAACAAAACTTACTTCTGTGTAATGGTAAGTAGACCTGGTGATGCAGCTATATTTCACGCATCAAATTTAGTCCGAATATCCCGAATTTTCCCCTTACTTGGTGTCTCTCTAGCCTAAAATCTAAAGTGATGCTGGGGAACCATGTGCCGTCAGGCATAGCTGAATGAGTATAATTCATAAATTTTTCATTTGGTGGAAAATCAGGGATATCTTTTAAACTAATTGATAGAGCATGACGTTTAAAGTGTCGTATTTCTACTTGAAATTTTTCAATTTGCACAATTTTTTATTTTCTGTGAAATACTGATTTGATCTTCATTTTCGTGCATTTAATACCATAATCTTTTGAAAAAATTAGGTTTTAAAAAACCATAATCTTTCGCCTGTCTGACTAGGGTGTAAAACTATAGTTATTTGTAATGGCACCCGTCCTCACATTCGTGAGTTGTTATTTTGACTTTAGAGTATTGGAGTAAATAACAATTAGCTAGAATTATAATAATTT
Source organism: Acrocera orbiculus (assembly GCA_947359355.1). Lineage (NCBI taxonomy): Eukaryota > Metazoa > Arthropoda > Insecta > Diptera > Acroceridae > Acrocera > Acrocera orbiculus. The sequence continues at coordinate 17,278,106 of OX375759.1, forward strand.
TTAACAATTACATACTAATGTGACTCTAGTTGAATTATTTGATTAGCCGTAGGCTATTTACAATTTAAATAAATAAAATAAATAAATAAATAAATAAATAAATATATAAAACTTTTAATGGCTCCCTAAATTCGTAAAAGATGTTTAAAGAGGTTTTCAGCTTTCAACCGAATAAAAATCTATATCTTTAACAACAAATGCAGTAATAAGGGTAATTTTTACGATAAGAAGAAGAGAATATAATGTTTTGACAGTTTTAATACGGCGATTTTAATGGGGTTTTAGGGCATACTTTAAAAATCGAAAAACCATATTAAAACAACTTTTGAATTTTTTAAATATTTTTTTCGTGTTTTTGGTGTCGGGCTTAATCGGAAAAAGTAAAAATTATAATGCCGTCAGTAATGGAAACATCCCCGAAATTACTTAATTTTATTTATTTATATTTGTAATTTAATTAGCAATTGTTTATGTTAATTAAAATTAATTTAATAATTAAAAGGCGCGCATGGCTAGAACGAAATTTGTTTAGTAACAGTGAAGTGTCATTGTTCGAGAGAATTAATAAATAAATGGAGTTTAATTATAAATAAAAAGTAAAATTGTTGTTAATTAATTAAATAGTGTGTTGTTGAAAGTGTGTTGTTATTAAATGATAAATTTAATAAATAAAATAAAATACCGTTTCCGCAAAAATTTACAAAAATTGCATACTGTTATGAACAAAAAATCTGGAAGTTGACCACTGAAATAAATAAAATAAAATTTTGAAAATTATTTTCTTCTTAATTTTTTTAGCATAGGATAGCGTTCTTATCTTCGTGTGCACTAGTTATAAGAACCGTGCCTAAATATCATAATGAGAAAGCAAAACTGTGATAAAACAATTTTAAATAGAGAAGATTTTGAAGGTGGGCCAGTTAGTTTAGATCTAGTAGAACCTGGTTTATATTTGGGTATTTACTTAGAACTATAAATGTAGCTTACTAATTTTAGTGTTTTTTTCTTATTTTCTTTTGAAGGAAATGTAACTGCTGCAACGCATCTGGAAACTCTGAAAAGTAATAATATTAACTACATTTTAACTCTTGATTCAGTCCCTTTACCTAGTAATCTTTGGCAAGCGAGCAATTTAACTATTAAATATATCCAAAGTATATACATATATATATAATTCAAATTAAACTTATTCTAAACAAAATAATTAGTTTCAGATCAGCCAAAAGAAGATATTCTCCATCATTTTAAAGAATGTATTGATTTTATTAATTTAGCCTTAGATAATCAAAAGAGTATACTTGTACATTGGTATGTAGCAAAAAAATTGCACAACACTTTTTTCTTTTTTTTAAATTAACAATGATATTTATTATAATTTCAGTTATTTTGGTGTTAGCAGAAGTTCAGCGATAATAATAGCATTTATTATGCAAAAATATTCATTAAATTACTCCAAGGCATTTGAAATAGTAAAACAAAGAAGAAAATTCATTGGACCAAATATTGGATTTATTTCACAACTAAAATTATTTCATGAAATGAACTATACTATTGATATCAAAAATGAAAACTACAAATTATATCGATTGAGATTAGTGGCTGATAATGTTCGTAAAGGTATAACTATTTATATTTAAAAATAAAAGAACATTAATTTTTTAATTTTCATAAAATAGCAAAAATTCTTCCACAAAATTGTATGAATCTAATTCAACAAGATCCAGGCCTAATTCAAGTTAATCCAGAAACAATTGTATACCGTTGTCGTAAATGTCGCCGAATTTTAGCAAATAAATCAAATATAATAACCCATAAAAATAAAAATATAAATAATTCAATACAATTAAACCAATCAAGTAGCTATTCACAAAATTTACAGCAAATAAAACAAAATGAAGGAATATTAACTAATCTTAAAAATTTAACAATTGATAAAATCCAAGATAATAGAAAACTTATGGCAAATGAAAATAGTATGATATGTAAAGCTATTATCTTCGTTGAACCAATAGCCTGGATGAAGGACATATTAACTCAAAATCAAGGACGGCTTAATTGTCCAAAATGTTCCTCAAAGTTGGGTAGCTTTAGCTGGATTAATGGTAATGGATAATTTATTGATTTTTTGTTTGTTTTTAATAGAAATTTTTTAGAATGTCATTGCCCTTGTGGGCAGAAAATATCACCAGCATTTTATTTTGTACCTTCGAAAGTTGAGCTTTCAAGCATTGTTCAAAATGTCCAAATGACAGTTTAACTAAATGTCCTAAAAAACTACAATTACCAAAAAACAAAATAACACGTGGTACTTTTTTAAATTTTGATCAAAAATAATTTTGAAGCTGTTTCATTTAATGTTCTAACCAGGTTGATTACAGTTGCCTATATAATCAGAAATAATAATTCATTCTGAATTAGACATTCAAGTGAAGAAAAAAAAACAAATCATATTTGATTTATTTTTAGTAAAACATCTATGTTTCTTAAACAGATAAAAAAATACAAATAATTTTTTTAATTCATATTGAAATTAAAAATGTTAGGAATAATAATGAATATTAAACAAAAAAATATGATAAATTTTACGCTTTAAAATGTAGGTATTTCGCAACTTATTTGTGTTGTTGTTATTATATATTTCCTGATATATATACATATATATATTTGTTTAAAATAAATTTTTGTAAATAAGGTAAAACTAAAATATTGATAAAAAAAAACGCTTAAAAAGTATATTAAATAAATATTTCTTTTCTTTACACAAAGAATATAAATTTTGAAGAAATTACACTTGGTAAAAATGAATTTATTAATATAGTTGGTTTATATAACATCCCATTTCTGAATGGGAATAATTGTTCCCAATATTTCAATGTTGCTTCCGTTATATTAACTTAAACCTATATATATATTAATTTTAATTTTAATAGAAAATTGGTTAAATTAAATTACTATGGATTTAAATTATTTGCCTCTTTATATCTTTAACAAATTAATAAAAATATTAAAATTTAATTTAAAACTAATATAACCAATGTAATTTTATTTACTAAAATATACTTGCATCTCAAATTTTATTTTTAAACATTATTTTAATTATTTAAAAACTAATTAATATTTTATAAAAACATATACTATTTGAGATAATAACTTATATTTAAGCGTATTACATTTTTTTTTTAAAAAACTCACCTTTTGATTATTAATTAAATTTATCTAACATTTATCAATTCTAAAAATCAATAATTCTTATAAAATATTTTTATTTTTATAAAATCATGGGAAATCGCTGTTTTATTTTCACTTTACTTAAAATTTTACTGAAAATATTTATCTATGGGTTAGTTTTTTGTTCCCTTTTGTTTTCAAAAAATCAAATTAAGAAATTCCTTAGCAAAATTCAAAGTTTACTTAATTTAACTTCTTCTTGATTCTAGCAAAAATATTTTAATATGGCAGCTGTGAGCATATATAACTATTTGTTAAAACACTTAAAACAAATTTTCTAAAAATTAAAATTAATTAATAGTTTAAAGGGTTATATGATACTAGAAGTTATTGTCATATTAATTAGAATAACTTTTTAACGTTTTTATTAAAAAAGAAGAAACAAAAAAGAATAATTTGTGTCATTTACTGAAATAATTTAGTAGTTAACAATCAACACTTTATTAGCACGTTTAAAAATTTTTATTTAACTCATATATAATTTACAATTTTTCATCGTCTATCTATTTTTTGTGATATATCAAATTGAAATTAAATTTCAATTTCTAATAAAATATTGTATTCATGTGGACAAAGGAACATAAAAATTAATGCTTCCTTTCGATTCTTGCGTTAGTGACAGTGTTCAGTGACATCAACAATAACTGATTTTTTCCAAGAAAATAGAAAATAACCTGTACCAGCACCAAATACAACAGCCAAACAGAGCCATACATTATATGTCATAAATATTAGCATCAATAAAAATGATATTGTGACTTGAACTATATGTAGAATTGTTTGATAGAAATGCATTAATGACATCATTGAAGGTCTAAAAATAAATATAATTTTAATAATTATTATATATCCTTTTTCTTTTTTCATAAATTTTATTTTATTACTTGAAATCAATTAAAACTAATTTAGTTTTTTATTTTGCAAAAATTTTAATTATTAATAATTATGATAAACAGAATTAATAATATTTAATTTTTATGTTTCATTTTTATTCGCATGAAAGTTATGAAAAATATATTCTTCGTCCGTGATCCTAGTGGAAGTTACGTTCAGAGACTTTATTCATTTGAACGAATTTAACCGACTGCATACTTTTCCTACTTCAATAATAATTGTTGCTCAAATCTTTGATATCGATGAATTATGCGATCAAAAGTTACTTCCACTATCATCACTTTGATAGTCTAAAAATTCTAAATCTACTGTGTGTACAACCAACCATGCAAGATGTGAGAGTAAATCGTAAAAATAAATAAATTTATTGTTTCTAGTTTTCTTTTTAATATTTTAGTTAATTTAATTGCATATGCAATGAATAGAAATAATACCAAAACCAAAAAAAGCCATATAATATTAGGCTGTGTTCAAGTCCCTAAGCCAATCTTAAAGTCAATTAATTCGATCGTTTTTTTAGGATACGTGAATTCAAGTGTTTCATTTGTTTTTTGCTAACTGCATTTGATGATCACTGTTATTAATATTCGCTATAATCAATAAACATCTTTTATCTTGGTTACTTCCGAGTAAAAATTGTATTCTTAACTAAATTTTTCAAAATAATAAAATAAATTGATTGTTTTCGATTTCTTTTTTAAAATATTCAATGAAATGTAGAAATTATTCACTACGAAAATTATCGATATTACAAGTTTTTGTAGTTTAATCGTCTAAGAATGCATGCCGCCACAAATGAAAGCTTACAGTAAAAAGGTGACATTTTTTTAGCTTTAACTTGAAGGCCATCTTAAACTTAAACACAGCATTAGAATTAGTAAAATCATAATTTGATGCGCACTTAAATCGTTTTTATGAAAAATTATATCAAAAAGCATAATGAGTTTAAAAAACACTTACGGTTGTTTATGTATAACTTCTCCTACATAACTGTGAAATGATCAATGAAAATAGTTCAAATTAAATATTTTTACTTTTGTCAAATAAAAAAAAACAAGAGACAAAAAAAAATACAAAGTAAATAATTATACTTACTGAACAGATTGAGCATTATTCGATGTCTCGGGGCCAATCGCCTTTCCAGGAACAGTTACTGGTCTGTATTCTAATAAATTGTATGTTTTCCAAAAAAGAAATTCTCTGTAGTATTTTAAACCCTCGTAGAGTGTTGCCATTATGAAAATTGCAATAATTGAGCTAATTAAACCACCGATAGTATTGATATCCCATTGATCAAATAAAATTTTCTCATTATAGCCAAAATGAAACTAAAAATATTTGAAAAAAAAAAACATCTTCTAATAAACTATTTAAAACATTTGTGTCGACTTAAGTGTTTAGTTTTGAATAAAGGAAAGACAACTGTAATTTTTCCGAATAATAATGGAAAATCTATTTAATAAACTGGTTGGAACTTTGAGTTCGATTTTTAGAAAAAATATCTGGTTTTAATAAATTTCTTTCTACAAAAATGTCCAAACACTGTATTAATTGACGTGCAAAATAGAGCTTCTACATGGGCTTAATACTCTGTATTATAACATATCATGGAAATAGCAAAAAATGTGCCATAAAAATAAACATTAAACCGTCTAATTTTTCTGAAATAGAGATTTTCGAAAGTGTTTCATTCAATTAATTAAATAACACAAAGACAAAATGAAAATAATAACATATTTAAAAGCAAAACAATGTGGGACCCAACGGTCTATATAAACCATTCTTTATACAAAATTTCAGTGTATTAGCATCTGTATAGAAAGATCATTAGATGAATATTTGCTTTTATAAATGACTGACTGACTAGGGAATTAACTGTCAAAGCGTAATTCTACAGGGTTGGGGTTTCAAAAATTTTAATTCAACCCGACTGAAATTTTCTGTTCGAAATGACTAAAAGTCGATAACAACCTAATTAGGCAAGCAAAAGGCATGTCAAAAATGCGGAATACCTGTGAAAAATTCACTAAGGGTAAGCCTAATTACTAATTTATGTCTAATAGTTTAGTTATAACAAAAAAACTTCAGTATAACAGGAAACAATAAAAATATAAAAAAAAACCTTATTTACCGTCATTGACATCACATGTTGCAGCATATTTGTGTGAACATTTTTACCATGTTCTGATAAATTTTCAGTTCCCATATGTTCATGCCTTTCAATATTTTCTAAAATTAAAAAAAAATGTTTTTTTTTTATATTTATTTATAATTAATTAAATATTACCTGGGTTTAGTGAACCACGAGTTGTTGTCTCAAGAATATGTTGTGAATGGTCCATTTGTAAATTTTATTTTTTATTATCTAAATAAAAAAACAAAAAAACTTTTTAAAGTAATTCAACTCTATGACAATTTTTGTATTTTATAATATATAGAAAAATCTAGATCATAAATACATGTAAGAAAGAAATTTTCAAAAGGGTAAAGAAATTTTCGAAATCGAAAAATTTGTTTTGTTTGTTTTAAATATTTTTAAAAATTTAATTTGTTTTTATTAGCATATTTAGCAGTGAACTGTAGAAGAGATTTTGTACTGCATTTTTTGTCTCAGGTAGAAGAACAGACTCTATTTGTTTGAAAAGAAAAAATATTGATATTAATTAAAAAGAAAAAATATCAACTTTAATCGTTAACAAAGCAAGAGACATAAAACGAAATAAACAAAAAAATACAAAACCAAATATTCATAACGGGTTCTCTCTTTTCAATTTTATAAGAAACAATATTATCAAAACTTTTCAGAGGATATAATATTACTTAATCAAATTCCGGATAAAATAATGTAATGAGTTGAAAAACTGTATTTAATTTAAAAACATTAATTTTAAATATACTATTTTGGTTTGAAAAATGTAGCAGTGGCAAAATTATATTACTTCATTAAATTTGTTCTGAAGAAAAATGTCATAAGAGGATCTAAGTTTTAAATAAATATATCATAGGAAGAAGAACTTTATCAGCGATGACTGCACCGTACAAGATGCCATTTGCCTCTTCAAAATTTTCATCTTCTTCCACTCTAGCCTTTTTTTGCTTCGTTCTGGCCTCTCTAGAAGTTTGAAAGCTGCGACAATTTGCTAAGTGCACACGCTCGTCATCATGCTTTTTTATGAAATCAACGGCACTTGGACTGAGTTTGATACCCATGACATCCATAGTCTTTTAATACTGGATCAAATTCTTCGTTGAAAATGTAAGCTGCTACTTTACACCCTATCTCAACAATGTTTTTGCCATTAAATATGTTTTTAGGTGCCATACTCCAATTTTTTGAGTTTTTTGAAAACTATAAACCAGGAAGATCCCTTATATTAATTAAATATCTCCATTTGAATTCATTGCATAAAAATGAATCAAAATTTTATTCAAAATTAAGTTTAGTGCAAATCTTCATCATTGATTAAAGACCTGAACATAATCAGGAGCCAGACACTTTTGAGACATGCGCGAGATGCTGGCCAAACGCTTTTGAGACGCGTGCCAGTCGCTTTTATGACGCGCCTCTGACGCTTGATGTTATATCATTAGTTGTTTTTAAAGTTAAATATAGTTAGTTTCATTAATAGTTGTTCCTGATTTTAATTATTGTTAGTAATATTTAGTTTTGCTCAAACTGCTAAAAGATTTATAGGTTGAAAAACAGCACATTCGGCCAAACCGAAATATACACAAAAGTGTGGCAAAGTTTAGAAAACTTTGAACAGAAAAAGAAGAACATAATGATCATAAATCCAATTCAAAATGGAATAAAATCTTAACCAAAACCAAAAAAAGTAAATAAGATTTAATGATTATAATTTCATTATTAAATTATTTAGAATTAGGTGAAAGTGTAAGTATTTTAGTTTATTTAAAAAAAAGCCAAAAAAAAAAACAGAAAGAAAATAACAATACAACAATTTTTGACTGAAGAGATTGTAACTTTCTATCTATCATAGAAACCAATTATATTAAGCCAATAAAAATAAATAAAACGTCGGGTAAAGTATTAATACCGCCTATGTATAAGTATTTTATCTTTTTATTACCATTCGTGTACGTGTTTTCTGATTAGACGATTAAGTATAATTTTTACTGCAGCAACAATGATTAATAAATTAATTTTTTTTCAAATATATATCATGGCATATAGTTATAAATCATGGTAGCTGCCAATAAATAGTTAGCCTAACAACCTACAAATTGATCGCTTGTTTTTTTTCTTTTAAATTTAGAAATAAGAGGTCAAATATTAATTGAAAGCAGCAATTTGATCTGTTGGATTTGCCAATAACATAAAAGAAAGCAAAAACAAAAAATGAAAAAATAACAGTACATATATTTTGTTTTTTTTTTCCCCTGTGAATAAAACTTTAATTCTATTTTAAGAATAATACCTAAAGTTAAATAAATAAAATTACAAAAAAGAAATTTAATTACAAATCGAATATTTCATGAGACAAAATTTTTACTACAGGAAATATGAGAATGAGTTAACGGTTAATTAAAGTAATCAAATTCTTGTTATTTAACCGAACAAGTGCTAGTAATTATCTTTGTGCAACAACTAAATTTAATGATGTGAATGATAACAAAAATAAAAAAACAGAATAAAAATATATTGAAAGTGAAGTTTATAACTGTTTTCTTGTTATTTAATTAAAATTCCTCCTTAAAAATTTTAATGCAAGTAATAAAAAATATTTAAATCATATTTTTTTTTTAGCTTGTTACCGTATCAGGATAAGGAAAATAGAAAAATTTTTTCTTATAAATGAGAAATTAAATTGACTAAATATTTATGGGAAATACTTCTTAAAATATTTTGTTTTTTTCTTTTTGCTTTAACAAAAAATCAAATATAAAACTTTTTTCTGTGACAAACAATTTCTTAAGTCTACATACACATCCTATAAATAAATTTCAAGAAAATTATTTAAATAAAGTTTCTTAGACTTGAATAGATATAGAATAAAAAAAAAACTATTCATTTTTATCTGCATTTTTGCTTTTTAAAGCAAAGTAATGATTTATTTTAAGAAATCCCTAATCCCGATTTATAAAACCAAGGTATATATTCCATAACTTTTGGTTGATATACTTTTTGAATTGTAATTTTACGAATCAATTGGAAAACAAATTAGCACAAAAATGAAATAAATTTTTCCTGTGGCTGACATAAGTCCTCTGAGTATTGTAATAAATGCCATCTATGTTAAGTTTAAAGGAATAATTATTGTTTCACCAAGGCAATCGGGCTATAAGTCGTTAAATATGGTGACCAATGAGTAAGAGTGGGTCTACACAGACCCACTCTAACATGAATTTAATTGGAAGCTATCATAGTGCAAACATCCACTTTATTCGCCAAATCTGACTTTTAGTGAGTACTAACTTAATGCATATTTTAAAATTATACTCTAAACAAAGAAATTTAAAATTAAATAAAGAATTCTTCACCGAAACTGAGGTCTATTTGAAGGATAAAAACAATTTTTTTTATAATATAGGAATGTTAAAGAAGAGTTGGAACTAATGAATAAATTATGATGAAATAATTATGAAGCTATTAAAGGACTATTCATAACGAAGCGTTTCCAACTATAAATTTCTTAATACTGCGTGCTGTCCTTTCATTTATTTCTAAATCAAATCCAAAGAGTTTTTCCCTTTCAAAAATTTTTAAAAGACAGCACGATGCGTCAAGAAATTTACAGTCAGAAAATGCAGCAAAGGAAAAAGGCTTCGTAGCTTCTTACCCGTTTAGAAATTAATACTACTAACATATATAACATATAACTTTTATAAGGGAAAAAAAATAAATTCTTATTTAAGTAATGAAAAAAATATCAGTTAGATTCGATCTGAAGCAAAAACAACATTTTCAATTCTTGGATAATTGATATTCCATAAAAAAGATTCCATATTTCTAGGTTATCAAGGATGGATGAATGGATTTGTCTATAAAGGAGTTTAAGCATTATAAGTGTTAACAAATGCGAAATAGCAAGAATTTTTTATTCATAAATGAACTGGATACGAAATAATTTATTTCTACTTAGCTAAGAATTATTAACACTTGCAGAAATAAAAGTGTCAAGTTATGCTTGGATAATATCCGTTGGGAGTTTAACTGGTGAAAAATATTCAGTGAAACTATAATTTCAATAGCTTTTACGCTATTTAAAATTAAGATTAATATTTTGATGGACATTATTTTATTTAAAATAAATTTTTTGAATCATTAAACAAAAATATTGGGACTCTTATGAAAAAATTTTTTTTCTTTTTGGAGTTTACTCCTTAAAAAACGATATATAAGGCCTACGATATGAAAAAATATGGGGAGTGAAATTTTGCGTAACCGTAACGCTGGATTTAAAATCTATATACTGTAAGGTCTCTTTTTATGCGGATTATTTTTATGCGATTTTGAAGTTGTGCGGTTTGTATTTCATCAAAAAATTATGCGATTTTGAAGTTGTGCGATTTGTATTTCATCCAAAAATTTCTTGAATAAACATACATATAGGCTTGTTTAGAAAGCCCGCGTATAAAAAGTCTCTAAAAATCGTGAAGCGCTCAAAGCTTTAAGCTCAAAGTTCTTCACATCCAGAGTGAGCGTGATCTGCAGAACTGCATGTCAGGATATCGAGAGCTACATAAAAAATTAGTAGAATCATCATCGCAAAGTTTAATTACTGATTTTATTGTCAGAAAAGAAAAAGCTACAACAACGAGAATTGAAATTTCATCGTCTCTACCGCAAGTATCTATTGCAGAGACAGTCTCTTCTGATGATGAAGGTGATTTGGAACCACTTCGTAAACGGTGCAAACCATTATCAGATAGCGACATTGATTAAAAAATATAAAACTATATTACTTTTCAATAAAATAAAATGCATTAAGTTTGAATACACGTTTATTTTGAGCTTTTATATGAATTTCTTTTACTTCTTTTAATTTCAGCAAACTTTTTTATGCGGTTTTAAGTTAATTTTAACTCGTTGTTTTGGATTTATGCGATTTTGGAAAATTACGGAACGTATCCCTAGGTTTTCAAGGCAAGTAAAGTCTTTTTTAATGCGAATTTTTTATATGCGCTTTTCTGTGGAACGTATCTACCGCATAAAAAGAGACCTTACAGTATATATAAGTTGATATTGATATATATGTATATATATATGGTTATATGGTTTCATGAAAATTATTTCAACTGAGTAAACTCCAGTCGCGTGTCGGAGGTGACATACACTTTTTTTGTTTTTAAAATTGGACAAAAATTTTATTATTATTCTAATTTAAATAATGTGTTGACTATGAATAAGGCAAGACAGAGCTGCCATTTTTCGTACCGATATTGAAAATTTACTTTAATTTATTTTTTCTTAGATTGAAGCTTTAAGCACACTCCTTTTTAATTTGGAATCAAATTAATTTTGTGATTATTGTTTTCTTTTTTCAATCAACTTAGAATAGAATAAGTACTGCGACCTATGGATCTATTGTAATTTCAAACGGACACATCTACGAGGATCAACTTCAAGAGCTCGTTTTATTGCAATAATTTCTATAAGGCTCAAATTTTTCTAAGACTTTCCTGTTGGCAGGAAGAGGAGGCATTCTTTATTATTTCATGGTTGCAAATGAAGAAAGATTAAATTCTCTAATATTTCCAACAATAACTTCATACAATCAAAAATATTGTCGACCAATGTCTTTTTAAATTCCCTTGTAATAATTTTTTTTGATTTAAAGGGGCACCACTCAGACTCAGGAGATGGTGGATTACTTGCTGAAAAGCCAATATTTTTATTTCAAAAAATTATATTATATTTTTCATTTATGCTTAAATATATCTGCCAAATTTCACAAGATTCGGTGCAATATTTCTATTAAAAAAAACTCACAAAAATCACCCCTTTTTATGGTCACACTAGTGGTGCCCCTTAAAGCCAAAAAACAATGTATCACCACCAAAAGCCTCAGAAATTTAGAAAAAATTAAACGAACCACAAAAATATTATTCAAATCATGTTTAATCACTTGAATAATTTATCAATTTTTATTTCAAAAACAGAAAACAACAAAATATTAACTCACATTTTGTAATAGAAACTTTTCTATTTTTATAAAATGAATACTTTCCGAAATTTACAAATTTTAAATTACTTTGAAAATACAATTGTCTTGAAAACACGAAAAAAAAAAAGGAAGAAAAAGTTAGCACTTTCAAAAGGTAAACAACAAAATTAAGGATAGAAATTTATTTTAAAAAACTAAAAATAATGAAATAATTCTAATTGAAACAAAAAACTATATATAACTCACTCAACTGAATTTTGAATCTAAAAAATAAATTAAATAATTAAAAGCGTAAATTATTTTATTATTTGCAACAAAAAAAAAAAGGAAAAGAAAAGAAAAATAAAATAGTTTACCACAATTGTTGATAATGAAAAAAACCGATAAAATAAAATTGCAACAGACCACTATAATAATTTCTGTTGATATAAAAATTTTATCTAAATAGAAACAATTATACATTAGGTTTAATTAATTTAAAATAATGAAGCTAGAATAAAAAATAAAAGAATAATTTTTGGTTATATGAAACTGTGTATTTTAGAAAGAAAACAAAAGAACAAGAAAAATTAATTCAAAATAAATTAAATTTATTAAGAACCTAACAAGAAATTATCGACAATATTGAATGCAATCAATGCAAATCTCATTTAAACTTATAAAATTTTAAGAATTCTGTCTTCGTGCTTTTTTTTTTCATTTAATATTCAAAAAATGTCAGGCACACACTGAATATGGATAAATCCTGCCAGGAGAATAACTATAACATCCTGATAATGTTAAAGGGTATTGCTTTCCAGAAATGGAATATATCTCGTATTTCATCTTCTACAAATTCAATCTATTCATCATAGTAAGCCAATATCCTTCCTTTCTTAATTTTTTTCTTTTCCCAGTCCACTAACTAATTCTATCAATTCTTTTGATTTAAAAACTAAGTTATAGAAATTTAAATAATAAAAATTAATTTCTTCCTTTATTATTATTTAAAAAACAAAAAAAAAAAATTTAATTTATTATTGGAAAATCATATTAAATAATTTTTGCATAAAAATAATTAAAATAGTCAAGGAAAAATATTTATAAAGGGAAGAACGGAACATATGAAAACTTTTATCGATTTATTGATTTTGTTCAAACAATAAAAAACAAAAAATATTCAATCTGTAACAATTTTTGAAATTTTATTACAACGAATTTCCAAAAAAATAAAAAATGTTTAAGTTCTTTTTTGGGAACAGAAGATTCAAACAAAATTATTAAACAACAACATTTTACATAGGTTTTTTAAATAATAACAATATATTGTATATATATATATATTTGTATTTTATTTAAATAAAATTAATTAATGTTGTTAACTTTTGTGTAATCAATGCATTTTATCTACATGTGGCTGATTATGCCAGAAGTAAAATTTATAAATATAAAATATGCAAAAGGTAAAAAAAAAAGTAACAATAACGGTGAGTTTTGTCTTTTCTCAATGAAATTTCAATAGTTCTATAAACATTGCTGAATTGATATTTATAATTAAAAAAAATTATTTTAATCCAAATTGATATTAAATTTAATTTTCAATTATAATTTTATTACCTAAGTTACCATATTTTTGTTGCTAATTTGTTTAAGTTGATTAATTGTTATTGATATTCCAAAAAAAAAAAACAAAAATAAAAATCGAGTTTAATTTTCTACTCTAGGTCTAGATTTCTTAAGTTTTGATAAAACTTTTTAGACACAACCAAAAAAAACTTTTGAGTACTCAAAAAAGCTTTTAAAAATTTTTCGTCAAAAACAAACTAAACCAACAAAACAAAACAAATTAAATTTAAATTTGATTCATTGTTTACGGCCCAAAGCAAGTACATTAATGTGACCCAGTGATCTCCAGACGGAAAAAATATTAATAGCCGGTGTCGGCGGTAATGTCATCTAGTCGTTACAGATCCCGCTGTTTTCGAGACAATCGACAATACATCATTTGAAATATTTTTAATTCTATACAAAATTCTGTATGCAATTTTTGTACATTAATTTCATTATGAAAACGAAGTTTAAAGTTTTAACACATTTAACTTTTAATATTTATAAACTAATATAGTTAATATAAAAATGCGTAGAGTTACGTTCTGACATCCAACTCTAAGAGAAATTTAATCAAGTTTCATTGTTGCAGTTTTATAAATCACACAAATCCAAAGATAAATATCCCTCACTGCTTATAGTCATGCGTTATATCATGGCATCATTATTAGGAAGCACATACATCTATGAACAATTTTTCTTAAGATTAAAGCATACCAAGAGTCAAATTAGGGCTAAAATATCAGATGAGCATCTTAAAAACTCTGAGAATTGCAACTTCTTCAATCGACTAAGATATTGATGCATTACTTTTGAAAATTCAATACCAAATATCACAATAATTTCATAACGCCTAAGGTTATCTTTATATGAGTCGTTCAGGGCACAAATCGATTAACTCCATATAACAAAAAGTCGAAAAGAATAATGAAATAGTATATATATTTTTTTAAATTCTTCTTAAATTAAAAATTCAAAAATACGATTTTGTCATTTAGTGGTATTGCTACTTATTACTAGAGAAATTTGTTTTAGGTATGTACAGTTTGGAGGCAATCAAGTGCTTTGAAATTAAAGTTTAATAATTTTCAAAAAATGGAGTTAGTCGATTTGTGCACTGAGCGGGGCTCATATGTAACTATAAATAAAATATTTCATAAAATATAAATATAATATGTATATACCAGGTGTATAAGCTTAGATCCGTTCTTTTTTAATCAAAAAAAAAAAAACACTTTTTTTCAAAATGCAAGAAAAAAAATTTATTCAAAGCAGTTGCCCTTTGTGTTTCCCAGTTTGTGTATATCACGCCAAAGAAATTCTTCATCTTTCGAGGTAAACCACTCGTCAAGCCATTTTCCGACGTCTTCGTACGAATCGAAGTACTGTTCGGCGAGCGCGTGACCCATCGAAAAAAAACAGGTGATAGTTCTGGTGAATAAGTGGGATTAGGCAGCATCTCTCAGTTGAGTGTCTCCAAGTAGTTTTCGGCCATTTTTGACGTGTGCGATGGGACGTTTGCGTGAAGAAAAATCAGCTTCTTATATTTTTATTCATAGTCCGTACTTTTTTCACGCAAAGCACAGTGCAATTTAATTAGTTGTTGGTGGTAGCGTTGAGCATTGACAGTTTCACAAGGTTCCAACACCTTATAGTAGACGACACCTTGCTGATCCCACCAAACGCACTCAAGTCAAAATGGCCAGATTTGAACCGACGAAACCAGTCTCTGCAAGTTGTTTCCGATAGCGCAATGTCATCATAGGCCTCACAAGAATTCTATGCGATTCAGCAGCCAATTTCATCAAATTACGCAAGAAAAAATGTATGTTGTTGTATGAAATCACTGATGATGTGCATTGATTTATAGTAAGTAAATTTTTGCCTTTAGGGTTGTCAGATGATCATTTTGAAGCTTAACATCATAATATTACGTTCGTGAACGCCATATTTTCCCTAATATTATTGATAATATATTACGTAAATATTACAAACACACCGGGAAATATTATCATTAAGTGCAAATTATCATTAGAAATATGATTATATTTTGTCTGTGTGCCTCCCATGTACTTTTTATTCATTTTTTCTATCATTAGCTATTAGCTCTGTAGCTATCCGCATTTCTTCTTTTTTCCATGCCACTTGTTTTAACTAAACGTAGAGCATATTTAGGCATAGGACTTTTTTCAATTTAGACGTTGTTGAAGATCTTAGTACACCCATTGCACACAAGTAGACTTTAGATAGCAATCGTTGTGCACCATTTTCTTCCATCTTTAGCCACCATGTAGGGTTCATATCATTGTCTGTTATAGCCAAAAAACTATGTAATGCTTTAGTCCATAGCTTCTGTTAATCATAGATTGGCATACAAAGAGGCATAATTAACTTCACTTCCGTTATTACCCTTAAAAATACAGAAGAAAAAGCTAAAAAAGGAAACGGCTAAAAGCCAGTGTTTACTACATAATCAATGATTAAAAAGAGCGCCTATAAATTTATCCTTATCGAACGAACGAACGAATTAAGTTGATGTTTATTTTACTATTTTCAATTTATTATCAATAATATATCAATTTATATTTTCAAAGTATTTAGTTTTGATATTAGAAATTTGACGAATTTTCTATTATAAATTGTTACAAAGAATAAGAAAATAATTTATTAGTGAGTTTTTCATGTGTAATTCATACTGAAAAGTTTACTTGTAAAAAATTTTTCAATAGAAAATTCATGAAAATCATGACTGCTTTCCAGTTATAATTATGTTCAAAAAGTCACAATGACGGCTACTTACACTTTTTTAACGTTTTCGCATTCATTCATAAAATTAGGTCGGAATTAACCTGTCTTCTTCTAGTTATTGGAATTTAAATTGCTGCATATAATTCGTTCTACAAACATAAAAATTCTAATTACAAAAACCTCTCTTGACACTCAATTATTAAGGGGGTCTTCTGGTTTAGAAATTCGAAAAAATCAATATTTTTTTTGTATATTTTTATAGCGTAACTTCTTACAAAAATATTCTCAAGAGGATTTTTCCAAATTCGAATTATTTTCGGAGTTACAGCCCTTTTTGTGACACATTCAGTGCTTAGTTCAATTCGGTCTTTAAAACTTTAAACGCGTTTTTATCGAAACGGTGTGCATGATATTTCAAGTTTTACTCAACCCATTCACTTGAAATTTGGTACAGCTTTTTTTTCAAACTGGCCACCATTTTGTGAAAAAATTTTTTAAAAAAAAAACTGTTCGTAGTGTCATAACTACATTCCTCTAGTTGAATACAAATTAAGAAATATTTTTTTCTTTAGATTACTGGAAAGGCTGGAATCGTACACACCAGGACACAACCTCTTTTCAAGAGCCCCCACTTCGCCTACCTCTAGTATTTTCAATTTTGATTGTCTTTTTAATATTATTAATTTTTTATATTCTCAACACATCAATAAACCAAAAGCAAAAAAGACTTTAGCTTAAAATTATTATTGGTTCTTTTTAATGGCGTCCGAACGAACACCCAAAATTTAAGCGTCTAAACTAGAAGACCCCCTTAAAACTTAATAAACAATTAAAATTATTTTTTGAGAATTTAATCAAATAATTTTATCGTAACGCTAAACACAACATTGTAAGAGAATATGAATACAGTTAATAAAGGAAAGTATCATTAAATAATTAGTATCACCCTGAAGTTTTGTTCAAATTTTATTTACTTATGATAACACAAATTATAAGTGATAAGATTTGAGGATAGTTCTTGTTTAAATTATGTAATTATTGAAATGATTTTATTTTCTTTAATATTTTTCTATAAGGAAAATTTATTGTAAATAAAACAAAACAAAAAAAATCATATTAAACTTTAAGGCAATTGTAAAAATATATAAAATATACATTATCTATTCCTTTGCTTTCTATTTATTACAATTTGAAATTAGTTTGGAAATAACAAATTAAAAAATTTTTTCAAACATTTAAAATAAGGACAAATAATTTTAAATGTTTTTGAAAATTTCCTAATAGTAATGAAGACAACTTTTTTTTTACTTTCTAGCAAAATTATACAACCGCAAGGAAAAAAATAAAAACATAAATATATAATTTATTTATTTATTTGATTTATTTTTATTTTAAATTAGTATCATAAATAAATATTAACGATAATAAACCAAAACCAAAAACGAAAAAAAGGAAGCAAACAAACCAATCTTGAGCATGAAAAAATAAAAATTTCACAAAGAATTTAATTAAGAGAGCCATTGGACTTTACATGCCAATATCAAGGAATTTCCAATTAGAAAATGTTGGATGCAATTAGATTAGATCCAATGGGATGTAAAACGTGATACAACGTTAGTAGATCTTATTAGTAGATCCGTTTGTTTATTTTTGAAATGATTTTACATTTTATTTTTAATTGTAATAATTATTCTTAGAAATTATAATTTCAGTGTTATATATTTTGTATTTTTATTTTTTCATCAATTTATTTAAATTCAATATAATATCTACTAAATAAGCCTGAAGTTTTGCTATACAAAACAAAAATTTGTTGATTTTTTTATTGCTTGTTATATGTGTACAAAATGGTTTTTAATATATTTTCTAATTGTAATTAACCTTTTGCGATCGTATCTCTCAGCCATCACAGCAAGGAAATATTCGACCCTTGCAGCATTGGTACTCTTAGTATATTCTTCATAAAAGCAAAAGTGCTGTGTCCCAGAGAGCATTAAAAGTTTACAATTCAAACTTTTTTTATTTAACATGCTTCCCGTGGTTCTAATGAAATGGCAAAAAGAAATTGATAATAGCAATGAAAAATTTTAATTTGATTCTTTAAACGCTGATTGTAATATAGAAAGTGATAACGGTTGTCTTGCAAATATTTATATAGTGATTCAAATAGTGTAGGCTGAATTCTGAAATGCACAAATACCGCAAATATGCAATGTCATAAGTTCATAAATGTAAAATGAACTCTAATTTGCAAAGCAAATGGTTTGAATGTATCAGTTTTCATCTGTCAAAAGCATCTAGAGAGCATCACTACATTGTAGCGATGCAGTTCAGAACTCAGCCGTACTTTCAGTAACGAGCGACGAGTCATGCAATTAGAAGTTTTGAGCTGATGGAGTAGAAGAAAATCATGGAAAAGGGAATAGTGGTACAAATGAATTTATTTATATTGCTCCAAGAAACTTTACTTTATTCTGGAAACATTTGGAAACTCTAAGAAACTCCAAGAAATTTATTATGTGAGAACTCTTTTCAAAGTATTTTTACCAAAAAATTGTGGCTGAAAAACTTAAACTGAAATAAAGTGTATTCTCATCGAAATCGGCTTTGATTCGATTCAAATATCGTGTATACCAAAGTATATTTAAAATTAAAACAGGATTTTTCTAATATTAAACGATAAAAACATATTTTTTAAATTCTTTGTAAAATTTTCATTCCAAAAATTTATTTTCTTAAGGCATGCCTAAATTACACTCATCTTACCTAAAAGTAATAAAATATCTCACAATATCTCAAATAGCACAATAATTTTTACTACTCTTAAAATAACAAAATAAAATTTAGATTAAGTAAATAAATTAAAATTAAAATTTATAAAGTCGTAGTATACTTAGAAAAAATATTTGTTTGCTACAATAAAACAAAAAAGTTCCAATAAAGAAATAAATTTTGTTATTTTATACTTGTTAAATAAATTAAAATGTGCAATAATAATACAAAAATAAAGGAAAACAAGAAACACACTTGCGAAAATCTAAAAGCCGACCAAATTTTATTACGGTGAATTTTTACTATTTTAGTTGTCTTTTTCGCTTTATTTTCAAACACAAAATTATTGCTTTGATTATTTTAAAAAGTTTTTTAAATTATATCAAGCTCAATAATTTTATTTTTTTTTCTAAAGAAAACTAGCTATATAAAAAGGATACAGAAAATACTTCTATTACTTCCTTTTAATTTTCTTATTATCAATTTCATTTTTCTGTTTTGGTTTTACTATTTACATTCCTTGATTATATAATTCTCAGATTTAACTAAGCTGAAACTTGTTAACAATCATCTTATTTATGACTAGCATTACCTGTTTTTGTATTAAAAATATAAACAATAACAACAACATTTACACCACTGAAAAAACCAAAACTTGACAGTATATTAGTTAGTTAGAAGTGAAAAAGAAAATTAAATAATTTTTAAATTTCGTAATATATAAACTTGCTTTTAGTACAAATCGAAAGTAGATTAGACTGTTTTTTTTTTCTAAAAAAGCAACAACAACAAAAAAACAATTAGTTATATTTTCTAAAAAAATAAGCCCAATTTAATAAATTAACTAAAAATTTAACATGGACATTCTAATAAAATTTGTTAATCCCAAAAAGTTTTTATGCTCAAATTTGAACTTTATTCTCTGTGAGAATTTTTTCTTCTCACTGAAATAAAGAGCACGATCTCTTTAAAAAATAAAATTTCCGGTATTTATGTCAAAATTATAATGCAAATGTTGGCAAATTTGTAAGTATATTAGTTTGTTTTGTTTTAAAAGTATATTTTGATTAATTACAATATAGATTAGTGATTTTTACAATGATTTATATATCCTAATAGTAATTGATTTACAAATCCGCGTAGACATTCCGTTCATATGTTTTAATAAGCCGCCATGTTGTACACGGTTTCTCTGTTAAGAATCGGTTTTTTTGAAGGAGGTGTACAAGCATGTACACAGCGTCAGTCAAGAAAGGGTATAAGCGCTAGTGAGTCCTAGGCATAAGAGCTAACATCAAGGAGCATTTTCTTAGTTAAAACTAAAAAAAATAAAGAGAAATAAGGATCCTTCTTTTCGGGTAGCAAATGATTGGCAAGGTTGTACCTTTATAATCTCGGCAGTATCCCCATTTAATGAAGAACAAAAGCAACAAACGTTAGAGCCACTTGAACCTTCTTGAAGGATATATAATAATTAATTCGTTGAAAAAAAGGCATGTTTTCAAGAATTTTTTTTTGCGATACAGATAGTTCTAGTTTATTTAATTAATTTTTGTATGATAACAGAACATTTGAACAATATTATTTCAAACTTTTATTACAAAATAATAATAAGTGAGCGAATGGCAGTGAATATCTGGAGGTGCCTTTTTGCTTGCACATCATAAGTCACAATAGAATCATCCAAAACCAAGAATTCAAAATTATTTATTAAAGGTGATGTTTTTTGAGGTAATGACAAGATTTTTTTTTTTGATTTTTCAATTTTTGATAGCCTTTCACCTATAGACCCATATAAAAAACCATATGGGTTTCATTCCAAAAAAAAATTGTAAATATGTACATGAAAACAGCAAAAAAGTGATTTTAGGACGTAACTTTAAGGGTGATTGTCACCCCCTAGAACCCTTTTCCCGCCGATAAAAAAATACTCGTCTCTTATTTTGCGATGGACTATAACATATTTAGGTTTAAATGAAATCGGAGGCGGTCACTTTGGGTACCTTCTTTGTAGGTACTAGGTTCAATGAAAACGCACTATAACAAGCTTCAGAAAAACGCTTTAAATTTTTATTCATTCACTCCTTGCTGTAGACTGCACTGTAGAGTAAAGGACGCTCAAATGCTCATAACTTCGGTAATTTTACTTTGATTGGGTGGTGTCAAACGAGTTGTCATGACATGTATTACTTTTCGAAGTTACGGGCGAGACGTATAAAACCTCCCTGCTCTTTATGACGACTCGTGTGTCACCACCCATTAGCTTAAAATTTTGACACAATAATTTTAAGCTGTTATACATTAATTTAAAAAATCAAAAAAAAAAGAATGAGAAAACAAAAAATTAAATACTGAACCTTAATAGAGAAAAGAGCACTTTAGTTCTTATATCCGATGGAATATATAGACTTATTTCTTTATTTTTTACCCTTAGAACATATTTTTTTATTTCAATTTTGGTAAAATATTATTTAATTAAATCTCTTTTTGTATTTGTTTTGATTATTTTGTAACACATGTATATTTAATAAATTAGAAAGGCAAAAAAACCAACACTAACAAAACAAAAATGCGGATTAAAATAACGAAAATCACTTCGTAAGTTTTAGTTTAAACTTTTAAGTCATATTTTATTCCTCTTGCTAAGAGAAAGGCTAACTTTCACTAATGAAAATTTTACATTACTCTTTTTTTTATAACTTCATAGAATAATAGATAGTTAAATTGCTTCAAAAGTTCATGCAAATATTTTTTAATACCTCCTTACATTAAGGAGTTACATTTTTGTTTGTCTTTTTTTTAGCTTTTAATTATAAATGTTTATCTATAGTTAGAAATTTGAAAGTATAATACAATTAGTTATTTACTTTATACTATATATACGAACATTAGAAATAAAAATGAAGATGAATTTGTTCATCTTAGAGACAAACAATGTATCACTACTAGTAAATAACAGACATAAAAAAAAATACAATTACATCATAGTTAAAATTTTAAATATACACTGCAAGTGACTTATTTAAAAACTATAATATATGCTTACCTGTTTTTTTATTTAAGATATTAAAATATCATACAAAATAAGAGACGTAAAAATTTCAATAAAAAATATTATCGTATGAATGCTAATTAAATAGATTAAAGCTTTTTATTATTACTATAATAATTTTATAAATAAATCACTATATTGTTGAATTTTTTTAATTTCAACATAATTTAAATACTATAAGACAAAATTAATTTTAATGTTCATATAATTACTTTGACTTGTCATAACCAACTGATCAAATTTACACTTTCGCTTCTTGCTGTTATCCTACTTTGTTGCTTGGTTTGACAATATTAAGCTATGCTTACACTCAAATAAAAATTTATTATATTTTGGAATCAAGCTGTTTTTTTGGTTTTTTTATAAATAGAATAATCTTAATTTTTATAGGCCCATACACACATTCAGGGGTTTTATTTAGTTTTAAATTATACAAACAAAATATAAATAATTTTAATTCATAGTTGTTACGTTATATTAAAATTGTTACTTTTATTTAATTTCTCTTCACATATTTAATAAACATGTTAAACATGTTCAATTTTTGACTCACAAATCGCTATCGGTTTCCCTTTTATTAGTCGGTTACTAATACGTACATGCCAAAAATGATTTTAGTTTTGCCTTAAAGGAGTGCACATCTAATAGTGCGTTTCCATTGCAGAATTACTGACGAATTTACTGGCAAACAGTAAATTTGTATGAAATATTCTAACAGGGTAGACAGACAGGCAAAAAACCCGAGTTCTTTGAAGCTAGTTTTTTGCTCTAGCCAATCAAATATTGTGAAGTAAATAGTATACTAGTTTTTAAAGTGGTTAAATTATACTAGCAATATTACGGTGGTCTTTTAGTGTTTTTCGCTTTGGTAACACTAAAAGGTGAAAAAATCTATGTTTCACCATAGCTATTTGACAGTAGCTCAAGTCAAATTAAATTTATTTAAAGGTTATGTAGGTAAGTATTAAACACTTTTGATGATTTAATTATTAGATTCTTTTTTGCTGAATGGAAAAACAGATGATATCTCACTACAAGTCTTCATGGAACATTTAAAAAAACTTGCTGTGTCTTCAACTACATAAAGTACACATTCATTTGTTCTCAATTTTTTGTGATTATTACAGAAGTTATTTATAACTTTAAAACAGGAATGTTACCTATAAAAATGTTGTCAATGTTAAAAGGGATTTTGAACAAAATTAAAATTATCTCTTAATAGTTTTTTAGTTTTTACAGTATTTAAATTAATAGCATTTTTGTATTTCCAAAACTGCAATCATAATCTAACTATTAAGAAATTGCTTATAATAAGAATTTAGTTGGACAAAAAAAATATTGTTTTTCTTGGAGCGGTAAAAATTTAACTTTTCAAAGAAAATTAATAGGAAACACTAAATTAATTAAAAGAATCGTTATAACCATAAAAACTTTAATTTATGTAATAAGTAAACTTTGTTAAAAACTTCAATTAAATAAACTCAAAAATATTAAATGTGAAATATAATTGCCAGGCCATATTTATTTCAAAATTGCGCCTTTATTAATGCATTTTTGCAAAATATACTATATAAAACTCAAATCAAATCTCAAAAGCGTATATAAACACCAGCTGATCAGCTTTTGACATTTATGTCCAAAATACTAGATTGTCTGTCTGCCACGGTAGCAAATAACTCGGGTTTTTTGCAAAAGACTAGATTTCAAAGAACCCGAGTTCTTTTGCCTGTCTGTCTACCCTGTAAGTGTATTGCGGTAAATTACCACTCAAATTTCGTTGGTAAATAAAAATTTACTACATTATCATATGGCATTACGCAGAAAAATTTCCATCTGCCTAAAAGAACGGAGCTTAACAAATATCATTTTGCGAAATTTTTGTATTTAAATTAAATAAATTTTGTATTTAAATTAAATTTTATTTATAAATGCTTTATATTCAATAAATACACAATAATTCCTTTATACTCCACACATGAACAATACACTTTAACACTTTTGACATTTGGGAATTTTTGTCAGTAAATTCGTGGTAAATTCATCAGTAATTTCATGCATTGGAAACCCTATTTTTTTGTATGTTTGTGCCAGTAAATTCATGTGGTGGAAACGCACTATAAAGGGCATCTATGGCCAATACAATCAAACTGTCAAAGTTACTTGATGGAAGTTAAGCAAATTTTGCTTATATATTCACTCAATATGAGACTAATCAAATAAATTTAATCAAAGTATAGTGCATGAATTGCACACTTATATTTATATTTATATTAAGAAAATGATTATTTTTAACTGAATAAAAATTACAAATATTCACTGCCAAAATCTGTCAAAACAAGCTGGGCTTATACAGCAGTGTTTTGATATATGCAACTCTTTACAAGTCTTTTCAAAAAATACAATTTGTACCTCTTAACTATATTTATTGCATTTATAATGCATTATTATTTACGGTAAGTCAATTCAATATAATAAAACTAGTTAAAAAGCATAAAAGCATAAAACTCAAATAATTATTGCAGTAAATATACTTCTAAGTGTAGCCGTGCCACAGATTGCCTATAAAATTGCTGTCCAAATTGCTAATAGGCGGTTTCCACACGGGTAAACAACTTTCCGGAAACATTTTTGTTTTTAGATAGAGCGGCAAGAAGTAAGGGGTAAAATTCGGAAAATTTGAAGTTTAATTTGTTTTCAGAAAAATTTGGGTATCACGAGAAAACATTCCAACAAATACAAGAAGTAATGTGTGGAAGCACTAATGGAGAAAAAAAAGTGATTTTCGAATTTAAGAAGAAGCATGTATAGATAATAGTGGACAGTTGTAAACACAGCTGGCTTATATATTGAGTGAGTGGGAAGTGAGTTCTTTGTATATCAATTTTATATTCGTGAACTATATATATATATATATGTATATATATATATATATATTTAAAAAAAACCTAATTTAATTATTCTGCTAATGCACTAAAATATTTATTATAAATAAACGCGTCTCAGTTTTGGATTGATTTTCTTTAAAATAAATTTATATAACATACATTTTGATTACGAAATTATCAAGAAATGGAGTCATCTGGTTGTTCATTGTCTGAATTAAATGATTTTAGTTCTGAAAATCAATCCAAAACTGAGATAAAACGCATAACACAAAAGGAAAAAGATGCAAGTAAGTAACAAACCTTATTTTAAATAAATAAAACCAAAAAAAAAGAAAGAAAGAAAATATTCACGTGAATTTATAGGGGCTGTGGATAAACTTAGAGAATGTATACCTGAAGTAGATGATCTTTTTGATATTCATGGCCGTATTGGACATGGAACATTTAGTACTGTTTTTTTGGCAAGTCTAAAATGCAATAACATCTGGATTAAAAATCAACGCAAATTTTATGCTATTAAGCATTTAATTCCTACCAGTCATCCGGCACGTGTTGAAAAAGAACTTAAATGTTTACTTGAAATAGGGTAATGATTTGCTTATATTAATATATATCTATATATATATATATATATATATTTATAAAATCTAATTAATTAATTTCAAATAATATATAATTAATATAGCGGAACTGCAAATATAGCTGGTGTAGATCTTTGCCTTCGTCGTGATGAATCAGTTGCTTTTGTTATGCCTTATTTACCTCATGAACATTTTCAGGATTATTTTGATAAATTAACACCAGTTGAAGTTCAAAACTATTTCAAAAATCTTTTGATTGCACTTAAACATGTTCATAGTTTTAATATTATACACAGAGATATTAAACCTAGTAATTTTTTATATAGCAGAAAATCAGGTAAATTTATGCTTGTTGATTTCGGTTTAGCTCAAAATGTGGAAATACAATCAAAACAAGTTGAAAAATTAGATCGTAAACGTAAATTAAGTATGGATGATATATTAATTGAAAATGAAGTTAAACGTTGTAAAACTGTTTATTCAATTGAAATTGATTTTAATACAAATACTCAAAATTTTTTAACACATTATAAATCACCATTGAAATTAGTCAATGAAATTGTTACACCAAAAACATCAATTAATGGTTTTAAAGATATTAGTAAAAAACTTGAATCACCATTAACCCGACATGTTAAATCCGCTATACTTGGTGCATGTTTAAGTGTAAGATTACAACAAAGAATAATTGATAGTTTTGATTATCAAAAGGATACAAATGAATTATCATCATCTGAACAAGAAAAAACTAAATATAATATAAATAAAACAAATTCAAGCACTTCAACAACAATTAAATGTTATTGTTATGGTAAAAATCAGGTGTGCAATATTTGCTTGGTTAAAAAAGAAATACCAGCAACTAGAGCTGGTACACCTGGATATCGACCACCAGAGGTACTATTAAAATATACAGAACAGACAACAGCTGTTGATATGTGGGCAGTTGGTGTTATATTAATATCAATATTATCGACTGTTTATCCATTTTTTAAAGCATCTGATGACTTTATAGCATTAGGTGAAATTGTAACATTATTTGGTGATGATGCAATACGACGTGCTGCATTTGAATTAAAACGACGTATTTGTATGAGCCATAAATGCAAACCATTAGATATACGCCGTTTATGTATACGATTAAATAAACAAAATCAAATTAATTCAAATAAGATACATAAAGAAAATGATAATTCTAATAATGTTATTTGTGAAAATTGCCAACAAGTATCATATCAATGCCTTTGTGCAGACACTAAATATAAATTAGAGATAATCGGTGAAGATAAATTTCCGTCAAGCGTTTATGATTTACTTGAAAAACTCTTAGAAATTAATCCATTTAATCGACTTACTGCTGAAGAGGCATTAAATCATCCATTTTTCACTGAAAATTTAGTGTAAATTTTGTATGATTTCAATAGCAATATTATAAGTATTTATTAAGTATAAAATTGTAATTCAATTTTTTTTTTTATTCGTAAATTATTTTTTAAAATTTATATCTTGCTATACTACATACATATAAATCAAATAATATGTGTAAGTCTATTTATTTTGTGTGATTTACGTACAAATGATGTGAGATTATTGTATTAATATATGTGGCAATAAATTGATTTTCATACGTAAGCAAACCAATTTACTAAGCTTATAAATATATTTTAATAATTCTATTATGTTCGTACTAATATTGTGGTTAATAAAAATAATATCTTTAAAATTTTACTTAGTGTAAAGTAATTATTGTTGAATTTGTTACAAAAAAAATTATTATCAGTGTGGACAGTAAATATCCATCATTAATGAAAGAGGTTAGATTTTCGGTTATACAAAATTACAATACATGGTATATTTTACATACTGTACTAATGAATTTTTCAATGGACAACTTATTTTATCATAAAAATGCCTAAATCAATATATGAAAAATAAGCTGGTGAATTCTGCGTGATAAACTTTTGTTTGTCCTTTCCTGTTTTTAGTATCAAGACTTACTAGAGTCATAATCTAAATCTGGTTTTAAAAATGTTAAGTTTAAAATTCAATAGAATAATTTATATTTAATAGAAGTCGTGTCAATTAACACGAAAAATATTTATCCCAAGAATTTTAGATTTTAATGAACAGAAAAGCTTGAGATTCCGAAAATTTTATCTTATGTCGTGATGTCGTATATAAAATGTAAGTACTATTAAAAAAGATGCTATTGATATCTAGTTTTATTTTTTATTAATTAAATCAATAACTTAAGATCCTTTCACATGTCATGATCATATTAATATTTTTGTTTTATAAAAAATTACATATTCATTATTCAAATTTAACCCTTCTTGTTTTGAACTATAGTAAGTTTTCCAATGTGGATTAGTGTTTAAGCAGGAAAATTGTTTAAGACTTAAATTAAAACTTCTATTTTATTTAAAATAATTATTAAAATTTCCAAATGTTAGATATATTATTTCAAAAGTTTTTGATTCGTTTCTTATAACTCCAGAATATTAAGCAATCTTCACATAATATTATTTATGTACTTTAAATCAAAAGATAAAAAATTGTTGTTTAACAAGCATACAATTTATTAATATTTAATATTTCAGCAATACATTAATATTCTAGATTTTGTTTAAAAAAAATAAATTTCTTAATGTTTTAACCTGTTGGTTATTCTAATAAAAAAAAATAGAAAGGAATTAATATGGACATTTAAGAGAATTATTTTTCTATGCATAATAAACATGTATTACATTTATTATTATTATTACATTATCAATTTATGGAAAGGATAGTTTTTATTTCATTAAGAATCATTGAACCAATTACCATTTTTTCACAATTAACTGTTATACAATGTTCATTGTCTAATGATTCTAATGTTATTAAAACTAAACTTTTAGAACTCAATGTTTGTCCAGTGAAATTAAGAGTATTTGATTTTGTTGATGATAAACAAGCTACATTTATCATTTCAAATATTTTTTGTTTAATTTCATTCTGTGTAATATTTGAATTAATAATTTTACATTGATGTTCATTCATTCCACAAAGTTTACTTTTTTCAGTATTAAAAAGATTTTCATTTAATTTTACAGATCGTATTATTTCACCAATTTTGGGTTTGATTATTACTTTTGATTTTCCAGTATTATGTTTAATTTCAAAATCAACTGATTGTATTGAATCATTAAAATCAATTCCTAAAATTGCTGTAGAATATTGTTGTGGTGGTAAACTTACAATTGGCAGAAATTCATTTAATGACATACCATTTGGTAAATTTTTATTAGCAATTCGTATGTCATTAATTTCATTATTTGAATAATTTGTAAAAATTAATTCAATCGAAGTCATATTAGATGAATAAAGATGAGGTGTACGTGTAAATCTATATGTAGCTCCAAGACCATAACCAGATACCTTATTAAGTAATTCAAATGAATTGAAATGAATAAAACTTGGTCCAACAAGTTCAATTTTATCAATATTATTATTTGAGTTTATTTTAGCAGCATAATAATCACCTACTGATGGTGTCATTATTGGACCAATCGATGGAATATCTTCCAAGTCTAACAAAAGATCAAAATTACTTTTAGCTTTTATGGAATTTGTAGTTTGATTTATTTCATTGTTAATATTTTCAGTGAAATCTTCATTTTTAGTGTTAATGAGTGTACCTTTGTTTACGTTATCTGAACTTGTATCACTATCTTCTCCTGTATCTTCATTATCATCTGATGTACTTGATAGAGAATTATTTGAATTTTCTTTACTTTTAGAATTACTTTCAGTTTCATCATTTTCGGTATCGCTACTTTCACTTTCTGTATTAGTTGTTGATGATGAAGATTCTGATGATGAATATTGAGAACTTTTCTCAGATTCTGAATAAAATGATTTCTTTTTAATTTTATTTGAAGAACATAAATCCAATGATAATTTTCGTGAATCTTCTTTAATTTGTTCTATATTTCGAACAGATGGATCTGGTGGTACTTCTGGAAAATCAGGTAGGTCGTTATATCCATTAGCACGTATATTGAGATAATGTGATAATGAACCCAATTGAAAATGTTCACGTTCATAATATTTACTTTCTAGCATTGGTGCTGGTTTTTCAGCTAAAAATATTTCTTTAGCTTTATTTAAAAGTATATGAGTAGATGAACCATTTGATGTTAGAAATTGTTTTAAAAAACGTGCACGATCTCTTATATCATAGTTTTTATCATAACGAGCCAAATTAAATATATATTGAAATAGTAAATTTGTTTTTTCTCCATTTGAAAAAGAAAGTTTCACAGCTAAATTTAAAACTTGAAGTTTAACAATATTTTCCTATAAAAATACTTATATTTGAAATATGTTAATATCAACAGAAAAAATAAAATCATAAGAAAAAAAAAACAACTAAATAAAAATTTTTTAAAAGAATAGCGTAATTACCTCATCTATAAAACTTTTAGCCATTTTTCGGAGAACATCTGGAGCAATTTTTGGAACACGATTATTATATTCACCTATTAGCCATAAAATTGCAGCACGTGCAGCTGGAACTGTTATAAAATCAAGAAGTTTAGCCATTTGAATTATTATTTCAAAATGTTCAGCTGCTTTTGTTTGAAGTAGAGTTTTTATAACAACAACACTCTCTGCTACAACATATTCTATAAATAAATACAAAAACAATAACAAGAAAAATCAGTAAAATATATATTTAGATATTTATTTTAAATATCAAATTCTTACCATCACGATTTGAAAGTAAATGTACTAAACCGCTTAAACAGGTTTCAGTTACTTCATGTATTGTTGCTGCACATCTACCGATTGCTTGTATAGTAGCAGCTACAAATTGTTTATCTTGACTACTTATGTATGTTTGAAATTCTCTTAATATAATAGCAATACTAGCTTCAGTAGCTAAATTTGTAAGAATTTCTAATTTAAGTAATTTAATATGAGTTAAATCACTTGTACGTACAAAAAATGATTTAAGATATGGTTCAAATATTGATTTTCTTTTAATTGACATTGATGCTATACATGTTAGTACAATACTTTGTACTTCTTTATTACTACGTAAAAGACGTATTAATGCTTTAGCTATAATTATAACTTCATTACATGGAGCTATATGATGATATAATTGTGCTACTGCCATTACAACAGATGAATTACGACTTTGAAGTAATGGTTTGCTTTGTCTTAATAAAAGCTTATGATCTAAATCAAGTGATTTTTGGGATTGTTTTATTGTTGAAGCATTATTTGAATTTGTTTTTGAGTCTGAATCTGATGTATCAGGATAAAATTTTTTATCATTATTATCATCTTCATATTCCTAAAATATAGAGAATTATATATATATACATATATATATGTTTTAAAAAAATTTATTTATTTTATTACATCTAAATTTGGATTAGCAAATTGTGTACGAGCATATCTTGTTAACATATTGATAATTATCACTTGTCCCCATTCATCTACATCTACCAAAAGATTACAAAGTTTTCGATAATTTTTATGTATTAAATCAACTCGTTCAGGGCAAACTTCTTCAAAAGCCATAACTGCTGAACCAACAACTAATGTAGTACGATCAGATAAAAGTTTTTCAATAACTGTTATTAATTCATCTTTCTGTTCTACATCAACTGAATATAATTTTGGTATTGCATGTGCTGCTGTTTTTCTAACATATGGACTCATATCAGAGGCTGAATCTCTAATTGCTAGCATAACTATAGGAACAATCATTGATACTCTAATACTTGATAATACACGTAGTGCACTTGCACGTATTAATTGATTTGGATCTTTAAGTGCTCTTTGAAATGTACTTATTGATAACAAAGCTAAATCTTGTTGTTCTTCAGCATATCTAACTAGATATACATAAACTAATTTTTTAACTTCAATATTTTTTGATACAACATTTTTGACAACTGCTGGAAATAGGTCAGATGCATCTCTACCTTTTGCTACCATACCAATTATACGCTTCATTGCCTCTAATTTAAGGCTATCTTTATTACTATCTAACATTTGTTTAAGATCATCATGTTTTTTATAATCTGTATTAAAGAAACTACCAGTGGCCGGATCATTACCATATTCGACTTCTATGTTACTACAAGGTGGACGTTCATTACTATATGAATTTCCTAATTGTTGCATTACATTCATGCTAACTGAACTACTCGAAGTTGTTAACATAATTATTTGTGATTTAAATGTATCTATATATAGATATATATATATTTAATTTAACTTGACTTTCTTATATCTGATTTTATTAATTGATTATTAAGGACACTAAAGTGAATGTCAAATATTTTTCTGGTGGTTCTTTTTCGAACTAAAATGTCATTTTTTCGAAGTTGATTGGCACTGCTAAATTTACTTCCCAACACGAAAAAACCGAAGGCTTTACGCCGTGCTTGCGCGGTCATAGAGACAATAAGTCGCTGCTTTTTAATGCTGATTATAGTCGATATTGGGCATGTCGGATGCCAAATATAATTTTTTTTGTATGGAATACTTTGTAATCAAATATTATATTTTTTTTTGAATTTATATAAAAAAAAATTTTTCTCCGTTGTAGCAAATACAATCAAACGGAGTTGGTTGTATTTTGGTTGGGATTCCGAGAAGGAAATCGAGTGAACTTTTGCTACTCTGCCAAAGGAAAAGGTAAAGTGGTCATGTACGCTACAGCGTACGCGCTGTATTGTATATGACGTTTATATGTGCCGTGAGTAATTTATATATGTATATGATCAGTGCATGCACATCTAACACCCTAGTCAAACATTTGAAAGAATCTAGATTTTTGAAATCTAATCTTTTTAAAGAATCCGAGTTCTTTTACCCCCATGACATACGGCGACAATCTAGTTTTTTGAACTGAGCTGTCAAAAACTGATCAGCTGCTTTTGGATTGTTTGGTATCTTCTGTTTTTAATTTACTTTTTAAAAACATAATCTTGTTTTTCTGCCACAATTTCTTTTGCTATTCTTCTTTGTAAATAGTAAATTACAGGTAAAAAGATATTGATATTTTAAATTGCAAATAAATAACTTTAGGGAAATAGTATATGCAGTGGCGTAACTATAGGGTGGCAGAGCGGGCAAAATGCCACGGACCCCCGACCGAAAGGGGCCCCGGCCCAAGAGAGCCATGAGCAAAATTTAATAAAATATAGTTTTGTATTCAATTACCTTAAGTTTCCAAACCACATAAAAATTCTTACCACAGATTATTCGACCTGAGGTAGCTTTATAGACATATGTGCTGAAGTAATTAAACATGTTCAATTTTCTACTCTCAAGCCTGCCATCCCATTTAATTTACATTGAACGAGAGAGCGGTTTGATGAGTTGGAAAAAATAGTGAAAAACCCCTAAAAAGGTTACCACTGCTACCAAATAAAACTGTTACCATCAACAGGGTAAATGTCAGCCTTATTTTTAATCTATTGAAAATCTGACACTCAGGGTAATTTGAAAATTAAAATTGTATTTGAGTTTATGAAAACAACTTATATAAAATTTATTTTTATCAATAAGTTAAAAAATTTTTTTTTCTTGTTTCCACTACAATGGTAGCACTAATATTATATATATATATAAAATTTATTTTATTAATTAGTTGATGTTTGTATATGGCATTTTGTTGACGTTTGGAATTTCTTAATTTGTAAAACTATCAAAATATAGTGTAAAATGCATTACGGTACAGCACAATCTAGTAAAGAATTATTACCTCGGGCAGCTTGTAAAAAATGTGGATATGTCGGCCATTTAACATTTCAGTGTCGTAATTTCTTAAAGGTAAATATATTTGGTTACTTTAGTTATTATATATGTTTGCTAAATTGTTTTTATTTATTTATCTTCCTTTTTTTTTAATTTAATTAGATTGATCCAAACAGAGAGATACTATTAGATGTTAGTAGCACAAGTAGTGATTATGATACCGATTATTTAACACCATTAACAGCCTTACAAAAAATTGAAATTCAACAAAAACAACAATTAGCAGATTCTTTTAAAAAAAAGAACAAAATTAATAAAAAAAAAAATAAAGATGTTAAAATAAAAAAGCGTATTAATTCGTCTGATTCAAGTTCATCGTGTAATATAGTACGATCGTGTTCATCTTCTTCATTGTCTTTCAGTTCAGACGAGGAAAAATTTTTAAGTAAAACTAGATTTGAATTAAGTAAAAATAAAAAAAGAAAATCCACTTCACATGAAAGAAGTAGGAAAAAGAAAAAAAAATCAAAAAAGCATAATTATAACAAACCGTCATCAAGTTCAAGCTCTTAAATATTAGTGTGGTACTAACATAATTGCAAATCTATCAATTTATAATAAATATCATTTATGTATCGATAGCTTAGATCACCATAATATGCATAATATGTCAAAATTCCATTTTTCATTCTAATTTCGGCTTCGTATTAAAACAGAACCTCTACCAATTTACGTAAATGCTTAGTTATCGAAATTCTGAGGGAATAGTTTTCTCTGTCTCTTTAAAACAACAATCTGCATTCATAGAATTTAAATTTGTGTTTTATAATTTATTTTATTTAGTAAGAATGATTTTCTGTGAAATTTCTGTGAGTCACTAAAACCAATGGAAAATGCTTATAATCTAAACTAACGGATTTTATTTATTGGAGATCTTAATATCTTAAAAAGCTAGCCAAAAAAACAAGAACTGGTAGATAAATCATACACTAAACTAAACTGTTTTCGATATAAAATGAAATTTATTTTTAATTGATGGGTTTATTTTTGTGGTGCCACCGTAGTTTATATAAATATTATTTAACACAAAAACAAGTAAGTACTTGGATAAGTATCTAGTACTTGTGATGTAAATTTGAATTTACAACACAAAGTTTTGAAGTTTGACGTAAATCTGATTTTGAAATTCCTATGTTCTATTCTTCGTTGACCTTCAGTTTGTCAAGTTTAATATTATAAAAGTTAAAAAAATTTTAACATTAAGTATTTAATTTTTTACTAGATATATTTTTAAAGATATCTGAATTAATTAGTTATTTTTAAGTTAGTTAAATTTATTATTAAGAATATGAAAGAAGCAAATTTTATAGTTCTTTTAATTTTATCATTCCTGATTTTAACTGGAATTTAGTATTTGTGTACTATTTAATTTTTTCTATGCACATCCAAAAATTGACGTTAGCAAAATTTAATGCTATTTTTTAATAACATCAGAAAACAGAATTAGAAGTTAAAAAGTTATAATTTCTTACAAAAAATAAAACAAAAGATTTGCACTCCATGCCGAAAAGTTTAATAAATTAATTTTAAATCTAGGAATTTCAGTCTTCATTAATAATAACAAAATCTAAGAATAATTTTTTTCTATTTTGTCCTAAAGTAAATGTAAATGCTGAACTTTAGTTAAATCATTGTCGCAAGTTTTGTTGTTATTTACTTATCGATAGGAGTTAATGTAAAAATATAATTTTAATAAACTTTCAAATAACTTTTACATAATAATAAATAATCAAGTACAAAATATTTAAAATGAATTAAAGAAAACCGCTTCTTTCAAATCGAAATTAAAATATTTCAAACATAAACCACCTTAGAATTTATTTATTTTTTCTTTGTACTTATAATTTTGTAAATTTAATTTTTTTCTTATTAGCTAGCGGACATTTAAATAACTAGACGAATAGATAATTAATATTAAATATTAGGGAATAATTAAGGTCTTACCTAAACATATATTATTAATTATATGTAATATTAATTATCCTATTTTTTATTATATGAATTAAGTTATAGTAGTCAAAATAATTGTTAAATAGATCTTATTTAAACAAACATGTCCAAATTTTGTCTAGGCTGGGTGATTAGCTTCGTGTGTATTGGGAAAGGTATTTAATTTTCGATTATTTAATGTTTTTACGATCTTAAAAAAATTATTTAAAAATACTTTTATTTTTGAAAATAAAATGATAAAAACGTTATCTAAAACACTTTTTCAGTCAACATTTTTTAAGTCAATACACAGCCAATCCTGTCGAGACGTAATCTAAAGATTTTTAACATTTATCTTTAATATAATAACATTTAGTTGTATTAATGAAATTATTTCAAAAATCTTAATTTTTAGCACTTAACAGCTAAACATATAAAATTTGTAAAATTACAAAAAGCTTAATTAGTTTTTTTGTAAGCATCAACAGTTTAATTTCATAAGTAATAATTTTTTTTTGCTTTTTTGAAAATTAGATTTTATACATTTTAAATAATATTAATTACATTAAGCTTAAAATTGTACAGTTCTAAAATAAAAAATTGAAATTCAAATAGAGAACATAAATAAAAGCAGAATTTTAAAATTAAATTTATTGTTATTATTAAAAATAAATAGCAGTAGTATAAGAAGAATAAACTTATTTTTTTTGGTAGACGTATGAATAGTATTTTTTCGATATAATATAATATACCCAAAATTTTTATAGTTTTTTATATTTGGCGAGAGACTAAAATGTATTTGTTTTGCTTGAATATATAGGGGAAGTAGGGATGAAACATCAATTAAATAGGGCTATTTTTCAGTCGCTTGCTAATTTTTTAGAGAGACCAATGAATTTCAATAGAAAAAGAAACCACAATTCATCCTTGTGACTCCTTTCTACATACTCTATTCATAAATTTTTTACTTATGCACTTTTCCATCATAAGCATGTGATAATTCCCCTAAAGGAATCAATTTTTCCTTTTATCATTTAAATTGTGTGCAAGTTTACAAGCTTAGTCCTTTCGTCTTAGGACTCAACAGGATAAATTCATACATTTATAATATGATCATCTTGATATTCTTCAGATTTGATTCCTACTAAGGATATTAACTCCTAATTATGTCCTGAATAAAAGTCTAGAACAATTTCTGGTGTAATTTTGAAATGTCTGCAACCAATTTTAAATTAATACTTTCCTTTTAAATAAGTTTTAGTAATATATTAAATGAATAATGATTTGTACTTGAAATTGTTTACTTGTTCCTTTTGTTTTGTTTTTTTTAATATATTTCTAAAATAGTCATGTGCTATCAAGTGTTACGTGATCATATGTTTTGTGCAGGAGTTTATACCCCTGAGGACCAAACATAGGCGCGATTTTCCAGGTGTCGTTTGATTGGCAGTCGTAGCGAGAGCTCAATAGAATTAAAGGGGTGATTCTTGCCAACTACACGCTGGACAAAATCTCGCTACTAGAAAGGGAAGGTTTAATAAAAGAGCGCTAGGCTCGAAATTACGTCTTGATGTTAAAACACCACATCACTTTTCCAAAAAAAAAAACGACTAAGAACCATATAAGTTTAATTTTTAATTTATTAAAATTTTTCCATTTTTGGATAAACCTTCCCTCACAACCTCCAAACAAAGACTCACTCCTCTCTACAGATTTGTTTGATAATTTTAATAAAAACCAATTAACTATTTCAACAAATTGTTCTAACATATAAATTGATAGTTTCAAATATAAATTGGCTAACATAAATTGTCTCGTGTTGTTTCATAGGAAAACAACCTTAATTAATTGTCTATACACCTTTTTCAAAATGGATTAATTCACAGTTCAAATAATTATAACACGTCAAGGTTAAAACTTAATCGATGATCAAGATATTTGGTGATTTTTTAAGTAAACTATTGCTGACGGCTTTTCCATAATGGGGTTTGATGATGTTGTCAAAAAAAAACTGTTTCTCAAGTTGGCAGCTGTGTTTTCTTTTGTTCAGTTGAGCCAACATAGAAACCAATGAGGATATCCCTTGCTTCGTTCACCTGAATCCTCTACTGATAATAAGCGTTTTTCTTACACACAAGAGTCATTCTGACTGGTTTTGGTAGAAATAGGTATAGAGTTAAATAGCTGGTCAATCTAGTGCTAATGAAATGAAGATATTTCTTTTGTGTTTTGTCAGTATTAGTGTGGTTTGCTTTTAGCTATTATAAATTAACCAGCTCACTTTCTTTATTAGTAATTAATTTTTGTAATCCAAAATGAAAATTTTTTTAATTCAAAAACAAAAGGAATTTACAAACAAAAAGAAGGAGAAAAGCTTATTGATAAATATTTATGCTTTTAATTAATTAAAATCTACGATTATTTTCAATATCTTGTGCAAATGATTATATTGAAGCTCGTCCTTCATAAAAATTTAAGTTGTCTCGTTGAGTAGAATATGTGTTAAATTTTTTCATTAATACTTCACGAACCTATTTTAATTTTTAACAAAAATTGTTTTTTTTTGATAATTTTAATAAATATACATTTAAAAAAATTTACCTCTTCATTTGTTAAACAATAAATTATAGCTATAAAAAATCCTTGAAATGATCGTAAAAAATGTGTAGCATATGACCATATTGCAAACTCCCAAACTGTTTTATCAATTGGTGCCTCAGTCATATTTAAAATATTAGTTATACCAAGTAATGGTAATAGGACAAAAGCAGCACGTACTGCCTTTTTAGTTTGTTGTAATTCAGTAGTACGAGTCTGACGAAGTTTATTAATAAGTACTCGTATTATATTCAGCAGAAAAATAAAATTGAACTAGAAAAAACAGAAAAATATTAATATTAATAATATAATCAAAAAAATAAGAATTAAAATTTATCCTTACTAGAATAAAAACTAATCTTGGCCCTTCTAGAATCCAGTAGTTTGGTGTAAGATTATAACCCCACCAGCATTTTTGTTTCATTTGATTTTTTCTTGTAAAATATGCCCAAATTGATGTAAGTATAATTGGTATACCCCAACCGATAATTGTATAAACAAAATGTGGAAAACGTGTTCTTAGTACAGCTATTGTTACCAAATTATGTAGATATAATCCTTCAATGAACATCCACATAAACATTGCGGTACGAGCGTATTCAAGAAGTATATATGATCCCTCACAAAGATAGGGCTGTAAATATTTAGTTTGTTTTCCTTGAACATAATTTTAGGTTAAGATAAAGTTATAATATATATTTTAATACGGCTCATCTACAGCTATGAAAGTAATGGATAATAAACTTTTTTTAGGTCTTTTAAGGATCTACTTTACTACCAAAGGGGTTTGGTCTATTCAAATCTTATCCTGTCAAAGTATTAAGAACAAATTGCACTTTAGATTGTATACCTAGAAATTGGATTGATTTATGGGTCATTTTCATTTCAAAGGCAGAGGCCTGTTCTTCCATCATTCCAATATAATAGGATCACATGTTAAGAATTAAATTATTCATAATAGCCCTTTAAATAAATCATAATATGCCTATCAAGCGGAAAAATTCATAGAAACTACCCTAGTTGAGCTGTTTAGCTTAGCTCAGAGCTCTTTGATAAGTAAAAAGGTAGATTTGATAGCATTTCCTGATGTAAAAAAGGCCTTTTACACTAAAGTCAATGGAATGATTAAAAAGAGCGCTATAGGAAAAAACCTATTTCTCACTGACCATTGTGCGAATGGTATATATGCTCAAAAGTAGAAATATCTTTACTTAACTAGATTACGACAATAAGAGGATGCTCATAAAGCATTCTCCTTTTTAAGGACCACTCTCACCGAAACGTTTTTTCCGTTGCTGCTTTTCCAACTGTAAATTTCTTGAAAAAGATTGTTAAAATGCTTCAAAACTTCATAAGTAATTTTTTGATCAGTTAAAATGAGTTTCTTATAAATATTTCCTTCATAAGTACTATTTTGAATTTTAAAAGATCTTCCATGCTTGTTTTTGGATCTGTAGGGAAATTTTTTATGCCTCCTCGATACTTTGACATTTGTCTTGGAAGTCATTCGTAAAAATTGATTTATTTCAATCAATAATTTTGGTAGCTGTAAGGACTTTAGTGTAAGTTTACCAGATTTTGCGTGAAATTCAATAACAATTCTTTGGTTCATGTTAGTATTTCAAAATGGACAGAGCAGTTGTATGAGAAGAACTTTTGAAGTTTTGCTAAATACGAACTCATTAAGAATATTGATATTATTGAAAAAAAAAAAATGTAAAAAATTTTAAAACGCTGCCTAAAGTATATAGATGACTTTAAAAAGTTTGCAGATGTGATATGAATTTTATGGCTACCCAAAAGGAAAAAGGCTTTACGCAATCCCTGTGCTATTATGAAGACAATGTCGTGCACCCCTCTAATGCCAATCATTGTCATTGGCATGTCCACACTTGCCAGCACAGCAAATAAATATATGTATATGAATGAAGGTTGTATTAATAATCGTGCGGATTGGCATAAAATCATTGATTCGGAAATATAGTGAATACCCCGCTTGATAAATCTAGGATTACATGTTGCACCTCGGGCTGAAATTTTTCATCGGGTAGGATTCACTAGTGCTTAGCGCCACATTTTGTACCAATTGCAAATCTGGTCATTAGTTTCCACTTAATTTGTACTATAGTAAGCGCTTGCTTGTCGGGTTTTTTGAGAAGATCAAAGGAAATTTGATTTTATAAAATCTGACATGAGTAATGGAGACATGAGAAAGTATAATTACATTTAAAAAAAATCTATACTTAAATAAGTAAATTAATAATAAATGTTTTTTATCTTTAATTTATTAAGAATACTTACTGTATTATCAATTCCTAGACGGTTGCTACTACTGAGCGTATTTAAATCATTTCGTAATATTGCTTGATCAAAATATAATACTAAACGTATTAATACTTGTATTATCATAGCCATAAATAAATTTTTATGAATTTTTGTACGATTATTATTTAACCTTCGAAAATAACAAAATATAAATAATGAAATGAGCAGCGATACTAGTGATATTGTAAATCCAACAATTTCCAATGTTCTTGTACGTTCAGCAATTAGAATTTTCATCTTAAATTGAAAATTAAATTATTTTAATAAAATTTCAAATAAATTTCATTTAAAATTTTGATCACTTATATTATATGTTATATAACTTTATTAGATTTTTTGGGTTAAATTTACAGTTTCCATCCATAATATAATAATCATCCTTGAAAACTGAAATTTTCCAATACTTATGTTAAAATATATTTAATTGAAAGTAAATTCCAATTAAAATTATGAATTTTTTAAACCATAAAGTATATTTTTGATACAAACTAAATTGCATAAAATTTCGTTTAATATTTCTCAATTTTGTGAAGCGTGTTGTTTGTGCAGCTTTCTACAATATCTTGTAAATCAAATTCATCTTGTAGTCACATTTTTTCATATTTTGTTTTTACTTAATTCATTTGTTATTATAAGCTCACATATCCTCTTGTTTTTTTTTGTAAATATCAAATATTTTTGATAGGGAAATTTGCAATTATTTAGCATATCAAGAAACTTTACACAGTTTGTGCTTTTCCATGCTTCAGTAAAGTTGTTTAAACTTTTAAATTTTTAAAATAGTCGTAGCAGTAGAAGTAGAAGTAGAGGTAGTTATAGTAGAGGTAGGTAGGCATTTCTTTCACCTTATGCTAGAGTCTGAACCTCTGTGTTGTTAATTCTCCTATTTTATGGAGACATATGTCCCGATGGATATTCTGTTTAATTTTCTAAGCTTGTCAAGAATTATTAACTTGTACTTAAAGAACTTCTTGGTTTGGAATCTTCCATAATGTTGCTTTTTTTCTTATGCCTAGGACTCACTAGCGCTTAGCGTATGGGACGACTTAGCACAGTAAAAATGGAGAGTTTTCCTAAAGAGTGGACTCACTGGCATACTACTGTTTTCATTGAGAGGAAGCAAAATGCCAAAGTGATAGTTCTATTTGTGATTTATTTGCTTTAAGTACGAAATCTTAATATTCAATGACTGAATTCTTCCCGAATTAAAATATTTCTTTGATCTTCATTGAAAAACCGACAAGCTAGCGCTAACTAGTCGCTAATTCAGGCTATATACCAATGCAGTGGAGACTAATGGACTCATTAGCATTTAGTGCTAAATTTTGTGCCGCTAAGCGCTAGTGAGTCCCATGCATTATAGAAAAACAGTTCAGGTCCTTTTAATAATCTTGTTTTTTCCTTTAGTATTTTCTAGAAAAGTATTTTTTTAGTTTATAATATCCAAATTGCATGATTTTTTTTTTTTAACATTCTTTAATAGATGATCATTATATTATTGTGGGTTATTTTACACAAAAATTGTGAAGAAAAAAAGAAACACAAAAAAATGAAAAGAAGGTCTAACTTACTTTAACAATATGTTTATTTCCTCCAGTATATAATTTTTTAATAAGCTGATACATTTCAGTGGTAAAACATGGAGTGTAGTTAGTCCATCCATCAATACCTTCATTGGATAATGTACCTTCCCATTGTCCATTAAATGCACAACGTCTTTCAGCAAATTCTTGAATATAAAACAAACAAACAAAAAAAAAAAGAAAAGCAAACAGTAAAATTTTGGGATTCTTTGGCTTTCAAGGTATCAGCAAGTTGATATTTTCTTAATATAATATTAACTTTATAAGTCAATAGTATTAAAATTCAAATAATCAATTAATACTAGTTAAAAAGTTTTTCTTACTTGTAGTATCAATGCCATTGCCTAAAGGACATTTTTGACGGACCAGAGTACCAGAGGGTGTTGGTGGCCAACATAAAATTGTATCCCAGGTTGAATTACAGTAAATTTCTGTTAAAAATATAATGAAAGTTTGATGTTATTAAACAACTACATAGGTATAAATGTGTATATAAGAATATTTGCGCATTAAAAGATCTTAGAGAAAACCAGAAAAAAAAACAATAAAACTGCAAAAATTTAAATAAAAAAGGTAAGCGGTTTTTGGGTAGTAAAATATTGCTTGCAAAATTTAAAAACTTGATTAAATTAAATTAATTAAAATATTTTTTTGCTCTCAAAACCTAAGTACAAATATTTAAATTAAAAATTTTCACCAAGTCTCTAATTTTATATTACTGAGCATGTATTTTCTATTAAATTAAAAAACTAACAATTTTTTAGTACCCAAATTAAACTGACCTATACATAACTTTAATCAAAGTTGAACTTGTTATTTAATCATAGAAATTGATTTTTCCTCACTTATTCTTCAATATAAAATCCAATTATTGTGAAAATGACCTTTTTGAAAATTATTCGTTTCTTTTTTATAAAATTATTCATTCTAAAAAAACAACATATAAGTTTTCCGATTAAAAGGTAGCAAAAATGTACAGAGAGTAATAAAATAAGTGTCTGTATTATTCAATTTTGATTTGAAAATTGCGTGATTTATAACTTTTAAGGGAAAAGAAAAATCATATAAAATCTTGAGAATATTTTTCATTTTGTTGATGTATATGTCAAAATATATCATTGCAGGAGCAATGTAATAGCCACCAAAGAAGTTCAGTTTTTGTTACTTTGGAAATTTTATTTTATAATTTCCCTTAGAAAACTTCAATCAATGC
This sequence comes from Acrocera orbiculus, assembly GCA_947359355.1. Classification (NCBI taxonomy): domain Eukaryota; kingdom Metazoa; phylum Arthropoda; class Insecta; order Diptera; family Acroceridae; genus Acrocera; species Acrocera orbiculus. The sequence continues at coordinate 17,321,454 of OX375759.1, forward strand.
ATTTCTTTTAATGTTTCAAATTTAGATATATCACACACATATTTATTATTTTGCCTTTTAATATGTCTAAACTATTATTCGTTGTTTTTTTGCTCTATTTCAGTAAAATTAGATAGTTCAATATTTATTATAAGCACACTTTTTTTGACATTTCCACTATATGATCTAAAAAGAGTATATTAGCTTGTTTAGAACATGTACGGAGGGCTAATACAGTGTATTAGGGGAGAAAGGGTATTTTATTCTTTTTTTAGATAATAATTGATACTATATAGGCATTCATCTTAAGAATACTAACCTGTTGAGGTTATGTAATTCTCATTGCTAAGAAATAAATGTAAGAGTTGGTCAGTAAATTTCTCAGTAATTGTTTTGTTCGAATCCAATCTTAGTCAAAAATTTTAAGCAAGGGAAATTAATACGAAATTTAGGATCAAATTGAAATCGGAGTAAAAGTTCTTAACGGTAGGATGTTATCCTTTTTATTTTAAACAAGTCTTCTAGTTATGGCTCTTAAGCTTTAATTGTAGTTATAACGAAACAGTTTTAGTTAAAATTTAACTTAAGGAATAAAGCTTAAATTTAATTTAACTGCTAAATTAAATATTTCTCTTCTTATTTTTATATACTCACCAGTTTTAGGAATACTAATATTATCATACTTCTCAGAGCAATAAGACGAAGATATATTTGGAGTTATTTCAGTTGTTAGCTCAGCTATTGTCATACTTAAACTCTCCTGGTGTTCATTAATTTGTTCATTATTTTCAGCCGTTATAACAATTGTTATGGTCAAAATAATTGATATAAAAGTTAGAAACACGTTTTGTTGAATTATTGATTTGCATATTGTGGTCCATAAGTAATTCATATCCGGACTATTTTGCATGTATATAAAATGGAGAAGATTCAGATTACTATTCAAAAGACTCAAACTCCTGGTGGATATTCCAAATTTTCAATTTAAATGATGTTAAGTCAACTTGGGTGTAACTTAGCCTGTAATTATGGTACAGAAGTAAGGTCAGCACACCTGGAGTGAAAACAAAGGAAGAGATATAGATTTGATAATTTTTGACAATTGATATGAAATGCGTTAGTAAAAATCTAAATTTATCAAAGTATATATAGTGTATCAATTAATAAATTATAGTTGTTGTTGAAAAAGGTTGTTTAATCTAAAATTTACTCTAGAGTCTAGACATTTAGTACCTACAGCCAAAAAGCTGGCTGTACAGATTAAATTAAAAAACAGAAATATATATAAAATAATAAATTACATACAGTGAGTGTAAAAAGTCTTCGTACACCTAAGTATTTCTGAAATAGCTTAATTTTTAAGGCTTTTACGAAAAGTTTTTTTTTAAAATAAAAATAGTAAAATATAGTTTATACTGTCCTTTATTTATCTATATATACAAAGTTAAAAAATAATCAACAGAATAATTAAAAATTTATAAAATTTATTAGAAGTACCCAAAATCACGCCCAAAAAGTCTTCGTACACTTATTGTATTTTTTAATGAATAAGGACCAAAATCATTTTAAATATTTTGTTGGTCTACCCTTGGCATTAGTAATCACCTGGAGTTTATGTAGCATGGAATTAACTGTATATTCTTTCTATTATCAAAATAGTCTTATGTGCGAGAATTTTATTATTTTATTATTTTTTGCATCTCTCTCTCTCTCTCTCTATTATAAATCGAAAATATTCCTGTTATGATATATCAATTATTTCATATTTCTTTCCCTTTCTATCTTTCTATTATAAAAAATAGTTTGGAATCGTGCGAGAATTTTATTTTATACATCTCTCTCTCTTTATTATATATTAAAAAGCTTTCTGTCGCCGTGCACAGATTTTATTCTTTGTATCTCTCTCTGTTGTATATATTGAAAATTAAAAAAAACAAAAGGAACCACATTTGGAAATGAGTTATAAGCTGCAGGTAAAAAGACGCAATAGAACAGTGGTGGCTGAGAGAAGTGAAGCAGGAGTTGGAGAGCGAAGCGAGCAGGGGACGGAGCCCACTAGTTTATATATAAAATAAAAAAAAATATTTCCTTTACAATCTTAAGAAATGAATTGTAGATAAATATCTTAAAAATATTGCCAACTAAAGGATAATCAGAAACATAGTAAAAATATTACTAGAAAAGGCTTAAAAAAATTTTTTTCTAAGGTAAAGTTTTTCTAATTCAATGTAACATCAGGAATAGAACAGAATAGTTAGAATAAAAAAACTTTTATACATAGTGCAATCCGTCTTACCTAAGTTGTCTTAGTAACCCACTTTGAGGGAAAGTGTTAGCTTTTACTAGGTTTCAGTTATGCACAGAGTGTGTTATCAGTTAATTTATGTTTTTTATATTTAAAACTAAACTATTTTAGTAATTGAAATGACTTAAAAATATTTTTCTGATTTCTATGATTTATTTACACCCAAATTAAATTAAAAATCTACTAGTTAAATTTTTTGTTGATTAATTACTTTAATTAACAGATTTTAATGACAAAAAATTACATGTTAAATTTTAATTGAAATTATGCTTGCATAAAACGTGCTATGGCATTCGTTTTTCAAACGTGTAGATAAATTTCTCTTTACTCTACACATATTATATATATATATATATATATATATATATTATTTGGTGTTATGCAATTTATTAATGAAAATGTCAATTGTTGCCTATTTTAAGATGTTGAAATGATAACATAATTTTTATTTATAAGCATAAGAAAAATAATTTTATTTACTTAATATTCAGAAGGAAAAAAAATGTTGAAAGAAAAAACAAACGCAATTTCTTTGTGTTTTTTTTATACATGATTTTTACTTTTAGAGGAGATTGGACGACGAAGAAGAATTTTTCTTTAGTTAAAAAAAATAAAAATATTTTTGTTTTTGATTGGTATTAATTTATTTTTCTTGTAAACTAAAATTTAACAATTTTGTTACTTTATAATGAGCTAAGATTTTTCAATTAAATTAAGAATATTTAATTCAAGATTTTATAAATATTTCAATAGTTTCTTTTGGTTCAGGACTCTACAAGAGATAAAAACCTGCATTATGTTTATATTTAAGTTTATTAAATTGAATTTGATATCAATGAAGTATATATCTTTATATATCTGTGTGTATGTATATGTGGCGTTGACGTAGGTTGCAACTTTGACTTTACAGTTTCTCTATTTGTTATTTTATAAGGTCCTGAATAAATTGGATCTAATTTTCTATTATATTGAAATTAATCTTTCTTTTGATATTCATATGTATTAGATATTCTTTCGCCTTGTTGAGAGATAGCTGCAATCTATATTGGAGCTCTTTCCCATAGTCTTCAATGTTGTATATTGGATCTATATATGAGTTTGGTTTATCAAAAAAAAGTTCTTACCAAAATTAATTCATAGAGTTTAAAATTATGTTTTATGCAAGGTGTGGTATTAAATGCAAATTCATTATATTTTACCCATTCATCCCAATCGTTCTTCAAATCATTTGCGAATGATCGTAAATATTTATTCATGCATTTGTAGTTTCTCTCCACTCCGTTCTATCTTTTGAAGCTCACTTATTTCTTTGATAGTCCTGTTTAAAAACTCTGTGCCTATATCACTTTTAATTCTTTTTGTATTTCCAAAAATTAATATAAAATTTTCGACAATTGCTTTAGCTACTGTTTTTGCTTCCATATTTTTGATTGGAATTAAATGCATATATTTCGTGAGATCGTCTCGTAAACATAATATGTATCTGTTCTCAGTTGTGTTTTATCCAAACTATTAGTTAGTGTCGAAAGCTTGTATAACATACAATTGTTAACGTAATTTATTATGGAGTTTTTCATATTCTTTCAATGATACTTTTCTCTTACTGTCTTATACATACGCGTAATACCATCGATGAGCACCGATTTGTGTATCATGATAATTTTTCATAAGTTGTTGAATTTCGTTTTTGTCTCATTTCAAATTGCAATCAAAATTAAATAAATTTTAAAATAAAAAGTTATTAGTTTGTGATGTATAAATTTTGCTGACAGAAAGAATTTTTCAAAATAATTAGCAAATTTTTAATATTTGATTTATTTTCAGACCTGAACGTTATGTTTTATTTATGCCAAAATTAATTTTTGAGTTTATAAATGTGAAAATGGGTTTCTTCAGTATTTTCCTAAAACGGGTATCTCTTAAATATAACGTCTACGTTTAATGGTTACACTTCCTTGTTTCTAACCTGACGATATCAGTGAAACTGGTAGACATCGATTTAAAATATAAAAATTTTAAGTTTCAATTAAAAGCAAAACTTAAAATTGTACAGAAAACAATTAAATTGTATTAGGTTCTGAAAGAAATACTAAGAAAATGGGTGGGATATAGAAGTTTAACAAGTCGTTCACACAGTCAACTCATGATATTCATATTCATTCTAAAAAAATTGAAGTATCTTAAATCTAAAATTTATTTCTTCTTTCAGTTTTATATAAAAGTTTTAATTTTTTCAGTATTACAAATTATTTTTTATATAAAAAAAAATAATATCTGTGCATTTCAATGCTGAACTACATTTTTTTAAAAATAAAAATATTTGGTGTTAATTTCTTTAATTTTCTTTAATTTCATTAAAGTATTTTTAGTATATTTTGTAAGTTCCAATAATGTCTCTTACCATGAGCCAAAATACTGAAGAAAAATTTTTAAGCAGTTTTTCTCATTCTTCTCTAAACACTTCTTGCCAACTCAATTCAACTCAAAAAAAAAATATAAATAAAATGATCAAAAAATACTTACCAATATCCATATTAACATCCATTTTTAAACAAACAATAAACATTATTTGGCAATCAGTGTCAAATATAGCTGTGGTGAAATGAAAATATTTTCACCTTTTAGCACTGCCAAAAAAAATGACAGAATACGAAAACCACGTTCTTGTTGCTAGTTAAATTTGCTTAAATTTGGTTAGATACTAATTTAATAACCACGTACATCGCGACTTCTGATTGGCTGAGACAAAAAATTAGATTCAAAAAACTAGATTCTTTGTCTGTTTGATTAGGGTGTTGCTGGTACTCATGCATTCTGAATGAGGACTTTGCTCATTTATTATCTATTTGGACATTTATTGCTTCCTAGAGAAGGATACACATTTAATTTTATGTTATTTTAGTTGAGTCTCCAAAAACTATTCTATAGACTTTGATTGTATTTAAAGTAAACTTCAATGGTTTAACTAATGCTTTTTTTGTTGTTTATTCTAAATTTTAATAAAAAAAATACATAAATATTTTTACCGAACTCATATCAATATGGAAATTCAAATTTTATTGCAGTTAATTTTCTTTTAAAATGATTTTTATAGTTTTAGCAATATTAATTAATTTTTATATTAAATTAACTGAGCAAATATTTAAAAATAACTTCATTTCAATTACAAACAATAGCTTTGCAAATGTAAAAGAACAAATTTTCATTGAACCTTTTCAATCAAACAATTGTTTCTTTTTAAGAAAACTGAATTATTTATGAATGGACAGAGATTTTGCTTACAGCTTGTAAGATTCTGTAGGTTTCTTTATTTTTTTGATTGTCTAAAATGTTTGAAGTTACATTTGTAAAGTTTTGTATATTGATTGTATATATATATATATATATATATGCATACATCATTTTAAATAAAATAAATTCAAAGTAAGCAAGTTTAATTTGTAAGGTTTTCAATTTTCTAAAAGTTTAACAGGACTTCCTTTTTATATCAAAAAACAGAAAAAAAATTATTTATATAACATTTTCCATCAAAGGTAAATTATAACCTTAAGAAAATAGAAAATTTCAAGGGTATGAGAGAAGATAATTTAACTTTGGGTCTTTGTGTTGAAATAATATTATTTGAAAAAAGATTTGAACGAAAAATAATAAGTTAAAGAAAATTTATAATGAAAATGAAAATTTTATCGCGTTTATGTGCTAAAAATAACATAAAATTTTACCAGTTGGCTGGAAATATTTTTCTTTTATGTATCTAAATTTATTAAAGTTTTACAACTAATACTGTAACCAAAATAGTTCTATAATAGTCAGCGACATAATTAAAATTTTTTGCCAAAGTTTGAAAACTACTTCAATTCCTCTGACTTAAAAACGAATAACCCTTTTGTTTTATTTAAAATGAACTTTTCATAGTCAAACGGAATTTGAATAATCATCCTATTTATCTTATTTTTTTATACTTCAAGAAAAATTTAACAAAATTCACACATATTTGAGAATAGGACTCCCAATTCTTAAAAACTATGCAAATAGCTGTGTATCATAAGAAAGAAAAATCAAATTGCGTAACCATCATAAATATTTTTTATTTCAAATTAATACAATTTTTTTCTTAATATGTTATTTTCATAAAATATTTTTAAGGTTTTTACATTCATTTTAAAATATTTTCCTTATTCAAGTTACTTAGGTTATTTTTAAATATTTTTTTAATAATTCCCATTGCATAATATTGGCCTAGTTTTTTTTTGTCAAAAATAACAAAAAAAAAATCATATTAAGGATTTTAATCGGCTTCATCTCTCATAGTAACAAAATAGCATTGTAAATTCAATGGCATAAAATATTCCAGCTTTAAAATGAAAGACTTTAACAACTAAATTGAACTAATAGGGAAATATGAATGAATGTGTAAGCTTATAATATTAAGGAGTGAATTTTTGAGTTGAGTTCAGTCTAAATTTTTTTTAAACTCCCTAAAATACAATTTCTATAATTGTAGCAAATAAACTAACTTGCTTTTTCATTATTGAGGATTAAAAGTAAAACGTGAAATTTATTTCTAGGTCAAGAGTAAAAGGTTTAACCTTTTTTTTGGTTTTTTGGTTGTTTTTTTATATTAGTTTTGAAAACAGCTACTAGTATGATTTCGATAGATTTATTGAAACAAAAAATTGATTTTTATTGGGAAATGTAATTTTATGGTTACAAAAAAACAAAAAGACAACAGCATATAATTCGAAAATTCGTTAAAAAAGAAAAAGTCAAAGAATATTTTTATTAATCTCTATGTCAGAGTATTACTAAGGATAAAATTCTTGCTTTCTTAAAAGCAATTCATACTATTTTATTTATTTTTAAATATTGTTTTAGGTCAGGGGTCGGCAACCTGCGGCTCGCGAGCCACATGCGGCTCTTTGGATGTGAAGCTGCGGCTCTTTAGTTCCATACGCAGATATTATTAATTTCATCAACAAAAAAAAAGCATTTAAAAACCGTTCTGAATTGTTTCACCATGTTTACCCACTGTTAGCCACTTGTACTCCTTTATCAAAAAAACAAAAACAAAGATATCATACTTTCTCAAAAACAAAACACAACGATCTGATATTGAATTGCTGTGGGGGTGCAGCTAAAGTAGACATTCTTTACACACGTCTGGGTTATATTTTTATTGATACCTAACAAAATTTTAAATGGTTCGGATTCAATGTTTGAAAATTTAAAATCAAAAAACAAAAAAATTAAATAAACAAAATGTTTTGCCTTTTTCTACTTCTTTAGGAGTTCGGTTTATTTTGATTTTAGCATTGCTTGTGTTGTTATATTCTCTTTTAATATGTAAGAGGCTGACACTAAATTTTTCTTTTCTTTAATCACTCTTGACTTGATCCGTTTGAGGTTTTATTTGATTTCTTACTCAGCTTTTAGGAAAAAAGAAAAAATATTGGCAGCAAATATAGCAACAACAATAATATATCGTTAAATTTGAAACATTAACATTTATAAGAGATTGAAATATTTGTGAGGGACAAAACCTTAAATATATATTCTGTTTGAGGATAATCAAAGTAAATCAAAGATTTCTGAAAAAAACGAACTATCATGTGTTCATTTTATTGGTGTTAATTAGACGATTGAAAAAAGTGAAATTTTTGTTTTATTTGATATAATAAAAAAAGAGCGGTTTCTTAATAGTTTAAATAGTGTAAATTTTCAGACATATGATTTTTTGCTCTTGTTGCTTTTTAAAAAATTAAATATTTAAAAATTTTAAATATTTCAAATAGTTAAAATATTCCGAAAATAGTGTTTGTTCCTTATTTTCGGAAATATATTTAATATATTTCATTATACAGCTTCACGTCTGTATTTACGTAGGTATATATCGACATAGTAAATAATTGGAAAACTTGTCATCAGCTGTGTTTAATAACAAAATAATAATATTACAGCATGGCATCTACAAAAAAAAAGAGAAGAACTGAAGAAGAAAATCGAGAATTCAATCCGGATTGGACGGAATCGTTTGCTTTCATATGCAACTCGGATGGCTTTCCGACTTGTCTCATTTGCCACGAAAAACTCGCACACAATAAGAAATCAAATTTGGAAAGACACTTCATTACAAAACATAGCCAGTTTGCTAGTAAATATCCTGCCGGTGAAGAACGAAAAAAAGCTGTTGACGAGCTCAAAAAACAAAAACTGCAATCAAGTTCTATGTTAAGTAACTGGGTGCAATCTACAAGTAATGTTAATCTGGCAAGCTTCGTGGTATCACTAGAAATTGCAAAAAAAGGCAAACCATTTACAGATAGTGACTATGTGAAAGAATGCTTCATACGTGCATCTGAAGAATTGTTTCGCGATTTAAAAAACAAACCAGAAATCTTACAAAAAATCAAAGATTTGCCACTCTCCGCTAAAACAGTACAGGATAGAATAGCTAAAATGTCTTCAAATGTAACATATTTGCAGGTGGAAGATATTCAACTTTCTTCTGCCTTATCACTTGCTATAGATGAGTCTTGCGACATAAATGACACGGCACAAATCGCCCTTTTTGTCAGGTATATGTCTTCCCAAGGTCCAAAAGAAGAACTTTTAGGATTGTTACCACTTTCGGGGCAAACTAGAGGGGAAGATATAGCGAATGCTGTGCAAAAATGCCTGGAAGACAATAACGTTGATTTAAATAAAATCGTTTCAATAGCAACTGATGGAGCCAGAAGTATGACAGGAAAAAATAAAGGCGCAACAAGAATTCTTCAGAGTAAAATAAACCACGAAATTCTTACGTTTCACTGCATAATACACCAAGAAGCGCTTTGTGCTCAAGCATTTCCGGCCGAAATAGTTGACGTCATGAATTTGGTAATCAAGATTACTAACAGCATTTTGTCAAAAGCACTCTACCATCGTCAGTTTAAAGAATTTTTAAATGAAATGGAGACTCAGTACTCCGACCTCCTTCTTTACAATAAAGTGCGATGGCTTTCCAAAGGTAAGGTGTTGAAACGCTTTGCTTTGTGCTTTAATGAAATAAAAACATTCCTCAATTGAAAAAGCATTTATCACCCTGAATTAGAGAACGATAAATGGTTGCAAAAATTTTACTTTATGGTGGATATCACATCAAAATTAAATGAGCTTAATCAAAAATTGCAGGGAAGGGGAAATCCAGCCTATGTTTTGGTGGAAGAATTGGTATGTTTCGAAGAAAAATTAATTCTTTTTGCAGAAGTTATTCAGAGTGGTAAATTACTTCATTTTCCATTTTTAAAGCAATATCGCGATAAGACCAGTGCTACTGCTGACATGAGTTATTTCAGCACAGTTATAAAAAAAATTAAAGATGAATTTGCTGACCGATTTGAGCAATTCAAAACTAACAAAATCACTCTAGCATTCATAGTAAATCCTCTCAACACAAATACTAACGAAATGCACATTGAGCCATTTGGAATTGATATTGGGTCTCTAGAACTGCAATTGATCGATTTAAAAAGTAAAGCTTTGTGGAGTGGGAAATTTACAGAGTTGAAAAGAAAGTTGGAAGGGTTGGAGGTCCAGAAATGTATGTACGTAACGAAACAAAAATGGACAGCTTTGAAAGAAATCCCGCGAGTGGAGGCACTCATATTCGATGCCTGGAATAGCCTCCCAGATTGCTACAATGAGGTGAAGAAGTTGGCTTTTGGAGTGCTGACTATTTTCGGATCTACATATTCGTGCGAGCAAGCGTTCTCTTGTATGAATATAATCAAAAGTAAACAAAGAAGCCAAATAACAAATGAAAACTTAGAGTCGTGCTTGAAGCTGAAAACAACAAGTTATGAACCAAATTTATCAAAAATTTCTAAAACTATGCAAAGCCAACGCTCCCATTGAATTTGATTACTCAATTTTTTGCTTAATTGTTTTAATTTTTTACTTAAATAATAAGTAATTATCCATATGTCATATATATATAACTTAATTTGTTGTGAAAATCACTACTTATATCTGAATAAATAGATATTTTTTCTAATAAATAAATAGATTATTTTTTTTTTTATACTCTTTATTTTTGCCTAGAAAAATATTTGTGGCTCTTTAAAAACTTTGAAATTTTGTAAATTGTAATTTTTGGCTCTTCAGGCTCAAAAGGTTGCCGACCCCTGTTTTAGGTTGATCAATTAGGTAAAGCTGTAAAATTTTAATATAGGGAACAAGTTTTACCCTGTTTTTTTGAATTAGAATTGGATTAAAAAAAATTCTATGATACTTGAACTGATTTTGTTTTTGTGACTCTTTAATTTCCTCTCGTAGAGTATATTGAGTTGGTTTTCTTAATTCATTTTTTTTCTTACAGTTTAATCATTTGAAATAAGGAATACTAATTGAGAAATTTTGTTTAATATTTTGATTGTGGTCTTTTTTGCAAAATTGAAGTCAAATTCATATCATAAAATATAAAAACAACTTTGAAAAGGATCTTATCCCAAAAACCGTATAGACAAAGTTATATTTCCAGAAATGATGTTAGATAACGATGTGATTCCCGAAATTGCATATGTTGAATGCATAATACCATAACAACAACCAGTGGCTTATATAAGGGTAAGATCAGGGGGATTAATTTCCACCTTTGGTTAATAATCTTATAGTGGTAATTAAAAAATCCAATAAAAGATACAAGTCTGCCATCATTTTTCCCTTTTCCCCCTACTATTTACCCTTATGACACCAACATATTTGAAGATTCCAAGAATCACAAAGAGTACTAAATCGTTAACAGTGTAATGCCTAGGACTCACTAGCGCTTAGCATATGGGACGACTTATAAAAGTAAAAATGGAGAATTTTACTAAATACCAATCGGAGTGGACTCACTAGCATATTACTGTTTTCATTAACAGAAAGCAAAATGCTAAAGTGACAGTTCCATTAGTGATTTATGTTTTGTTATTTGCTTCAAGTACAAAAGCGTAGTATTCAATAATTGAATTTGTTACGTGACCATATGTTTTTTTGCAGGGGTCCATACCTCTGAGAACCAAACATAGGCACGATCTACCAGGTGTCGTTTGGTTATCAGTCGTAGCGAGCTCGCTAGCCGCTATAGCGGTAGAATTAGAGGGGTGGTTCTTGCCAATGACACACTAGACCAAATCTCGCTACTAAAAGGGGGGAATTTTCAAAGATAAGAGCGCTAGGCTCGAAATAAAAGGGGCTGCATGCCGTAGAAAGAGAAAAAAACTAAATAAGTGGAAAAAGAAGGCTTGATACAAAGGAGTGAAGCCCGTTTGATTATGCATCTTATGACTGGGCCAGCTGACCTGAAAAGTAAAAAAAGGAGGAGAGGGTGATTAGGAAATATTAAAAGCAAAAAAGTTTTATTTAATTAAACATTATTTTACTATCGCTTATATCCAAAACAACAAAAATCAAAAGAAATCAAAAAAGACTTAACCTTAACTTTAAACAAAACTATTCTTTTCCTTTCTCAATCAAAAAAATTCTAATCTTATTTCAATTCCAAAAGAAATACCATACGAAAATTAATAAAAGTAAAAAAAACCACTCTAACTTTATTAAATTTAATATAAAAGAAATAAACCAAAATTTTCTCAACTAAATGACCCGATAAAAAAAAAACAAAATTTTAACTACGTAATAGAAGAAAAAAAAAGAAATAAAAAAATTGAACTCAAAAGTACATAAACTCACATGAATCTTACTTTTGTTTTTGTAGTTGTTTGATGGGCCCAGCAAACTCCTGGAAGAGATTCATTAAAAAAATAAAATATTTTTATTAAAAAACCAAAAAAATTACTTATCGGCTAACTCTATTTTCTTCCTTTTCTTCCCAAAACTACTATATACTTACGCCTAATTACTACAAAAAAATTTAATATAAAAAAAATAATTTATTGCTAATTTTGCTTCAGATAATGCTTAATCTAAATTCATTTTCTAATGCCTAATATCAATATCACATGCATCATGAAACTCATCATCTTGAATAGTTGAATTAGGATATTCAAAACTCTCTGAACATATTTGTATATTTTTAGTTCTAACATCATTTTTAAAATTTGTTAATGATGATAATTTTGGAGAAGATCTTAGATTTTTATTATCTTTCATTTTACAAATGCCAATCTTATTAATCACTCGTGCTTAATATTATTTAAACAGACCTCCAAGTTTTGGTCGTTTAAAATTTACAGGATAAGAGTCCCGTTGACAAAAATGCATTTTTGGAACAAACAAGTTGTTCCCATGCAAAAAATATTCCTATAAACATTCAAAAGCAAAAGAAAGCATGAACAGGGGTCCGTTACAAATTTAATATAATATTACCGAATTAAAATATTCTTTTGATCTTCATTGAAAAACCGACAAGCTAACGCTAACTAGTCGCTAATTCAGGCTATATACCAATTTAGTGGAGATTAATGGAATCATTAGCATTGAGTGCTAAATGATGTGCCGCTAAGCGCTAGTGAGTCCTAGGAATAACGTTTTGTTCTTTCTCAAAATCCTATTTCATTTTGAAATAGTATGTGTTTATCAAAGTAATGTGAAATGATATCATTCTGGAACTTAAAGGTTTGTAGGGATCATATATGATTTTATAATACCAATATGTATCCTTAATTATGTGTTGATCACGGAAACAAAGTTTTTTTATCTGCTTCCCTCTACCGATAGGCAATTTTTCTGCTCTGATTGAACCGGAGGCTGTTTCTAACACTTTTTTGTCCCATTTGGAGCGTATTTTTAAATTAATACATCATCAGTGTTGTTTAATTTTTTTCGGTTTTGCTTGTTTAATATAATCATAGCAAGCAGTTGAAATTATATTCTAATATAATATGTTTTTTCTGTAATAGCAGTAAAAAATGGCGTTTTTGTTTTATTTTGAATAAAAAACTTCTCATTTCATTTGAAAAATATAAAAATTTTGAATAGAAATCCTCATTTCATATTCCTATTTGTACTGTGCAATAAATAATCAATCAATAACAGATGTGACTTGAAATGGATAAAATTTATCTTTGTATAAATGTTACTAGCTTTTTTCGTAATATGATATGACTAAATTTGATTTACAACTACTATCGATCCTGATAAATATATATTTTCAATAGTTTTTCTACTTTTAGAATTTTTAAAGTTTTAAGTTAATTCCTTTTATGTAATAAAATTTAAATCAGTTTTAGATGTTTAACAAATTAATAATTTTGCTTTTTCAATATTTGCCTTAACTTTTTTAAAGTATATGAAGATCATATAATATTCATACAGTTTTGCTTCGTTATTATTTTCTGTAAAATTTTTATTTGAGTATTAAGTGCTTAAAAATCAATTTAAAGTTTTCTTGTAAAAAGAAAAATAAAACAAATAAATTATTAATAAATCATTCAATGATTTTAAAAAGAAATACAATCAGATTACGAACGTTTGTTTGTGATAAATTTTAATGTTTTTTAATATTACTTAAGGTATGAATACTTAAAACAAAATAATGTGATTCCGCTAGAAAAAAAATATTGTAAAATGTTTGAAAAAGACATATAATTAGAGAAAACATGCAATAGTGAGTTGACAAACTTTCATTCAGGCAACTATTCAGTGTAAAATGAGCCTAAGGCTAGCTACAGAGTGCCGGCTTACAGCCGAACTGACACCGATTCCGATACGGAAGACTATAAAGTCTTCATTCAAAATACATTCTAAAGCAATAAAAAAGCTCCAACGAGCCCTTGATATAGTCAGTAAATGTACCATCGAAGTTAATAGGATTAAATCAGTGCTTGTGACATACATGCTACGAGGAAGAGATAGTAGCCTGAATATATACCTAAATGGGGTACAAATTCCTCAAGCAACAGCGAAATATCTAGGACTCCATCTTGATTCAAAACTGAACTGGAAACATCACGTAAACCAATATCCGAACAGCTGAACCTCAATTGTAAGAGATCAAATTATTTCTCAATAATAAAACCAATATGGATATATGGGATAGAGCTTTGGTGTTGTGCTCATCAGTCAAACCGGGTAATTATTCAAGCTAGTCAAAACAAATTCCTACACATGATCACCAATGCATATCACTACATGACCAATAACGAAATACACGAGGACCTAAAAGTTAAATGGGTAGAGGATGTGATCCAAGAATATGACATAAAGCAGGAGACAAGACTTTTAAGCCGCACAAACGTTGAAGCTATCAAGGTTATTTGATACAACCGATCAGAGTAGCCGACTACATAGTAAAAAGCCTCATGAACTAACCATAAAATAAATACTTTACTTCTTGGGGACTGAACAATGGATCTGTAACCCACACAGGTTTCGCTTTATAGTGCAATTTAACAATACTAATAAATAAATTAAAAATTATAAAAAATTTCGGAATGATGTCATGTATAAAAATTGCAATGTGTGATATTAGAGCTAACGAACAGCCTCTTGCGTTTATTTTCTTTTTCTGGCTGCAATTCTTTTCAATGAAGAGAGTTTGGTGGAATTTTTTTTATTGTTCATTATGTTCATAAGTAAAATTTCTTCTTTTCTCTTATTTGGTTTGGCTATTTTTTGCAAAAGAAAAATAAAAAATTATATAGTATAACATTGATGTGAATTGTACAAGTAAATAAAAATTTCTTATCGGAAAATTGTGTGTTGTGAGTTCGTCAATGATATTTTTTGATTTCTTATTCACTAAATGTTGAAAATTTATTTTTTTTTATAAATCAAAAACCTTATAGGCTATGACAAAAATCTGAATCATTTATGAAAAGAAAACTTTTTGATTATAACATAAGGCCATAGTTACAGTTTCGTAGAGAACCAAGAAAAAAAATGACAAAGTAAAGAAAATAAGGAAAAAGTTATTGAAAGGAATTGCATCCGTAAATAAGGTTTGTCTGAAAAATTAGTTATACAGCTCTTTTAACGTTATCCTAATGGAGACCTTAGTGTGGCTTAGATAAAGATACCTCAAAATCTAATCTGAAATGGAATCAGTTTTAATGGTAATACTAAGGTACTGATTAAGCAAAAATTATGTTAGGATTAGCCTACATCCACAATTTTTTATAATATTTTAAATCAATTCACATAAAGCATATTGTTACAGTTTAATAAGCTTTTCGTTATTATTAGTTGTTGTGTTTGAGGGTGGCATAATCTTCGAATGTAGGACACAGTTTACCTGGTTTTTATTTTTAACTGAATAAGTCAAACTTTAGTAAGAAAATGGTTAGTCATTAATCACTTATACTGAACTTTTTGTTTAGGTAGTGCCAGTCAATTAGCGATTCAAAGTGTAAAATTTGATATAACACTAAAAAATGTAAATTGATTTATGTAATTATTAAAAACTTG
Source organism: Acrocera orbiculus (assembly GCA_947359355.1). Classification (NCBI taxonomy): domain Eukaryota; kingdom Metazoa; phylum Arthropoda; class Insecta; order Diptera; family Acroceridae; genus Acrocera; species Acrocera orbiculus. The sequence goes on from OX375759.1 coordinate 17,337,130, forward strand.
ATTAATTTAATTAATTTAATTTAATGATTGAAGTATAAAAGTTATTGCCTTTTGTAGGTATTACAAATTTGGTGGCTGATAATTTGTTTAGTTATTGTTCTGTTCACTGGATTATGGCCTGACCTACTACTACTAGGTTTAAATTAACATAGTATAGTGTTGGGCAATAGAGAAGCAGGAAAGTAAACACAAAAAAAATACAAGAAATATAATTTCAACCAAATTTATTATTTTATTTTGAATACTGAACATAATTTTGCTTTTAAGATCTTGAATGTTAGTTGGTTTATTGACTTACACTTTGCTTTCCAAAAATTTCCACAAAAAAAGTCAAGAAGTATTAAATTGTAAGAGCGCGCAGGCTAAGACACATTCCCGTTACATGAAATTAAGCGTTCTTCGAATTTTGACTTCAAAACCTCGATGTTTGCACGAGTTGTGAGGCATGTCGCACCGTCTTGTTAAAAATAGACATCCCCTATGTAAAACGATTGATTTTTAGAACAAAATAATCAGTTATCATGGCTTTATACCGTTCAGAATTCACAAGTAGGGACCAATGATTCCTTTTGACCATAATCCACACCAAACTGTAGCTTTTGCAGAATGCATCGGTGGTCCTTGATACTCTCTTGGATTATCCGTGGCTGAAATACGGCAGTTTCGTTTGCTTACCGTCAGGGCCATATTAGAACACTCCGAGGTCCTTGGGCACACAAGAATATGGGGCCCTATTTTAAAATAGAATATCAAATTTAAAAAAAATGATTTTGTTCACCTTTTTTAAAAATGGTGCTTTATTATATGTTTTTTTATAGTTGAAAAAAGCTGTTAAGTAAAATTTTTAAGACTTAAAATGAAAGATAAATTTATTACAAGAATTTTGAGGGTAAATTAGCAAAGCTATCAAATTCATATAAATTGCCTTTTTGGTCATAACCCTATATTGATGCCAAAGATATTTTCTACAGAATTTTATTTCGTCCTTCTTAGAATCATATCACAATATTAGGATTAACGTAGATTCACTTTATTAGAGGTCATTGCTTTCAGCTCCTAAGTTCGTAGGGAAATTGTCAAAATGGCAGAATAGAAAGTGCATTTTTAGTGATATGCGTGAGTTATGGTTTCTTTACACACAAAGGTATTTGAACTTTATTTTTAGAACGAATTTCGGATAAATTTTAAATAAATACAAAATTCTATTTAATGTTCTATTTATTTCGAGAAAAATGATATTAAATTTAATTGAAGAGTTCATTTTTATTTCATACAATTTATAATTTTAAAAAAAACTTTCTTGCTTATTTAGAATGGATGGATATTTATTGGGAACGGATGGTAATATGATATATGCATGTCTGGGAATGTGGGTGACGTAACTCGCGCACCAATTATTTGAAATTTTTTCATCATTTCTAAAATAAATTGATAGCCATCACTCGTCCTCTCCTCACCTCCTCACCTATTCCTTAAAAATCCATGAACAACATTTTGAAAAGCATTCCAAGCTTCTGCTTCGTTATGGCTTAAGGATTTTTTGAACTCTACGTCTTTGAATAAAGCTTTTATTTGTGGACCAATAAAAACACCAGCTTTAATTTTTTCTGTTGACAATTTCGGAAACTTCGTTCGTAAGTATTTCAATCTTTTGTTTTCTGGATCTTTTGCCAATGCTATTACAAAATTCTTTATCATTCCAAGTTTTATATGTAATGGAGGAAAAATTACATTTTGGGTGTCCACAAGTGATTTCTGAATAACATTGTTGTTTCCTACAACATGGATTTCCCGGCGAGGCCAATCGCATTCATTATAATGTTTTTCATCCACTCTACTGTCCCATAGACATAAAAAAACAGCTCTGTTTTATATATCTGCTCTCCACACCAGTGAGAATAGCGACGACCCTTAAAACACAACAGATCTTCCAACTATATGAACTGTAACTTAGTAGTTAGAGGAGTGTTTTTATTCCATGGTATGTTTCTTTGGCATTCGTAGAATGATCAACTGGAATCGATGGTTTTTTGTTACCCTTGAAAAGCAACACACCTTTTAAACTGTACTTACTGCTATCTATGAAGAGGCGCCACTGTTTTGCATCATGAGTTTCTCCGAGTGCAACAAACAACGCATTCACATCATTACAGTTACAAAAATCTGCTATTGTTGAAAAGTATTGTTCAAAGGGCTTGCTCCTATTCCGATAATAAGTTATACGTGTATTTGACTCTAAGTATTTGTTTTGTTGTAAGCGAGAAACAAGTAATTCGGATTTATCCTTCGGTAAGTTGAGGTCCCGGCATAAATCATTGAGTGCACTTTTACTCATTAATTTCAGTCCTTCATTTTCTATGGCTGTCCTGCTGCTGATACTGGAACTACATTCTAAGTCATAATCTCCCGAAATACTAACTGAAGTTTTTGGTGCTGGTGGTTCTCTTCTTGGGTGCTGAGAAGAATGCAGGGCAGGTTTTTTAACTGATTGTACTTCAGGATAAAAAGATTTACAATATTTCAAATTATTTTCGCAAAATATAAACTCGCAGCTAGCAACATGAAAGTATATTTCCAAATGTTAAGAAGATCAAAGGAGTACATGTCCACCAAAGTTCTCCTTTGGCCTCTAATAAAATAAATCTACGTTAATCCTGATATTGTGATATGATTCTAAGAAGGACGAAATAAAATTCTGTAGAAAATATCTTTCGCATTCAATATAGGCTTATGGCCAAAAAGCCAATTTATATATAAATGAATTTGATAGAATTTTAGCTATTGTACTTTAACAAAATACAATAGGTGTAGTTTTATAATAAAACTATACATTTATAAAATTTTATTTCTTAAAAAAAAAAAAAATAGTATGACACTCTCTCAAATAATCATCAAATGTTAATAAATAATTTCTAGTGTGAATTTGGTGAGCGTCTGAAGCAGACCCGAAAAATGAAATAATCATTTCTCCACTTAATGATCTATAACTTTTTTATTTTTCTTTCAATCTCAAAGATTTTACCCTTAAAATTTTTGTAATAAATTTATCTTTCTTTTGAAGTCTTAGAAATTTTACTTAAGAACTTTTTTCAACTAAAAAAAAACATATAAATAAGCGTCATTTTAAAAAAAGGTGAAAAAATCACTTTTTTTTGAAATTTGATCTTCTATAATTTCTTTAAATATTTATTAATTTTCACGTTTTATATATCAATTAAAAGCATAAAATAATAGCTTTTCAAAACTAACCAATTTCAGTCAATCGAAAAAGTATTTGAGGTACAGACCAATAAACGAATTTTTGAGAATATCTCAAAAACGATTCTTTGACTAGATTTGTAGTTTAGTGTTATTTGTCTTTAATCGAATTAAATTTAGTTTTACATTACTAAATATTAAAACTTAAGTTTTTTAGTGAATAGAAAAAATTGCTTAAGAAAGAAAGTTTAAAAAAGAAACCTAAACGGAATCTTTTAGGCTTATTGAAAAATATAATTTTTGATATTTTTCTGCTTGTTATAAATGACAAAATGCAGTTATGACTCTAGGTGAAATTATTCTTTTAAAATAATTCAAGTAGTTTAATAATATTAATATAATTAATAATTACACTAAATAAATAAAATCATTCTTTATCAGATATAATTCATACAATTTTACTTTTTAAAATGTTTATTTTTTAATAAGCATAAAATTTTTATGATTTATTATATCCTTGTATCAAAAATTTAAATTTATAACTGGGTACTTACCGTTTTTGCTATTTGAATTTTAAAAATTCCAAGTTTTTTTCTAACCAAATATTTAAATATTTAAAAACAGACACTAGAATAATTTCATGTGATACATTTTATTTCACTTGACTAAAATACTTGTAGCCCTGATGAAGCTCTTGAAGCTAAATGACCGCTTTATAGATTTTGATATCCTTTTAAAGACAGTCCAATAATCCAAATATATTAGTAATATTTGAAGATATATTAGATATTATGACTCATTATAGGTTATTTAATATTATTGAACTAAGGATAAGTTGTAAAGAGATCAAAGGGTATATGATGGATATTTAACCAATCAGATGATTTTTAATGAATTGCGCAAACGTTAAAATTATAGAACACGTGCCATTGAATTACATGAATTTTTAGCCGTTTTCCACTTTAATTTAGCGATTTTTGTTTTTGTTTTTATTTTTATTTTTAAAATAGTAAGCATCACATGGAAGTTATATTTTTTCTTGTTTAAATATACTAAAAAAATTGCTCAACATATATTTCCCAGATATTTTATTTTATTTTATCCCTTAGGAAATTACTTCATGAAAAAACTACACGAGCTCTTAGCTGGGTGCAAGTTGCTTGCATACTATTTGTGTTATATCCTGAATGCAACAATATGGGGTAAGATTTTTCCCGCTTTAAATACTCTTTCCATGCGTAAATTTTCTTAGGAACTCATTTTTCTTTTTGTTATTAGTTTGATTTAAATTGTTTAACTAGAGTTGATTGTAGATTCGAAAATAATTTACTACCGTACTTATTAACTTGCTTTTCAGTACATACTGAAGAAGAAAAATTAAAAAAAGAAAATTTATCTGGTTTAAATTTTAAAAACTTGCTGTTTGTAATATTCCAAAAGAAAAAATTTATTCTTTTTTAGTTATATTTTCGAGGGTTCCTTCTTGAAAGAAAAAAATTTGTTTATAATTAATTCATTAAATTAGTGAAATGAAAAAAAGAAAATAAAGTAAAAATATGGTAAACGCTATAAAAAATAGCACATTTCAATTTTAAAGCTGCGTGTTGAGAAAAATAGAAAAAGAACATTCTTCTAATATAATTAATTTCACTATATTTATAAGTACTTTTGATATTGTATTGTCGGTATTAATATAGAAATTTTTTGGTTTGCTGACACTAATTGCAGTTTTCCCCTCAGTTGACTGCCAATTTAATTGCAAAGCATGTTCTTTGATACATTTTTTTTACCAGTAAAAAAAGCTAGCTGTAGTTTATAATTTATCTTTAGGCTTAGGAAAAATTATTTGGTGGCCGTTTTTTTTTATATATTTTTTGATGTAGCACTGTTGGATATTTAATTTTTGCTATGACAGCATTTTTTTTATAAAAAAATAAAGCTGATATTTTTGCCATAATTTACAAAACAAGAATTGTAGTTACGCTCAGAGCTTTGTTAAATTTGTGCCTTCAAAAAATCAGTTTTAAATAAATATTTAGTCATCTTTAAAAAATGATTTTTGAAATTATAAAAAAAGAATCAGAATCTCTTAGTTTTGAAATTCATCATCAATACACAAGAAAATATGTACAGTTTATTGTCTTCAATTAAGAGAAATTGATGTTTTTTATTCTCATAACTTTTTTATTCGTTTGAAGTCTGATTTCAACTCAATTTATTTGAATCTGAAAAAGAAAGTGTAAAAACCCCATCCCTTCTCTTTTATTAGAAGATTACTTAATATTTTTAGTTCCTGTTTAAACAGAACAAAAACAATAGTAACTTTTAAAATTTTTAAAAAAATTTCATAAAAACAAAAATTAATTTTACTTATATTAAGTCTAAGTTTCAAAATTCAAGTAATTGAATAACTGCAACAAACAATTTTGCTTTTTTTTTTCTTTTATATGTCCTGACATAAAAGGAAAAAATTAAGAAAAATAATACAAAATTTTCAGAAAAACTCATTAAATTTATTTTAATAAAGAAATTATCAATTAAATTTGAGCAAGCGATTTGCTTTCTATTTCGGTATAAAAAATTCTAGAAAGTAATTCAGATTCTCTAAATGTTGACCTTAGCAATAGCAATAAAAAAACGAATTGATCATTTTTTCTCCTGTTTTGTTGACACTTGGAAAATAAAATTTCTAGCTACCCCATTTTTACTTTATATTCACGGTAAAAAAAAAAACACTTGGTATTTTATTTTGTTCTATTTAGTTCCTGTTATTCAACAACGAAACAACTACCTATATCCTTGAAAAAACGAAACAATTCATAAACAGATTTAATTGACTCTACTAGCACCAAGAGTTTTAAATTGTAAAGTTAAAATATTTTGTCTGTTGAATTTCCATGAATAAAAGTAAAAAAAGAATTAATTATTTCCTCTTGAGTATTTGACACATTTGACACATTTAAATAGAATCTGCTTAAGACTTTGTTTGTTTTCATTACAAAACTGAAAATTTCTTAGAAAATGAATAGCAGTTTTTTGAATTTCTGATGACAATTTGTTGCCAATTATATTGTTACCAAGTAAATCAATTTTTCTACTAAAGCTATCATTTTTAAAAATTTTCAAATGCTGAATATGCTCTAACAACAACTAGAAATCACTAAGGAATTATTTTTGAATTGGGAATTAGCTATTAATTGGGAAAAATATGAAATTATCCTTTTTTATGTTAAGATAATAAATACTTAAAAAGATATATTCAGATATATAGGATTATATACTAAAGAATATGAAGTTGAAAATACAAAACTGAAATTAGCTGGTCAGACACTCATACATCCTTTTTAACGTATTGATGCCCCTTTTGGAGTAAAAATCGAACTGAAATTATATAGAAATTTCAAAAGAACGTATCTAATGTGCAAAATTTGAGTTGCTAAGGAAATTTAAAATAACGTAACTACAGTCCTGCACAATAGTATCTGACTAAAACGAATCTTTATAAAAAAGCGAAAATAAGAAGAATTTTTAATATTGATTGTTAAATTAAAATAGAATCACTTCATTTGTTCAATTGCTAAGTAAACAAATAATGTAATCTATGGATCATTCTTGACTATAAGAGAGATATGTCATCAATACATAAATGATTGTATATCATAAAACCAATATGGACCTATGGTATCTAGCTTTGCGGATGTACGCGGAAGTTAAACCGAGCAATAATTCAAAGAAGCCAGAATAAAATTCTACGCCTCATCACCAATGCTTACAGATACTTGACAAACGAGGAACTTCATGTTAATCTGAAAATACCACGGATCGAAGAAGCTATACACGAATATGCTACCAAGCATGAGAAGAGACTAATCTATCACTCAAACATGGAGGCCATCCAATTAAAGGGCACCACCGGTAAAATTAGGCAACTGCAGTGGGTCAAGCCATATGATTTGACATATGGGGACTGATCTGGGGATCAACAGCCCAGATGAAACCTCCATAGCATAAGTATCATAATATAGCATAAGTCAACATTACTAATAAATCAATTGTAATTAAGATTGTAGTAAAAAAACTGTGAAGAAAAGAAAAAATCAATACATAAAAAATACATAATTCATACTTTAGGAGTACTTCAATGTGTAGGATGCGAAGGGTTATGTTATGTATATCACGTTTATAGATCTCAAATGCAAAAAAAAAACTTAATATGGCAAAAATTTTGTGTCAAAGTCCTAAAACCTGAGATTAGACATTTTTATCAAAATAACAACATCACAAAAGTATACAAGCTAATAAAGAAGTAATGATGGCTATAGGACAATACAACAACATTATTCACGATCAACAATCAACATTAAGAAAAAAATAGCCACTAAACAAATGAAATAAGGACTACGATAAGTCTGATATTTATTTCATTTCTAATGGGTCATTCGAAAAGTCATTTCGTTTTTTTGGTGTAAATGAAACACGACTTTTTACAGTATATAAACATTTTATTAAATTATATATTTTCCATTTTGTTTCAATATCTCTTGTCATCTTTCGACGAGGAGTTTGATTGTACACTCATAAAAATTCAGATCTTAGCTGACCAAAAACTGAGAGTATGGTGTGTGTGGTACTGCATGTAAAAGCTTTTGGCCTGTTACTAAACTTGTATGAGGTCTCGCATTATCGTGGTGGAACACTATACCTTTTATGTTTGAGAGAATCATTCATATTGTCCAGTTGATTACACTACACTTCATAATTTACTGTGGTATTGTTCGGTTGAAGTTAAAAATAAAGATCCCCTTTAAAATCCACCAAATAGATAGTATTTCCTTTTTTTGTGGTAACTTTTGATGATATTTGGCTTCTTTAAAGTGGTTTATGTTTAAGGATTTGATCTCTTTTTATTATGAACCTTATTCGAGTTACAAATAGTTTTTTCTTAAATGTAAATAAATTCTATCCTTTTATTTTATTACAAAGTATTTTTAACCAGATTAATATTTTTATTAACAGTTACACAATTATATATTGAATAGTTTTCGAGCTTCGTATCAGGCGAAGGTTGGGCACTGAATGAATGGAAAGATTTCTGTCTTTTGTCTTTTTCTCCCGCGACGCGCTAAAAACTTCTTAAAAAGTGTAATAAATGGTTTTTATATAGATAAAAAAATGTTATCTATAACACCCCACCGTTACTCTGTAGCTAGGACAAAGTGTTTTAAATAATGACTTTTTGTCTACTTTTTACAATTTTTCTTATGGCATATATTGAAATTGTTAGGACTATTACAATAATAGGATTTGTTTACATGATTTATGTTTTTCTTTGTTTCTATTTAAATTATTTTTATTCTGTTGTTATGTATATCCTTAATATGTATTTCTTCTAATTTTAAGGTTCTTACAATATTGTTTACAATAATTTTATTCAAAATATGAGGCAGGACCCCGATATCTCTAATCTTAGAATAATTCTAAATATTTTGAATTTTCCCCTTACATGCTGTCTCTCTAGCCTAAAAAACTAAAGTGAGTCAGCTTCATGATGCACAGTCAAATATAGCTGAATGGATGTTTTCAGCAGCGTCTTTAAGGCGTGTTTACACGCAGTAGTACTTTAACCCGCGATAAAGAACTTAGTTCTAAAACTGTATACTTTCTAACTAATTTCATTTTATCAAATTCATTAAATTGATATAAGAAAATTACTAAAAAGAAGTTAATTATACTTTCTAAAAATTCGCAATTAGCAATATACTTTTAAGTGTAAACAAACAAAATGCGAGTGCCATCTATTGGGAATGTAGATAGCAAAATATGTTGTTTTAAATGACAGTTTGATGACATCTGTTAATGGCAGATAGAAGTTATGAAAAGGTGCATTGAATTTACAACAAATTTACAACTAATAAATGAGTTCACTAATCGAAAAAAAGTATCCTATCTTTTAAGCGCGACCAAATAATTTAATGCTACAAAATTTCATTAAGATCGGTTCAGTATTTTGGAAGATTCCCCAAACCAACATTGTGATACGAGATTTTTATATATAAAGATACTCGAAATTTGTTTTATTATCCTAAGGAGTTTCTACCTTTCGTCATGGTTAAGATGGTCTATACGGATTTTTTGGTGAGGAGACCTCTGCTCTGCCTCTCCACTTATTATATTGAAGTTGCTATCGTTTACAACTGTGGTTTTGAGTGCCCTAATTGTGACTGTTTTAAGACGGTCTTGCTTCGATTTTAAGTGAACTTGGGCTTCTTAATCTTCTACCTTATACATATATACCTGCGCACACTGTTATTTTTCAACCTGATGTCTTCTTTTCCTGCAGATAGGCTGGGCTTTTTCTTTGTAGTACTGGTATTTTAAGGTGAAAGGTTTTATATTTGTATTAAGAGTATAGTTTATTTTTAAAGTAGATTTTTGTAGTATTGTATTTGGTACCCAGGGTTTGGTTATGATAGTCAATTTTGCTTTCCAATGGAATTAAAATTTTATTTCCAACTAAGCCGTCGTATTGATTATGGAAAGGATGTTTTTCCAGTTTGGGCGTTGCACATATTGAATATTGATTTTATGATAGGAAGTTTATGTTTTGGTTTGGTAAAATTTTTATTGAATCCTTTATTATTGTTAAAAGGGGGATTCTTATGAAAGTTAGTGCCGAATTTTTGTTATTTTTCATAGTCTGTTCTTTAATAGCTAAATCATCTCCCAATGATAGTTTTGTCTTTACGTTGAGCCTTCTGAGTGCGGTTTTTATTTCATTGTAAAAATTTACAGCATTTGTTTTAAAAGGAATGCTTCTCATTTTGTCGAATAACTCTTCAGTGTTAGAACTATCACCAAAATTATTTATCAAAATTTCTTTAATCTCTAACCAAGACTTCTTGCGCTCTGCCCCTAAGTCTAGACTTAATAGTGTGAAATTCGGGAGCTCCCTCTAATCTCCGAAAAATTCTGGTAACTTATAAGGGCATTTAATTGGATCGATGGTAAGGGATAGCGTGGCCATTACTGTTTTTAATTTTTTAGTTCGAATAGGAATGTCTTTTCCTTTATTTAAATGAGTATTCTCGTCAATAATTGAGGCTTGCGTTTTCAAACTTATTTTATCCAATAACTCCGTTAAATTGTCTAGGTCTTTGTTCATAACCGGTCTTAGCTTGTTTAATTATTCTATTAAGTTTATAAAAAAAATTTTGTATTGTATACTAGATATTATTATGGCAATGTTTCAAGTCTTTTATAATTTCATAGGGGAAATATAAATAAAAATAATTAAGAGTAAAAAAAAGAGAATGAAATGTAAAAACATATCTAGAATTTCCATAAAATATTTACTTAAAACCTAATAAGAATAAAAAGAAAAAAAAAATTTTTTTTTTATGTGTAACCAATGTTACATAACAATGTTGCCTATACAGTTGTAAAATACTGTTGACGTATATGTAGTATATATTAATTATTTAGTTCTGTGCAATTAATATAACAGCTAAAATGTTAATTTATTCAAAAAGAGGAGAGGGACTATTTAATTTTGAGTACAGTAATTCATTTTACATTAAACGAAATAACTTTTGTTTTATTATTACCTTTATTTTATTTAAGTTTTGTATTAATTCAATATATATTCAATATCTATATATTTAAAAAAAAATTTTTGGAAGACTCGAAAGAAATTTATTTCTCCTGTATACTGACGCAGAAGAAAGAGAACAAAATTCTTTCCCTCAATTATTTGGATGAGTAATGTTGTCACAATTCTAGAAGACACCAAAGCTGATGATTTCATGGAAGTTGTAGTTCCGTTGGGGCTAGTTGATTCCTTAATCAGAGGAGGGGAGAGTATAGAATACAACGAATTTTGCGAAAACTATTAATTCCACAACCAAAAGTTAGTTGAAGTATTTGAACTTTTTTTATTTTTTACTTTTCGAAGATATTTCTTTTTGTGTAAAATATTTTGCCCTCAAAGGCCTCAATTGATCAGAATATTGGAATGATATTGAATAATTAAATAGTATTCATTAAGCTCAAATCAATGTAGTTTCCACAATATAAATAGTAAACTTTTTCGGGTTGTCTAAATTTATTGTTTAAAATTTGAGGACCCGGAATTTCATGTATAGAAACCGTCCTATTTTCAGAAAATTTGAATAAGGAACACGCTCACTAAGAAAATCTTTTGCCATGAAGAAGTTAAGTATTTTACTAATTATAAAATATTTTTTTTTGTTCACAAATCTTTTTATGTAAAATTAAAGGATAAAGTTAATTTGAAAAAATAAAAGATATAAACTTTATTTAGTTACTGCACCAAAAAATTGCAAAACTTTTATTTAATAAATCAAAAAAGCTTCAATATTATTCTATTCTGTTGATTCAATTTAAATGAAATTAAGCTTATTAAAGCTCTTCTAAGATATAAACCATTTAATATAGCTTAGAATCCACTTTAGGTTATTTCTAAATTTGGCGTCATATTCAAAATGATATGAAAATCATTGGATTAAATAAGTTTCTTATTTTCTGCATTTTAAGAACTACCTTTTTCAAACGTGTTAAAAACAAAATTAATTCTTGTATAAAAATATTAAACATTAAAATTCGGACCTCCCTTAGTTTAAGAAATTTATTAGTGCGCATTCTTTGAAATTGAAATGGGCGGAATTCCTGATATTAAAGGATTAGGTAGTTGATGGGAGTGGCCTTATAGAAAACACGTGCTTTTTATTCTAAGCGCATGTCTTTACAGACAATGACTTTTTTAAAACAATTTTTAATATAATTATAAAAACAATAATCTTTCAATTAAAATATTATATTTATTTTCGTCTTTATATAAAAGCTTTTTAGAAGTCGATTGTTTCTTATGAGTAAAAGTTTATTTTTATGCTGTGATAACAAGAAAAGTTAACTGTATTATACTATGCTGTACTATCTTAGGAAGGACACCCAATTTGTAATGTTAGTCGCACATTGACTGAACACGATATAAGTTACAGTACTATTGAAAAAGAATTATTAGCAATAGTGTGGGCTACCAAATACTTCAGATCTTATTTTTTTGGGAGAAAAACTTTAATCGAAACACATTATAAACCATTACAATGGCTATTTTCCAAAGAGCCCGATCCAAAACTTGTTCGTTGGTGACTTGTTGTTGGTTACGAGTCAAAAATAAAAGCACTTTTAATAAAATACGCAAGATAATTTACCTAAAGTCACTTGATGACGAAACTGCAATTACATTGTTGAAAACACACTTTAACCCTAAACGCTTGAATGCTATATATGTATATTGAAAATACAGAATTTTCAGAAGCAATAATAAAAATTCACAAAACGCATTTTACACAAACAAAAGTTATTAAATGGAACAAAAAACTAGAAGATAAATGAGGAAAAATAAGCAAAATTCATTAAAGACGAGCATTTGCGTGATAAACACAGAGGAATTGAAGAATTAACCAAAGAACTTCAATTAGAATACAACCACCCGAATTCTAGGACAAAGGTTTCAAGCAAACGATAATGCCATCTGCACTAAATTTATTACTTCAGTTCAGACTATTACAATAAGGTCAAAAACGGGTATGAGTAATTGAAGCAAAAAATATCAAACGTGAATATTCAAATCATCACGGTAAAGAGCTCAAAGGGTATTTCCCGAAATGAGACAGCCACCGTTTCAACTGCATCAGCACAAACATCAAAGGCATGCAGGAACAAAAAATTACAGAGCGTCTTATTCGACGCCAAAAGGCCACTATGCAGGCCTTAAATAACATTTTACAGGGTATTACCTCAACAAAAATTGATTCCAATTAATGCTGTGAATTGAAATTTGCCTCTATTAAAAATAACTGGGGTCAAATAGAACAAAAAAATTGGTCAATATGGGAAGATTCAGAAACCACTGTAACCAACTATAGCATGACTACATATGCTGACATGGAAAATAGCGTACAATCACCATTAATTAAACTACATCAAGTTCTAGAAAGATTATCTTTAAACACAATTCTTGAATCATTTACGTTAAACATTAGTTCAAGAGACTACAATATAGCCAAAAATTTTATTTATCAGATTACCAAAGGTGATCTTACCAAAGTTCGATGGTAATTACCTTCACTGGCAGCAGTTTCATGACCTTTTTATGCAAATACTTCACAACCAGAACATTGGAAAAATTCAGAAATTCTGGTATTTAACAATTAACGTGATTTCAGAAGCGGAAAGGAAGTCCACAACCTTATGAATAGTCCTAGCTCAAAGGAAAAAATTATCAGATTATGTGCAATTCATTGAATACAATTTCATTTCACACCTCCTCAAGCACCACAGTTTGGCGGTCTATGGGAAGCTGCAGTCAAATCGACCAAAGACTTATTGTGAAAAACGTTAATGTCAGCTGCACCGACATATGAAGAGCTATGCACAATCACAGCTGAAATTGAAGCAATCCTGAATTCTAGATAACACTATCATCCAATACTTACGATCTTAGAGCATTGACACCAGGCCACTTTCTTATTGGTGAACCAATGACATCATTTATTGAAACACATAATTCCAACACTAAGATGTCATTAATGTCAAGGTGGGCATTAGTAAATTCTAAGGGTGAGTTTTGGAAACGATGGCATAAAGAGTACTTGAACGAATTGCAAAGGCGACGAAAGTGGACAAACGAATTTCCCAATATTAAAGCAGGTACCTTAGTTACTATCAAGGATTATAACTTACCACCACTGAAATGGGCTATAAAAGAAAGAGTTGCAGATATAAAAACCTCCACTGGCATCTTCCAAATAGCAGTATATCAATTAGCACCTTTATCAAACCAAGAAGAATTTGCTGCCACAGAGAGTGAAGCAGTTGAGGCAAATTCTACTGACCATCAGTCAAGAAATCACAAGCGTAAAAACACGACAATTTCATTAAATCCCATGAAGGTCATGGTCTTGACTTTACTACTTCTACCAAACTTTATACGTGCAGAGTCCGAAATTAAGGACGTTATCCAAGTCACCAATATTGGAATTTATTTAGGAGAAGTAGGGCGGGTAAGAATATCACCAAACAATTGGAATTTACTCATTTATTATGACTTGAAGGGTTATTGGGCTACATTAAGAAAAATTGACGTATTATTAGAACATATGCAGAATATAACTCAGGCGATAACTTAAAATGATCAGTTCCAAGGAATTACAAGGCAATTTACAGACCATTTGGATGGGATACGGAGTGGTATACTATTATTTGGCCAAGAAAATACAACAAACAATAGCCAGAAGAGAGCCCCGCTAGAAATTATACGCAATATTGCCAGATCGCTTTTTGGAACGTTCAATATGCTGATCAAATGGCATCTATCATTGAGACGATTAAAAACAATGAACACCATTTAGCTTCCGCTCTGAAAGATCAAATTTCAGTACTAGAAACTACCATTAAGCATCAACATGATCAATAAAACAGAAGTTGCGCGGAAGATATAAGCCATAAAATTACCTGGAACTGGATGAAGTTTATGACAGGCTAAAATTTATGGATTTTGAGTTTAATAATTTTGTTTTTAATAACTTTCACACAAAAAAAAAATAATCTTTTATTTTTATTTAACTCAACTAACTTCTACTAAGAACAAAACTAGACTGACTCACTTAACTAAGTCTTCTGCTTTTATATCAAAGTTTTATGTTTGTTGTTTTTATTAATCTCTTAATTCTTTATATTTTGAATTCGTGTTTGAATTCATATGTTTTAATTTCAACATACATATGTTAGCATATTGTGTACTTAAAGCTAGGTCTTAGATATTAGCGTTATATATGATAAGGTTAGCTTTCTTATAATTATTATTCCTATCATCTATAATATTTAATCAACATAAGGCAATTCAAATATCCATACATTGGCAATTTCAGCAATATCATTAATCCAGGATTGCAAGCATATACAAGGAGTTATTCACGACGATCTGGCAGACACTCACTTCGGATACGTAAATGCACTGGCGATCACTCCTCTACAACTACGCAAGCAATGCCATGAAATTAAGAAAAATCTACCAACAGGAACAGCGCTCCCTAGTTTCAATGGTCAAGGTGAACTAACAATGATCTACAGCTTGATGGACGTCCAGTCCATTCTACTAGAGGACCACATATTATTTGGACTACAGCTACCACTAATAAGCTCTACAGAATTTGAACTGTTTCATCTGGTACCATTCTCCCACAACAACGTCGAGTCATCGTTCACAATTAAGACCAAATTTGATTACTTACTCACAAATTCATTTCAGGACTAATTTTATATGATGAACCAACTAGAATTCATCAGCTGTAAGTCATTAGCATTCACACAATATATCTGCCCAGAACATCAACCAATTCTGTTAAAAAATAAGAATAATCCAATATGTCAAATTGAACTATTCATACAGAACCACCTTCCATCAATGTGCAACGTAATTTTTATGACACCTCATAGCGTATGTACTCAATTACAGGCTCCTAATAAGTGGATACATATGTAATGGAAATTACTTCAAGGTGGCACTACACGGTAGTGGGATACCGAAGGATGTCGAATGAAACGTTCCTTCAATCAAGCATCAAGGTTCATTCTCAGTTATATACCAAGTCATTTCAACCAGAAATCAATCTGAAAACAAGCAACAATTCAACGAACAAAGTCACGTCAGTCATAAATTACAGGCAGGGAAATCGATAAAATCTAAATAAGGCTATCAAAAAGCTGAGAGAGGAGTCGTTTCAACTAGACAACCTTCAGCCGCATGACATTCACTAGTTCGCAATTAGTTACAGAACAGTTGGCCTGCTATTAATAATACTGATTTACGCTACAATTAAATGTAAGCAGGGATCCCGCAGGCTTACACAAGGACACAGTGGCCATGGCAAAGATCATTCGACGCACAACATGGATCAAGATTAAAACTTTGAAGCGCAAGACTTTAAGGGGGCCTAGGATATTGAGTCTTCATAAAAAATATATCAAACACTCCATCGAATGCATATGTGCAAGTCACATTCATGTAAGCAATACGATTTGACTATATTAAGATATCAATGTAATCTGATAGTACTGCATATTTTAATGTCTGGAAGAATATTCTGTTATGATTAAGGAAACATGAGAATATTCTGATAAGAAATATTTAATATTAAATGCTTGTAGGCAATTTTACTACTATATAAATGTAAGCTTAGAAGAAAATAAATTTATTCAAGTTTTAGACATCAAACACTGCATTTCATTCAACTCAGATTCGTATTTTCACTTCCTGCGATATCTACCATGAAACACCGCCCAATGGGAAATGTCTTGCAAGACACCGCGCGGTGCCTTGCTGGTTTTGACCAGCACAATACCAGGAATTTGCTGGATTCTGTGCGGTTTTTAACATTAGACCATCGCAGGCGACCAGCACTCTCTAACTCATATGCATTAAACGTGGAGTGTAATATGGAGGCTATACAATAGTATTCGAATTTTTGCCTGTGTGAACACTTTTTATCAGCGCTTACAGTTATTACTGTTTCTTATACGAATTATATTCGAATCGCTTATGATGATATAATATATATAGAGCTCTTTTCTGCTTCATTTCTCGAACTATAAGTGAAAGAAAATCGAAGTAAAAGTGCGGAAAAAACGACTTTTTAGCGAGAAAGGGATAAAAGGAAATTTTAAATAAAACACATAATGGTTCATATATTTTTGCTTTATTTCAATACAAGTTAAAGTAAGTTTTAAAGTTATTTTAACATAAAACATTTCATAAAACTGCATAGGAACTGCAATTTTATAAATATAGGTAATCGTAAAGGATGTTTTTTTTCAATATCAAGTAAAATACTATCAAAATTACGATCCAGCATTGATTTCATATTAACCATTATTAAATCTGTCATCCAATCATTTTTATGTTGAGGACTTGTTGCTAAAAAATTTGATATTATTTTTTTATGTTAACTTTTTTTCATAAGTAATTTTACCTATTAATTTGGATTTATTTGTAATCAAAATATTTTTTCACTTTTTTGAATAATATAACTAGCATTTGTTTCCTTTAATTCATTTAGAATTAAAATTATATTTTATTTAAATAAAATGTATTAATTTAGCTAATTTAATTTATTTTACGAAACATTCAATGCCCAAATAGTACATATGTCACTTTTTCACTAATACCTATTAGGGCGATGAAACAAAAGTATCAAAAGCGTGCGTTGCTGTCAAAATTTATTGTATAAACGTATAAAATAGATAAAATTTTACTTGTGTGCTGGTTGCGGTAGCAGATTTGCTGCGAAGCTTTCTTGCTGATTTCGTCTATTGCTAGACCGAATTTCTACTGGGCGTAGATACTCTTATTTACTAAGGCTTCAGGACAGTTTTAAGTTGTCTTGAATCTTAAAGTATATTCAATATTATCTTAACATTTGTGGAAGTCAGATCCACTATAAAACACATTCAACAATAAATAGATAACCGAACGGAAATATTTGGAACTGACGAATACGCAATTATTAAAAATAAAATTCAGAAAAAAAAAGAAAAAATTATCGCGAAGCGAAGCTATCAAAGTAATAGTAACAGATAAGGAACTCGAAATCATCACTAATATAAACTCCTTTAAAGATATTGAAGTATCGGTCGCATTTTATAAAGACCAAATCATTATAATATTACTTCTGTCAATATCTTCTAATGTATGTACTTCTCTCAAAAAAGTTAATTGAAGCGCTTCCAAATATTGAAAATAAGTCCCTAAGCTTAAAAGAAAATATGGTATTAATAAGAAATAACAGTAATATTTTTGAAATGAAAATTAAAGATAATTTAGAGAAAAATCTGATCAAATTAAATGATAATTGTACAAATAATATATAGGACATATGCTTTATAATAATATTTAAATATAAGGAAATTATAGAAATTATAACAGGCATAATTATTACTAAATACTCTAAGAAAACTGAAATTACTCAAAATTGTAATAAATTTAAAATAAATATTGTAGGAAATAACTTATTAAAATATGAAAATTACCCAATCGAAATCCAAAATGAATCATTTAAAAATTATTTTAAGAAAACCAATGACATTATTGTTTTACCCCATTTTTCCACATTTAAACAATTTTTATCCTAATTGTTTATTCGCAATTTAAAATATTTCCTGTTAGTGTCTTTTTCCCTACTATTTATTTCATTTACAAAGTACAATAGTAAAAAAATTGTGTCAGAAAAACAAGATTATGTTCCTAAAAAGTAAATTTTTATACCATAATATTTGATTTTTGCATTTATTTTATGTAATTTTTTAAGCAAAACCAGCTGAGTAGTTTTTGACTGCTGGATTGTCTTTGTGTCATGGGGGTAAAATAACTCAGGTTCTTTGAAAAGATTAGATTTCGAAAAACTAGATTTTTTCGTCTGTTTGACTACGGTGTAAGTAACACTAAAATATTATAAATTACTATTTTCAGACAAAGTAATACATTGTATTACTATTAACACATTTTTTATTACCCTGGGAACAAGAATAATAAACTTATAATCCAAAATCTAAAGTTACTGTTCTTTAAAATTGACTGTTCTCAATAATTGAATACGTGCTCAAAGAGTAATCCATTCAAGTAATTAAAATCTAGTTAAACTTTAAAAAGTTGATATTGGGTTTCAACTAAAAACTAAATCAAAAACTAATTAAATTAATTAGAACTATAAAACAAAATTATTTATAATGCCTGATGGATATAAATAGGGAAAAAGGATTGTAAACATTTAGTTGTGAGTTGTCCCTTAACAGTGAAAGTTGGTGTAAATTTTAAAATTAAAAATAAAGTTTGTAAAAGTTGTAAAATTAGAAATATAAAAATTAAAGTTTGTACAAAAACAAAATAATAAAAGTTTGAAGAAAAAAATTTAGATTTGCTTTTCTTTTCACGAAATAATATGGCTGAAAAAAGCGCAGAAGGAGTTCCTGATAATAAAGTTTTTGAGTCAAATCTTTTTAGTCTTGAAATTTACCTTAAGCCTATTTAGCTTAGTTAGCTTATGAAATTACCTTAACACTAAAATTAACTGATTTATAATTGTAATCTGAAACATTATAGAAAAATTTTTCTTTTAATAAAAAACGACAACCAAGAATTAATTTTTTTATTAAAAAATTAGTATTAAAATACAACAAATTTCATTAAATTAGTTTTTTTGAACATAAATAAAAAAACCAAAAATTTATTTTTTTTTTTTCATGTTAGCTGAAAGCTTAATTTGCTTTATAAACTTTAAAATCTTCACCTTGAAATTCAAACACACAAAAACTCCTCGTACTTCGAATAAATAAAATAATAAAAAAATTAAAATACATTTAGTATATTCACCCTTTGTCTAACACACATACCTTAAATTATATATATATGTTTTTCCTTATTTTGTAACAAAATAAAAAAACAATCTCAACCCACGTACCTAAACTTATCCAGATATATACATATATATATATATAGACACATAAGTCTATACCCACATCAACGAAAATCATAAATGCATTTCAACAAGTTGCATTACTTCTCCTGCTGTTTGCTAAATATTGAAGTTATACTACAAGTGAATTCATTATAAAAGACGACGGCAGATGCTGTGGTATGACGGCTTCAATATTTAACTATATTGAAATAAATTGCTGAGATATTTTAGTTAATTACAGGAAAACTTTGCGCATAAATTGATAGAGGGGACAAAAATGGTAGTAGGATATGTTATAGAAAAACTTATTTATTTTTTCTCCCTACCAGACACTGCTAGAAAAAAAAAATGAAATAGATAAAAAAATTTACCGCCCGGCTAAAGGTCTTAAGCTTGCGCGCATTAGCTTATTTCAGCGAATATTTTATGTATACCGTTTGTCCGTTTAAGTATATCATTTAGTTGGTTGTCATTGAGTTGGACAGACGTTAAAGTTCCTTGTTCAAAATTTAAATATTATTTAAATAAACAAAATGAAATAAATAGGCAATTTACAATTGAAAGTGAATTAAAAAGAAAGAAGAATATTCTGTTTTTAAAAACTAATTAATTTCAAGAGGTTTTTAGAGCATTTGGTTAACTTTAAGCTGCGATTGCTCTTCCTACTAATTGTGATTCCGTCGTTTCTCGTTATTAAACATCAGTGAAATCAATTATTGTTATTCTTTCGTATTTAAAATTTTCTACGATATTTCCTTTTTTTGTATATTTACTTTGTTTGTTTTAATTTCAATTTTGTGTAAAAATTATTTAAATAAAAAATAATGGTTTTTATTGAAATGACATCGAAATGAATAATTAAAAATTAGTCTTAAATTTAATGCTAGCGTCGTGAATCTTAAAATTTAAAATTTGTTTGGTTAATTTTTGGTTTTAGATATAATAGAGGCTACCGGATGTAAGATTTATATTTCGCGGTGTAATCTTTTAAAAATTCATATTTAAATAGCATCATTCAAAAATAAAGATTTTTGGTGGACTTTTCTGAAATACAATTTATTAATCTAATTTCTTTTATTTTGGTTAGTTTGCTTATTATTATTATTTGTATTTTTTTTTCTGTAACTTGTGTAAAATGGGGTTCAGGCTCCATACTTGCAATGTAAAGACAATTCCTGAAAGACGATGGCCAAAATTAATTCAAATAGTGTATTTTGTTGTTGTGTTTTTTATCATTCTAACTGACGCTAAAGTGTCAGATTCTGGCAAGGTGAGTAACTAGTTTTTTTTTGTAGCTTAAGCGTTTTTTGTTGTTGATATATGTATATATATATTATTAGTTTGATAATTTCAAGTCAAGTTCAATGCATTTAGCATGTCTTAAGAAATTCTATAGTCAGAAATGACAAAATTTTTGACATTGCTAAAATATTATTCAAGAATTAATATATAGATGTATATGTGTTATTTGGTAAATTTTAATTAACAGTATTAAGAAGACATTTTAAATAGGAAAGTATTATTATTTATTGGGCTGCTGTTAAGAGTTATAATCAAGTGGGAAAAGTTTTATTCAAAAATTTAATCTTTTCCTGATTCTGGCACGAAAACTGGGAAGTCTTACGACTGAATTCTTACTGAAATTTGAATTAAAAAGTCATAAATTACTTTTCAATGTGGTTAGAAAAATTTTCCAAAAGAATGTTCCTAGTTCCTTCAACGAATATAGTGGAATCTTGCGACTGAATTAGTTACGACTTTGGGATAAGCTATTAAGCTTTGAATTAAGAAATCGTAAACTAACTTGTTGACAAATTATTAAATTCAAAAAGATGTTCCCAAGAAGTTAACCCGTTTCCAATTCCAGTGGTTAACTGTCGTTGAAAATTGTTGTAGAACACTCAACCCACTGCGAGTGGTTCTTGTACTTAGCAGGAAATTTCAGAATATTTTGTTAGGAACTATCAAATTTTACTTTGACATAATAATGTATAGTAAGTTATAAATATGACTAAAAACGATAAAATAAAAATATCTAAAAAAAGAATGTTTGAAAAATAGACTTTAATTTATGATAATTTCATACAATTAATGAACTGAAAAGAGAAAAATGATTTTTTTTTGTTTTGTGAATGAATTATGTTTTTTGAAAAGTTCATTTATAATTTTGAATCACGAAAAATAAAAGTGCGGGGTGTCCTTCATAATGATTACGAATTCCTGCATCAAATATATTAACTATTAATTTATTTATATCGTCCCTTGAAAATTTTAGCAAAAACTTATAAATCGTATTGAATTTAATAGTTAATAGTTTAAGATTTACAATCTCTCGACGCCTTCTACTTTTATTTTTTGTAATAAAAAATTTCAAATGAACTTCGTAAAATTCATTAATTATCCTTAAATATTATTTTTCACTTTTTAATTCATAAAATATATGAAATGATCATAAGCAGAAGTTTTTTACACATAATTGTAAAATATTTAAGATAAAGAGGCCGCAGAAAGTAACTGTTGGCTCTTTTAAGTCAAAAATTAAACTTTTAACATTTGTAATTCAATGCTTTTTAGAGATTCAGGTAAGAGATCTTTTCTATTTATTCCTATTTATAACTATTTAAAACTGTTTCTTCGGTTTTTGTACAATACACCGAGTCTTTTGAAAAGTGGGGAGGGGATGGGATGGGATAAGGGATTTATGGCTGAAAAAAAAACGGTGAACACCATATCTCAGTCTAGAATTTACGAAAGAAATAAATATAACCCTTAATGATCTTTTTTTGAATAATTTTGTCATTTTTATATTTATCGTGGTCGTTTGAAATAAAATTAGTGATTTTTAATCAAAATCCTCTACCATTTTGTCATTTTTCAACCCTCTGGTATAAAAACTAAATGAAAGCATTTTTGACGGGAGGTATTCTGTATGTAAAAAATAAGTGGAATATTTTAAATGATGTTGTACAGTAGTTTTTGAATGCTGATGATCCCGGACATTTAATATTTCTTCTAGCCCCCCTAAACTAAGTGTCACCGTTATACTTTTTTCTTTTTTTTCCCAATATATGTGCCTAAAAAGAGTATTGAGAAATTAACACTATTTAGAAAATTATAATTCAAGTTTTAAATATTTTTTGTGTTTTTTAAATTTTTATTTTACTTTTATTATATTCTAATAGCTCTGTCTACTTAAAATTTAATTAGAAAAGGTACAAAACAAGAAAATATGAATCACTTATCCAACTCACTTTCAAAGATCATTACAAATTAATAAGATACAAAAGAATTCAAAGCAAAAAATGAAAAAGAAAATATAAAAATCAGATCAAATAAATTATTAAATATAGAATCGGATATTTTCTTATTTTATTATTAATTTCATTACTTTGGCTGCACTATCAAACTCAATTAAAAAATAAAATATTAAAGTGAAAGGTCATCTTGTGTTGCTTACATATAGTTAAATATTGTGTAAGCATTTTGTCTAATTATATGGTCAAGATGTTTGTTAAAGCAATTATAATTTACGAAAAAAAAAAAAAAACGAGCCTCTTTGTTAGTTAAGTGCATATCAGAATTCAAGACACCCATTACTTCACTCCAATTTTATATCTGATTAATTGGTTTGATAGAGTATTTATTGATTGAAAACAATGAAATACTACTTATAGTTTATTCTGTTGCCCTAAAATTACTAGTAATATGAGACAAGAATTACCGGAATTGCACCCAGTCAAGTGACTTTAAGATTTCTCAATGTTCTTTGTTTTTGTACTTCATTTTTTCTACATGAATAATAATTTCATTATCTTTCATGTTATCAATTTCCATTTCCTAGTATACAAAAAAATTAAGCTTAACAGAAACTTTTTTTAACTGCAATGAAATTAATCGGTCATTTTCAGACAATCAAAAATTTATTTTCTAAGATACCGACCACTAAAAGAAAATACACCCAAAAAAGAAGTTTTTTGAGAATATCTCAAAAACGCTTCTTCGAATAAAGAAATGATTGTGATTTTCAGATTCAGCGACCCAAAATCACATTAAAAAATACCTTTCTGTCGAGCTTATATACACTTTTCAAAAAAAATTTTTCTTTTTATTTCATTTTCATATTGTACATATATTTAAATACACATACATATGTACATACATACACATATACAATCTCAACTTGATCCGACAATTGTTCTAGAAGTTACACACCTATTTGTAAAGACGTGTTAGAGCAATTGAAGTTGCTTTTGAAACTTTAAACGCCTTTTTCTCAAAACTGTGTTATCAATGTCGGTGACCACGATTACTCCGAAACGACTAAGCCTATCAGCCTCAAATTTTAACACAAGCTTTTTAAGTATATTTTTCAGGGCTTGGCGGTGGCTTTTTTCTGAAAAATTATTTATTTTTTTTTATAAACAGTTTAAGGTCAAATTTTAACAAAATTTATTTGGTTTTTAAAATTAAGATGATCCAATCCAGAGATATCGTGGTCACCGCAAAACGTGTTTTTTGAGTAGAGCTCCAGAATATCAGCTATAGCAGCTTTCAATATTATTATTTTTACATATAAAAAATTTTAAAATACAGTTAAGAGTTACTATAATATATTAATTTTTACATTAATAAACCTAAAGATTTTTTCAGGAAAAATTCTCGAAAAATCCCTATTTTAAGGGCTTCTAAGTTTGTAGACCAGTGTTATTTAAGCCAAATGTGCTGTTCAAATGTGATTAAAATAAAGGAAAAAGTTATGAAATAATTTTCTTCAAATTAAAATTTGCATGATTATAATTTGTGTTGGAATAATGAAAATATTACATCCTTTAATTAGTTAATCTTATTATTTTTATTTATGATTCTTAGAAAAAAGGAAAAATATTTAATGATATGAAGAAATGTTCAGTCTTTTTTTGTTTGATTTTTGCGACAGAAAGAAGGTATAATTACCATATCATAGACCTTAGTTAAACCAGGTTAAAAAAAACTACTCCATCTACGTTCAATTATGTTTCAAATAAACATTACAGATAATTATGCATAAAAATAAATTAAAAATATTTATTAACTAAAAGACAATAATGCTTAAGAACTAAAAAATCAACAATTTGCTGTTGTGTTAATTCTCTTGACAAGAAAGTCATGTAAAAAGCAAACAAGGTTTTTAAGTGTGACTTGAACATATATACCTTAAGATGACCTTCTGGCTTTAAAGATTGCTGAATAACTACTGGGCAAAAAGCTGAAGTGTCTGAAACTTTATCATTTAATCAGAATCTATTTGGTATCTATAAATAAACAAAATAAAAGCATACTTTTAAAAGAATTAAAATTTTCTTTCTGATCATGTTTTTTGTTTTGTTTTTGTATTCACATGTACAAAACAAAAAATTCTTCTATTATATGTATTCTATTACTGTACATGATGTCTTAATTTAATAACACGTCGGTAGGCATCAATATTTGTCTTAAAATGTTGGCTAAACTGATTTAATTAGTTAAAGATTTCAAATCATTTGCTTATACTTGTGGAAGCGACTTCAAGCTACAGTGATTTCATATATTTTCATGAATTTAAAGGTGGACACCCACTTAGTGCGTATATCTCAGCGGGTAACTTTTTTGACGTCAAAATGACGTAAAAATGAATTTCACGCTGTAATATCCACATATGAGGGGGAACTTTAGCGTGAGTCTATGGCGTCATAAAAGTTACCCGCTGAGATATACGCACTAAGTGAATGCCCACCTTAAGAAACAAGCAATCGTATTCCGTATTTCGCCGTCCGTTAAAAATTAACTTTCATATAGACACAAGCCACATGTAAACATGCAAAAGAGATACAATTTAATCAGATTAAGTTTTAATGATATAAAAATCTTAGCAACAGTAAAAACGATTGTATTGTTGTTCTTTTTAATTTGCAAAATCCCATAATTTTAATTGATTTTTAATCTGAAACATTTCTTTATCAATAATTTTATTAGCCTTTGTTGGATTTCAGTATACATTCAGAATTTGTTTTTATTTCTATGAACTAATTACCGTTAAATAAGCAGATTTAATTATTTTTTTGTGGATATTCCTTCTAATAAAAATTCCAAGGCAAAAAAGTTGTCCAATATTTGAATCTAAAAATTTAACTGTAATATTTTCATTGAAAACAAAAAAAGACAAAAAGATAATGTTCTCTAAGCTTAAGAATCAGTTTTAAAAGCATAAAAATTTATTATTAACAAAAATAAAATCAAATATTAACAAGTAAATATTCCATGACTAAACCAAAAAATGAACATAAAAATAACAACAACAAAGAACTTTTTCTTGTGCAATATATAAACTGCTTCTTCTTGAACCAGTCAAAAGGTGTCTCGCTTAACTGTTGTTTAAAAATAAAATATATTTATATTGTTGTTTTTGTTTTTGGTTTCTTCTTTATTTTGCACTGTAGTTTTGACAAGAAAAACGATTTAAAATTTTTTTTATGTATTTCTCTGTTCATTCCTTGAAGCTGGTGTTGTTTTTGCTTTGAATTTTTTTTTTGCCATAAAAAACTTTGCTTTGCTTAGGACATTTGTATGCATAAATGAAAGCAAATTAATATTAAAATGAGGCATTGAAATCAGATCTATAAGCACAGAGCAAAAGAAAAATAATTTTTTATTTGCTTTCCTGCTCTCTTTGGAAAGATCTTCACACTTTTGTTTTTATTTTAATTATTTATTTAAATTAATGATGTTAGTTTATTTAAATATATATTATTATTTTGGACCTGTGAAGAAAGCGTTTTTGATTTAATGCATTTTCATTTACAATTCATGACATTATGATATCTCTATAATATATTCTTCCTAGACACACATTTCTTACTATTTTGAAAACCTAAAATTCTGCCTCTAATTGTAAGTAGGTCTAATCTAAAAACTGCTGCTGAAAGTATGTCAGTGGCGTGGATAGCTTATTCGGATGGGGGGGGGGGGGGGGGGGGGGGGCATGAGGACGACTATTCAAGATGAAAAATGGAAAAATTTCCTTTTCAAAAAGTAATATAAAGCAAATTAATAGCATAGTAAGACAAAATTCTACTTCATGTGTGAATAAGATTGCTTTAGTGTATGTATACTTTTAATCTACTTGTAAAATGACAACTTAGGTGTGTTGAAATTTCAAACGTCAAATCATAGTGAAAGCTTTAGAGTAATTTTTTTTTTTTTAATAAATATTGTATTATTTTGATTATCAAATCACTTAATATGCATCTGATTGATTGTTAATAGCTCTGATATGCTAACAAAGCCTTATAACTTCTCCCCTTCTCCTTTCCCTTTCTACATTCCTCCCTTAACTTAAATATATAATAATGAGTTAGTACTGTTTGCAATTAAATATTTTGAAATAAATAGCCATGCAGACACTAAGCCATTATGTAGATGATATCATCATTCCAAAAATCAAAAAAGTATGTCATGAGTCATAATGCATACAAAGAGATTTCAGATAACTATACTTAAATAACATCTTTAAACTGGCGGCCTCATTTTATCAAATCCCTTTTTGCCAAAATAATAAATTATATTCCATGTTGTTGTCATAAAAATAAAAATTTTAAATATTCTGGGAGTTAATTTATATTTTTTATTTAATTACTTCGTTCATTTTAGCAATTGAAGAGGCAATCGGATAAAGTTTAGATTACTTGTACAAACCACATAAAAGACAACAAGAAAAAGACCAAACAAAATCTAAAAAAATTAAAAGTCAAAATTAGATCTGAGAAATTATAAAAAATATATTTTTTTTGACATTTAGTTTTAAATGTTAAGCTGTTGCTACTGAAAATTTAAAATTAAAACCAAAAATTTTAACCAGTTTTATGACTAAATTAATCTCATACAGCACTTGGTATGAGTTTTTGTATTTGTTTTTGTTTTTGTTTTTCTTTTTTCTTATTTTGTAGAAGATTATTGGGTAAAAGTAGCCAAGAACAATTGACTGAAATTGAAGATTTATTTGATGTGATGATAAAATGCCAAAGGTTCTAAATATATAAAATTTTTATTACTGGCCTCATTGTTTTTGTTTTTTTGCTTTTTTCTGCAATATTTAAAATAAATTAAAATTGATTAAAAGTGTGGTGTATTTTAATGAGTTCTTTTAGTTTAAAGTTTGATTCTTGCTTTTTTTAAGGCAGTGTTGGCTTTTCATGATTTTCTAAAGTTTTTATTTTTAAGGATTTTGATATTTTATCTAATATTTAATTTTTATATTCAAATTTGATATTGCTGATAGTCTTGCTATTAAATACTTGACAAATTTTGAAGTAATTTTAATTATATAAGAATTTTAAGCTGTTAAGATTTTTTTTTACGATTTGAAAGGGGAAAAAAATGATTGTTTTTGTTTAATTATTTATTTAAGGTTATTTATTTGAAATTTTCTTTATAATATGATAATTCTATCTATTATCAAAAATATAGGAGATAAGAATAGTAGGGCAATAATTTAATTGCTTTTAGTTATTTTATGTATGTATGCCAAACATTAATAGAATATTTTATTTATATTTTCGAAGCCTCTAAGATCATGCAATATTAGAACTATGAATTTTTTGTTTATTATTTATTTGTTGGTAAGAAAATCAAACTTATACAAGACACATTCATATTATAGGCTTAAAATAGAATAATGTGTTTCTCGAGGCAGCAAGAAAGTAATGTTTAATCTAATTGCCAGACACGTTAAAACAGAAGTCACTAACTTTAATTTCTAATGATTTAATTTTTTTTTTTGGTTCATTTTAAATAGTAAAGCATTTCTGGGTGGTCAAATAATTTTTAGTGTTGAACTAATTATTTATGTATAGTATATATATAAATAGTATATATATATGTATATATATATGTATATCAAGGTTAAAGAAAAATTAATTTAACTAATATAAAAAGTAAGTACAGTAATTTGATTAAAGTTTTCGTAATGAAGAAATTTTAAAAAAATACATATATTTTAAGGATTAGATTTGTAATTAGTTTACATAAATTTAATTAAGTAACATTATTTGTTAACTTTTTTTTACTACAAAAAAGTAGAATTAAGTAGACCCTAGTATTATACAGTTAAAAATTTTATGAAAATTGCAGTATTAGTTTAGTTAGAAGCTTTAATACATTTGGGAACATTTTTGTGTTATTTATAGAGTCATGTATCATGTACGTTTTTTAGTGAATTCATTTATGTATTTTTGATAAAATTTTAAAATTACATTGTATTTAATTAAAAATATTTAGCTTGATCTGTTCTTGAAAATTTCAACATGGACAGAACAGTCAAATTATTATTAAGTTTTTAATAAACTAAATTTAAGTTATTTATCATAAAATAAAACTAGCTTGACCTAAAGTACTGGAAAGTGCGTGACATGAATATCAAATTACATTGAAAATACTATTGTTACATTTTTTTAGACTCAATTCAAAGTACTTCACAAATTATTTAATCAAAACTGAGAAACTAAAAATATGTATTATCAAATGTTTCTTAATGTAAAATTATGATTTTTTGTTTAAATATAATAGGTATGATTTTGTTAGTAATCAAACTGAATTTACTGATCTTCAAAAAATACTAAAAACTTTACTTATTTCTTTGTTTCCTTTATGTCAATCAAGCATCAATCAAGGACTGATCAAGGAATAGTTGTTTGTATAAATTTTTGGTGATGATATACTACATGTGATTATAATTACATAAAATATAATTGGAATCGTTATTACTTCATTTTCTGCCATTAAAACAAAAACTTTCTTGAGTCGACTGCGATTTTTTTAAAGCAAAATTCTCAATTTTTAATTTCCTAAGTAAGTTGGGATGTAATCTAACATTCCAAGTGCTAGTGTACAAATAATAAATTTTTTTTCCTTTTTTAAAATAACTTTTATTCTCTTTGAGAATCCCAAATAATTTACCAAGCAAAGTGCATGGCATAATTCCATAACAAAGTTTCTGTTACATTTGTATCTAGTTAAAATATCTTTTTCTTATGTAATTAAAAAAACTAATACTGTAATTTTTTTTCCAGCTTTTATTTTATTTTGCTTAAACACCATAATTTATGGGTTTAAATTATTTGTGAAAAACTTTAAAACTTTAAAAAATATTAATTAACTACAATTTCGTAATTGATATTCAATAAAAGACTAAAAGCAATAAAACCAAAGAAAAATGAAGATATCCATCGTCTCCATTACATTTTCCAAGTAAAGTAATTTTAGTGTTAATCATTTCATCTTTAGTTTAAAAGAAAATCAAATAATCCCTAAAAAAAACAACAAAAGCAAAAATAACAAAAATATTGAGTGCATGCAAAAGCATATTTGTAGTCTATAGAGTGATAAAAAATTTTCCAGTTTATGTTTGATTTTTTGTCATAAGCAAGAGTCAGATTTTTTATTGGTGAGACAGACCTATGGAGATTATTCATCGCTGTGGTGTGTTTAATAACTTGTTCTTATAATTTTAAGTTATCACACATGCTATCCTCGTTGTATATATATATATATATATGCATCTATATGCATTGCCATTTAATTTATTTTTAGATTGCAATTGCAAATTTCCCCTCCGTGCTGCCATATGAGATATCTAGTATTTTTTGCAATAGACTAGAATAGAAAACAAATTTTAAATTAGTTTTTTAAGAACAGTATCAGAGATCTCTCATACAAAATTTGAAATCGTAAGATTACTATACTATCATTGTCGCCACTGTAAATACATTATTAGAGTCGATTTAAAGTTTGTTCTAATTACTTTTTATTAGAAATACTTTAGATACTCGAGTTTTATAGTGTTTTTCCGGACGCCATAAAAAAGAAACCATTAAATATTTTCACCAAAAATTTTTTGCTCGTTATTTATTGATAATTTAAGAGTTTAAATATTAATAATATTAATAAAAATCAAAATTTAGAAAACTGCAGACCGGCAAATTGGAGGCTCACAAAAAAATGGGTTATCCTGATGTGCAGGCTTCCAGTTCTTCCAGTAATTTGAAGAATTCATTTTTTTAATTCTTTAAGAAGAAGGGTGTGGTAATAAAAAAAATTTAATAAGAACAATTCATAGCCCCATACCCTAATATGTATATAAAGAATCTCTGTGCCAAATTTCAAAATTTCAGGCAAATTGGTTACGTATAACTTGAGATATTATGCACATCGTTTCGAAAAAAGTATTTTCGAGAAAAACTCGCCTAAATTTTGAGGTTATAAGTGGACGGGTTTTATTGATGCGTCACAGAATGAGCTGTAATTTCGAAAATTATTCAAATTTCAAAAAATCCTCTTTGGAACATTTTTTTTAAAGGGTTATGCAAAATAAATCGTTTTTTTTTTTGAATTTCTAAACTAGAATACCCCCTTAATTGATCAACGGAATTAAATCGTTTAAAAAAAATTGAGCTTTATATGGATAAACTAGGTTATAGAAACTTTATAAGTTTTGTTGATTACTTTAAAAAACAAACACTCTCATATCATAAAACTTAGTTTTATATGGATTCTTTACTATTAAAAACAGTTAACGAGTATAGATGTGTTGTCTGTATAAGCAGTAATGATACTAAAGATCCTAAGTAAGGTCCATAAATTAATATATATACATACCTAAATGATCTAAAAACTTAGTATTAATAAACGTAAAATAATGTTACAAATGAAAGCTGACTCCTTTGAAATATTCAAAATCACACATTGACATTGTAATTTGTTTATAAGAAATCTGTTTTAGAAGCGGGTCTAAATTTAACTTACGTTTAACGAAAAACGACCACTAAACTGGGCTTGAAAGTATTTAATAGTAATAAAGAGTATGTTTTGATAATGGAGTTAAAAAAAATCCATCACTACACTTTAGAATTCAACTAACAATCAGCCGATTGTAGGTCAGCTTCTGAAAGTTATCCAAAGGGGCAAAAAAATGCAATAATAATTAATTGACATGACTATATGGTCTCTTTATTTTGCTTAGTTAAAAAAAGAAATAATAAAACATTTGAAGAGAAAAAAATATGATTGCAAATCATACAAATTGAGCCTTAACTTTCTCCCAGCATAGCCCACAATCATAACTGCTCATTTGCAGATCATAAAAAGATCCTTGAGGAAAAGGGATTCGGCCGAAGTCTTGGACCAGATTAAGGCCAAAAATTAATAGTTTTATATGGCTAATATAGTAAAGTATCAGAAGCATAAAAATTTATGCATAATTTTGAAGGAAATTATATTAATGAAAAAATTAAAATTAATTACCGAAAAATAGTATTTTTATGTGTCAGTCATGTGATTTTGAATTCAAATTAGCATGTTATACTTTAAATAAATTAAATTTTACCAAAATATTTTATTTGCATTTAATAGTAATCTTGAAACTTTTTGACTTAACAATGGAATTGTAGTTAATTGATATCTTTTACAATTTACAGCTGCTTTTTTTTCTTCTTAAATTTTCTAATTAAAAAAAAAGCTTAAATTGTGGTTAAATTTTAAAATATTCATTGAGTAACACAAATAAAAAGAAAAAAATTTTGCAAAGAGAATGACACCACATTTTAATAGCTGACAATGGCTGAAAATTAATAATGCGGTCCTTAGGCATTAGTTACGATCATTAACCGATAACCTCAAAGCAATTGACTTTGAATTTTACAAAAA
This sequence comes from Acrocera orbiculus, assembly GCA_947359355.1. NCBI lineage: Eukaryota > Metazoa > Arthropoda > Insecta > Diptera > Acroceridae > Acrocera > Acrocera orbiculus. The sequence continues at coordinate 17,369,574 of OX375759.1, forward strand.
GAAAAATTAATTAGTAATATAATTAATTTTTCTTTTTGTAAAATTTTTACGTAGTTTTTTTTAAATTTTATTTTATATTTAGCTGCAATAGTGATCTCTCCATCTCTTTCTCATCCTTCAAAAAAAAGTCGTAGTTGATATTTTTATTTGTCAACTTTTGTTTATCAATCAAAACTATTTCTATGTTTTATTGCATTTAATATTCAATCTTATCAGATCAATAATCAGACCATATTTACTTTGACTTCTTTGAATCATAGCCAGAAGTTAGACTGTTAGTTTTTTTAACATAAACATTTATGTTATCGGTCATGCTATAGTAGAACCTAGGAATTTTATCGTATATCAACTTGCAAACTCTTATAATTTTTAAATAAAGTAGTCACCAAAAAAAAAACACGACTTTAATTTGTTGTTAATTTTAGTAAAAATCGGATGCGATTTACCAATTTGTTTTCAATTACTGGAATCCATTTTAACATTTTTTTAACAAATAATTTTTTTTCAATATAATAAGTTGGATAATTTATAAAATAAAATTTTTGATAAAATTAAAAATTAATTTGTCAAAAAGTTTTTATTTAGTTTTTTTGAACTTTTCTGGTGCTTGTGTTTTACCTTACTTACCTTCAGTTTTGAAGTTTTTTTTACACTTGGTAGAAAAGAAGAAAAATTTAACTTTCCGGTATTTGGATTTTCTCTCTTTTACAAAAGTTTTCGAATTATAGAATCTATTTGTAGCTATGAACCTTTAAGTTTTAGCGAATATTTTGCTATTTGGGTTTTAACCGGTAATTCGATAAAATAAGGTAACATAACTAATACTTCAATATATGGAGGATATTTTCTCTTGTTCTAGTATTTTTTGAAGTAGAAGTAGTAGTTGTTGTTGTTGTAATAGTACTTATAGTAGTGGTGGAAGTAGCAGTACTAGTAGTATAGCAAAAGTAGCAGTATTTGTAGTAGAAGTATTAGATGAAATAGAAAACGAAGTGGTAGTAGAAGTAGCGGTATTAATAGTAGTATTCAAGGATCTATAACTGGACATATATTGCTGATAAAGATATTCTAAGATCTCTTACTAAAACTGAAACATTTTTGGGGTTAGTCTTCTTTCTTTATCACTGTTGGCATGCACAGTAAGTCATTGGTAGCCATTTTACTAAAAAAAATTATGGAAAGTCCATGCGTTTTACCTAATTTAGTAGAACTTTGGTAAAATTATCTATGCGTTCATATAAAAGTCCATATAAAGCAATAAGAAAAGTATCCCTAGTTTTTTTTTAAAGATAATTTTCCAATTCCTTAGTCAAATGTGTAAAGGTTCTTCAATCCCATTAGCTATAACTAACCATAATAGATTTTCTATTCCATAATTGAATATCCATAATGATTCCACAAAAATATTAGTGAAAAGGACTATATTCCATGATGCACCATATCAATAATTCAAGGAAACTTTTTTTAAATTTTTTTGCCTTATTGCTTAAGTTGCACAGACATTTCTTTTTAAGCACATGTGCTGTTTTGACAAAGATAAGGACCTTTCTATTCTTTCAACCAACTACAGGAAAAAAAGAAAGTAAAATCTGTAAAGCGATACGGTATTTTGAAATTAACTTATTTTCAATTGGAGAGCACCAGAGATCTGCGAACGCTAGTTTCTTGTCTATCATTACCTAAAATGGAAAAGAAAATTTAAAAACGAAATAAAGCTTAGATAAGATTATAAAAATAAAATTGCTTATTAATTTTATTTGTTTTTCTTATTATTCTCTCTTTAATTTTAGAATTAAAATTTTTCGGTAAAATTTAATTTAGCAGGCTTTTAGAAATATTTCCTAAAGTGCCTTAAAAAACTTATTTTACTTAACTAATACACCAAAAAAATTTTTTTCCAAAAAAAATAAAAACAAAAAAAAATCTTTAAAATTTTTGAAATAATTTTGTCACTGCAAAAAATGAAAAAAAAAATTAAGTCAAACTTCGATGAAAGCATCTAAATTACTTTATCCTAGTACAATATTTGCTAAATACAATACAAAAATCAGAAAAACACAGCAAAATGAACAAAAATATTGGATGACCACCAGCAAATATTTGCTTATGACTATAACATCTAAAAAGATACTTCATAGAACCTCAATGAATAGGGATTGAATTTTGTTATTTACTTTATTTACTTACATAATAATTCCATTAGTGGCTTTGAAAGTAAGGGCAAAGGGAATTCACTAGAATAATTTGAATAGTTACACCAGTTAATAATACTTTAATTTTGATTTAGAAATTGAAGTAATTTGACAAATATTTAAATAAAAATAAACAAAATAGCATTGAACTGTTGTTTTCTTTAGGTTTATATTAGAAAATAAAAAGAAGAAAAAAACATCCAATGAAACCAAATTGATCAGGGACTTAAAAGTGATTATAGCTCTCTAATCTAAAAAATTTTTCTTCTTGTTTTGGTGATCAAATTAATTTTTGCCAGTATTTCAAACACAGGAAATGCTTCATGAGAAGGAAAAAAATTTTTAATCAAACTGATATGAGGCAAGAGGAGCTTTTAAAAAACAAAAAAGCGCCAAATTTTATTATCATCACATTGCATAATTGAACCATAAATTTTTGTATATTTTAGGTGATCAGCTTAGCCTTTTTTTTTTTGTCAATAATTCATAAATAAAACTTTTGATTTGCCACAAAGAATTTCATATAAAGTTAACTGTAGATGACATGAGTTAAATTTGACACATATTGATAAGAATAGCCATCAAGGCTATTAACTGAATGAATTAAAAACTAAAAAATAAAATAAAATTTATTAAAAGAAATTTTACTGACAAGCAATTTGTCGGATTTGGTTAGAGAACCAAAATAAAAATATTCAGTTAAACATTTAATTTATTTATGGTTATTGATTTCCTGGCTAAATATCAAAATCATTATTCGCATTTTTAACTATATTCAAATGTTATAATGTTTACATACCAAAGATGACTTATCTAGCGTTGAATTTTTAAGTTAAATTTCATTAAAAATACCAAGAACTGTATTGATTTGTTTAGATTTTGTATCATATATGTAGATAGACAATAGAAGACTTCTAGCCATAAACATTTTTTTTAAAATTGCTACTGATATCATCTATCTCTGTCATCAAAAAATGTTTTAACGAAATAAATTTAAGCCAGCTATAAACAGTTCTCATATCCTGACGTCCATGCCAAATATCATTTGTGTGGGGGTAGTTTGCTTATATCTTTAATGTGACTAAGAAAATATTCCAGCCAGGGAAATAACCGTAAGTGAATTTTTCTTCTCAAAAAGCAATTTCTTTTTATGCAGTATTAGACAACAAAATACATATAATAATCTTTTAAAGCATTGTACTTCCCGACGCATACGTCTAATTGTAACATCAATATGGAAATCTGGTAAATCCCGTAATCTTCTTGAGGCTCACATTTATCTAATTAATGTATAAATTTTAACTATTTGAGACTTTTGTCAGTAGCCAGTGATCAATTTAATCTAAAAGTTTTAAATATTTATTTCAATAATATTGAGAGGCCTAAAATAATATTTCTAGGCCTTAAATCATATTGATAGGCCTGAAATAATAATGAAAGGCCTAAAATAATGTTAGGAGGCCTGAAATATTATTAAAAGACCTTAAATGACATTGCTTGTTTGCCTAACAAATCTTGAATTAGTTGAAAAAATATAGAAACAACTGAAATTTTGGGCCATGCTTAAAAATTTTTATCAAATATTAGACACAACACAAAAACAATTTTATGGGATTTTAAAGGAGCCAACAAAATTCTTTTGAAATTTGTCAAATTTTGTATAAATGAAACAAATCTGGTTTGTCCAATTTCCATCAATTGTCCATCAATTTTTATTTATGAATACAGAGTGTTAAAATAAGTTAGTTTTTTCAAATTATTATTCCTATGTCAAATGTCATTCGTGCGGGGCATTTATTAGAGTTGACGCTTTCTTTTTTCGCGAGTCTAATGAAAAGAAAATTTAAACCAAACACAAAATATCAAAAATGATAAATATTTAATCTAAAAAAACAAAAAAGCCGTGTTGATATTCCTGACCTATGCTGAAATTATCAGAAGCACTTCAAGAGAATTTTAATTTCAGAGAAAAAGAATTGAAGGTTTTTAGCAAGTTCCTAATTTTTGTACTTGCATCTATTTCATTGTTTTTTTGGGACAGCATAAAAAAATAACTTGAACCAAAATTTTTGCACATTGTCATGCCAAAACTGTTACCTAAAAGCTCATACAAAGTAAATCAGGACTTAATAGTTATAAAAATATGTGTAAAACTTTACCATTAAGTTTTAAACATTCGACCCATCTTCATTTTAGTCGCCTCTTTTTTCATAATATAACAAGCGAAAGAAGATTTTTCTTTTCGTGCTTTGAAAAAAAAATACGTGATCAGAATTTTCAGTGATGAAACTAATTCCCTAACTTATTGGGGTGTTTGTTCTTATTGTGTTTTTTTTTTGTTTGGCCATTTATTAACTGTACAATATTTAAGAAGACAAAAAAAGCACAAATATTAAAGACGTCCTTAATGTAGTTTATATAAGGTATGAAAATTTCGTAATAAGTATTAGGAAAATGGTATACTGTTAGACAGATAATGCCCAATAAGCTATAATATGGTTCAAAGAAAATCTTTTGCATTTTTTTTTTGTAGTTGATTTCATTTTAAGTTGAGAAAGAATGAAATATTATTTATTCTTGCTTTTTTAACTTGACTGTTATTAAACAAAAAAAAAATTCTTTTTCGAGGTAGATTTTATTATAAAATCCTTGAAAATCAATTAAAATTATAGACATTAAAGATAACAACTTAAAAAGTATGATGAAATATAACAATGAGATTAATTTTGTATGTTGTTGATAGCATTCTTAAAATCTAATCAAATCATTTGACTTCACCTTATGAATGTTTAGTGGAAATAAAGACTGCAAAACTTTTTTTTGTATTGAGTTAAAGCAATCGATTAAGATGTTTCGATTTTTAGCAAAAAGATTTATTCGTTTGAAAAACTCACAAATACATCCCATATCAACAGTTGAGCGTGTATATTTTTAGATACACACTAAAGCTGCCATGAATGAAACACAGCTGTAGATAGAGTTTTAATAACCAGAATAGAATACGAAATTTACCAGAAAGGAAGTCTATTATAAACAAATAGAAAACATCATCTTAACTGATGCTTAAGAATATTTAGAGAATAAGAAAAAAACTGTAAAACTTCTGGAATGAAATTTGAGAAAACTGAAATAAAATTGAGATGCTTGAAAGATTATTAAAAAGCCTGGAATAATATTGAGAGACCTGGAGTAATTTTGGAAGGCTAAAAACAATATTTGGCGGCCTGAAATAATATTGAAACATTGGAGATAATTTTGAGAAGTTCACAATTACATTAAATTACTTAGAATGATATTAATCAGCAACTACACGTTGTAGATTCTGTTAGGAGGTGACGGAGACACCGACCCACTTGTTATTCGAGTGTGGGAGGCTGATGACGAAGAAACTCAAACATTTTCTCGCTCGCTATGTGCCCTGAACAGGGGAGGGTGAGTTGAGATTAAAAAATGTTTTGGCTCTGGCAAGGGAGCTTGATATAAAGTTTCCTGCATAATTCAGACGGGGAGCACAATAGATCGATTCTGATCGTAGTGCAGCATAGCCTTCTCAATGATAGTGATAGTGATAGAATGATGTTAAAAAATTTAAAATTATATTTAAACATCCAGAAAAATATTTTGAAATCTTGGTTAATATTGGATAATACTTAAAGAATCGCAATAAAACTTAGAAAATTTGAATAATTCTAAGAGTTTTGGAGGAATTTTGAGAATAATGGAATAGAAGTAATAGACTTGAAAAACATTTAAGGACTTGAGATACTTTTAAAAGTGCTGAAATGATACGAAGATACTTGGAATAAATTAAGAAGCCTGGGGTTATATTGAGAGACTTGGAATAATATTGAGAGGTCTGAAATAATATTAAAGGAATTGGAATTAAATGAGGAAGTTTGGAATAAAATAAGAAAAAAACGAAACTATACTAATATGCCTAAAAATTGGAATATAAACGAAAAACTGTGGAATAATATTAAGAGATCTGTAGAAAACTGGAATAAGACTAACAGAATCGAAGAAATACACTTAAATATTATAAAAAAATGTGAAGACATTTGAAGACCGCGGCCAAAGTATTTGAAAAATATTCAAAAGCCTGAAACTATATTAAAACGCTTTAAATAATATGTAAAAACTCATAATAGTGTTATGAGACCTGAAGTAATACATACTAAAAGGCTTGAAATAATATTTAGCGATATGAAATAGTTTTGAGAATTCGAAGATTATTTTAATAGGTCTAAAGCAATATTTAGGTCCTTGAAGTTTATGTTAAGAAATCTGTAATTATATTGAAAGACCTGGAATAATATTTGGAAACCTTGAATAAAAGAGATAGAGTAATGGTATAAAACTTAGGAGCTTGGATTAATATTACGAAAGACGAAATTATTTTCAAAGACCTGAGAAAATATTAAAAGACCTGAAATAAAATTTAAAGTATTAGAGCTAATCTGAGAAACTTGGATTCATATTGAAAGATTTCGAATAAATTTAGAAAATTTGGAAATCCAGAATAGTTTTAAAAGCTATTTTAGAGGTAATAAGTTTGATGTTCGTTTTTATTTCTTATGATCCTAAATCATTTAATACTAAAAAATGTGTTGGTAAAAAAGCAAAAATTAATTTAGGTTTGATTTATTAAAATTGTTTTTTTAAAGAAATTTTTTGTTCATATTTGTAAGAATTAACATATTAAGTATTGAATATTAAATACAAATCCAATTATAAAAATAACTCATTTTGGATGTTGTCTAAATATTTGAGTAGCCATCACAAGTCTATATTTTTTTTTTTGCATTATTGTTCTAAGCTTAGTTAAAAATTTAAAATTAATTTACAATTTATCACTACAAAATGAATTTAATGAAATTTTACTTTAATAAAAAGTGTTTTAAAATAGGTCTTTAATCTTAATATGACTTTGAAATAAAAAATTTTGTTTGCTTTTCATAATTTGTGTTATCAGTTGGAACTTTGTTTAACTATAAAATGAAGCAAAAAACAAAAAAATGAAACTAAAGAAAATTAATTATCATATAAAGTAGTTAAAATCTTCCTTGTATTATTTATGTTTTGAGAAATTTGTGAAATAGTTATTTGTGTTTTTTTTTTTTGTAATTTCAAATTTCTATAACTTACAAAAGTAGAAATTATTGTTGTGAAATTTTACTATTTTTTTGTAAATACAACTTGTAAAAATTAAAAAGTAAACAAAATAATTTCATCGATTTATTTTTGATATAAACCAAGGTAAAAATTAAGAATAATTGAAGAAAAGCGCAACGATTTTCTTAAGATCCAGAACTTTTGCTAAACTCAAATTATCGGAATTTATTAATTTTTTGAAAACTGAGATACCATATGTCATTGTACATACATAAAAGTAAATGCTAGCCGATGAAGTAAAAACCAAAAATTAAGGAGCTCTTATAGTTTCCGGTCAGTTTATGCGCATTAATATTATCCATGGGATTCACTTTGACTCACTACTAGAGTAATAGAAATCACAATTAACAGTGATCTAGTCACAAAAAGGATAGATTAATCCCATGAAACAGTTTTTCGACATTTAAGGGAGATCAGGGTAGTATTCAAGCTTAAAAGATGGGCATCAGATGAATTATCCAAAGCCAATTTTCAGCAATGAATAAGCATCTGTAGTTTCCTTTTATCGCACTTTGAAAAAAAGTAAGCTGCAGATGCAGATATCTAAATTGAACAACTTTGTCGATTAAATTTAGAAATGATTGAAAACGGCGGCGTTTGGTGAACATCAAGAGAGTGTTGCCTCATCAAGACAAACTTAGACTGCATACGGCTTGAAAAATGCTACGAAAAATTAGTAAATTTGATTAAGAGTTTTTGCTGTATCCTGCTAATTCTCCTAATATCACTCCAATTGATTTTTGATTCTTTTGCTTCTTGCAAGATTTTTAATTAGGGAAAAGCTTAAGTTCTAAGCAGGATATAGGGGGTGGTCAAATAAAATTTGTATGATAAAAATGGTTTTAAAAACAAAACGGTTTAATATTTTTTCATAATTTTTTTTTATTGGAAAGCTGTATCCTTGTCCTTTAATCATGGAATATAATTTCATTCAAATGATTGCCACGGCTGTCCTCACAGTAGCCAATTCAGTCGATCAAATTTTTCAATACATTTTCGATTGTTTGTGGCTGTATCTTGCCAATTACGGTGATGATATTGTGTTTGAGCTCTTCAATTGGATTATTGGCATAACATTTGTCTTTCACGGCAACCCCACAAATAATAGTTGATTTTCGCACTGTTTCTGGAACTTTACAATCACTTTGAAAGTAATTATTCAGTATTTCCCAGCGTTCTTCAAGCGTATATTTTACAATTTTCGTGTACTTGAGACTTCAAACTAAATTTATGTCATTCTGATATTGACATTAGTGTTACCATATCAAAAAAAAAACCTATACATCAAAATACAAATCTTCTGTGGACCACCACCCTTTAGAAGTTCAATCAATTTACAAGTTCTTGCATCAAAACCTGCAGCAATAAAAGCTATCTGTAAAATGGTAAAAAATTGTAGATAGGGAATTAAAATGTATAATTTTACAAATTTTCGCAAAATTGCATGCGAGTTTTTAGACTGCCCTGATATAATTTATTTGAAATTTAGAAAAAATCAGTGAGCTTGTGGTTTATTTCCTTGTCAGAAAAAAGTTCAATAAAAGTTGAAGTTTTTACTCCTAAAAAAATAAATTAAAATTAATCTTACAAAGTTTCATATTTATATAAATCAATGAAACATAAATTACAAGAAAAAAAAGACAAGATACTTAAAGACTAGCAAAAATAAAAACTACCCTTAAATATTTTTCTCTATTCTTTATATATTTCAATTGTTCAATTGTTCAATTGTTACCTTCGATGAAAATCTCACAGATACTTAAAGTAGTTAAATATAAAAGAAAAGTCAAGTATTGCATAGTGAATGAACATTTTACTAGTATTGTTAACCGTAAGCATTTTTATCACACTCTTTGTCTTTATGATGTCCTCGATTTTATTTGAAAATTACCAAAGCTAAAGTATACTCCGTTTTGAGATATTTTCATCAAACAATGTTAGTACTGATTAGTCCTGAGAAGTAGATATTTTTATTCATATATTTAAATGTATATAATGTCAATACTTTTGAAGATAAAAAAAATTAAAACAAAAAATGTTGATGATGAGGTTGAAACTATAAGGAGTTTTTAAATCATTATATTACATCGGTTATGAGTATAAGTATACGAATGCTGGTTGCATTTTCTTGGTAATAATTTTAAATGGTACAAAAAGCTACTTTAATGTAGCATAGACTGAAGTAAATTTAAATTTTCGAGTTCCAGGAATAAGAAAGGCTTAACTTAACGTACTTAAGTTTTTCTTGTTTGATGTTTTTTATGATATTTTGTTTTCTATTGTTTTATATTGGTTCGTATCTGTTTTAAAAAAAGTAAATAAAACTTGTTAATGTTGTTGTTGTTGTTGTTATTTTAGACTTTACATTGATTGTTTTTGTATTATTATTGACAAACTTTGAGATAAACAAAATTAGATAAGAGAAAAAGCTAGAGCAATAAATTTCGTTACATCCAAAATGGAAGAGAACTATATTTGGAAATTAATTATGTGCCTCTCTGACACATAAGTTTTATCAATAATAATAATTATTGCTTAAAAATTTGGATCTAATAAAAAATATTACATATTTCACATATTACATATTTTTTTATTACGTTGACTTGGTGCTTTTGGTAATTTAGATATTTTGTGATTTGGGTTTTTGTTAATTTTATCAAGCAACAATTTTTATTTTGTGAATATTTTTAGTATATTTACAAATATTTTATTAAGTGTTGTTTTATTTTTTCAATAGTGTTTTTAGAATTTTCTCTGGTATTTTACTCTTTTTTTGCTTTTTGGTTTTCACTAATAATAATACTGATTTTAACAATTCTTTGCTGTTTAATATAAACAAAAACTCCGAAATTTTACTTCTTTTTGGGACTCATGAGGGAATTACAAGGAGCACTAAATAATTCTTTAAATTAGCCAAGGAAAAAAAAAGACTTTTCTGGTAAAAATGATTTGTTGTTTTTTAAAGTGTTCCTCATCGCGATCTGTACACTTTTGCATGCGTTCAAACCAACTGGTGAGGCATTTTTTCCACAGTAAACTCAGTACCTCATAGAAACGGTGGTTTTTGAATGATTTAACTGCTTCTTCTGGCGACGAAAATTGTTATCCGCCCAGTTTATCCTTGATGTACGGAAACAAAAAGAAATCATTAGGTGCCAAATGAGCATTATATGGCGGATGTATCATCAACTTGATGTTTTGAGTGCTGTCATATAACACTTGTTTCAGCTGAAGTATAAGAGATCGCATTGTCTTGATGCAAAACAATTTGTCGTATTTCGTTGCTTTTCCTTCATTCATCTATAGCGGGGTATTCACTATAAATATGAATCAATGATTCGGTTCTCTCAGTATATGGCTGAATCATTTGTGAGTAAAATATTCAACATGTTGGATATTTTCTCTCTTATTTGTGCTTTCCATATACTTTAAATGGGAACTAAGAGCCGAATCATTGATTCGGAAATATAGTGAATACCCCGCTTAAAACTGTTGGCAAGTAAATGGGTATGTACAACTCGGAATTTACTGTTCTGCGTTCCAATAAGGGGTCTATAGCCACATGACTTGTTCTTGAAAAAAAAAAAAAATGACCATTTATTTGAAAGTGTTCCTTACGCGAACAACCTTTGTTGATTTTTTCTCACTTTGAAAGACTCATACGGTTGATTGGTCTTTTTTCGGACTGATATGCATATATCCAAGATATATCACCTGTTACAATGTGTTTCAATTGTCTGGACGAGGCATGTTTGTATTTTTTCAGTGCGACGCCGTACTTCACTTCATCACCAAAATTCGAAACAAGTTCATCGATTCACTGTTGCTGTGTTAATCCACATCAAAAATTATAAAAAATCAACCAACAAAAACCTCCATTTGAAATATATATTTTTTTGTCAACTGGAAATTTTGAAATGACTGTAAGCAACACAAAGTGTGCTCATACTGTAAAGCGTTCTGTATGCTAAAAAATAACAAATTTTATGATGCAAACGTCAGCTCGATGTATATTACATTAGTGTTGCATATCTAGAGATTTATTAAGTGCTCTACGTATACTTCGATATTTGTACCCATTTAAATTATTTTCAAAATGAAATAGACATTTTTAAAAAAGTTTTAACGTTTACTAGATATTTTTGGAAAACTTTAAATTTGTGGAAAATTTGTCAGCTCTTTTAATTTTCTTGTAAGAGAAAAATTCAACAAAATTAACACTTTGCTAAATATTTACAAAATTTTGGTTATGCAACAATTTTTCAATCGTTTGAAAAATTTCAAAGTACTAGTTTGTCTGAAAGTAATAGTAATAAATAAAGAAAATGAATTTTTCAATCACCTACCAAACTAAATTTATTTGTAGCTTATTTTTAAAATCTAATGTAAAACTCAAGTCATAGTAATTTTGATTTTTTTGCTAGTTTTTATTTTTATTGTTTATATCAAATTCAATCTGTATCTTAGTATCTTAGAGTGAAACATAATCTCTTTAAATTCAACAAACTTAGACAGGAATGCTATAAATATAATATTTACAAATCTGATTGAAAAAATGAAGAAAAACAAACTAATCCAAACATAAAAATTAAGCAAATGGAATTATATAGGAATTTTTTGTTGTGTTAAGTCAATACAAATTTTTACAATGATTGCAAAAAAAAATTTTTTATTATTTTTTGTTTCTGCCCTGTAAAGAGTTCAAAGAAGGTGTTAGCCATATAGAATCTAATGGCCAGCAGCGTTGATATAAATAAATTTCAATGAGAATTTTATACAGTAATTTTGGGAACACATTCACATAATTGTAGCTTAATTTGTACCAATTTTTTAATTTGATCAATCGATATATGTTGGTGCTTTTTAGGAAAATATTAACGATTAGACAATGATTAAGGAAAGTATAAAATTACCTAAGAAAATAGTATCAAAAGAAAAAAGAAAAAAATAACTTAAAGTTGTCCCTTATGATTTAAACGAGAAAATTATGTTCTATTATTTTAACATTATTAAAACTTTACCGACGTTAAAGTTGCAGTTTATTCATGTCCCTATTATTACGGGCATTTGTTTAGAAATTTATTTAAGTGCTGAATTTTATGCTCTATATTTAATTTATCAAAGATATTTATTTAGTGCATTTAAATACCTTTTGAAATTATTTTTTGCGTTCGATATTTCAATTGTCTGCCAGCCTAGAATAGTCATTTTTACCTCAGTTGCTAGTTCGTCGATGCAATTTTGAACACTTTGCTTCTACTAAAAGTAACTAAGCTTCCTTCTGTTAGTTGCAAAAATAAGGAGAAAGGTCCTTTGCCTACGATTGAAAGAAAGTTTTTTCTAAATCTAAAAATGCATTTATTCTTCTAAAAGATTCCTATGTTCTTCAATGCACTTTATTTAACGTTTCACCAATAAATAGATGCTTTCCTTTAGAATATTTATTATGAGCCCTTCAAAATATCTATTCATAGCCTTTGTTATTTCATGGTTTGACTTAAAATGTTTTCCGTAGAAACTTTTTTTAACTTGAAAAACTGATGGAAATTAGAGGGAGCTGAATTGGGAGAATCAGATCGATATTACATTACTTTCTATTTTGAATCTCTCAACGTTGTCAGATGTACAGAACTGCTTTCTTAAAAACCAGGCCTTTTCACATCAATTTTTTCATCCAGTTGATCTAGAAATCTTGTATAAGGCTCTGACAGTTGTCTGTATATTTGAGTAAGTAAAACACCAATCGATTACTTTGACTTTTGTAGACATATGACATTTAAAACGCAAAGATTTGATTGATATTATTTTTTCTTTAACACTTTGTAGCACTTGATATGTAATATTAACCAACATTTATTTAGCACTCATATGTCAAATTTGTTTTTCTTCTTTTAAAGTTTTTTTTTATCACATACAAGGTTCTATCATCAAGACTATTTTTGTTTTTTATATCAGTTAGCAATTTGACGTATAAACCAAAGAAAGAACAGCAAAAATTACTCAAAAATATTTAAAACTTTGCTTGAAATTTATGAGTTTTACAAAGCACAAACAAAAACAGAATAAAAGAAAACATAAACCATACCAAGCAAAATCGATCAGACAGAAACAAAATTCCTCACTGGTAATTTAAATCAAAGCAAAACCAGCTGCTAAGTTGCTCGATATTATCAGAAGTAATTTTAGCTGATATCTTGTTTGGCAGGTGATAATTTTCCTCAAAGCTAGTTTTAATTTTTTTGTTTTTAATTCACACGTTTTAGAAATGATGGTATTTAAACAATTATTTGCCATCTATTGCCATTAAACCAAATTTTATTAATTTAATTTACAATTTATTCATTTTGTTTTGTGAGTTTAGTTTGAGTTTTTTTATTTTTTTACAAAACTTTATAAAATCAACTATAAAATAATATTTTATTTTAAGCTTTTGCGAAATTTTGTATATACATATTTCTTAACGCAGCAGGCAATTTACACAGAATTTTATTTATTGGTTTAACAATTTCATATAATTCTGGATTTTATAAACAATTTCCAAAAAATATTCCTAAAAGTAAAATGTTGATTACCAAACAAGTAAACAAACAAGAAAATTAAGAAATTAATTAAATGAAAGTTTTAGTTGCTAATGCCTAAAATAATTAAAGTAAATTTTATGATAATAAAATATACGGAATCAATGATTTAATGTTTAGTGAAAAATATACATAAAAAAAAAATGAATTCTTGAAATTATATTTTTGGGGTGTTTATTTTTTCAATTATAGTTTATGTTTTTTTCTTTTGATTAAATGCGCAAAAATTTTTGTTTGTTGAGATTCTTATTAAAAAAATAAACAGATGGCTACAATATTTGAATTCATCAATAAAATAAACCTATAAAATATCTAAGGAAAATGAAAAATATTTAGCTAACATAAGATATATAACTACGAGTATGTACTTCTACCTTAGAGTTTAGGGTTAACGGAATTTTTTATCAAATTATCTAATGCGATTTTAAGTTGTTTATATTTTTTTCAATTGTTTCTTTTGTTTATGATCGCGTTTGAAACGACTTTAACCAATTAACTGTTTTTGACGTGTTTGCACGTCAAACCAAATCTTTATTACGGTGCGTTCCGAGTGTATACTCGTCGTTAAAAATATAAAATTACCATGGACTATGAAAATTCGAAAACATGTGTCTTTCTTGTTCATATATTTCATTATTATTCCAGAATTTTAACGTTTATAATAACAAAGACTTTTTAAGAAATAAATTGTTAAGTTTTTCTTAAAAAAAATACTATAGCTCTTCTTCGTTTTTCATAAAATTTGTATTTGAAACTTTTTGCCCTGCGTTCGACGTGTATACACGTCATCGTTTGATTTTGATTCCGCACAATGTGAGGCGATTTTAAAATTACACTCGATAGTTAACTGGTTAAACTATTTTCATTGATTTCATATATATTTCTATAATTTTCTTATTTGTTTGAAACTAATGAACACTTGTCACTCGTATGACATCTAGAAGACACACTAGCAACGTTTCAAAACATCTGATTTATAAAGGGGTGGCTTTTTGGCTAGTTTACCCCTCTTAGTAAGGTAGTTTAAAACTTGAAAGCTAAGCAACTGCAAGACGTTATGCTTACCTGCAATAGTAGCCCTTATGCAAGTGAAGAAGTGAATCTACACTTATAAGAATTCAGATATTTGCAAAAAAGTGGTCTAAGTGATATTTGACAGAGACCGGAACAAGTAATATTCCAAAGGCACCAAATCTGGAGAGTATGGTGTGTGTGGTATTGCATCCAATTTAAGCTGTAAAAGCTTGTGGTGAACTAGTAAACTTGTATGATGTCTCACATTACCGTGGTGGAATACTATAATTTTTCTATTGATCAATTCTGGCCTTTTCTGTTCGAGGGAATTATCCAATTTGTCCTGTTAATTACAACAGAGTTCAGCGGTAATTGTGGCATTGATTTTGTTTAAAAAAAGGATCCTTTCCTTGAATAATATAAAGAAAAAATTTGATTAAAATTTATTCACTAGAACTAGAAAATCAATCAATAAAAGAAGTAAACATTTTAAAGCCTGACTCCACTTGTAATCGTAAAAGAAGTTAAGAGGTTATTTTGTTTCTCACCATAAGAAAAACTTCTCTGAAGTTCGTAAAAACTTGAAAAAATGCCATACTTTATGAATTTTTAAACCTATTTTACTTATGAACAATTTTTTTAGAATTTGTTCTTTGATATACTGTGAAAGTATTACCTGCGCAGTTTTGAAAAAAGCTGTAGATCTTATAAGAAAACCTTACGAAACCATGGATCTTTCTGTAAGTAGGATATATATAATCACAAATCTATGATGGCATATTTTAAAATGAAAACTATTTTATTTTATTTTCTCATATAAAATAAATTCAAAATATCCTTTCAAAATGAGGCTAGATCATTAGGCAACACCCTGAAATTTCCAGAGTAGTATAAATAAAGGACTTGAAAGGATATACTTTTAGTACTGTTATATTTTATTGGATCAAAAAATATTTATTTTTTGTTAATCTATATTAACCCTCTATGGGGCCCGTGTAACTTTCAGGTCACACAGTTTTAAATCTACAATATAACAAAAATTTTAATTTTTTTTCCCTAAAGTCTTTATGGACTCGTGTTAGTTTCAGGCCACATACTCTTAAGTCTATAATATAAAGAAAAAATTCAATTTTTTTTATCAAATTGTATATTATAGCTATCGATTTTTAATTGCATACATTCTTCTATACTTGAGAAAAAAATCGGCCAAGTCATTTAAGTAAAAATTGAATATCCTTTTTAGTAATGTCAAACATCCTTTTTAAACTATAAAATTTAATGAACTTGTGAAATCATCAAACTGAAACTAGAATTTGTCTGCTTGCTGAGAAATTGTGCCATTCTCTCAATTGTTAGAACTTCTTGTTCTTTATATATCATAATTAGCTAAAGAGATAAATTCAAATTTGCATATGTCTCAAATTTACTTTGCTTAACATCTTCTTCTTTAGTACATTAAAACATTGAGGACGTCGTGTAACACCGGTGGTATACACGCGAATGTTTTATCTGGTGGTGTGTACCACTGGTGATACACATCGGCTATAGTTTTGTTAGATGAAAAAAACTTCATGTGGTTAGAAATAATTTTTTTTATTAAAATACCTTTAATATTTTGTTAAACAACATTTTGTGCAAGACGCCACCAGATAAAGCAAAGTACGATTTGCACTGTAGCCGGATGAAGCGAAATTGAAAAACAGCGCCGTCCTTAACGAGTTAATGTAATATTTTATTTAGCGATTTCAGTGTCACTAACTTTTGTCTTAAATAAATAAAATGAAATAATAATTAGTTAAAGGCAATTTAATCTAAATATTAATTTCTAATAATCCTTTAAATGATATTCCCTGAATTTAGTTTTAATATGAAAGACCAATAATAATACTTGAAATGTTTCAGGTATATTTCTCTTTAGTTTGAAATCATTATAAATTTTTCTTTTCCCCTTTTTTTTTTTTTAAAAAAAAAAACATATTAGTTTTGTACTTCAACCGCAATGGCTTATATAACTTTCAAGCTGTTATCCTTATAAGCAATTGTATAAATTTAATCGAGTCATAAAAGTATGTTTACATTTTGATAACCTAAGAAAACTTTAGTTTACTTTCTTTAAGTATTTCTGATTAATCGATTGATTCATATATTATGTCTACAGGATATATTGAATATTTAAACTTTAACTAAATGAATTGCATTGTATATATTTTTTTTTCCCCTTTTCTTATCATTATTGCTGAATAGGTTGATTAGATTAAATACCTTTTAAAGATTAGTGATAGTTGAATTTTCATTAATTTATTGAAATCTATTAATTTTTTTTGTTTGTAATAAACGCATAGTAAAAATTAAATATAATTAATTTTTTTCTTCTAGAAAGAATATATTTTTACTATTTGCTGCTTTAAATTTTTAGTCAAGGATTTATTGCTGTCAAAAAATTTTTATTATTTTTTTTAGTTAAGACGTTTAATAGTTTTTCTTTATTATAAATAATATTTCATTATAGGGAATATTATAACAAACAAATTTCTTGTTAAATCAGATTTCAGGTATATAATTCTTTTAAAAAAATTTTTAGGCAGTAACATCACATAAACTTTCGTTGGTTTTTTGTTTAAGCTTTTATTCATAAAAATTTTATTTTTCTGGTAATATAAAATTTTTTTTTCAAATCACAAAAATATTTTTTAATTTCAAAATTACTATATAAAAATTACCAATATGGTCAACAAATGACAGCTGAATTAAGTTTAAACACTGAAACTTGAGGGTTAAACTGATGAGAAGTTAAACGCGATCCGAATATAAATTGACATATGAAATTAAACTCACTTATCACGCGAATTTTTCTATAAGAGTCGCATTAAACTTCGTATGGGAAATTTTGATAATAATTTTCTAACTGCTAACTAATTAGACATTAAATCAATTTTGTGCTAAATATTTTTTAAAAATAATTTTAATCAAAAACAGCTTATCATACTTATAGTATCCATCAAATTGGTTTAAAAATTTTAATACAAATATTATTTATTTTTTCTTATGAGTAACTTTTGTAACCAATTTTTTAAAGATATGATTAAAGTAAATATATTGAAATAGTTTGAAATAATAGTTAATTATTAAATAAATTTTCAATAACATTTTGAAAAGCCAGTGAAACAACATATTTTTCCCCCTAATTAAAGCAGTGATTTTTAACCAAAGCAATCTGACAATCTAAAACAATTTGTCATTTTTTAACCTTCCAAGTAGTATAAAAGATAAATTAAAGCATCGTTGGGGAGAGGTATTTTATAAGTAGGAAGTAAATGTAGAATGTGTTATGCTAAAGATTGTCGTATCGTATCACTTCAAATTTTAATTAGCATTTTTTAATTTAATATCTTTCTAAGTTAGCCTTTTATCATATATGAATTTTTCAAAAGATTTTTAACTCTTTCGCTACGGTAGCTCCATCCTCCAAAGTACCATAACTGAACGGAAACTTATTCCGGAAATATGCAAAGTTTGCATGGTTTCTGTATATATATTTTGTTCGAATACCCATTCTCCACCAAATCTTATACTCATTATTACAATATAACGACGGAAATTTTGCATGGATTCTCTATAATGACGGTGCTGAATAAAACAATCATTGCTCTAATGTAATAAATAAACATTGTTAATATAAAAGACTTAGAATATTCTTAAAATACAAAATAAAAAATTATAGGTAACATAGGTATTTATATACTTACCAAGCATAACGATTTAATGTTTAATATAATTAACAATGAGACGAAAATTATTAAAATGTAATGTAATATTATTAGTACAATTCCGTGTGATATATTTTGAAGCACCTGATTCTGAAGTTCTGCATATATTTCTCTATTGTGTTTTACACGAATAGACATAATTTTCACTTTCAGAATCGATTCCCTCAGTTTCTAACAAATTTTATTTTTGTTGATTCTTTGTACTTATTCTGGAACTATTTTTCTAAATACATTTTCAAGTAAAACCTTAACCTGAAAACTCTAATTTTTATAAGTTAAAACTATGGCTTAAGCCGATATATTTCTAACTCCTGTAAAAACCGAATATGATCGAATCGATTCGATAGAATATAGGTATAAAACCGTTAAACGATCGTCTTGATCTTTGCAGTTCATTGCGTAATACGTTTAGATGTAGTTTCAACACAAAGCGCTTTTAAGAATTGATTAATCCAATATGCCAATAAAATCAAAAGAAAATATTCTGCCGGTAATGAAAAACGACCATCGATTATAGATGGCATTTGTATACACGTCACTTCGATCCATAGGTCGTCGAGAAGATGCCGTATATATGCGGCGCTCGTCAAAAGAAGCATTTTTTTTTTTTTTTTAAATTTTCAATGTATTTTCCTACTTTCCATAATTAAAAAAAAATATTCATTTTAATAAATAATTCCTTTAAAAAGCTTTTAGTCATATAAATTTTAAAGGACAAATATAATTTTCATAATGATCACTTTGAATCAGATAAAATACAATTTTCCCTTATTAAATAAATTTCTTTAGCTTCAATTGAGATATTCTAACCCCTCAATGATGATAAGGGTACCCTATCTAACTAAATCATTTGCAATCAGATAATCAAGAAGAACCCATCATCATACAAAAAGACAAAAAGACAACAAAAGCAAAAACTGTATATATAGTAAATGACCATGCGGTTACATCTAATCCAATTGAGATAAGAATGTAGCCAACAAAAATAGTATATGCATTTTATTTAACAACAACAAATCAAATTGAGATGCACTTGCCCTAAAAACACAGATTTTTCAGCTTGTCTATCATCAATCCAGAGACTAACAGCACCGCTAGGAATTACTTTCAATGTCAATATATCTTCTTCTCTTTTTTTTTTGTTTCTTGTTTTTTAGCTTTTAATATTTCAAGAGAAAAAAGTAATTATATTGTTTGTAATATTTCAATTAAGTATGAAAATTTTAATATTTGTATTTGAACAGGGATATTAATTGGAATTGTAGATAGGCCATTTTACAATTGAAAAATTATCTCTGGATGGCGGTATACATATAGATTTAAAAGAAGTTTTTTATTAGGTCATGACTATATCTTAAGTAACATTTGCTAGTGTTATTAATATTTTTCTATTTAATTTATATAATTGTATCTGACAATTTACATTTTTTTCTAAATAATTTCATATAAATGTTGGTTACAATTATATTAAGTGGCTACTTAAAAATTTTATGATTTTAATTTATTTAAATTTCTCTTTGTTATTTAAGAAATTGTTTTCTATACAAAATAATTCTCTAGGAATTTTATATATGTAGAAAGATATGACATATCTTTTTTAATGATTAGACGTTTTTAAGGGTCCTTTATCATATTTGTTTATATACATCAAGGTATATATAAATATTTCTTAAGGATCAAGGGGGCTTGACTTTTTAACTAAATGTGGAAAAATAAAGACAACAAAAAAATGGAATAAAAATAAACAAATATATATGTTGACACTTTGTAGAGTATATCTCTATATGACAGTGACAGACTGTGTTATTTTATGGCTGTAGTGGTATCTTAATGTCACTAGTATATATTTAGTGATTTAATAAAGAACAAAAAGGAATATCTTTTTAATTGTGGTTTTTATATTTTACTTTTTACTTCAATTTTGAGGTTGAAAAACTTGATTTTATGTTAAAATTTTTTAAGTTAAGGGTATTTTGTTTGTGTTGGCATTTTGATAGAGGTAATATACTCAAATATTAATTACTTAAATATTTTTTTTATTAACTACTTTCATATTAATATTTTTAAGGATACTTTGTTCAATTCTAATGCCCTATTAAGATTTTATAATGTTAAACTTATAGAAAGCTAATATATTTTACCTAGATTTGTAACTCGGGTCCGGTTATCTGGATGTATAGGGAGGGGGGTGTTATGAAGATCCATCCCCATAGGTTAGAAATATTTCACTAGTAATTACAGAAAAATAGAGATGCCCAAGAAAGTTGATAAACAAAAAATTATATCCCCTCATTGCAAAAAGCTATCTACTGTACTGTACTGCCAATAATTTTCAAAATTCTGATTATATTTTAAGTTCTTTTTTATCAATACTGTGAACCTTATCTTAAAAATTTTAAAGACACATGAAAACAGAAATGTATCAATAATTTTGCAAGAATTCAAAATTATTTTTTGACGGCTTATGCCACTTTTGGAGATATATTAAATATGATGAATAAACTATATCTTATATGTGTCAAGCATAACTTCTTATAATTATTCTCTTTTTTGTAAGATACAATTTAAAATCAGTTGCACCATAATTATAAATCATAATTTTTAAATATTTTTATTGTTTTTTATGACTCAATTTGGTAACTAAAATTAATAATTTCCATTATGCAATTGTATAAAAAATCCTTTGAAAAATTTCTGCAAGAAATGAAAAAAACAAAAAAAAAAAAAACAAAGATAAAGTTTCGAATCTTTTTTGTCTTAAACAAGGTAAAACTAAAAACTATTTAGTTATGTCCTTGAGACTATGGTAAACTAAAATTTTTTTACATTTCAAAATTTAAAATTTTAATTTTTTTTTTGATTTCTTTTTAACTTACTTTAGAACAACATTAAGTTATTTTTTTTTTTAATCTTACAGATCTTATAAAATATTGCTTAATTATTCCTAACTTTAAAAAGATAAGCATTAGAGTATGTATTTGGAAATAATGTTACAGATTTTATGTAAACTCTTAATTCAATATTTTATACTGTGTGATATTTTGTTTCAGGTGTTATTATCTAATGAAGCCAATATTTTCTTTTTAGATGTCACTAAATGATTAAATGGTGCTAAAAGTATAAATATATTAAAATAATTTGCAATCAAATTAACTTTTAATCTGATATTTAAGTTATGAGTACAAAGCAGGAAAGATGCTTGTCTTATTCCTTTACGCTAATAGATTTTGTCTATTAATGGAGAAACTAATAAATTAGAAAATAATATTTGTTGTTATATATTTTAAATAGTTTTATTTTATATTTTATAATATAAAAAAATAAGCTAGAAAGAAATCTATTTGTAAAGTAATTGTAAAATACTTAGGTGTCTAAAAAAATATTAACTGCATTTGACCTATATTATTTTTCCTTCATGAATTCAGGAATTTGATAAAATTTTCTAATATATATTTACATATATATTTAGTATATTCTTTTCAACATAACAAATATTTTTAGGTATCGCTTGGTGTATGCTATTTTTGGGGAATTTAATGATCGTCCTAACCTCTTCTAAGCAACCATCTTTGGCTTAGTGAAGAATGGCTTTGATAAGAGCCAGAGCCAATTTTTGAAAAGTAATATGATGATTTATTTTATGCTTAAAAAACAGGTTTTGTTTTTTTGTTTTAAAGTTGGATATTTATTTGGCTAATGAGAGATTTATGAATATTATATACATATTCGATAGCCGAAATCTGACTTAAATGTTTTCTTTAGTTTCCTATGAAGTTATTCCAATATTTTGTTAACCTTATAAAGCGATATTTCTGCCTTGTAAAAGCCAGTAACGCCTGTGGGCCCATCTTGTGGCCATTTACTTTTATTATGTTTTAAAAATTCTGGTCCTTGAAACTATAAGGACGATGAAAACAGTTGCTGTGGATACATGCCTCTAGAAATGATGTCAGCTGGATTATCCTTGCTGTTTATATAACGCCATGATCTTCCTTGCCACAATCCTTGAATAGCAACTATTCTATTGGCTACAAATGATTTAAGTAGAGCTGCATCTCCCTTTATCCAAGACATTCTTTATTTTGCTTCTGAAACCACGTTAATTTTTAAATACCAGAATTTCTGAATTTTCCCAATGTTCTGGTTGTGAACCATTTGCATAAAAAGGTCATGAAACTGCTGCCAGTTAAGCGGGTATGTTGATTATCGGGTAAATGAATTGTTGGTTATATTGTAGTCTCTTGAACTCATGTTTAACGTAGATGATTCATGAATTGTGTTTAAGGACAATCTTTCTAGAACTTGATGTAGTTTCATTAATGGTGATTGTACGCTATTTTCTATGTCAGCATATGTAGTCATGCTATAGTTGGTTACAGTGGTTTCTGAATCTTCCCATATTGACCAATTTTTTTGTTCTATTTGACTCCAGTTATTTTTAATAGAGGCAAATTTCAATTCACAGCATTAATTGGAATCAATTTTTGTTGAGGTAATACCCTGTAAAATGTTATTTAAGGCCTGTATAATGGCCCTTTGGCTTCGCATAAGGCGCTCTGTAATTTTTTGTTCCTGCATGCCTTCGATGCCTTGTGCTGATGCAGTTGAAACGGTGTCTGTCTCATTTCGGGAAATACCGTTTAAACCTTTTACCGTAATGATTTGATTAATTACGTATGATATTTCTTGTTTCAATGATTCATACCCGTTTTTGATCTTGTCGTAATAGTCTGAACTGAAGTAAAAATGGGTCAGCTCTCCACCAAATTTAGTGCGGATGGCTTTATCGTTTGCTTCAAACCCTTCTGTTTCAAGGGTTAAAAGTGTTTCCTGTAGGTATGTAACATTTCTTTTTTCTGATATTTGACGCTGATAGGTCTTTGAAAATTTCTAAATCTCCTTTCCGATTGAGGTAGCTGTTGCTGTTAACTCTTCAAGGGATGCCATATGTTGTTAAAATCTCAAGAATTAGCTTATAATGTTGATCCTGTTCCATTTGATCACATCGGGGTCACCAAAATGTTTTATAGTGAATCTGATTTCCACAAATGTTAAGGTAATATTGAATATACTTGAAGGTTCAAGACAATATTACACTATCCTGAAGCCTTAGTAAATGAGAGTATCAACGGTGTTCCCCGGTAGATATCTCACGAAGTGTAAATATAAATCTGGGTTGAATGAAATGCAGTGTTTGATGTCTAAAACTTGACTAAATTTATTTTCTTCTAAACTTACATTTATATAGTAGTAAAATTGCTTACAAGCATTTTATATTAAATATTTCTTATCAGAATATTCTCATGTTTCATTAATCATAACAGAATATTCTTCCAGACATTAAAATATGCAGTACTATCAGATTACATTGATAATCATAATGTAGTCGATAGTATTGCAACATGAATGCGGGTTGCATTCGATGGAATGTATGATATATTTTTTGTGTAGACTCAACAGGATGAAAGGAGGCTCAATATATATATATATTATTTACTTATATAATTATGTAAAAAATATAATTATATAAAAATGTATATATATCGATGTATATATATTCCTTTATATATAAATAGTATACATATACTATATAATATTGAGCTTCCTTCAGCCTCTTTAACATGAAAAAAAAAATAAAAGAAGAATAATAGTAAAATAAAGAAGTGAATAATTTATATAAGGGAAATAACTAAATAATTTAATAAATAACTAAGGATAGTAAGAAAATATTTATTTAATTTACTATTATTAAATACAAATGCACTTTTATGTATTTTTTTGACTTCTTATATTAAAATTCTAATTTTTCCCTTCATTGTATGAAATAAAACAGAACTTCATACTAAAAAACACTGGATTTATTATTAAATATTAATTTATAATATCATTATATTAATATTTAATAATAACACTAAATTTTTCTAATTTAGTTCAATTATTTAAAAAAACATGACACTTTTGACAAATTAATTTATTAGAACTGTCACTTTAAAATTTTCATGAGAGATATTTCAATGCACGAGAGTGATTTTTGCCTCTCTCTTCAAAGTATACCAAAGCTCGCATTTTTCAAGACAAAGAGGTTCAAAGGAAGAACAAAATTTCGACTCGGGTAGCTTTCAAAATTTTTAAGGGGTTAGGCGGGTTTCAAAATTTTAAAAAATCAATTTTTTTTTTAATTTACTTGTTTATTAATACAATATGTCTAGAATATACTCCCAAAATTTTAAAACGATCTGAGTAAAATTCTATGAGATATGGTCTTTAGAAATTCCGCCCTTTAGGCCACGTATTATTTGACTGTAAAAGTTTAATTGCTTGTTTCTCGAAACTCTATTTGTGAAATCGGTAGTCAAAAGTTCTCAGAAAGTTATGACTTAGAAAGTTATGAGTTACTCAAAAATAGGACTTTTGGTTTACAGCTCCGTCAAAAATGCAAATTCCAATTTTTTTCCTTCGTTCAAGCGCGAGCCATAACCATCTAATACCCGTTCTTAACAGGCGAACTACACACTTTCCAACTACATAGAAAGCCATTTTTGTATGGGCGAACTGAGTACATAAGTGTTTGAAACTGTGTAGTAACTAGAGCCTTTTAAAGTCTGTAGTCAAAGAAAATTGACATCTATTGTGAATTTTTTCTTATTGGGTCCTCCTGTTTTGTGTATCTCAGCTCGGTTTACTTCACTAATATTCATTATTTAACTTTATAAAACAATTCACATGACTAAAATTAAAAACTCTTAACTTTTCTTTAATTTTTTTAGTCAAAACAAATTTAATAACCTGTAACATCTGATTTGACATTTCAAATCATATGTTTTGAGATTTAGACGCCATGGTTTTTTTTGTAGTGACTACAGACTTTACTGTTAAGAACGGAGTTCTTTTGTATGGAAGACTACAACGTTGTAGTTGCGTCTGTTAAGAACGGGTATAATAACAGAAAATTTTTGGTTTCTTAATTCCTGTTTACGAGAAAACTTTTTTTTAAGGGTCACAGGGAATGAGGTCCCTATGGTTTAAATTTCAAAATTTTTCAATATAAATATTGTATTAAACCAATAATCCTAGCTCTTCCCGTATCTACTGATGGGTACAATGATATTCAAAAATTAGAGGCTAATCGGATGGTCAGATTTCTTTTTATAATGTTAGTAAAAAATCTGTGTTCCGAGAAGAGCACGTTTAAAAATTTGCAAAGCATACCTGCTATAACTTCGTATATATTTAAGATTTATTTTTAAAATTTTAACAATATATTTTTGATAAAATAAACTTAAAAGAAAAATAATCAATTTCTCAAAATTTGAACAACAGTTTTCTGCAAGCCAAAAGTTTTTAGTTTTTTTCTCTCCAGTTTTTCTTTTCATGTGTTAGCTATAACTTAATATCTTTGGTATCAAATTTTCTATACATCATTATATAATTAGAAATAGGAAGAATGTTAAAACTATTAAAATTATATTCTTTTTATAAAAAAATTATCCACAATTTTTATCGCACCATACAATTTAAAATGTGAAATTTCTGCAAACCTAATATTTAAAATCAAGTCTAATAAATTCAACCATCTTTAATAATAGCAAGCAAATCACTTGCTAACAACCTTCTGAAATCATTGAACCATTAAAATGGACAACATGTTTTCAAAGTCACCCTTCATAACAATATATTAGTGCATCCTCATTTTCTTTCATCCTATCTAAACAAAAGTCATTATTACGACATCCATCAAGCATGAGCTAGCTATCTTTTGTGAAAAAAACAACAACAACAAAAAAAGAAGAAAAAACAAAGCAACACCACCAAAAATATCTTTATAGGTAACAAAGCAATTACAATAAATGAATATGATCTTGGAAGAAGTTGGCATGCTCGCAATTTTGTTACCTTTTTAACATGCGACAAGGGTGCTACCTATTTTCGTCATTTACAAGGGTATTAATGATTCTATGTCAACCCAAAAAAAAGGAAATATAAATGACGAGGGAGAGAAGTGAGGTCAAAAAATATAGAAATTTTCCTATAGTATTAAACTAACAGCAATATTTAACTTAAGATTTAACAGTTGGTTTGCAAAGTGTCATATCGTAGACACAGTATGTCATGGGTAAATATATTTGGGGTAAGAGAGGGAGATCACTATGAATAAGTGGAACCTAATCATTTATTCATGGCACGCGACTAGGATTTCATAGTTCAAAGGCAAAAAGATTTTTTATTTTTGTTTTTTTTATTAACAAGAAACAGTTTATGATGTGTTATGAATTTCGAATAATTTTAAGTACAATTTTAAGGGTAGTAAATATAAGATAATCTTTTTTACTAAACAAGAAAAAAAAATAGAAACAATAAACTAAGCTAAAAATTTCCCTTTTGGATTTCTTTTTTACATTCTAGTTTTGCTTATTTTAGTCCAAGATTTTTAATTTTAGACTAAAAATATATTTAAACTGTTTGTGTTTTTTTTTTCATCAAGATTGAAACTTTTTTTTTACTACTTACTGATATCTTAGAACTTAAAAGGAATATTTCTCATTTGGTTTGAACAATTATGCAAAAGTAGTTTAATAATTCATGTACAGTAAGCCTTTTTACTGTATGATTGTTTGAAGATTTTTTAGGTGTTAAATCACAACTAATTGTTTCACTGCTATTTATTTTATTTATTTTATTTAACTCTTAAAAAACACATTGTTAGACTTTTAATTTGTCTAACAATTTTTTGTTACAATTTTACTAACCACCTTTGGTTTTGTCTTCTCCATTTGAAGACTTAACAATAACTTTTGATTTTGTCTTCTCTATCTTAAGACTTAACAACAACTGGCTTGATTTTGCGATAACTAGTCTTCATCCAAGACCTGTACTCACAGTTAAGTCAGGTTTGATGTCATTGCTCATTTGGCTGAATATTCTCCCCCTTTGACGACTCTGAAAGATCGTCAATATCATGTAGTGGTAAGCAGGCCAGCCGATGAATCCATGGCGTAATACACCTATCCTTGTCTTGATATCAGCTACCCGAATTCTTCCGTCTTTACCCTCGTATGTTTCTAACACTCTGCCCAACAACCATTTTTGTGGTGGTAAGTCATTTTCATGTATAATTACTATTTGTCCTTTAACTAAGTTCGGTGATGTAGTTTTCCATTTTTGACGCTTTTGTTGAGATAATAGATATTCTGATGATCATCTGCGCCAAAAATGCTGCTGTAACATTGTTATGTGGCGCCAGCGATTAATGTACGACATAGTTGAATTCTTTTCGGAGATTTTTGGCTCAATAATGCCTCCAACGGTACCTAACACAAGAAATGGGCTGGTGTTAAGACACTTTCATCGTTTGGATCATTGGACATTTGCGCAATAGGGCGAGAGTTTAAGATTGCCTCAATTTGACAGCATAGGGTAGAGAGTTCTTCACAGCTCAATATGGAATTATGTTATGTTCTATATAAATAATGCTTGGTGATCTTCACCGCTGACTACCATATTCCACCGAAATATGGCGACCTTGGAGGAATGTGATGAAACTGTATATTTTGTTCTGTGCGCCAGTTTGTGATTTCATTTTGTGTTCGTTGTTTAAGAAATAGTTCTCAAAATTTCTTTAGTGCGCCTACAAAATTTGTTCCGTTATCACAAAATAAGTGTCTGCATAATATTTGTCTGGCAACCAATCGCTTTAATGCTGCGATGAATGCATCGGACGAAAGGTCTGACACTCCCTCTAAATGAATTCCTCTAATTAGAAAACATTAAAATACAGCTATATATGCCTTGAGAGCTGTGTTTCCTCTAATTCTTTGGGCGATCATGATGGGACTACAAAATTCAACTCCTACTGTGGCGAAGGGTACTAGGCACATTTAGATGAACGACATTGTTTTACAGTGTGCCCAGTTCTCAAACAATTTATACATAGGAGGCACTGTTTTACCTTCTCAAAGCGATCATTGACAGTTAATGACGAAAATTGTTTACAATGAAAGATGTCATAATCGATGTCATTACAAATACATGACATGCAGAAGTCGTTATCTTTAAGAACATTTGCCTCCTGTTAGGGCGTGCATAGTTACGTTTGGAGTGTAATTCGTGATGATTTAAATTTCCAGCAGCCTTATGTTCTCTGGATTCGAGAAATTGACATCTTCTACTGAGGATAGTTTCGCAGTCAAACCAAGTTAATAAACGATTGTAGTCTACAGCCTCCTCCCATTTTATTTGTGTGTCTGAATCTAATTTGGACATAATTATATGAATAATTATCGAAATAGTCAAATTCTTATGACTATGTGCACATAATACCTTTCTTAACACAAGCCTGTACATAGCATTTAGTTCAAAAAAAGACACTTTTGTATGGAAAGATCATGTACTTCACTTGTTGGAATCATATACGCAGTACAGCCTTTGAAACGCTGTACTCCGCGAAAATCTCAGATCTATTGTGAATTTTAAGGCTGTGTACCAAATCAAAATTAAAATTCCTTATGGGCTTATGTCAAAATTATAATGCAAATGTTGGCAAATTTGTAAGTATATTAGTTTGTTTTGTTTTAAAAGTATATTTTGATTAATTACAATATAGATTAGTGATTTTTACAGTGATTTATATATCCTAATAGTAATTGATTGACAGATCCACATAGACATTCCGATCATATGTTTTAATAAGCGGTCATGTTGTACACGGTTTCTCTGTTAAGAATCGGTTTTTTTGAAGTAAGTGTACAAGCATGTACACAGCGTCAGTCAAGAAAGGGTATAAGTGAGAAATACTTCCATCGACTAGTCTTCGTAATTGTACAGCGTTGCCCTTTGACACCTTTGGCATTTCAAAAATCTTAGATAAGTGCTCTTGAAACATGAAGTGTTTGTTGTCATACCTGTCCTTTAGGCGTTGTAGTGTTTGTGTGTAATTGTCTGATGACTTTCTAAGGGATTAAACTTTTGTAACGCCGCACCAGACAAGCAATTGCGTAAATGAATGTATTTTTCAGTCAAGGATTTTTCCGGATCATCATCCACCAACTTGTTAAAAATAGATATAAAGTTTGGAAAATCTGAGTATTTACCCGTAAATTGTGGTAATTTTAATGGTGGGAGCTTAGCCTTATTCAGAGGGATGACAACTTTAGTAGCATTCAATTCACATGTGCTGGTATGAGTTCTTGGCATTAGGGGTAGAATTTTCACCTTTGTTTCACAATAGACATCTTCTAACTCGCTTCGTGTGGTTGCTATTGCTGTATCGTCCTGGGCTAAACTTTCTAATGCATTTTGATGCGTTATTAATAGCTTCCAATAAGATTCTAAAGTCTCTAATCTGCATTGAAGCTCATTATTGTTTAATGAATCAGCTTTACCAACAACATAGTTCTTTAAATTAGTAATCGATCGTTTTACTGTCACTCTTTGCGACTTTAATTCGTCCAGCTCTGGCATATATCTGGGTTTCAACAAGGCTGTTTTAGTAGACGACACGTTTCTTTCTTAAATTTGTGTATAAAAGACGTCGTTAATTAATAATAATATTTTGTTCAATATTTTTTTCAATATTTTTTTCAAGTATATTCCTATTTGGTGTTAGATTCCCTTTCTTAAAAGGCATATTACTTATATGTTCATTTCGTGTTTGTTGCACTGGTACAGAAAACGTTCTAAAACTGTACCAACACTGTCAGAACCAAAAAAAAAGCAAATAAACTAGATTAACTTACTTAGCTAAGCTAAACTAAATTAAACTAAACTAAGCTAAATTATTCTATACTAAGCTAGTCTAAACTAATCTAAGCTAAGACTAAATCTAACTATTAACTAAAATTTACTAGTTAACAATTTCACAAATTAACAAATTAATAATTATAGTTGAATTTATCTACTGTTGCTCTTACTTTGTCAGTTTTTTTAGCCACCAATACTCCACAGCTAATTTTTTTGTGTTTAGATTGTCCTTTCTTGGTACTGTGGTATCGAATCTCCACATTTCATTGTCTGCCAGAGTCGTAGGGTTATAGCATATTGGTTTATGGTCTCTTAGTCTGTGGTAAATTACAGGTATTCCGGTGTTGGAGTCTTGTATTAGACCATCTCTGTCCAGCAGTATGAAGATTTCTGATGATATGAAGCCCGTAGTTTTCGTTTTTTTATAATAATTTTCGCTGATTGTTCAAAATGGCCCATATATTAAGTTATAATCTGGACACATGCTTGCCCTCTTGCAGTGTCTTCTGGTGAGGTTGATAATATGCATATGTATTCGTCCTATATTGGTAGAGTCATATAGGATTTTGTTACTAATATATTTCGTATGCAAAATATTTATATGTAAATGTGTGATCTGACAACAAATTGACCAAATTTTTAAAGCTTGATTTCAAATACATAATTGTTAATGTATATTTAGCATATATAAGCAAATGATACCTCAATTATAATATATTTAATAAATTTATGTATTTCAATATGTTTTTTGTAAATTTGTTTCAATCAACAACAATTTTTTATGTTTGCAAGCATAATAATATTTAAACGTTTGCATAAATATATAATAATAAAACAACTGTAATAACTAAATATAAATAAGAATAAATTCAATTGCAACAACAAATTTTCATTTAGTTAATAAAAATATGTCTATTATTAGTATAATTTTGTCCACTAACTCCAGTTTAACGATAGCGTGGTTTCTTTTTCTTTGTTCTTATTGAACCACCGTATGTAAATGCTTGAACAATAAACTCCATATGTCCATTATTTTGTAAATTGAACTATTTTCCATTGTTTTTTCTACTTCTGAATACTGTTAGACAACGGAACTGAAATATTAGAAAAGAATGTTTTAATAATCAGAGTTTGTGAGTTTTTATACATATAACTCAAAAATATTATCACTAACAAAAAAAAAGTAAAGCAAATTTTCAATCAGTAGCAAAATAAATTTTATTAGATTAGGAATAGAATTATTAATTTTTTGTCAATTTTTTAAATGAGGCTTAAGATCTGTGGCTTGAACTATGAAAAACTCAAATTTATGGGGTTTTTTTTCACAATAAGGTAACAAGTAGTTCTAGCCATTATAATAATTCTAAAAGCCATCAATGATCACTATAACTATACTAAATGAGTGAAAAAAAATAATTGAAGATCACTAAATAAACTAAGATATTAATAATATTCTTTAAATTATTTCAATAAAATTTATTATAAAACTGCAAGCCGATATTTCTAGTGTTTTTTTTTCATATTTCTGGCAGACTATGGCACCATAAAAAATCTGATATCAACTTCTAAATACTCATCTCTTTTGTTAAATGAT
This sequence comes from Acrocera orbiculus, assembly GCA_947359355.1. Classification (NCBI taxonomy): domain Eukaryota; kingdom Metazoa; phylum Arthropoda; class Insecta; order Diptera; family Acroceridae; genus Acrocera; species Acrocera orbiculus. Next base: position 17,401,627 of record OX375759.1, read on the forward strand.
TTCTTTCCATAGAGCTCAAAGTAATAATTGTTGCCTTTTTTTTCTTATTTCTTATAATTTTTATGTTTAAAAAGCATGTCCGTTAAAGAAATGACAATTCCCACAGCTTTTGTGGGTTGTATATCTTATAGATTATGCTTTTGAACTAAAGTAGCTTTTTTTTCTTAACTCTCGTAGTTTAATGACTATATTAATATATTATGTTTAAAAAAAAACCATTTGGTGCAATTGCAAGTGCATTTTATTTAAACAATTGCACTTGAAAGGGATTTTTAATCAAATTTAGGTATAAAATGAACATTCCACACCAAAAGCTCATTTACGAACTTTAAGCTTCTTAGTTCAAGTCTTTGATGAAATTAAGTCTTGTTATCGGGAATTTTATTTTTACTCCTAGAAAAAGCTTTAAAAACTTAATTAACTTTTTCAAATTTTCAGAATACTGAGGAAAATGATATAATTTTCGATGATACATTCAATGACGATATAAAAGACAAACTTGTTGAAATTTCTAGTATTTTAGATCATGAAAATCCTGAAAATTACAATAATGAAAATGATAATGAATTTAATGAAAAAAACTTACAAAAAATTTCAAATACTATTATTCGAAATGATAACACAGAAAATTGGGTAATTCAAGGTATTAAACGTGTACGACGTGAATTAAAACGTTTCTGGAGTGATTCTGTTACCAAAGAAGAACAGCCAAGTAAAGTGAGAAAAGATTTAAATAATATAAAAACAAAAAAACTTAAAAATAGAAGAGATAAAGAATTTTCAAAACAAAAAATGTCACAGAATTTTGAAATGAATAGTGGAAAAGATAAACTACAAAAAGCAAAAGAAAAACAGAAAAAACAACGTAAACTGGAAAAACATTTAAAAATGCTGGCAAGCTATCGCTCAAAACGAAATTTTAATGATGAGACATTACATGATGATGAAGATAATGAAGTACCAGGGTCTGGAATTGGATCATCTGATGAAAAGATGTGTAAGTAAAATTTTAAGTGATTTTTGATAAGTTTTATGCCGTTTTATAACAAAGAATTTTCTTTTTATGCTAAATCTATTTTCAATATTAAAATTGAAAGTTTTTGTTATTTTGTTTAGTTAAATTTTTGAAACTAATTCTAATTATGAATAATTATAATTAATAAAAACACTATGCAGGTTATTTATGTTGGTAAAAATTTAGCTAAACTGTAGTTGTATGGAACGAAATGTAATACTAGTTACAAGGATTTTTTTGTGACTTTTCAATTTTGGTATCCTTTGGAAGCCAAAATACCGATTTGCACCTAAAAAATTGACTTATTTGTTATTGTAGAGTTAATAACTATTGAAAAATAGCTCTGATTCAGTAGATATTGAGATAACGACTTCGTCACTTAAACTTAACTAAAAATAAACTTTGATAATACTTTTATACTCCACTGACAGTTTTCCACTTAAGCATCTCCAATTTATGATATGCCATCTTGATCCCGGAATTTATTAAAAGGAAAAAATATCAATTTATTGTTAAAAATCAATACTGTCCCCTTCAAAGTATTCCTCGTCGACTGCAATGCACTTTTGCCAACGCTTGATTCAGTCTTCGAAATATTTTTTAAACTCGATGCTAGGTAAAAACTTAAATCTAGTATAAAAATATATTAAGGATTATATTGCACTTATTGCTAATGTAAAGAAATTAAGTAGGCTACAAAACAAATAAAATTCTATTAAATAAAGTTATTGTGGAACATAAAATAAAAAATAAAATTATTTATTATTTATTTTATTTATATTTTCAGTTAGAGTAAAATTTACAGTACGTGAAATATGGATGGCTGAATTGGCAGATAAGACAAGTGAAGGATTTCGTAATTTATCGAATTCTATAAATACCGCTTTAGAGTATCTAATTGGAACTGTATTCTTAAATACTGAAGAAAGAGTTTTTGCTAACGTAATTCAAATATCGTACGATAATTGATAATATATATATTTTTTTTTTTTATAAATAATTAGATTTTAATTAATGTATTTCTTTGCTTGTGTCTTTTTTTTTATTTTAAGTTCTACAAATGATCCTTTTAAAGTACTAGTTACCGCTGATCTAATAGCTAAACATGGAATGTCTGGTTCACTTTTGGATAAAGAGATTCGTTATAATCTTGAACATTACCAAGCAATCGGAGATATAAGTGCAGAATTTGATAATAATTATCAATTTCGTGTCTTAGAAGGTAAATATTTATATATATATAATATTTCATATAAAATTTTTTATATTTTTTATTTAAACTTTTGACTTTTTTTTTTTTGTAATTATTTTTGTGTTTTTTTTTTTTTTTAATGTTTAAATTAGACACAATTACATATGAAAATGCAACCGGCTGGAATTATACGTCTGTCGAAAATTGTCATGATTTACAATTTACTTGCCGTAATGGTGACTGTATTGATTTATATGATCATTGTGATGGTGTTAGAGACTGTAAAGATAATTCTGATGAAGAAGATTGCCCATCAAAAGAAGGTATAAAATTTTTTTCGAAATCTTATGTTGCTAGCTTTTTCACTTAACCACTTAAAGGAAAAAAACGAAAAGTACAAAAAAAAAAACTGTCAATTAAATCTTCTTGCTTTATTTGGTTTTTTTTTGACTTGATACTCTTAAAATCTTTTTCTACTATTACTAATTTATTTACTGAAAAATTTCAAAAAAAAAAATATTAATAACAATAAAAACAAACACAAAAATAAAAATTCATTCGAAGTTTATCCATATTCGTCGACATCATCATCTTCTACATCCGATAATTTTATAATATCTGAGGGATCATCTGGTGATGGCTCAGATGATATTATATTTAGCCAGTCAGATAATAATACAACAACAACAACAACAAAAACTACACCATCAACAGATCAACAATGGGGTGGAACTGTATCGGGTATTAAATGCCGTGGGGATGATACATTTAAATGTCCAGGAAGTAGCGTTGAAATTTGTGATGTTCAAAGATGTGATGATATTCATGATTGCCCAAATGGCGAGGATGAAAAAAATTGTGGGGGTAGATATTATTTTATTATTTTTTCATTTGTTAACTTCTTTTATAATTATAATTTTATTAAAGTTTTAATATTAATTTTTATATTAATTAATTTACATTGCTTATATTTATAATTATTATATAATGAAATATATTTTCAGAATGTGAAATAAATGAATTTGCATGCGATGAAACACGATGTATACCTCAGAGTAAATTTTGTGATGGTGCAAATGATTGTACAGATCGAACAGATGAACTTGATTGTACAACTACAGAAGGTAAGTTTTACATTTAATATTTTAATAATATTTTCGATTTGATTATGACATAAGTTTAACTATTTTTAAAAGTAATAACTAATTTAGGTTTGATTTTAATATAATTGTTGCGTCATGCCTGTATTTTTAGGCAAATACCACAAAAAGAAAATTACGTTGAAGGTTATTACATACATTTATAGAATTTAAATATCAGAGTCTTAGATAGGATAGAAAAATTTAGCCTTTTTCTTGTATGGTAAAAGTAAAATATATTTTTCATGTTTTCCTTATAATGCCATTTCCTTATTTTTGGTTAGTAAATAATATGCACATATCGTTAAAATAAACTGGTCTCGAGCTTTGAGTAGCTTAAGAAGAAAATTGAAAGATATTTATAGAAATATAAATGATATTTTTCAAATATTTTTTTTAAAACATTGAAAATAATAAATATTTCCAATAAAATTGGTATTAAAAATATTTTTACATAGCTGTAGTAGGAGCAATAGTGGTAGTTTGTGGACATAAAATGCACAGAGGTCCAAATAGACCTATTCTATCTACCAACAGACCTGCTCTATTTGCAGGAACATTAACACCAAAGCTTTTTATCCGTCTTATTATCCAATACTTTCTTTGGAAATAAGCATTTTCTTTAAAAATTAATGAAAAGACAACAGGAAATTTACAGTGGAAAATTGTTTAAAATTGTTTGTTTAAAAGTAATGATTTTGATCAAGAAATAATCAGCGACCATGTAATACAAAAAAAAAAAAGGTTTTTTTATCTATTTCTAGATAAATTTGAGTTAAAATTAATTTTAAATTATCGAGAAAAAAAATCAATTATCTTAAAGCTTTGAATTGTATTTTCTTTAGTATTTCAAGAAAAGCACCACAGCAACTGTTATGTTGAGAAATTTATTTTTAAGGTAACTATTCACTATTTTTTCCAAGTCGTCAAATGGTTCTCTCGTTCAATGTAAAGTATATGGAAATGACGATTTGTGAGTAAATTTTTAACATGATTAAATTTTAACTCACAAATGGCCATTTCCATATACTTTATATGGAACAAAAAAGCCATTTGACGGCATGAAAATTATAGCGAATAGTCCCCTTTATGCAATTTAGCCAAAGATCAAAAATAAATTAGGCTAAGCTTAATAAAACTTACATGGTGAAGAAGGAAAAGTTTTACTTTTCTCTGTCTATCTATCTAGGCAGCTCTCTAGGCATGACACAGTGTCTACTTGAACTTTTATTAGTAGTTAGTTTTTCAGCTTTCTTGATGACTTAAATTCTTCATGACTAAACAGTCACGTTATTGTTGTTTTATATATTACCAACAAGCAGTAGAGCAGCGATACTCAACCTGCGGCCCGCAGAATGGTTATGAGTGGCTCGAGCTATTTGGCTTGGTTTGTAGGTAAAATAAGTCATTGTGTCGCAATGAAGCTCAACTAAGACTAAAGCAATTATAAAAATACGCATGACCATGCAATGTTATAACTTGTGCCTTGTGAAGCCCTGTATTCACTGTTTCTAATTCAATGATTTGACTCTCATTTTTCCTGCCAAAATTTATCATTCTAGTATTCATATAAAAGCCTTGAATTTGCTTAGAAAATCTATAGAAACATCCATACTAATTCTCATCTAGATGATATATTGAGAGTAGCATGTTCAAGTCAAAAGGAATTGTTGAAAATAATTCAGAAGTCGCAAGAGATTAAAAATTAAATGAATAAATGAATTGTTTGTTTAATAAATATATTCATACATATCAGTTTTTTATTAACAGTTAAGTTATATGTATGTGGCCCGGAAGAAGAACGTTAAGTATGACTCCATTAAAGGCTTATTTCACCGCTTCACCTAACATTGTAAAACTTGACACTATTAAGCTGCTTATCTGTAGCTTAACGATGTTAATATGGTCTCTTAGAACCTAGATCTAGTGTATTCGTCTCTGATGGCTTTAATTACAACAGTTGAAACAATAGAGCCGTTATCTTCAGATATAAAGTGTATCTATAAAATGAATCATAGTGTACCAAGTAGTGGAATATCATGGAATAGTACTCAAGTTTTCTGCGAAAGTATTCCTTGGTTTTATATGGTTTTATATAGATTTATATAGAGTGTGGTCCATAACTTGATTCATTTTAGCTTGGACACCGATTTTGATTGCTATGCATTTTTACCTATTTAAACTAAAGAGATTTTCTCATGCTCTTTTTTGTTTAGTAAATATGTAAAATGAGATTTCTCTCAATTTGGTAGTAGATGAAGTTAATTAATCAATTGCGTTGAAATAATTTGCTCTTTGAGCCTTAAATAACATTTGTTACGTACTTTTTCTTCCAAGTTAGTAATTTATATGAAAATAAAAGTTTTATTGCTGTCTAGAATAGAAAAAAAAGCCATATGAGGCTTAATTCCTCCTCTTCTTCCTACGATAGATTATCATGCAAATGGGGATCAAGCTGCCTTCTTGGCAGTACGTGGTGCAATAAACTTTTAAAAAATATTATTTTTTTGTTTTATAGACTTTTATTTACCTTTTTTGTGGGTGACTTTTAAGGTACTTTCTGATAAGCTATTTTCTTCAAATTTTGCTAATCTTAATTGCTTATATAAGAAAATTCTTAAAATTAGTCCATATCCAGTTCTTTTCGTAGATATACTGCAAAGTCATTAAAAAAATTGATATAGGATGTTCAACTAACTCCCAAAAATAACCCTTTCTTCTCGGTATTTAAAATTATGTTTTTTATTCTGGTTTATTAAATCTACGAAATGATTATAAATGATTTTTAGTTTTTTTAATTCTTTTTTTTCTTTTAAATTAACTTTGTATTGTTTTTAAGCTTGAAAATGAATTGAAATGTCAAAAATTTCAGTTGAATAAATTCTACTGTTTTTGTTAGAATATCAAATTTCCAATCTCAAAACAATCATCATTCAAAAAATTTTTTTCCTTACAGTTTATTAAATCATGGAGAAAATTTATTCAAAGGAAAATGACTAAAAACAATCCCAAACAAAGAAATAAAAAAAAGTTCGGTTTTGATATTTTTTTTTTGTTCTATTAATAATTAACTTAACTACTTCAAGCTTTATATATAATACAATTAACATTAATATTTTCTTAATTTTTTTTCTCCTGATTGACTTAAATTATAAAACACTTAAAAACTTGCCTAACTTTATATTTGTATCACGCAATCGTATCGTATTTTGGTTTAATAATATTCATTTTAATTAATATGAATAAAAAAACAAAGACTAAATTGTTATTGTCCTATATATAGTATCTATGAATTTGACATCAATATTTTAATAAAAGTAGTGGCATAAATTGATATATTTTTATGAGAAAAGCATGCAAGTGTAATTGTTGCAAGCTGCATACGCAATTATAATTCTGCTTGCAAGTATCTATTATAATTGAGGGCCAAATAGATTTATTCAATAATTTTAAATGGCAGATGGCTACTTGAGAATTTAACTCTAAAATTTAATGTAGAAAAACTCTAAGACTTAGTTTTGAACTCTGTAGTACAAATTATTGTATTGTAGTACAATAGAATAGGACATTTGGCATCTGCAAATACTTAGTTGTGTTCTATTTAATCTTATTTTAAAAATATTAAATTAGGCAGTATGAAAAAGCTTAGTTTTTCAAATTTCATCATACAAATTTCACATTATTTTGGTTTGTTGTTATTTAACTTTCAAATTTCAAAAAAATTTCTAATTTGAAATAATAATTGAAAAATTAGGTACTAAGTTGCTTGTAAATTACATTCTTTTTTCCTTTGGATTCCATACTGTATCCTTTATTGAGCTAGTAGGTATTTTAACATCTAATTTAATTTCTACAATCATAAAAACTGTCTATTAAAGACCTAATTTGCAGGCAATAAATATTTATTTAATTCATTTCATAATAAGTCATTTCTAAATTTCGCCGAAAGCAAAATTTGTTAAATATCTATGTATGGAACGAGGGGTAATAAAAAAAAACTGTTAGAAGTATCCTGTGAAGTATAAATTGATGTACAACAAATTTTTGACATCTGGAACTTAAATTCTCTGAACTTAACTCAACTAAACCTAACTACTGAACTATTACTAACAATTATCCTATCATCTATCTATTTACGCTTTTTTTCATTGCTTGGCTTTTTGATTTAAAATTTGTCACAATATAAAATTGTTTGCTACATATTTTATAAGATTAAAAAGATCTTTCAAATTGATAAAAAAAAACCACTTTAAAAAAAATTTTACTATGGTATTACCTAACAGTTTTAATTTTTAAAAATCTTAAATGCACAAAAAATATCTTAAATTACCAAAAACAAAAAAAAAAAAAAGAAATAAGCAAATTATAAAATTATTAAAGTTTTTGTATAAATTATTTATTGCTTTAATAATTTTATGTATCAAAAATATCAAAAACTGTTGATTCTATGTTCAGGAAATATTAAATTTAAAATTATTTAATATCTTTGAATTCATTCAGTTAAATACGAAAAGTTTTTGTATAATTAAATAAAGGAATTAATCTTTGTACAGCACTTAAAATAAAGCCTGTTGTCCTGGCTGCAATTGAATGATGCAAAATTATTAAAATGAATATTCATATATGCAAAATGAAGCTAGAGTGTTAAAAAGACTAGAAAATAACAAAAAGGAAATGATGTCCGTATACCATCAATTTGCTTCATTTAAATCATTTACTTTTTGGAATATTTTTATCTAGTTTAAGTGTTAAATTGACATATTCAGAGGGTATCCCGCTGCTTTTTCTTAGCCATATGCTGCTCACACATCATATATATATATTTTTTTTTCATTTCAATTATTCATATTTGTAGTTGTTGTTTTTTTCTTTATGGTTTTATGAAAGAAGAGCAGTCCTTTGAGAATATCCCCTTCCTTGTAAGCAAAAAAACGACCTCCTTAACGAACTTGTTTTGATTAAATTTGTTTTTCTATGGCTTTTTGAATTTATTTCATAATCAAAATATTATAGGAGTATATTCTCTTTAGCTTATATAAAGAACAACCATAAATAAAGGACCAAACAAACAAACAAATAAAAAAAAAACTAGCTACAATTTGAAACTCAGCTAGGTGTTTCCCTATGTGTCATAGATGGCATTTAATTGTAAATTAGTTAAAGTATAACATATTCATTTTGTGGTAGTGGGTGGTATTTTTTGTTTTTTTTTTTTGTAAATTTTTGATTTCATTTCAACACTAGTACACATTAGGGGGCAATTTTAATCTGCGCAAATGATTTTATCATTTAAAATGAAAAGAAAAACATCATAAACCAGATAAAAAGATTTACAAGGGTGTTTCAACAACAAAAATACATAAAAAATATGAAAATTTTGTTATGTTTTATGAAAGGAGTATACTAGACGATAGCATCTTTTTTTCGTTGCTACTCAAATTGCTTTGATACAAAGTCAAATTTTTAATGCATGGAGTATTTAAGTCTAAAAGTTATTTGGGCTAATAGTATTAATAGTTTCTGACGAAGTTATTATATATATATATATATAGGTATATATAAAACATGAATTATTAATGCTTGTTGGCGCTAAACTACAGACCTATAATATTCGCTTTGTCTAAAAATCAAATATTATCTACTCTTTTAGGAGAAAAGGGCTTAGAATATTAGCTTTTCGTTTTATCCTAGTTACATTATACACATTTTGGTGGAAAATAGCTACAAAAATGATATCTAGATAAGCAAATCCTACTTTATTTAATATATGTATATAATATATTAAAAAACACAAAAAATAATTTTAAAAAATGATTTAAAACTAGTTATTAAGCCAAAAATTCTACTTTCAAAATTGATAAAACAATCAGCAAAACTATAAAAGCTTTCTATTTTTGAAAAAAAAATTTTCGGGAAAAATTTTCGCTTTCGATTAAATTGCTATCAATATTTTTATTAATTTCTATGACTAATAAAAAATTGATTAGGAATCGATTCAAAAATTTATCTAAAATTGAAAAAATTTCGAATGTTTGCTATGTGTCTTGTCAAAAAAATAATTTTGTTCTATTTAAACACTGTCACTAATATGGTTGGCACACAGACACTGTAATGATCATATTTTGACTTTAATGATAATACTTTTTATCATACAAGTTTGGAGGCACACAGGAAAGTTCATAATATTTTTAAAGCGACTGATTATCTATCAATAATATCATAGAGTTTTGACAGTATTTTCTTAGGTAGACTTTGATTTTATTTAATAATTAGTTTTTTAACTGCTAACAAATAATGTATAATAATTTATAAAATGAGGCAAATGTTAGCATTGTAATCATCAAACCAAACTAAAGTTTTGTTTTTGCTACAAGCAAGCAAAGTTTATGTATGGAAGCTGATTTTCACTTTTAGAAGGTTCGAATTAGTGCTGAAAGCCTCCAAAAGTCTTATTTTATATATGTATGTATATACTGAATAAAAAGAGAATGGTCATGTATAAATGATTTCATGAAGAATAAAATGCATTTTTCATCAATTTATTTGCAGGTTAAATACTTAGTATTTTGGGAAGAGTACGTTGAGTAACTTTCTGATGAAATACTCAAAAATTATTTCCGAGTAAGCCGTGAAACATATGCTTATTTAGTTAAAAGCTTAGTATCATTAAAAAAAACGTTACCAATTGGCATGAAGCTATTCCCTTCGAAGAGAAAAAGTATTGTATGCGCTTATTTGGCTTAGGGAAAGCTGCTGCAGGAATAATTATTTTAGATTTCTGCAAAGGGGTTATCAAAGTGTATGAAGGCTGTTTTAATCAATTTTATCCCGCATCGCAAAATAAAATTTAAGAAAACGTATGTAAGCGTTGGTTTTCTAAAAATTAGGTTTTCCTTAAGTGATCGACAGCTTCCATATAAAAGTAATACTTCTGCGAATACAGAAGGGTGAAATTATATTAAATATAAATCAACGTGTTCGGTTAGACTATTTGTGGCTGTAGGTTATTGCTACAGAGCTTCATGTATGCGGAAATTGGAGCTCACGATAGGTTAAATGATTTAAGAAGTATTGAATTTAAAGCAGCATCATTTGCATAAAAATTTTAAATTAATTATTATAATTATTTAACGATATTAAATTTATTTAAAATAGTTACCGCTTGTAGTGGTTATAATTAATTTTTTTAAAGTAACATACTATAAATCATATTATTATGATAAAGTTGTCAAATAGCCACGGCAAAAAATAAATTTTCACTTTTAGTGCTGTTGGAAGATTATTTTTATGCTAATGATGATATTATTACTTTAGTGAACGTCATATTTTTCATAATATTATTGATAATATATGTAATACGAAAAAATTATAAACAAGCAGGTCAATATTATCATTAAAGGCTGATTATCATTGAAAGTATTATCATTATCGCCCGTGTAATTACCATGTAAGCCTCCAAAATTTTTATGATCGTATTATAAACGCAACTAGTTAATTAGTCTTAAATTTAGATCTACATTCGAGATTTGTAACGGTAAATTTTTCAAGTATGAGAGTAGAATATTCTATTCAAATCAAACATACTCAACTTTTTTATACTCAACTTTTTTATACTCAACAATATATAAATTTTATTCAATTTGAATTTAAAATAAATAAGTATAAATATGAAGAAAATAAAGTTCTAAAGATGAAATCTACATTAAAGATATCAACTATGAAGGCCAAGTACAAAAATTAAAATTAAATAAATAGTTCCTCTTTAAATGAAGTCATCCAGAAAGTTTTATTCTAGACACGATTAACTCATCACATAATTCACGATATTCTAATGTAATAGGATTTTAGGTTTAATTCACGTGTTCTTTATGTTTTCTTTATTTTTTCTATAGCCTCTTTTTCTTTGTTTTCATGTTGAATTTGAACGGATCCCTAGATCATTTTTAGGAAGATAAAATAACATAAAATAAACTATAAAGAAAATACTAATACAAAAATAAACAAGTTTTTAATATTTAAAAAGCAAAAAAAAGGCTAACATAGTAATTCTAATAGACTTTACCCTTCCGCAAAATAGAAATAGAACAGTGGTTAGTTATAGCGATTAATTAAAGAAGATTGTGCATATCAATTAATATCACAAACTCTAAGAATTCAGTCTCTAACGCCATTTAGCGGCAGTATTTTCTTGCCTTTTTATTTGAATGTTAGATAATATTTATGCATAAAGAGAGGATGTCGGAAATCACATAACCTCTTTAAGAATATAAGCAAGATTTGATTTAAATTTTTTTATATGATATTAAATTCTGATATAGGAGGAAACTTTTTCTTTTTTTTAAATTGCTATCATCCATCTCAGTTATATTAAAAGTTGGAGTTTTGTTTTTAGTATGAACTAAAATGCCATTATTGTTGTCTAATAATTAATATGTGATTTGAGGACTAATTTTATATTATAAAACGTTTATAAATTTAAGCAATTGGCTACACTTTTTTTTAGCTTTAAATATTAAAGTTATATTTAAAGGCGCTATGCTACTTAAAAGATATTGTTAAATATCTAACGGCATAGACACATATCGCTCTTATAGAATACAATTTTATTGTAATAAACTGTAAACAATTTAGTTACTAGAAGTATCATGCTTAATTAGTTAGTTTTATTTGAGACGTTTTGATTTTGTGGATTTTTTTATATGAGCTCAATTCGTGTTTAATAATAAAACTTTGTCATTATATTTTTCTGTGTGCCTATATTTGCAACGCGAGCTGAAAATTAAATTGATTTCTCTTCTAATTAAAATAATAATTGAAGGTTTAAAATGTCATCTTAAATTTATTCAAATGGAATTCTAAATAGTGACAATTTTAAGAAAATGGTTTGTCATCAGTTATTATAACAAATGTATTAAACTAAAACGAATAAATAATCTTCTAGAGTCTAGACTCTAGAGCAATGCTATTTGTATGCCAGGCTTAGAAATTTTTACCTTGTTTTTTTTTAAGAGTATACAGTTCAAATTTTATTTGAATTAAAATGGTAGATTAATATCAATTCAGAAGAAATATTCTGCTTGTATTTGGAGTTCTTTGATATTTCCTTTCCATTAAATAAAATTGATTGATATCTTGCTTCTATCTAACTGACAAAATGACATATTTGACTTTGGCTCTAACAGCATAACTAGTTGTCAACAACCCTAATTTTATTTATTGGAAAAAGAGAGAGTCAAAAAATTCCTTTTTAAGTTGATTTATAAGAAAAAAGAAACAAAAAGGTTGGGTTTATATATATAATAACTTATATAAAGAAAAAAAATTATTAAGTAATAAATTAAAATTTTATAAAAACTGCGGAGATCAAGTTTTAATAAATTAAAAATTAAAGCTTTTCAAAAAAAAAGTTGTTTTACATACTATCTCTAACTAAGTTAAATAACAAGCAAAAATTGGAATAGAAAAATCTTTTTATTTTTATTTTTCATTAATAATTCCAAAAATATTTTTCCTCTATGGATAATTAAAAATACAAAAAAATAAATTTTCGCAATGTTTGAGTTATTTAAATCAATTTTTTATTTCAACAAGTGGATGCTTACTTCCGTGACTATTAGCTATGTTAATATTTAGGGACACTGATTCTAATACAAATTTAAGTATTAACGTGTACACACTCGAATCCATCTAATCTGGATATTAGCAAAAATGGAAAATAAAACAAAACACAAATACTATTTGTACCTTGTAGTACCATCCAAGGTGGTTACATGTCACAAGTACTTTCATATTAAATATATTTTTCATGTTATTAATTCATATTTAAAGAAGCCGGGTTTTTATTTTAAACAGACCAACAAACATAAATTTAATCTTATTAGAAGTAAATTACCTCCCCATATAAATAATTAAATATTTTTAGATTTTATCATAGAAGTAAATTAATAAAATAAAGTATTTTTTTAAATACGAAAATTTAATAGAATTTAATTAAATTTAAAAATATTGATGAGAATTGGAAACTTAAAAAATTGGTAACAAATAATGACTTCATTTCTAGAAGAAAATTAATTTGTTTGTTGCTTAATATCAACCCTTTGAAGATCATAAGTTCATTAAAGTTTTCAATGGTTTATTTAAATTTGCTTGGTTGCAAATAAAATGTAATAGTTCTCTTTTCTTTCTAACCATTCTAAATAAAAGGAATACAAGGAAGGAGAAATCAAAAATATATTGTTTAAGCATTTAAATTGTATAAAGTATGAACTTTACAAACTTAAAGATATCAAAATAAGTAAATATCACCAGTAATAGAAAAAAGATGACATTTGTAAAAAAAAAAATGTTATTCTATAATTTGTAGTCTTAAAACTTCAGGTAATTGAAACTTTTCACTTAGTTATTAAAAGTAGCTACATAAATTTCAAAAAAACCAAAGAAGCATAGGCAAGCGAAAAAAATACAACATAAAATTAATTTGCATATTATTCATCAGACAAATCCCATTTAGGATAACAGGATGACACATTTAATCTATGTTTTCCTATGCTTCATCGGACAAAAGCATTAAAAAACAAAAATTGATTTTCTTAATTTCTATTGGAATACATCAAACATATATAATACAATATGCTAATATCTATGTCGTTGTATGTTTTTAAGTACTTAACCAAATAACTAATGTATATTTTTTTAATTATTATTGTCGTATATTTTAAAATTATAATAAATAAATTCGTTTTTCTATAGAATTTGAGCTTTGTAAAAACTTTTTCGAAAATTTTTCTTTAACTTTCTTGGTTTGTGTCTATGATAATAATTTAAAAACTCATACATTCCAATTTAGTTGCTTTATATTTTTGATTGAAAAAAAAAATCAAAACAAAACAAACATTTCTCTTAGTTTCTTTGATTTCAGTAATATTTTCGGAACAAGTTTATTGTTTTCTGGTTTTTCTTTTTACTTTTTTTATTTTTTTGAAATATCCTTTAAGCCCTTGTAATTATATGTGTTATTTTCAGTAGTTTATAATAATTATCACAAACAGTAGTTATACTAAAGCTGCTAAATACTTCACCTCCTCTTGGGTAAGTTTTATGTGTTTCTATTTCCACCCACACGTATCATAGAACGATATGAAATCAACAAACGGCGAATCATGTAAGTCGCATCCCACAGTCGATCGTGAACCGCGACTGCGTTTAAACATGCATTTAGCTAGTTTTATTTACGCTGTTGTTTAGTTATCGGTGAAAACGCTTTAGAGGTTAGACGCGTTCCGTAAAATTTAATTTTTTTAATAGGTTAATTTAAAAAAATTCGTGTAACGGTTATTATTATAATTTTTCTTTTTTAAAAAAAAGTCATATCAATTTTTCATAAAATTTGTGTTTTATCTTGTTAAATTTTGTTCACCCTTTTTTTAATGGGTCTTTTTTTTTTGGTTTTCACATTTCTCCTCTTTATTTATTCGTCCAAAAGAAATCAAATTAATTAATTTTATTGGTGATTTTTAATACATTTTACTTTGATTGTAATTACCAAGATTTTTGAGAAAATTTAATTCATTTGTGTATAAAGAATAGTGTTTTTAGGTAATCTTTATTTTATTTTTTGATTAGCTTAAATTTTTGTAGAAAATTTCAGAACAGCATTGTAAGTGAAATTTCGTTGAAAATTTTTAACAAGTTCTAAATATAGTATAAACGGGAAGATATCTTTTAAGTAATATTTTTATTTACCTTGAATGGCTAATTTAAAATCCAAAAAAACAATCATAAGAATTTATTTAGAAGCTTAGAAATTTTATTGAGTTGGAACTGCTTTCAGTTATAACTTCCTTTAAATATTATTTTTATATTGAATTCATTGAAATTACCGTTTTTGAAATATTCTTTCAAGAAAAAAATTAAAATTTAACTAAATCAATTTTTAGCGTTTTTATGAAATTTATTTCTTCCTATAAATAAAGTAAGCGTATACGGTAATACTAAGAACCGCTTTCTGTAATATAGGAATTTATAGCCTTAACAAGACATACTTAATTAATTATTTATTACCTAGAAGCATAGGTATGACCCGCTTCCAATATAAGAGAACATTTCCTAGCCTAATATAAATAAATTCAAAATCTTAAAAAAAGCAAAGTATTTTATATTTTGAAATCTTTAGTTGCAAAAATATTTGACTAGAAACGAATTCCAAATATTTTTTTTTTTTTTTTTTTTTTTGTTTTTCTTGTACTAAAAATTAATATATGCAATGGAAAAACTATTCATTTTCATTCATAAATTAAGCTATATTTAATAAAAATTATCTTGGCAATTCATTGGAGATATGCCAAAATATTTATGTCCTTCAGTCTAAAATTTGGCCCAATTTGCTATTAAGCTAACCTATTAGGTTGATTGAAGTTTTAATGGTGTGTCGTCTTTCATGAGTTTTTTTCTTTTAAGATTTCACTTATTTTATGAAATTATTGACAAAAATAAATATATCGAATTTTTAAATAAATTTCTATATAATCTATATAATTTTGAACTTGTGATACATAAGTTTTATTTAATGAATACTAACTCAAAAAATGTTGGCAGACTTTTTAAGTATTTCTCTAAATGTTTGTTTTTATCTAATTCTAATTTTAATAATTATTGTAAAGATGTTTTAGACAACTTTAATGATTTAGGATAATTTTTAATTTTATTTTAGCTTTGTTATATTTAGAGGTATTTCAGTGTCATTTTAAGAACTTTATATTCAAAAGACTTGAAACATTCTACAAGAACTAAACCAAATAAATTTTAGAATTTTAGGTTTATTTTATTTTGGAACAAAATTCCTTGAATTTTTTTAAATATTTTAGTTTTTTACTGATAATTTTTTTGAGAACTGAACTGTTAAGGGAATTGTATTCTGATATAATAAAAAACGCTATTTCTTATTCTTATATAATATCTTTTAGGTTTTAAATATATTGAGTATTCGGAAATTTTTTTCTCTTTATATATCCCCTGAAATAAGAGTGAGTTTTATCTATGAAAATGATTTTATTAAAATTCATCCAATTAAAAATCAGGAATAACTTTAAAATTGTATTAGAAATAAATCCAAAGATTTTCCTGTGGAACGAATTAAAGCCCTTTTAATTGTCCGACATCAGTTATATCAATTTGAAAAAAAAAGAGAAATTTTATTCTATGTATATCAGGTTTACATGCAAACATATCAAAAATGGCTAAAGTGTAGGCAATATATAACACTTTAAGATCAAATATCACTCAGAAAATGCGATACAGTAAATTTTTATTCTTATGTTACCATTACTATGACTACTCCTTATACATATTTTCATTTTTATATATTAAATCTCTAATTTAAACTATAAAAAGATAATGACTCGAATGTCATATTTTCACATTGTAAACATATTATGAATTTCTCAGCTTAAAAATGCTCTGATTTTATCCAATGTTTCATTTCTTGATGCTCAAATTTAAGTTGATTTTTTTAATTTTTCCCTTCAATGATGAAGTTGAACACTTTTCATTTATTTTAAAATAGTTGTAATTTCATTTTTTGTATTAAAAGTTAACCTCCAAATTGAACTATCTCTGTTTTTGTCACCCAGATTTTAATTATAGAAAAGGATCTAATATTTTATATCTTGTATTTTACCACAGGATAAGCCATTTTGATGCATTGTATACTCATATTGAAAAAATTGTTACAAAGCAGAAAAATATTTTCGCAAGTTTTTCTATAATAAAAATATTTTTGAAGTCAAATTACTAAAATATGTTTTAAGATTATCAATAGAATTAAAATCTGAGAAAGTTAAGAAGTAAATTTTCAATCTACGTGGTTAGGATGTAAGATTTTAACCAAAAAACTTTTGTTATTTTTTTCTCAATCAAATTTAAAAAATCCACAATGTTTTTAAAAAAATGCTTTTTTATAATCAAACTTTGCGAAATAATAGCAGCTCCCTTTTTTATATCACTCAAATGTTTTTATAAAAACTATTAAAATTAACTAAAGGACATTATTTGATTCCAAGATATACTTCTCAATTTAAACTACAAACTTAAATTCCTTTGACAATTATAAAATCTGAATGAATTTATTATGTGTCAATTTCAACAATCTAAGTAATTGCAAAGAAATGCTAATTTTTTCTCTTAAAAAGTTTTAGAATATGTAAAGTAAAAAAACTACCAAAAAATCAGGCCTAAGTATAAAGGAAAACTTATTTTAGAAAATAAACTTGAAAATTTTAGTTCTATCTATTTCTAAAGCAACCAAAACTTAAGTGGCAGCTTTTTGTTTTGTTTCCTTAGGTTCATTGAGGTAACGAAGCAGGAAATATAACCAAAATGTTAAGAGTTTTAATTGAATCTTTTCCCTTTTTTAACAACTGAAATCATATTTACTTTAAAAGACTATAACAGAAAATTGTATACAAGAGTAACTACATGAAAGCCATTAATATACACAGTTTTTAGTATTTAAAAGGTAAATAAAAAAAAAAGGAGAAAAGGAGGAGGGTTTTTGTCTTGAGTTTTTTTTTAAACAAAATACCAGAGATGTATCTTAGGAGATAAATAACATTTAAAATGAACAAAAAATATGTCTGAGGTATGAATAGGATAATGAAAAAGGTAACAAGATCTCTTTGTAAAGAAAATTTTGTTATAAATTTTCACTAATGAGATCCTTATTTCAAAAGTTGGCTCTTGATATAAATATAATATAGATTGAGTGATGTAATTTCTTCCCTCGTTAATAGGTTTGGTCTATTTCAAAATAATTAAATAACCAAAGTAAAATAGCAAATGAACTGAAATAGAGCAGTTAAAGTATCAAACATTAAATATTAAAACAATTTATATTATTTCAAATTGAAAATCGATAATTGACATTAAGCTAAATATTTAGATGAATTTTAAATCAAATATGACTTTTTAGTGGAAAAGGACTAGGTTATTTATCACTTGCGATATTGATAGAGAATTTTTCCCGATATCATTAAAATGAGAAATTTGTTTTGTTGGTAAAAATGTTTTTTTGACTAAAACAGGAGCCGATACTTATGGTAAAGTTTCCTTTAAATAACAAAGACAATACATTAATGTTTTTACGTTATTTTTTCCACACAATATTATTATTATTCTTAGTTGTCGTAGTATTAGGAACTACAATTTGTCTATTGTGTACCCCGGCAGATATCTGATTGTAAAAAATTTATTCTTATATTTCCTGCCATATTCAGAACTTCTTTCAAATTTTTACTCAATCTCCACCCATTGGATTTTTACCTATTGCAGGGTACGTGGCAAATGAGAAGTTGCCTTCTTCTCAGTGAACGCACTATAAACTACTTTAAGTATGAAGTTTTGTACTTCTAAAGCTTTTATTGTTGTTTGACTATCAACAATAATGTAAATGTTATCGTTTCTGATACTTCTTTTTGTACATTAGATTGCGATAGCATCAATAGTTCCAGTTTCAGTTAGAAAAATGGTAGACCTTCTGTTATTAAGTGCTTACACCCAGTGCCGTCTTTGGACACTCTGGGGCCCTTGGGCCCACAAAATTACTTTATACTTATTATAGTTCATTCGTAGATAAGCTAGTTAATGAAATACTGCTGGTTTCATAAGTTATGAAAATAGTTTCTTTCGGGATTTTCGCTGTGCAAAATCTCGAATTATATCCTCAAAGTCCATTTTTTTAAGGATATCACTTTCTATACATATGATAGACGAATTGGTTAGACGTTCTTGTGACATTCTCGTTCGCAATTCATTTTTTATTCGCTTAAGTTGCAAAAATTAGCGTTCTCCACTGTAGTTGGTTACCATTAAGCAAAGAAATATTCTTGTAGCAACATCAACATTTGGGAATGTTTCTTCCAATTTATCGGACTTTATGAGATTGTGTAAATTTGAAATACTAAAATCTGTCGATTCCGTGGCTATGTTTTTCAAGTACTGCTTTAAATGAAAACATTCTGACTTACTCATTTATGCATTTATGTCTTCTTGAGAGAAGTCCGAAATTTTTTGGCATTTTTTTGTCAACGGATCTGAATCAATTTTTTTCAACTGAGAAAGAAAATTAAAACGTTTGTTGATTTCTTGGTATGCTGCTGAACGATTTTTCAAATGCATACACAATGTGTCAATTATAGGAATAAACGTAACTACATGAAATTTTTCTTTGCCACTCAACTGTACATTTTCTGATGATTCTTCAAAAAAAGTGATGCGTGAGTTTCGAGTTCTTTTTCTTATAAAGTTATCTTTATATTCAGCATATGGATATTTTATTTTCGCAGCCGATTCATACTGTTCGAAATTATTCCGTGCATTACTTACATAATCGATCAGAGATACGTAAAGCTTTGCTGCCATAGTCAAAGTATCATTCTGTAAACTTATATTTGTTTTATTAATAATCCCCAAGAGATCATTCCATATCTCCGTTAGGAGAATAGTCTCTAATTTGTCCATTTTTTTGGCTAGGCTGTTAGCTTCATTTTTTGTATATTCTGGTTGATTGATGTCATTTACAATTGATACCAATATGTTAGAAATGAGAAAATAACTATTTTGCAAGGTATTAACAGCATTAGCACGTGCGGACTATCTAGTATACGAAAGAGATTTCAGAACTTTATTCACACGCAAATATTCTATCATAATTTTCCATCTTTTTGTCGAAGCAGAGAAAAAATTGAACAATTTTTGGATGAATTGAAAGAAAATTACTGCTTCTGAAACACCTTCAACAGCCTGAACACCAACTAAATTTAATGAATGTGTCGCACATGGGACAAAAATTGCAAATTCGCACTTTTCTTTTATTCGCGTTTGAACACCAGAATACTTTCCAGCCATATTTAATGCATTATCATAGCTCTGTCCACGACAGTCTTTTATGGGAATATCCAAATTTTTAAAAAAGTTCAAAATAGCATCTGCTATATATTTTGCATTATATTTATTCATAGGCAAAAATCGCTCAACAGGCTCTCCGTCTTTCACATATCTTACAAGTAAGGTCAGTTGGTCAACATGGGAGAGATCTGGCGTAGAATCAACGCTAATGGAATAGTATTTTGCTGTTCGTTTTTTTGTAGTTCGTGAACAATCGTTTTCATCACTTCTTGGCCCATTATATTAATAAATTCATTACAAATGTGTGCAGAAAAGTAAGATGTTCTTCCTTTACCATGATTTCCGTAATTTCGTAATGATCAGGAAGAAAAGGATCAAATTCACTAATTAGTTCTAAGCATCCTTAATAATTTTCGTTATTTTGAGATCCCAATATTTCATTTTCACCACGAAATGTAAGTCCTATTGAAGCCAAAAATTTCACTACTGCAACAATTCTTCTAAGCACATTTTTCTAAATTGACTTCCACATTATACTGTGACAACAGTTCCTTATCAACTCTTCCAACAGTTTTGCTTCTTGTGACATTATTAATCATTGATTGTCTGTGCTGTAAAGAGTTCTCATATTCCATTAATAAGTTACTTACATGCTTCCAATCTTTATATCCATTCGAAGAACTCAAACTATGACTACTATTAGTGCATTTTTACTAAACTTATTACTTAGTATTTAGTACTTTTCTTATAGTATTTTTATCGGAAATCTCTAGTTTATTTCTCAAATATGTCAGTAATAATTATTGAGTAGGTACTTAGGCACTAGGTTCAGTGGAAACGCACTATTATTTGAGAAATAGAGATTTCCCATAAAAATACATTACAAAAAGTACTAAATACTAAGTACTAAGTTCAGTGAAAACACACTATAAAGCCTAGCGCACACCAACGCTTCTGAAGCTATGATTGGTAACAGTTGTTGAATTTCTTTTCTTTTTTTAAATAAGGCTTTTATTCTAAGAATTATTTTATTAATTAATTTTCTTCAATATTGTGAAGATATTTTAACACTGCTATTAAGGGATTCAAATCCAGAATCTTTGAACTATTTTGATAAAGAAATGAAAAATGGATATCAAAGAATTAATTATCTAACACTTTCTGAAATGTATAATAAAAGTATCGAAAATATAGATGAATTCAATTATGATAAAGAAAGGTAAATTTCTTTATCTTTTTATCATATTTGTAGCCAAATAATTTCTTAGTTGTTTAGCCACTTGAAATACTATTATTTTATTCAAAGCAAAACTAGTAAAAATGTGTTTTTAAGTATTTCATGGCTTCCTTTGCAGTTTCTTGCAATCTATGAGTAACAAAGTAATTAAGGCTTATTTCTTGCGCCACTTGCTTTGAATCTTTTAACTATCCTTAAAATATAGGAAATTCTTTCTAGTAATGTTTTTAGTTTTGATTTGTGCACATGCAAAATATTCGAAAATATTGTAAGGTAATAGAGTTTATTTGTGTAATTTATAGTGAAAAAAAATTCAATAATTGCTACCAAT
Source organism: Acrocera orbiculus (assembly GCA_947359355.1). NCBI lineage: Eukaryota > Metazoa > Arthropoda > Insecta > Diptera > Acroceridae > Acrocera > Acrocera orbiculus. The sequence continues at coordinate 17,423,440 of OX375759.1, forward strand.
CATAAACTTAATAGCAAGAGGCATAAATTAACACAAAAAATTAATTGTAAACTATAATAACAAAAAATTAGCAATATTTAAGTATAACCAACAATAATAAACAAAAAAAATAATCAACAATATTCCATTAAAAACAACTTGTCAACCAGATTTTGATACACCCATTAAATAAAGTTAAAGCGGCAGCTGATACCGCTTCTGAATCGGCTTCTAAAGCCGCTTCTGAAGCGTTGGTGTGTGCTAGGCTTAAGAGAAGTTGTATTAAATAGACGGCAGCCATTTTCTTTCTAAAGACTCACCATTTGTCAATTTACTGATAAAAATATTGCTGCTCAAGTATCTAGTTTTTCTGTTACCACTTAAATCTGGAAAGCTTGTAGCTGTTTCAGAAAAATCACGTTTTTATTTTGGAAACCCTTTTCAAATCCAAATCTCCTATACCTCCTCCGTTAAGGCGTCATCACTATACGTACCAGGATCAGGAGACATATTTTCAGTTTTTAAGCCATGGTAACTTGAAGTGGAAGATTCAACATCTGATGTGTGTGTATGAATGTCTTTACAGCTGGAAATCCTGCAAGCCCTTCTTTCTGTTGTAACTCAGAAGTATTTTGATCTTTATGTGGTGCAGGCAAAGAATCTGTCAGCTTGTTTGTTTCTTCAATCAGTAAAAATGAAGTCAGCTTTTTGGCTATTTTTTTTTTTAGCTAAAACTTTTCTACTCTTCTTCGAACCACTTAAATATGTATATTCTTTTTGACATAATATATTAGTTCTTTAACACAAAAACTTCAACACTTATATTAATAATCTTTAATAAATTTTTGGAATTAAAAAAAAAATTACAGTCACGCCACTTATAGACTCTATTATTTGATAAAGATTTTAATTTAGAAATGTTCACGGTAATTCTTAGTTAGCATATATCAGATCTTTTCATAGATCGTGCAGGCACATACATGTGACGATGGTATCTCAATTTTATAAAGTAGAGAATTTCCCCATTAGTTTTTTTATTTGTGCAGAAGTATTTTGTAGCCTGTATAAGCTTGTGGTTTTTTTATTGTGAATTGTGAAATAAAGTAACAGAAATATTCGATTTGTTAAAATAAGTCTTATAGGCCCACAGTTTGTTTTTTTATTTTTTATTTTGTTTGTTTGCTCTCTTTAGTATATTATCTTTATACACAATAGATGTTTATACAAACAACTAATTTTTAGAAACTGACTATGCGACAATGAAAGATATCTTGGTGACTATGAATCCTGGAGTCATTATTGACTCCACTGAAATGAAGTGCGTGATAATAAAATCATGAAAAAGGTTTTTCTTTATTTATTGCTTTCTGGATTAGATTTCATTTTTTAAAAGTTAAAACCGCTAATAAATAGAAGAAAAATCAACTGCAATAAAGGTGATCGAAAATGTTTCAACTGAACCCTTGAAGTGAGTTACACCACCTTGGTACTCCAAGAAATAGATGTGAAAATGAAAATAAGATTTTCACATGAAATAAGTGCAAAATAACATAGATTTAAGCTATTAAATAGGACCTTGTTAAAAATCTTTACTGATGACATCGTGTACGTATTTTCTCAGTTAGACATTGGTAGGCATAGTAATTGTAAAGTAATCAAAACCCATACAAGCTTTTGCAAAAACTTAATACCTAAACAACAAAAAGAGTAGTCAATGACTACAAAGCCTGCCCCATACATGTCATCGCATAAATTTCTAAAATCGATAATAAAAAAGATTTAATTTTACTTTTTGTGTAAGCGATTATATTTTCCTCCTGGGGCCCCAAAAGATCGGGGCCCCTGGGCACAGGCCCTTTGTGCCCTTATGTCAAAGATGGTATCTTAGTAATCTTTATTAAAAATTATAATGTGAAAAAGGAATTTCGTTTTGGTTATATCAAAGTTAAATTTATGCAACAAATTAATATAATAATTTATTACTATTGAAAAATTCTTCCAAAATTTTAATTAAAATTCATACATTTCAACTTAATTTATACTTTCAATATAAAACTTCTTTTTTTTCTTTTTTAAATATTTTCTGTTTACTTTGGTAAAATAGAAATAAAAAACCTAAATTTAAGTTAATTAAAACAAATATTACATATTATTTAACTTTATTTTGGTTTGTATAAGGGAAATGTAGAATTTCCGTTGTACTTGAAGTAAAACAGTTTAAAACTCTGACAAGGAAGCTCATTGAAATTCAATTATACAGACTCCTCTTTTGAGTTTTTCCCTATAGCTAGTGTTCCACTAAATAAACTTAGGTGACTGATGTTGTTAATATTTCAAAGTTGTTACTTTCTAAAATTTAGACAGTTGCAAAAATATCTTTGTAAATTTTAGGTCTAAAAATGCCCCAATGACTATAAAAAATTTTGTCTACTAAATTGGTTAAATATCTGTAACGAATGTTTTTTTCTGTTTTGTTCAACAACAAAAGGCAGTGGCGTAGATAGCTATCGGGGGGGGGCGATATGATGGCTCCAGATTAAAACTAACTTTTAAATTTTCAAACTGTATTTGTAAATTTTCACTTTCACACTTTCATCAAAAGAAAAAAAATAAATTAACTAAATTAATTTATTTATTTTTCAATACTTACTATAATAGCTTCTAATGCAGGGATGGGCAAACTTTTTCGGTCGCGGGCCAAAAATCGAAAATTAAAGGGTTGGCGGGCCAAGATATATTTTTCTAAAATTTTAAAAACAATATACAAGTATTACAATGTGGATATGTTAATGAGATGAATGAAATTGCGATTTCATTTTTAAAAGTTCCTTATATTGAGGTTCGAAGTGAGATGTTCTGATTTTAAAGAACGAGGCCAAATGCTCATCTGTCAGTACTTCTGAAATTATTCTTTGTCAGGTTCATAGTTGAAAACATTTATTCACATATACTTATATAAGTTGAAGCAAACATAGCACTGATTTTCTGGGCGTGAGATATTAAATTTTGGAAACTTACTTTCGATAATGATTTGTAAAACTCTAACTTTGGCATATTTAGAAACAGCTGCTTGAGATGATTGTTAGGTTGGAACTCAATTAATTCAAGCTGCAAATCTGACCTCACTACTTTACAATTTACGTTGAAAGGCATAGTAAAAATATCCAATTCTGTTTGAATCTTGAAATCTGCGTTCGAACTCAAAATGCAATTTTTTCAAGTTTGGAAGCTTTCTGTGCTTGCTATTTCCGTGGATTTATGTTTTGTAGCACAAAAATATCATCAGTCCTTTGAAAAAAAAAATAATATTTAAGCAAAGTAGAAAATGAGATGGATATACATATAATATATAAATCATATTTCTTTTAGTTTCCGTCGGACCGGCAAATTAAAAATCTATCCGCGGGCCACATAAAACCTTCCAGCGGGCCGGAGTTGGCCCGCGGGCCTTAGTTTGCCCATCCCTGTTCTATTGTAATAAAAGGCTTCTTGTATTATATTTATTTTTACTCAGAGGAAAACCCATGAGTAAAGGCATGAATACCCAGCAGTTAATTTTGCTTAAAATGTGTATGCGTGTTTTTGGGAAGGCAAAAATGGAAACTTAATTTCTACACTTAATATCAAACCATCACTTTTATTCTCAAAGGCTAAATATCAACTAAAAATGACATATGCGCAAGGGTGCGTGAATACTCACCTATGTATTAGTTTTATAAACTATAAACGTACATAAAATGAAATGACTTAAAGTAAATTGGTCTTAGAAAATTTTGTGTGTAGGAATAACAACAACTGTTTTATCACTTTGTTTTCGCCTTCCCGAATACATGTTTGTTAACCGATAATGAATCAATTTTCAATAATTGAGGCAATTTTTCAAGTGTTAAACATGAATTATCAGCAAAAATGCCTACAATATGTTCATCTTTAAACTATTTTGGCTAGCTTTGTCGTTGTTTTTTTTTTGCCTTCCAGGTCTTCTAAGTCACTTTTGTACCTATATAAGCTCATTTTGATATATTCAATAGCTTGAAACACGCCAATCATTCAATATTTTAGTGACAGAAATTAGAAGAAAAATTTTATTGACTCTTTTCTTCTTTACAGTCTTAATATATACAAACAAGTCTTTTAAATTACAAAAATTCTTCTTTACAAAACTGTAAACTCTAAATAAAGTCAAAATTAATGTTCTTTAACTATTCACATTATTAGATAAATAATTTCTTGACTTAAAATTTTTTTTAAGTATTTATAATGTTGAATCCAACTTTTTTTTTCTAATCATTAAATTCAGAAAAAATTTTATTTCAAGTTAATATATTTTAAATGTAATCAACATCAAATGATGTACCTTTATGTTTTTGTATATTTTGTATGTACATTTTTTTATTTACATTTGAATAGTGTCATTACATAGTAGAATTTCTTTAATTTAAATTAATTTTTTTATTTTATTATATATATATATATATATTTTATATCTTCATAAGATTTCTTAGTATTAAAATTCAAGATTCAGCTTAAAGTTTAACTTTATTATTTGAATATATTTTTTTAGAGGTTGTTTTGAAAAATAATGCCTCAAAAAATTATTAAAGTTTAATATTTCTGTTGCCATGTTGCTCAAAATTTTCAAACATAAAATCATTGAATTAGAAGTATTCATTGGTAACCTCAATAGTTTGATCAGTTGAAAAAAAGTTGAGAAAGAGTAATCAAACTGATAGAAATGAAATTGTTAAAATTTAAAAAAGAAATTTTCTGAACTTTTTTGTAAATTTAATTTAGGAAAATACCCAAAATTTTGTTGTTTTTCGTAGACTTTTGGAGATTTTTTTGCATTCTTGTAAAGCTATGTATTTAATTTTTGAAAAACTTTAAGAAAAAAATAAATCTGTAACGGATGAATACTTATATAAAGATTTTTTTACGTATTCAACGATAATCTGCTATACAATTTCAAAGGATGAACTGCTTAGAAAATAATTTAAAACTTTAGAAACAACTGTTTTTAAATTTTTCTACAACAAAAATAAAAATTTAATTTTGGGCACATAGTGTCAGCAGTGATTGTAGTAGTGATTTCCTGAAAGCGCATGAAATCTTGCGAATTTTCATGAAATAATCTACTGATTACCTTAAGGCTTGTACAGACCAAAGCGAATTTTATTCGCTAGACACTTAATACCCATTCTTAACAGACGCTATGTACAACGTTGTAGTCCTCTATACAAAAAAATCGGTTCTTAACAGGCAAAGTCTGTAGTGACGACAAAAGAAACATGGCGTCTAAATCTGAAAACATATGATCTGAAATGTCAAATCAGATGTCGCAGATTGGTTTGAAAAGTGTTGTAACTAAAAAAATTAAAGAAAAGTTAAGAGTTTTTAATTTTATTTATGTAAATTGTTTTATAAAGTTAAATAATGAATATTAGTAAAGTAAACCGAGCTAGAGATACCCAAGACAGGAGGATCCAATAAGAAAAAGTTCATAATAGATGTCAATTTTCTGTGACTACAGGGTTTAAAAGGCTGTAGTTACTACACGATTCCAACCAATTATGTACACGGTTCTCCATACAAAAGTGGCTTTCTGTATAGTTAGAAAGTGTGTGGTTCCACCTGTTAAGAAAGGGAATAAGGTCATAAAACCGTTGATGCATTTTCTCTAGCCATAGTTAAAAGAAAAATATTTGTTTCATGAGCATCATTTATGACAATTTATGGCCTTCAAAATTTTTGTTGTACTTATTCTAAAAAGGATAGGAAATAATGATTTTATTACTCCAAACTACTTTAGATGTGAAGTTCAGGCCCGCAGTACAACTTGACTATCCGAGACAATGTGTACATGAGCCTTCCTGAAACCTCTCTTTGTACATTGGATCGGCGCGACCTCAATAGCAACAGTTTCAGTTTGAAAAACGAAAGGGCTTTTACCAAGAGCTATATAGCTTCTATAGCCCGGATCGTTTGTCCCTGCACGTGTACCAGAGTCAATTTTTGATCCATCTGTGTACCAAAGAGGGGCGTGATGTGGGATTTTTCTTAGCTTATCGCTGATAGTGTCTCTAGACTACACTTGGACTTTAAACTTCCGTTTATAGTCCGTTACTCGGTCCATGTTGTCAGCCATTTTAATAATTTCAATAGGTATACCAATTTTTCCAATATATTGGTAAATTCCGAGTGCCGTGGACCTATGAGCCCTGTTGCTTTCATGATTGCTGATTTTTTTCCATGCCACTTGCTTTATATAAACATGTAACGGTGGCAGGCATTGTAATTTTTCTAATGCGACTGTGGGTGCGGATTTAAGTGCACGCGTAGCACATTAGCAGGCCAGTCTTTTTACCTTAGATAGCTATCTTTGTGTATTACTTCTCTCCATCGCCACCATGCTACCACCCCATATGACACTATGGATCTTGTGGCAGTTTGGTATAGCCAAAGAACCATGTGGGGCTTCAGACCCCAGCTTTTGCTAACCATGGTCCCGCAAGCAAATAGGGATCTTGTAGCTTTGTTGGTAATGTATTTTACATGGGAGCTCCAGGACAATCCTTTGTCCATAGTTACCCCCAGAAACTTAACCTCATTACTTATGTTGATGTTTATACCATCTAGTCGTAATGTATTTAGTTGTAATTTTCTTCTTCGAGTAAAGGGTATGCATCTGATTTTGTGTGGGTTCATTGTTAAGCCAACCGACACACACCAGTCCTTAACAATATGTAAGGCATTGTGCATGCACTCAACTAGAGTGTTTTCAAATTTGCCTTTCACTGTGATAGCTACATATGTCATCTACATAGCATATACACTGAAAGCCAGCCTGTCCTGAAAAATTTAATATTTTGATGAACAAGAAAATTTTTTGTTAAAAAAATTTTTTAAATGAAAAAACTTTAAAATTTGTAGTTAACATTTCTTTTTTTCATTTCAAATTATAAGTTTTATAGTTGAAAAACAAAAACTTGTTAAACAATATCACAACATCATAGCAACCCCCTTAGCGTTTTTAATGTAATATAATACATAAAATAACGGAAATTGATGCTGTATCTATATGAAAATTGTAAGAGGAAAAAGAATTAAAATTTACTTAATTAAATAATTGTTGTTGTTGTTGATGCTCATGTAGTTTAAGGAATTTTAGAACAGCTGAAAAGCAAATTTCTGTCAAAGCCAAGATAGCCAATAATAAGAATAGCATATCTAAATTTTAAAAATACACAAAAAAAAAAAACAAAATGAAACACTTAAATCACTTGAAATCGAAATAGTGCACTATAAATATTACAAAATTTCTTACAGGACAGGTTGTTGCCTAAAACACTTACCTTGAGATTTTCTTATTTTTTTTTCGTTTTTTAATTTTAGTTTCTATAAAAGAAAGAAATTCCTCCTCCGGGAGTAAGATATGACACACGAAACAGCATGTTGTGTATAGTATATAAAGAAACTTCTTAATTTCTCTAAATATCCCTAAAAAAAAGACAAAAAATAGGAGCAGTCTATTTTTAATACTGAAAATCAAATTAAAGTAATGTTGTTATTTTTGTTTGTATACGTGATCTTCATGTGGATATATATATACATAGTTTTACTTAAGAGTGATGAGAGGGGGGGTCAAAGAATTTTAGAAACTCCATGCTTGATTTTAGTAATTTGCAGTAAGTTCTGGGAGTCTTTATTTTTGGATATTTTAAAGTTTTGTCACCACTGATCACTTTTGGATGATATAACTAATTTATAGCTTTGATGTTACTTGTTAAAAAAATGTTTTTAAGATAATTAAGTGACACGATAGTGAAAGAATATGTTCTTTATTATACCTCCCATTGGTTTTAAAAATTTATACAAATAAAAAACAAAATAATTTTATATTAACCTCTTTTACTTTGAATAGTACTATTATATGTTATAACATCTGTTATAATTTTTTGATATCATATTTCTAGCTGAATAATTTTGAGTTTAAGATTTAATTAATTAAATTAGATCAACTTTTCTTTTAGATTTTAGTTAAGATAAAAGTTTTCCATAGTATTTTTTTAAAAAAAATTATTTTTCTTATACTTATTTAAAATATTTCTCTGTTTTTGTTAAACTATTTTGTAGATTTTTTCTGTGTTTGAGGTAGTAGATAACAATACTTAACATTTATTCCTTTCTTGTTTTAAATCTTCAAATTATGGATTCAAGAATCCTAAATCTATTATAAAATATTATATAAATCTTTGAATGATAATTTTTTATAATTTATTTTGCAAACAAATAGTTAAATATGAAATTGTATGCACCGGGCTAGTAATAGATCTTTTATCAATTGGCATTATTACTACCTGGACGTATTTCTTCATAATTGAACTTCTAATTATGCAAGTGGTTTAAGATTTTTCCTTTCCATAATAATATTATAATGATAATCAAGGAGAAAAAGATAAAACACTACCTACCCCTTCCTCTTCTCCCCAACTATAGTATAAAGCTATCTACAAGTAGGTAGGTAGGATCAAAATTTACTGAAATCATATAAGTAATTCTCAATATCTTTATAATTAAAATTGACATAGTCCGATAAGGATCTTGTCAAACAGATCCATTCGTTCAATTTGTGTCTGTGACATTTAAAAATCCGATGAATCGTTATAAAATTCATGCAGTATTTTTTTGTATTTTAATTGTTTTCTTGATTTATTTTTGCATAAATAAATCCAATATCTTATTTTTAATTGCAACGAAAAATTGACTTTTTACAAGTTTAACAACCTTAAAAAAATTCTAGTCATAAGATCAGAGCCTAAACCACCATGGCCTTGCCTTACTTACTAATGAATCATCAATGCTGATTCTTTTCTATAATTTTGGTCATTTTTGTTAGCCAAGGGAAACAGTTTATAAGGTTTTCCCTTATCTTATGCACAAAATATTTCTCGCTCTCTTTACTTGAAATTATTCAAAAACATAAACCAAAGTTAATTTGAAAATTTGCAAAAAATTAATTATTTTTCAAGCAATTGACATAAAAAACAAAAAGAATCTATCTATTACATAACAAGAACAAAAATCTTTTTATTAGTACTACTTAAATGCTAAAAATTTTCATTTTACACAAAGTTATAACCATTAAAGCTGAAAATAAAACAAACAAAATAATTTGCTATTTATATTGTAAACGATTTGTTGTCATTAAAAATAAGCTAAGAAATCATTATCGTTGTTTTTTTTTTTTTGTTAATATACAACAAAAAAAAAACAAAAAATGCAATAACTTGCCCAATAGGGGTTAAGTCATTTAGCCAAACACTTAGCCTTTAGATTTACCACATTTATAAAATAATAAAATCATAAACCTTTTTAAAAGCAATAATGTACTTGTAGTTGAATATACATATATATATATAAATATAAATACAGTTAAAATGCCCGACCATAAAAGATAAATAATGCAGAATATAACACAGCTGGATACAGATAAGCTTTTCAACATCCTAAACTGTATAAGACAAGACATTTTACACCATAAATTTTTGAAGGGTAAACGAAACGCAATGTTGTCATCAGGATATGATTTGCATTACAATAACATATTTTATTATTGTTGTTGTTGGGGCTTTTTTTCCTTCTTATTTGGTTGCTTATATCTTGTAGATTTTTAAAGATTAATACGCAAGCTATTTGACCTATGTCTTTAGAATTCCTTCCCTCTTAACGTTAAGAGTAGCGAACCACAAATTTTTTTTTTTACCATTAAGTGAAATCTTATAAAATGGTGATAATGATGTTACACAATCATATGATTTATACACTTAGATGGGTTTGTTAGGGAGAATAACAGGAGAATTTTCTTTTTTAAAGTAATGCTAACAATCAAACATTTGATAAAGAAACTAGAAAGGAACTAAATAATATTTATCTTTTGTGCAGTGTAAATATATACATAAGAAACCAATACAAATAAAAATTAAAAGTGGTTTTAATACTTAATGACATAAAATTTGCATTCGAGTAGTCTAAATTACCCAAAAGAATCTTATTTCATTTACAATGCTGTTCATAGAAAATGAAATTTTCTTTTAAAAGGATTAATGTTTATTTTATATAATTAATATAAAAATATATATATTTAAGTATAGTTTCTATATTTAAAATCCTTTAGTTTTATCAGCTAACTAAAAAACATAAAATTACAAGTTTTGCTATTAACGAGAGCTCAACAAAATGAGGTTGTTTAACCCCATTACTACATTTCTGGTAATATTTTTTATCATTGTTTATTCAATTACTTCAGCTAATTCACAATATGAATACGGTAAGTAATTAATTGTTTTTTTTGTTGTTGTGTTATTGCAGTGATTTGTTTTTGAATTTTAAATGAAAATTTCAATTTTTATGATGATATATTTTATAAATTAAATTACAGAAAAAAACAAATAAAAAGAATAAAATAACTTTTTGAAATTTTTTTTTGTAGTGAACTTCTTAAGCCCGGTTTCACAGTACGGGCTTAAGCTCAAAAATTTTAAAGCCGGTTTAATATTTAATTGCAGAATAAAATGTCAAAACGTTTCACAGTTTACTTTTCGAAATCGCTTAAGCTTAACTATTTGTACTTGACTCTCAGAACAGCTGATGGGAAGTGTCTTTGGGACTTACTCAGCACAGAAGTAAAATAGTGATAAGTTATGCAAAAATAATTGAAAATTTAATAAAAGATGGTATCGAATTTATGTAATTTTATTTTAAAATTTAAATTAAGTAAATGGAAGTATAAATATTACACAAATATCACTAAATAACCAACAAATTACAGCAAAATTGTGTTTAAGCCCTCAATCTTAAACGTTCCAGAAATTAATCCTGCTTAAGCTCAAAAAGTAGCACTGTGAAACACGCTTAGCAAGTTAACCGGGTTAATACTTATAGATGATGTTGAGCGAGGATTAAGCCCGTACTGTGAAACCGATTAAGCTTTTAGTACGGAATAAAAACTAAAGTTTTAACTTATTTTTATACTTATTGAATGATAAAACTATTTTAAATTTTTTAAATTGTGGCTTAGAGACTTTCTAGCCTAAATACAACCTAGCATTTTTTTAAAATTATTCTAAAAGTCATTATGGTAGCTTAAGTTGTCAATACATATTATTTTGCTACGCCTTGCAAAGCATTCGACAAAATCAAGGAAATTTTTCTTATTTATGGATATAATTCTTTGTTTTTTTTTTCATATTATAAGACAAAAGTCCATTCAGTTAGTTGCTTGCCTTTGATAGATGTTAACCCCAAAAAACAATTTAAAGCTATACACATAAAGCTTAATTGCTTTATGTTCTAGACATTATATAATGTATGACAATTATTAAATCGTCTCAAATGACAAATCAAAACTGTTAATTCTTGATATGAGCCCACAAAACCACATTTTCTATTAATATAAAAGTTCATCGTCTCTTTCAATTTGATGAACTAAAGTTTTAAATAGTTTGACTATTTTTTATATAAATTTATTGCTATATAGTTACTATTAATGTTTAATATCATATTTGGTTCATTTTTTTTCAAATAATAATTATATTGTTATAATAAGTAATTACAATAATCTATAATATTGTGTTTAACTAATAAATAAATGGAAACCTATCATGTGCCTATCAAATCGATATTCATGTAGAGATGATCAATTAAACCAATTGAATAAATTATCCTTTGAGTGAAAGTGTTAGTTTTATGTGATTTTGTTTACCAAATGATACAAAGTGACATGTAAAAGTTTATTTAACATGTGAAAATTACCACAACTTAAAGTAATTAAAAGAACTTTTTATTATATTTATCTTTCCTATATATCAAATTGTTTAGAGTATCAAATAATTAATATTTAATTTGGTTATTTATTAAGTAATAATTAATTGTTGCCATTAAATTTAACTTAAATGAACAAGAAACAAAAAAAATACAAAATGAAAATGAACAAAATGCTTATAAATATCTGAGCTATTTAAGGTTAGATATATTCAGTACTGTGCTGGCCTGTTTAATAGAAAATTACTTAAATGCCTGCAATTAACGTAGTTATGTTAACAAAACAAAATTAGATACACTCAGACTTCATAATATACACCATACGGACCTTAAAAAATGATTATTATATGTATATTTATTTTTTGGGCTGGCTAAATGAAACATTCGAAATATTTTCATTGTTTATTCCAATTATTATCATTTTTTATATTTATATTAAGAAAAACTTTAGGTATATCAGCAAGGTACAGAAATCAAAATACAAACATCACACATCCAAAATTTAAACGACATTAGCTCAGTAATCAAAAAAGTATAGCTAAATCTATTTATTGAATTTATATTTAATTTCTATAAAATAATTTTTATATTTTATAAAAACTTAAATATTTTTAAATAAAACCTCTCTCTTTATTTAAAAGAGATTCTCATTATCCATTATTAGCAGTAGTAGATATACATATAAAGAAATAAATGATGAAAATTCACTTATAAAACAAATTTTCTTTAATTAAAAATCTAATCAGTTCTTTGGCCTCAAATTGTTTATCATTTGATCCACTTTTGAGCTAGGGAAGCAATTTATCGCCAGATTTTTAATAGCAGACGATATCACTTTAAAAAATTCCAGAACTTAAAGGCTTACCAAATAATTGTTTGTTTTATTTTTGAATTTTTTCTTTTATTTTTCATCCGTTACTTAATCGAGGATGATTGAAATTTTCTTTGTACAATTGATATACATATACTATGTGTGTAGGCTTCTATTTTTATTTTTATCCAATATTTGTAGATGTATATGTATATATCTATAAATCTATTTACATAGCTCATTTATAAGTCTATAAACTTTATATTTTTCTATTATTTATTAACTTTATTATTATACGTTATTATAATGGTGTTTTTTTGTTTATTAAGGAAATGTGTTCATAATTCCTCAAAATTTAATACTATGTAAAGTATAAATGGGCAAATTACATTGTAAATGCATATCTGACAAATAAAAACTTTGTTGCTCTTTGTTATAACAAAATATATTTTATAAAATAGAATTTTTCTTTTATAAATTATGTAACATTTTTATAATTTTGTTTGTTTTTTGTTCCGTGATAATATGTAACGATTATTTATCTAAATGAAACATTTAACGCCTTCTGGATAAATAATAAATTATAAAGTATGTCATGGATATATTAATTTGAATACATAATATGATTATGAAAAAAATAAAAATTAAAAAAAAAGTTTTGTAAAGAATTCAATCTTCTCCCAAACAAATATTAATAAGTTCAAAATCTAAAATTAATATTTTTATTAGCTGCTGAGAATTTACTTTTCGTGTTTTTTAATATCCACAAGAATTCAGTGTATGATATTAAATGCTCTTAGATGAGTAAATTTAATTATTGGCTTCATCACCATCAGTGATTTCTTTAAATTTTGTTAAATATTCCAAATGAAGTTTTGAGCTAAAAACCTATGGTTAATAATTATGCTCATAATTAAATATTTAGCGCGATTAACGGCGGTTGAATCACAAACTGAACACAAATCAATAGTTTTTTAATTTCCAAAGAAAGCTTTTGACTGAAAAATCTTCAGTACATTTTTTGTGAAGCTGAGTTTTGCATAATTAGGCTTATAAATATCTATCGTATAACTGGCAGCAATTACATTAGGATCAGAATTTTTCAAAAAAATTCACAAAAAGAAAATCAAAGCTAATCAGAGATTTTTTCAATTTTTATTGAATTCTTGAAATGAATTTAAGTTCCAAAAATGACTTGTTAATGGCTTTCCAGATATTTACATGCATTCAATTAACTCTAAATATTTTTTGATTTTTGTTTAATTGAATATTTTCAATTTTTTTCCAATCCCTTTTTATTTCCTTTTTCGAAGTTAGATAAAAAAAATGCCTTATATTTAACCTTGAAATGTATTTGTCATTTCTCATTCTCTATTTAAGCGAAATTTATGGTCATGCAATCAAACAAATTTCATATCGTGACAATAATTATAATTGTTAGATAAAAGGATTATTGGCAGTTTTTATTTAATGTTTTCTCAGAAATGACAATTGAAACATACATAAGATATTGTAATTGCTTTTAATTATACCAAGAAAAATATATTTGATATTAATTATGACTTTTTCATGCTGTAAAATGCCAATTAGAGGAAAAAATTATAATTTCGGGAATATATTTTACTAAATTTGTGATATTTATTGAATAAATGTGGTTTTTGGCATCTTGTGTATAGTTTTTTGCTATACTTTCAGTTTTTTTTATAAAACAAGAGTTTTTAATGCTTGACTAAGCATTTTTTAATTTAAAACTGACAATGATACCGTTCTAGAAAACCTAAATTATACTTTATAAAATTTGCGTTTAGAAAATATCTACCATAACATAATAGTACCATAACTGTCAAAATTTTTTGAATTTTTGAATATTAAGTGGTACTATTTTTGCACAAAAGAAAAAAAAACCCAATGAGCTGCCTGTGTTAAAAAAATAATGTTTTTTAATGAGATGAAATACCTTTCAAACTCAAAAGTGCTTTAAAAAGATTAAAGCTAGCCTTTTTTGGTGTTTTACCAAATTTAAATTTAATTTTTCATACACAAATCTTCTGGATCTCTAAAGGAAACAGAAAAAATAATAAAATAAACTATTTATTTTAATGAACTACCAAATCTTAACAATAGTCTGGACATTAAATGTTAATTGTGACCTGTGTCTCTCCTCTATCAGTAGTTGATAGAGCAACAGATACTCTAATCTCGCCGATGCAACTCCATAAAATCAAAAAGTAAATGGATAAGTGTCATTTTAACATCCTGACAGAATCTACATCTATGGGTTTATTTAGAAGTTTCAAAACTATATTTTTCGTTTTTTGCAACCTTTTTTGTGAATAATTTTTGTTATTGTTGTGTGTCCTGTTTTTTCATACTAAATTTTTTCAAACTACAACATAGAATAACATTTCTTGAATATTGTTTCCAATTTATTACTTTATTATCCTACATTTTTTTTTTTTTGTTATTTTAAATTTATAGAGGAGCTCTTACTTTCGTATTACTAATAGTAGGTATCTACATATGTTCCGGGATGGACAATTGTAAAATTGAATTCATTAACTTAGTAACATTGATACGATTGGAAATGGTAAATAACCAATTATTTTATTTTATTTCGTTTTTTTTGTAGACTTAATCTGATTATGTTTACCATTTTCAATTTTACAAAAATTTGCATAATATTTAGCTAAAACTGGAAATATTTATGATAGAGTACTGTTATTTTCCTAACTTTAGTATTTTATTAGATATTTAATTGTTTAACTAGCTCTCTTTTCTTAGTTTAATTCATCTTTTGTATTCATAATTTAATTTCCATAATGATTTTTCCATTTGTGCCATATCCTTTTCCCTGAAGCATTTTTTAAATTTTATGAACACGTAATTTTCATTTGGAATGAAATCTAAAAATTACGGAGTATTAAAAAACAGCTAAAATTTCAATTCATTTGGGACTTGTTTTGGTATGACAGCAGTTTACTTTACTTCATATAGGGCTATAACTATTTCTCTCTCCTGGTTACTTACTTCAAGGTTCTTAATAAGAATTTCGAGTCGTAGTGATAGTTTTTGCTCTTTCATCGTTCTCAATGAATAAATACTCGCAATTGGTTGAAAACAGCTTTCTCATTGATAAACTTTTCATATGAAAAAGTTTAAAAATTTTGCCATTTATGTGTCAGTTTTAAGAAGGATTCACTTATATGTTAACTAAATAGAATTTGTAAAAACCTTATTTTTCCTTTAAAGAATTTAACCTTTAACTTGTTTTACTTTTAAAAATTCTAAAATACAAATTTAGCTTTCATTAAGTTAATAGCCTGCAGCTTTATAAATTTAGAAATAATGTCTAAAATTGAAAGGATTTTATCTTGTTTTTAATTGGTAAATTTGAGTGCATCACGACCTTCATTGAATTTTTTTTATTGTTGTTATTATTGTAAAGAACTCCAAAGACCTTGAGACAAAATTGTTTTTTTTTTTATCAGCAAATAAAAACGAAAAACTGAAAACAATAGCAAACATAATGAAAAACAAGTATCAACTTGTGTAAGGATATTAAGATCTGTTGATAAAACAACAAAAAATATTCTAAGAATATCTGTGAAAATTGAAAACAAAAGTTTATATATACATATAAACATTAAAAAAACACAGTAAAAATTTTCCTATATGAGACATAACTTTATAATCAATTCAATATTTTCTTTAACTACTTTTCACTGGGTTAATATGTTGGTATTCAAATTTTTTGCTAATATATACTTATTACTTGATGACTATTAAAGTGTTTAACACAAAATTTAGCTTTTGATCCTATTACAACTGATTTGCATTTAGCTATCAAGTCTCTTTTTTTTTATTAAAATCAATCTCATGCTAACATTTGCACTTAATTGGAAGTTTTTTGCTAAACTAAGCGATTTCTATCGAGGATGTCAAGTATATGAATACATATGAGTATATGAGTTTAAGGAAACCTGAGAAAAAAGAAGTATCGATTGTGTAATTATATAAAGTCCTAATGGTTTTTGAACTATTCAAAGAATTTTAAATATAATCTTTCATATATAAAAGATTCAGGTTGCTTTGCTTTTTTTTTCAAAAGTATAATATTGCCTATAAAAATTATAAAATCCTAAAATTTTAAGTTAAATTTAAGTGTAATAAGCGAATTTAATTTTAGTAATTATTTTGTATTATACAAAATATTTATGGTAGTATTCATATATATTAAACATTCCACTTAATAAAAATATTCTGGCCTAGGACTACTAACAAATATATGATTAAATACACACAAATTTTTTGCTCTACAAAGAGTCTTTAGCTACTTTTCTTCCAACTATTGAGAAAAATTGATTAAACAATAATACTGTTTAATAATTTTTTTTCAATTTGATTTAGAAATGTTAATATTACATAGTTTTGCCAATTTCTCATTTAATCCCAGAAATGTGAAATAAAATTTATTAAACTTACACAATATTCTTTAAAAATATTAAAATACTTTATCACAATAATTTTTATCCGAAATTTGACAAATATTAATGAAAAATATTGTTTTCTGTAATCCTCACATTTATAACCCATTTGGTGCTTAGATCTAATAATATTTAATTAATTTTTAAATAAATTAATTACAAGCTGCTGAATTTCAAAATCAAATAATATCAAAATTAAATTAATAGTAATTAGATATTTATGGAATTTCGAACCACACAAAATTTTGATGTTAACATTAAATATTGCAAACTCAAAAAATGATCAAATTTCAGGAAAAATTGCGCTTTTATTCAATTTTAAGTGCCTAAATGTCACTCTGATTATCCCTTTTTATCCTAAATAGTAATTTTATTTTATCTAGAAATTTCTTAACTGTTAACAGAGTTAATAATTAAAATATTTCTACTATTATATCATTTTTTTTAAAGTTTTTTTTTTTTAATTTTATTTATATTTTATCCTATGTATGTATCCACTAGCTTGACAAGTAATCATATTAATCCTTTAAACATTAAATATATATGAAATTAGTTTCATTAAATTAGAAAATCATACAATTACCCAACAAGAATTTTAAATCTTTACTTCCTATTTGAAATGAATTTCACAACAAAAAATTGTTAACAAAATAATTCATTCAACAAATATCATAAACAAGTAAAACAAATTTTTCACAATTGTCCAATATATGAGCCTAGATGACTAACTATTGCATTTTCAATTTTGATTACTATTTACAGAAAAAATTTAAAGGAAATGAAAAGAAAACAAACAACGTCTACGACAAAAAAAGTCTAGGAAAGTATCTTAAATGTATTTTGATTTACTAGAGAAAAATAAAAATAAATTTTACGCAATATAAAAATCTCCTTGACATAAATGAACTTTGTTATATATACATACATATGTATATACTATTTCTCTTTTCCTACTCATATTGCTCTGAAAATTTCATCCTTATTATTTGAGTTTTTCAATGGAATTTGGGTTAGCTTTTTTTTGCGTTTTTCTTTTTGTTATTTTGATTTGTTTGGTGTTTTTTGTAAAATCCTGTGTAATATGAAGTGAGTTTTGTAATAACCACCTGTAGACATAAATGAATTTTTTTAGATGGCTAAAAAGGTATGCATGGCTGCTATACGTTATGACAGTTTTCGTTAACGTGTTGCTATATTTCATTGAATCTTTCTGACTGTATTTTTTTTTGTTTTTATCTTTCCGTCGTATTTTTAATTTTTTTTTTTTTTTTTTGTATAGTGATTTTTTGGTTTCTTGAAAGGTGATATCCTTCGATTAGGTCACGTATTTAATTTGAGACATGCATACGATTGGAATAAAAGAGTTTTGCAGTCTCACCACATCAATGTTAAATAAAGGAGCGCTAATCCGATTTCTTTTAGCAAGATATGACTATGCATTTGTTTGACTCATTGATAGACAGGATACCGAGCAAATTTCAGTAATATATATATATATATATGTGCATGTATTTGGTTTTATATAGACGAAGAGATTCAAATAAAAGTAGAAATATCCATGAACCAAATACAAAAGGATATGATAAAAGCAGTCTTAATGCAGTTTTATTTCTATTTAGTTTGCACCATGATTTGAAATTGAAGGCAAAATAAAATAATAATAATAATCCTTTTTGTGCTGATTTAAACATCTAAATTGAATTACTTAATGAAATTTATTAAAATTTAATAAAGAATATTTTTGTCTAGTTTTAAGTAATTGAGAAATTTTGAAAACTGTTAAATTATTATATTAATATTTCTATTAAGAAACTAATGAATTCCTCTCTGATGAAATTCTGCATTTTTTCCCGTTTTTAAGAATATTTTTGACAATTTAGTTAGTTCTAGTTCATTTAATTAATTTCTATTTAATAAAATTTTCTAAATTTTCATTGTAAAATACTAAAAATTTAGCAAATGAGAGTGGATAGACATAGAGATGCCTTGGAAAAAAGTTGTAGCAGCTTTTAGAAACCAAAACACTGATTTTCAATTAAGAAATCGAATTATTTATTATTGTATAAAATTAATAAATATTTTAAAAAAGCTCTCGCTGTTACCTGGTGAAATATGTGAAAAAATACCGTGCCAAATTTCGATATCATAGGTCGAGTATATTCTGAGATATTGGGAACACCGACTTTATAAATAACGAGTTTGAGGAAAACGTTTGAAAGATTTGCTTCCAAAAAAATTACAACTAAAACTTGATAATTCTTTTATACTCACACAGAGCCGTCAATGCCAGGTCAAAAGAGCTTTACAACTCGTTAGCGCATCGGGCCAAGTTTGCCAATGACCTTTTTATAAAACTACAAAATAGCTTGATTTTATTCGCCCAATTGATTTGTCATTAGTAAAAGACTGATTAGTCTGTATTTAAAAGAGTTAGAATTAGTTTTATTATTTTCTAGTAATGACAAAAATTTTGCTATTTTCCAAGCCATGATTTCACATAATAAAAAATGTTGCTTCACTATATTATTTGGGAGGTTTTTAAGGACATCATTCGGAATATCATCAAAATAAGTTTTATTTAATTTTCATTTTTGTTATAAAAAAACGGGTTGAGGTTAAACAAACAAATATTTTTGCCGTTAGCGTGAAAAGAGTTGTTAAAGGGGAATTTATCAGGTACTTTAAAATTATTTAAAGTACAGGAAACTCTACGTTTCGTTATTTTTTTACTTAACTGCTGTTTTTATGAAAGAACAAACACATTTAATTATCGTATCCACCACCGATTAGCAGAACAATTTAATAATACTTGCCTCTCAAATATATGTCATCGATTAGCTTATTACAATCATAAGCATAGTGCAGACCAACGCTTCTACAGCCGCTCAAGAAGTAGGAGCTGATGCAGAAGCGGCTTCAGCCACCGATTCAACTATATTATAGGGTGTATCAAAATCTGGTTGACAAGTTTTTTAAATATATGTAGGTTGCTTTTTTTTTTAGTGGAATATTAGTGACTATTACTTTTTTTTGTTTATTATTTTGAGTTATACTTAAATATTGCTAGTTTTTGTTACTATTGTTTATAGTTAATTTTTAGTGTTGATTTATGTCTCTTGCTACTATGTTTTTTTTTTATTTTTGCTAATAATTGTTATGATTGGTAACAATTGTTGAATTTAATTTTTTTTTTTTAAAGATCTATAATATATTTGAATCGGCGGCTGAAGCCCCTTCAGAAGCATTGATCTGTGCTAGGCTTAGGGCACCTATTTGTGCCTGGTCAAACAGATTTAAAAATGATGGCAGATTTGTCTAAAACATTGAGTGATCTTAGAGTTCACGAACAGCTCTTATATTTTTACTTAATTTCTTGTTGTGTAAACAATAAAATTTAATGTTATTTATTTCGTAAATTTTTTCAGATTGTCTTCCATAAGAAAGCGATTTCATTAATTAGCATGCCTTCAGGCAGCTTTTTACACTGAAAAAGATAAATTGTATGAAAAAAAATCATTTCCATATATCGACCAACGTATTAGAATGTGCGCTCCTAGTAAACCTTCAGCAAGTTTTAATATTACGACTTATTTGAGTAACAAATATTCACGCAAAACATACAAATGAGAAAAATTGTTCAATCTTATGAAGTTACTCATACTCATATCTATTTAGATTTAGACCATGGGTTTTAGTATTTTTTTATTCAACTTTAGAATAAATTTGAAAATTTAGAGAAAAGGAATCGGAATTCTAAAAGGAAACGCCTTAGAAAAATAATCAAATAGACTCATTCTCATATCATTTATTCATTTGTAATTTTAGTCAATATAATATCTACAACACCAATAAAAAATTAAATTTCAATTTATTTGGTGTCATATTTTTTTATAATGTATTAACCAAAAAATTGACATGATAATAGCTAATTTTTCAATCCGATCATATAACAGGAATTCGCTCACGAAAATCTTTGTTTGTAACAATATACCTAGAGCAGCTAAAGTGATTAATCTGAAACACAAATATACATATAAATAGATGATATAATAAACTGAGGTGATAGAAATAATATGCTTATTTTATTATTTGTTTTGCTCATTTTCTGTATCATATACTTATTTTTTTTTTTCACAAAAAATTTAGAATTTTTACAAGGATTTTTTATAAATATTTTGAGAAATCATTTTATATGATAAAAAATGATTTGCATTTATTTTGATGCAGTTTTCATCAATTTTTTTTGTTTCCTAATTGATGATATCGCAATTAATCTCCGATCATTTTATCTTGTCATCAGTTCTCAAAGAAAAAAAGAAAGTAAGCAACAATCATTGATTAAACAGCTACATTTAATTTAATGTTTTTAAAACACTTACATACACATATACAAATAGACTACACAATGAAGTTAAAATACCTATAGATATATAAAACTTGCTCGAGTATTCAATCGGGAAATTAGATCATCTTATGATGATAAACTATATTGAGTAACTGATTATCAAGTATCAAGAGGTCAATGATTTTATTCTTACAAAAGTAGCTTTTACAAGTATTCAAACGGTTCTATTGGTCTGGTCTATTTGTATTTTATTATTTAAATTGCAAGATAATTATTTATCTAAATATCAGCTCTCAAAATTCTCTGAATGAATTTTTTAAACAATTAGAATTTAATTTCAAAAAATTTATTGCTAAAACCCAGATCCAGAGTGAAATTGAAAATTTGGAGGATGATTTCATGCACTACCAGCGAAGAGGTTTGTATTTTTGGAACTATTTTTGATTTTCGCATCTCTTTCCTTTCAAATAACACCATAACATTATAAATCAAGTAATAAGTACAAATTAAAGGTAAAAAATAAGTCAAATACATATGAAAAAAAAAGAAAGAAAACCATTAAATATAAATTTATTGTTATATTTATAAATATTAGATTGGATGAAAAACTTAAACTAAAATATAAAACAAAACACACACACAAGTTTCACTTTTCATTTATAATATCCTAAAAATATATATTTAGAAAAGTTATAAATTAGAGCCGGAACCACAATCAAAAACTTCTTCCGGTCAATTTTATTCAGAGATGGGTTTGAATTTAAAAAAGGATCAGGAAACGGCATAGCTATATCAGCTGAATATAAAATATTTTGGGTTATATTCAAAAATTTTATTAAATTTATATTCGTTTTGTAATTTTTTGTCACAAAATATGACGGCTGAAATTTTTTTTTTGTGGTTAAATAAAAACATTTTTAGGTAATTAAGATTTTTAGTTTTTTATTTATTTTTCTTTTAAATGCCAATCTAAGATTTTTTTTTGAATTCTTTGATATCTTCAGCGGAATAATCATAAATGGATAGAATTTTATTATTTTTTTTGTCCATAAATTCAGTTTCTAAGGTAATCGTAAGTTATGTCTTACAATTTATATTTATTTTATTTTAAGGATTTTCAAGCCTAATTTCTCTTTGCGTATCTAAAATATACTAGCTCCAATAAAATCAAGAAAAAAAATTTTCTGCTACTCTACAAAGTTATATGGAATATTTAGTCTCATATTATTAAAATATTGAAAAATTGATTATAAATTCCGTTTTGATAAGTATTTAAAAATTAAAACAAATTTTCTCATTATTCCTTCAAAATAAGGAGATTATCATCCTTAATAACATCAAAATATTTTCATATTTGTAATTTTTTACTTTAGAAAAACAAAATACTTTTTTTATCTCAGCAAATTTTATAAATTTCTTACTTTGAGTCGTTTGGAATTTAATATCATAATAATAGCCTAACTATAGTAAAATTTATTTGATAATCAAGTTAAAAACTTCATATTTGTATATTATATTAAGAATGAAATTTTTTATTCAATATCCTTATTTAAGTTAAAAAAATTATATTTTATCACTTAAAAATTTGATTTCCTTAATTTTTTTCATAATAATTTTAAGTATAATATATAATTTTCAATGCAGTAAAATAGTTTATGAAACTTAATTCAACTATTTAACAAAAATTTTATATTTTCTTAAATTTATTGGATGAAAATTTTCATACCGCACAACTAGTCTACTATTGTCACTAGTTTTATTGGCATATGTTTTGAAAGGACATTAGTTATATAGCTAATAATACTAATATTGCTTAGTCACGTTATCCTTAATATTACCCAAATGAAAGGGATATGCTATTGTTAATTTGTTTGTAAAATAACTTAAAATATTTTTAAAGAGAGATAAAAATTGTTAGCATGCAATATTTATTTGCGTTTAGTATTCCTTTAACATTTTTGTTATTTTTTGTTTTTTATAAAATAAAAATCAATATAAATATTAGGTTAAGAAATATTTCAAACAAAATTTTCTTTTAAATTAATAATATAAACAGGTTTGAGATATATAATTAACGTATAGAAGGATTATCCTTTGATTTTTCCTGTATATATTCCCTAATCTTATAACTAACGGTAAATATATGTGGCACCTTAAAAATCTTAAGTCTCACAAATTTTTCTCAGGGCAAAATTTGTTTTTTTAGTTGTTTTCTTTAATTCAATTTCTAAACAATCAAAGGGGTGCTTCACCAGAAGGAATCATTTTCACTGAAACTGAAGAATTTTTAGGGATAAAGGAAGATATATGTATATATATGTATATATGTATATGTTATTATATTTCTTTTTCTTGCTTTGGTTATTTATTCTCCATTTTAATTTTTGTATATATTATTTCGACCCCAAAGGTATGTTTTCTTTTTAGATTTTATCGAATGGTTTAACGTATCAATGTCAGCCTTATTAAGGAGAGATATTTTATTTTTCTGTTTGATCCCTTTGATATAACTTATTTATTCTTTTCAAGAGTTTAGCTGGTGATTATTTCTAAATTTGAGGTTAAAATTTTTTGTTATGTATTAAAGTTTACCTGTTGTAATAAAAATTTATTTAAGACAAATATTTAAGAGAAACTTTTTAAGTTTTTTGGTTACTTTGGTTTTCTGGTTTGTTTTTGTCGGAATATTTAAAGATCACAAATAAAAAACTATTTAGTTGTTTATTTGTTTAAGGGGGGTCTTCTCGTTTAGACGCTTAAATTTTGGGTATTCTTTGGATGCCATAAAAATAAACCAATAAATATTTTTTACTTTTTGTTTATTAATGTGTTGAAAATATAAAAAATTAATAATATTAAAAAAAAAGTCAAAATTGGAAATACTACAGGCCCGCAAAGTGAGGGCTTGAAAAAAGGTGGTGTCCTGGTGTGCTCGATTCCAGCCTTTCGAGTAATCTGAAGAAAAAATTTTTTCTTAATTCTTCAACAAGAGGAATGTAGCTTTTTGTAGAAGAGTAGAATGTAGAAGAGTTTTTTGAAAAAATTTCTTTGCATAAAATGGCGGCAGTGTGAAAGAAAAGCTACGTTTTTTTCCTATGTTTTTCACCTTTCGGAATTTAGAAAAAAAAAAACAAAACAAATTGGAAAAAACTCTTCGTTGTGTCCTAGTCTTATTTATAGAGAATCTTTGTGCCAAATATCAAGTGGATCGGTTAAGTAAAACTTGAGATATCGTGCACACCGTTTGCAAAAAGTAGTTTCGAGAAAAACGCGTTTAAAATTTTGAAGACTGAACTGAACTAAGCAGTAAGTGTGTCACAAAATGAGCTCAAACCCCGAAAACAATTTGAATTTCGAAAAATCCCTTTGAGAATATTTTTGTAAGGTTGTTAAGCTATGATAATATGCAGAAAACAAAATAATTTTTTCGAATTTCTAAACGAGAAGACCCCCTTAAAAATTTAATTATTTAAAATTTTAAAACTTTCTGCAGTAATAAAGCAAAGTCTCTAAAAACTCTTAAAAAAAACAAAAATGGATACTAGTTATATGCGATTGGGAAACTGATTTTTCATACTTAACGGCACACGTACATTATATCCGTTCTTAACAGGTACTATGTACAACCTTGTAATCTTCCATACCAAAAAATCCGTTCTTAACAGGCAAAGTCTGTACATGATGACAAAAAAAAAAACATGGTGTCTAAATCTCAAAACATATGATGTAAAATGTCACAGGTTGTTAAATGTTTTTAAAGTGCTTTACCTAAAAAAATTAAAGAAAAGTTAAGAGTTTTTAATTTGTTTTGGTAAATTGTTTTATAAAGTTAAGCAATGAATATTAGTGAAGTAAACCGAGCTAAAGCTACACAAAACAGGAGGATCCAATAAGAAAAATTGTAAATTTTCTGTGTCTACAGACTTTAAATGGCTGTAGTTACTACACATTTCCAACCAGTTATGTACACAGTTCTCCATACAAAAGTGGCTTTCTGTGTAGTTAGAAAGTGTGTACATCCGCCTGATAAAAACGGGTATTAGTGATAAAAGTAAGCATTCAAAGTTAATGCAGGATATATACGAGTATGGGAACCAGAATGATATACATACAAAATTTTTCTTATTGAGTTCAGTATCTTCATCAGAATTATAAAAAAATATCAGTAATCCTCTCTAAAATATTAAAAAATTTAAATGCCTTAAAAAATAAGCTTCTAACAAAAATTTTTTTTTAATAAATGAATTATGTATTTATATTTTATAGAAAATATTAAAACTTTTAAAAGAATAAACTGTGGCTATGAAGATACTAAATTAAGAAGAGAAACTAAAAATTTCTTAATCTTTCAATAAAAATCAGCTGTTTTTCTGTGTTTTCAAATGACAACTTTGTTTCATAATTTCTTTTAACTCAAACATTCTTCTTTCACCACTAAATGAATGGCATTTTTGGAATAATTCTGCTTAATACCAATCTGTAGCTAAATTTATATCAAAATATTTTTGCTAAATTTTTTGCATTGAGGCCTCCAGTACAAAAGAATCATTTTTCCATTGACATTTTCTTTATTAGGGAAATTTGATAGTAATGTCAAAAAAATTGTCACCAAAATAAGCATTGAAACATCTAATTATGCCAAAATATAGTTTTTAAAGTGTTTAAATGATTTAATTAAATAACAAAAAGGCAAAACAAATAAATAATAATTTAGATAATAAATAAATAACATATTTAATGAAACGATAAATACAAGAACATTTATTGTTTTATATTTCTCAATAGATGCCAAAATTTCCCTTATACAGACTTTCATAGATAGAGATAGATCATGGATGAGATAGTTTGTATTTTAAACAAGCTACTACATGCTTAATACACGTATATTACACACTTCTCCTTTTACAAAATTTCTTTCCGTGTATTATAATAATGTGTATAAATCGCAATGGAGAATAGATATAAGAAAAAAAAGCATAAATTAAGAATTAATTGTTAAAGAGTTAAATTGATCCTTTACCAACTCGTAGCTTGCAGCTTTGTAGTGCATTTTCTTATTTAAAAATGATTTTGTTGTATTTTTCATTTTTTTTGCAAAGAAGCTTTTTCCTTGCATAGTTTTTTGTTCCGTTTAAACATGAATTTTTAATAAATTTTTTCTAATGTTGTTTTGTCTGTTAAAAATATCATTGATTCACACTAATTCTTTAAAGTACTCTAGTAATGAATTTATTTGTAATAGATTCCATTTTTCTTGAACAAAATTGCTGGAATTTATTATTATCTCTGGGATAGATACATTACTACCCAGCGGGAAAAGTTCTCTCTTTGCATTACATTTGTAAATAGGAAAGTAACCTGGGCAATGTTTATCTATAAATTACCAGTATCGATGGATTTTATCACGCTGATGTCATTGCAAAGTAACGGGTGCGTTTTTAGGTTACCGTCGGAAACAAAGTGGTAACCGAAGACAAAAAGCTTTTCTGCATAGATTACCTTTTTGATTACTTTATGAAATTTAATTGTAATCTTATTTGTGGTAGTAAATTTTAATTTTTTTATTGAATTTTATAAGGAAGGGATTTATTATTAATTAAAACAAGTTTTAACAATTTATTTTTTATTTTCTACAAAGTATATTGATTACAAAGAAATTAATTAAAATAATTTTTTTCTGGTGAATCCTTCTTTGTTGTTGATTTGATTTTATCCAATCTGTAAAGTTTTATAAAATCTTGTCAATAATTTTTTAAAATATTATAGGTTGATATTATGCTTACCAAAAATAATATCATTAATTTTACTTGTTTTACTGCATTAAACTTTTATAATTTATTGATTTTGGCTTCACACGCTTTCTTTCGAACTAATTCACCGACTGACTGACAAAAACGCAAATTAAACTGTATAACATTGCTGAAAAGTTTGTTAATTCCATACGTGTATATGTCAAGTATGATATATACATATATGCTTCGCATTTTATATTTCCTTTAGTTTTAGTGTTCTTGGTTTTTGCTAGATTCACGACACAAAAGCACACTTATTTTAAGCACATACAAACCTGTAGATTACCACTTCGATTACAAAATTCACTTATACGCAATTTCATGAGTAAAGACAGAATTTTTCCCGCTGGGAGTCAAGAAGAGTACTCTGATTGTGAGAGAAATTATTTGAAATTTAATGTAAGCTTTTTTCCTTTGTTTTTATCAATAAATATAGAATTTTACAAATAGACAGCTAGTATTGGAATAATCTTAATAGTTGTTTTATCGACAACCTTGAAAAGTGTAAAAATATCAACAGGAACGGACTTTTTGATGGGAGAAAGGAACATAAATAATGGTTATTTGAATTAAAGTTATGGTAACTTAAGAATTGTTGTCAGTGTTCTGTTTTGCTAAATAAAACAATGGAACGTTATTTTTCTGACTTTAAATGTCGTCGTATAAACATAAATGATACTGAACACTCTGGTTTATACTGGCAATCATCAAAAAAGTTCTCAAAATTACTATTGCTGATAAAGTAAAGTTTTAATTCAACATTTATTTCAATTGAAGATTTGATTTGAGGTAGAATTAATTAGCTAAAATCACTAGATAGCTATTAATTTATTATTCAAATCAAGTACCAAACAATTTAGCCAGGATATCAAAATATCATGACATATAGTTTACGGCACAGATTTTGTATATTTCTAATAAAAATATGAATTTCTCTCTTTGACTGATTTTGTGGGAATCAATCGATCATAGAAATAACTAACTCCCACATAAAACACGATTACTGAAATGATAAATATATTTACTACTTTTTATGATTTATAAGGTCCTAATTAGGTCATGTATGATATAATTTTGTTTTGTTATAAAATTTATTTTAATTATGATTATGAAATTTTTACTAAATCAAATTCCTTATAGGATAAGCAAAATGATGTTCCCATTTCAATGGAAATATTTTGAATATTTCATGTTAAGCAAGTTTTGTAAAATTTTTTATTTTTGTGCCAAGATTTTCTTATATTTCATGATCATTAAGAATAATTTAAGGCAAAAAATAAACTATGCAGAAAACTGACTGCATCATTATATAAAAATAGCATTAAAGTTACGTCAGAACATATGAAAACACAAAAAAAAAGTGAATATAAATATCAGTGAAAATTTTCATTTTTCGTAATTGTATCTAAATTGTTAGAAAATAATCTTATATGATCTTGGAACACTTGCGGACCAGATGTAATTCGGCATTTTTTAATGTATTTTTTGTTAGTTGGTGATTTTAATGTGTGTGTGTTGTTTTATAGCTCGTAAAAAAGTATAAAACTTAACAACCAAAAAAACAACATTATAAAATTAAAATATGCTCGCATTTTTTTAATTAATTAGAAAATTTTTTATAAATAAATCACTTCAAAACATTTTCAAAAAATATGTCAAACAATGTCTTAGGAATAAATAAAACACTTAATTTGTCAAAGATACTACGGTACACATTTCAATTAAAATTTTGCTTAATAATTATTTTTACATAATATTAAGCAAACAAAGAAATTTACAAAAATACACATTTTTTTTGTTTTAACAAATATTTCATTTCAATAAAGTGGCAGGGATTCAATTTCCGATTCGATTCACATTTAAAGCTTCCTTCAACTTTGTATTTATATATCTATTTTTTCAATAAGGTGGAACCTTTTAATTTAATAGATATTAACAATAAGAAAAAGAAGCAAATAAAAGTAGTAATCTATCAAAAGAACTTTAAACTAAGCTTACATTTATGATTATTATTCTATTTTAAAAAAATATATTATAAATTTAAGCAACAGTCCTTTAAGCTCTAGTAAATTTCTTTTAACTGCTTCCTTACTAAAGATTTTACATCCTTAAAAATCTTAGTTTTAATTAACCTTTATTAAAATATCAGAGAAAAAACAAAATATAATCAACAGTTTACCTTGTTGATTTTATTTAAGGGACACTTTAATCATTAAGCTCTAACATCCTAAAGCAAAAAAAAGAAGATACTTATACTTGTTAAATCTTTAATTTTGTGTATACCCTAGAAAATATTTAAGTAATTAGATATCTAGATGCTTAGCTAAAAAAAAATCAAATAAATTAAAAATTGTAACTTTAGGCGCTATTTTTACCCTTTAAAGTGAATTCAATTAAATAGCTTTCAGTCTTAAATATTAGGAATCTGTTAATATCCTTTAGAAATATAATTTATTAATCAGTACAAAGTCTGTAAAAACAATTTAAGGAATATATGCATGCTGTCATTACAATAATAAATTTATGCTCAAATTATAAAAAAAGCAAAATACGTCCGGCAGCAGGTACCGCACAAGCAATTTCTCTTGCTTGTCATATTCTTCCGACTCACGGCGAGACACTTGGTTGTTGTAAACACGTGTTCATCCATCATATACACCGTTTAACGGGTACTTTATGTGTAAAGGTGGCTATATACTTAAAAAAGAAATCAATGATTTCTGCTCTCTTTTCCATAAAAAACCTGTTTTCTAGAACTTTTCTGGCTGTTTGTCAAGATACTGAAGAAATGAGGCCAAAATGAACCGGAAAACCGTGTAGCCGGAGACTTGTTGGAATGGTCACCTCTTCTAATAAATCTACAAAATTTTTTTGAAGAAATTTTACAATTTAATGAATTCATAACCTGAGGTAGTTATCAAGTATTGCTGAAATAGAATTATCTTTTTCTATGTCATCCTATCTAAAAAATTGTGAAATATTTATATTTGACATAGTTGAATTTAAATCAATTGAAAGAATTTTCTTTTGAAGTTCCTTTCTTCAAATTATGCATTTGAAATCCTTTTATTTTCCCACATATTATTGGCTAATCTTATTTTATTTATTAGTTATGAATTAAGCTGCGCAAATTTTTATTTTCTTTATGTGTATCTTCGTCAATGTTATCATTAATTAATTATTTATTTAATTAATTAAATAATTATTTGCATATGGACGGTTACAAACTAACTTACTCAATTAGAAAAAATACAAAATAAATTTGCTTGTTATTTAACCTGAAAAAAAACTGCAGTACAAGCCCACAAGTACTGCAATCCCATCTCGTTAAATATCACACGGCAGAGAAAAATGAATTTTTCTGTGAGTTTATTAGTGCAGAGCATGTAAAAATCATAAAAATATCAAACATGTTCAATATCAGCCAGAAAAGTTCTAGAAAACAAGTTTTGTATGGAAATCAGAGCAGGAATCATTGATTTTTTTTTACGTGCATAGCCACCTTAAGTGTATATATATATTGTCTCGCACAGTTTCATTGAAAATCGAACCTCAATTGATAAATTTTGCATATTCCTTAATTTTTATTGAAACTTCCGCATTTCGCTACCTAGAAGACGGGATCATAAACTCTTACTTGATAATTACGGTTAAATGTGTTCATGTGTACTATATGCATTCTATGGCTACACAATAATTTATAATCATCTACCTGAAATACAGTTCAAAACTAAGTTTCATCCAATTTGAAGAATTTTTACAAAAAAGAAATGACGTCATATTGGATCTGCCATCTTGAATTTTAAAAAACTCATAAAAGATTCAAAATCAGCACCTTCGAAAACCCCCCTAAGTACCCGACTTAGAATATGAAGATTACATAAAAATTTCTGTTGCATGCTTGAGAACGTTAGTTGCTTATTTATAAAAAACGAACCGCTTGGCCGAGCAAAGTCACATCCCTTTCAGATCCAATCGTAAGTCATGATGTGGTGTATCGATTGATATGTTAAAAACGTAATTTTGTCCAGTATTTTTTGAGAAAACAGGATCTCATAAAAAAGCTTACATACATACACGCACACAGGCATATGCACGAACAGACAGACATCCCTCTAAAAATGATTGCAAATGATTCTCCAGGTCTTGAAATGTAAAGAAAACATGAAAACACGATTTCGATTTTCGGACCTATTATAATAGCTTCTCAAGAGAAGTTAAAATCTTAAAAAACCTTAGCTAATGTTTTCGAAAAGGACTCACAAGCACTTTTTTAATGTTTTTATCATAAAGTGAGTCACAAAAAGTTAAATATAAAATAAATTATTTTACACAAAATATTTAAAAAATCTGAATCAGTATTTTACACAGGTGTTAAATTGTTGTTTTTCTTTGTTTATTTTGTCATTGTATTACCTCCTTAAGCATTTTACTGCAAATTATAATCATTTTTTATAGGAACTACTTATAATTTGCAAACATAATAAGAACAAAAAGGTGAAAGAAATATTTGAGTAATCGCTTTTTGATAATGGGTTCCTTAAGGATTTATATGTAAAAAAAACTAACTTAAAATTTGTTTAATTTTGAACACAATTTCTATACGAAGTATTGAAGTTTTATATATTTTTTTTTAGAAAAATTAAGAGTTAAATAAGTGCACTGACTTCAAAGTCGTTTTTTTTTTGGATTAAATGTAAAATAGGCATTTTTTTGTATTTTATTTTAGCTGGCCAACTTTAAAATTTAAATGATTTATTGGAAAAATCAAAATTCAATGACATTAAATCTATTTAATTAACAATTAATTTTTATGTGTGTAACTCATAGAGGGTCAAATCAAACTGCATATTTTCTCTAAACTATAGCATAATTACTATTTCTTTGTAGCTTTTGGCTACTAAAATATTAATTTTACAATTAATTTATTGATAATCCTAATTTTTATAAGTAAGCAAAACTTGTGTGAATTGATTGAGTTCTGCAATTAAAGTTCATGAAGCATTTTTACATTTGAGCGGCCAACCCTGATTATTTGTATCCAATAACTAAATATCCTTAAGATTGATGTGTTTTACTTATGCGTTATGATATTCAAAATCTTCGTGGATGTCATTGTTAATCATTGTTAATCAAATGCAGTTTGAAAGAACAATTTTTTTCATTGCACAAGAGAATTTCTTCATTTAAAAATTAAAAATACCCGTTTATATGTTTTACATACATTCTTATCATTCTAACCTGAAAAATATCCAACTATATACTCAAGACCCACATATACTGACCCTTATAAATGAACCGCTTTTTTTCATTTTTTAACTTGAACGCCAATATAACTTTTGATATTTAATAAAAATTAAACAAATTTTTGGTGCTTATTCTATATTAGGTATTTTTTAAGGTGAAATTCCGAGGTGAAAAAAGAAAATTAAATGCTAAGCTCCAGGGCTCTTTAAATAACTGCACTGGTCCATTTTGATAATAAGTGGCTTTTTATATTATTCCATTCAGTCTGAACTAACTGCCAAAGATCTTGAAAGTTTATAAGGATTTTTTTGTACATACTCAACCATTTTTCAAGAATAGCCCATAAATTCTAAATAAGGCTCAAATCTGGACTCGGCGCAGGTCATTTTAACATCTAAAACTGCTGGATTGATAACCAGATCTTCAATATTTGTGGAGTGCTTTGGGTCGTTATCTTGCTGGAATAATACCCTAGTTTCCTGCTTTTATTTATAAATTCTGGAAGATTTACTTTTAAAATATGTAGATAGTCATCCTTTTTCATTATTCTATCTATTTTAAATAATAGGCCTATATGCCATTAAGTAAGACAATCCCAAACCATAATGTTAGCTCCACAATGCTTCACAAATGGTTTTACATTATGCTTTCTAATAGTTTCCGATATTGCTCCGAGTGATATTTATTGATTTTTGTTGTCATCTGACCAGATAACTTTTTTCCAGTCTTCAACAGTCATATTTAAGTATTTCTTTACAGAACTCTCATCTTGCTGTTATATTTTTTGTGTTGACAACGCCGTTTTCATGCTTTAAAGTTGATATTAGGCTGATTTTTTGTAAAATTTGTGAAGTTGACTCGTTAAGATCCTTTACTATTACTAAGAAAGCTAATTTTGGTGTTTTACACTTCATCGTTGTTATTAAAGGAGGGGTAAGGGTTTCAGCTTTAAAAAAACGCTTTTTTCGTTTTTTTATAAATTTGTATTGAGCAAATTTATTCAAACCTTTTGTACATTATTAAGCATGCTTTTAATAACATTCTGTAATATTTTTATTAGAAAATTGTCTGATTATTTTTATTTTTAGTGAATACCGAATTACGAATACATTTAAATAAAATATGATAGAAAGTATTGTTTTGCTTTCCACACTATGCCCTTTTTTTCTATATTTTATCCACTATTTCTTTTTTAAATAAAATTGACAATATTATTTGATTGTTTAGATAGTGTTGATTAATACTCAAACGCCTTTTTATATTTTTTATAATGGCATACAGATTGTACGCCAGATGCGAATCACAAGGCATAGCAGAGCTCTGTTTAATATAAACTTTTGTTTTGTTTTTGATAGTTTTTTATGATTTAAGATGCTTAAGATGTAAAGTTTTAGCGCTTTGCTTACTTAAAACAATTAAAATAAAAAAAAAAATCATTTTCAGAATGTCAACCTGGCTTCTTTCAGTGTAATAATGGTCAATGTATACCAGAAATTTTAAGATGTAATCATGAATATGACTGCCCAGATAGTGAAGATGAAGAAAATTGCCGTAAGTATTACATTATTTTATTTTTTCTGTAACTATATATAATAAAAAATAAATTAAATACTTTAAGTTTTAAATTAACATTTGACTAATGTATAAAATAAATTTTTATTCTGCTGCATTCTATAACGTTTTCAAAATATTTGTGTTAACAACAATCAATGGATATAATAACAAAAAACTAAAAAAAAAACTACAAAATTTGGGTATTTTAATAATATTGTAAATATATACTATATTCTTGTTTTATGAATTTAAAAAAAATTATTTAGCCACAGCATGTGGTAGTGCGGAATATCTTTGTAGCGATGGTAACACTTGCATAAATAATGATCAAGTTTGTGATGGTATTAATGATTGTATTTTAAATGATGATGAAGAAAGTTGTAAAACAGGTGAGATTAAATGTATTGTAAAACCAAAAGAAATAACTACATATATATATAAACTATGCTGAAAATAGCTAAAAAGACAAGGAATATTTTCTGGGTTTTTTTATTTATTTGATTTCGATTTAAATTCTGCTTATATTGTCTTTTACCTGAGTTCCATTTTGCAGGTAACTTCAATTTATGTAATATATTTATTTAATGACTCCTACATTTGCCTTTATTTTTAAGGAATTGTATAAGTCTGTTCGGTATTCTCATAATTAAATTATCCAAAGCATAGGTAGCTCAATTTGCCTGTTCATTTGTTGTCCTGTTTTTCAACTCGCTGACAATACGAATTTCTGAGAGTTAAGGTGCACAAACTTCATTCCAAATAATGTCCCATAACTTTGCAATGCATTGCAAATGTGCGATTAAAACCATGCTTTTATTCGTCGAGCTTTATGTATAGGAGACCGTTATCCTGCTGGAAAATACAATTTTCTTGGCAGTAATTTTATAAGAATGGCAACAAAAAATTGTCCTTATTGTGGTTATTTAGCATTTCATGAAAGCCATTTTAGATTTACCATTTCGACTGAAAGCTGCCCATTAAAAAGCCTCTTCCTAAAACTCTTGTAGAATAAATCATATTACTTTTCTCAAATCATATCGATAGTATTTCAAACCATCGGGATCATGGTTCTGATTAAACTTTTTTTCGTAACTAATAATGACTCTATATATTGTTGAATGTATTTATCTGCTAATTGCAGGCGACGTAGAATACGGTGATTTTTTAAATTTGAAGATTGACAAATTTTTCGTGTCTTTTGTCTATTTTTAAGCCAGATAAAAACTGCTTCCTAGGTTGAAACGTTGTATAACGTTTGTATAACGTTATATAATAATCAAACATTTCGACTAGGGTACCTTTAAAATCTATATAATATCCTGTTTTCCAATATTTTTTTAGTTCTTTACCTCATGGCATCGTTACAAACAATCCAAAGTTAAAATTTTAATATATAAAGTACAAAGTTTTTTTTTCAAAATCAAAAGAAAATAGTAAATAATTGAAATATAGATATTAATATTGTGATAAAAAAACTATTTGGACTAGCCAGCTTAAAAAGAAATTGGAAATATGTTGAGTTTATGACTATTTCCAGGTGCAGAATAGGTATTTAGTCATAAACCTGTTTAAAGTGGGAACCCTTACATATAGTATACCATACATGGAAAATGCTACCAAGGTAAAAGGCAATATAACATAATAAAATATTTGCGAAATGTGAAATGCGAAATCAAATATATGGAAAATATACCTTTCACTTATAGCAATTTCCAGCATTGTATACATATCCTTCAACTAATTACTTAAAATTTTTACAATTATGCTTTCAAATAAATGGATTAGTTATACCTAAACTAAAATATTATTGTCCGGATGGTAAATTTACCTGTGCTGATCTTTCATGTATATCGATAGTAGGTAGATGTGATGGGAAAAATGACTGTCCACATGATCAAACTGATGAAGAAAATTGTCGTATGTGTAATTTTGATTACATTTGATTTGCTTGTAGAAATTTATTACTGTCAAGTACGTGATATATATATTCCTTTTCTTTTTTGTATTTATAATTGAAAAAAATTAATATTGGGTGCTGACAAAAATTCTAACAATTAACTTGTGTTCGAAAACTTTTTTATCGATATTTTGTCATCATAAAAAAGACAAAAAAAATTGTAAGAAATCAAAAAAATTATTCTTTATATCATAAAGTATAGATTTCGGGATTCAAGATGACTTTCTTTAATTGTTCAACTTGTTTTTCTTCCAAGAAGACCATTTAAGACCAAAATCAGGAAATTTGATTATCTCTGAAAGCCTTTATTCCTAATTGTTCGGAAAGCATATGATTCTAAGACATTTACCAGTAAGACCTGTTTTTTTACCTTCACAGAAAGAAGCACTAAGTACATAGATATTTTAAACAAAGTCAGAGCTTTATTTGTTATTTGAATATTTGTTTTATAAACAAAAGGAAAAATTTGTTTTTTATTCATAAATTATAGACTTTTAAATTATGTGTGGAAAAATTCTCTTTTTCCGCTTTTTTTTTTCTCACCTCAACGTCAAACAATGAACGTCAAAGAAACTGCCCGAGTCGAAATTTTGAGCCTGCTTTGAGCCTGCTCGACTTGCAACGGGAATTATGTAGGCTCAGCAGATTCATAGCAGGCTCAACTTTTGGCATAAGCGTAAATGTAGGCAGGTCAAGCAGGTTTAAAGCAGGCCCAAAAATTTCGACTCGGGTGGATACAATATCCCTCAGATTAAATAGGGATTCCATCGAAGGCATGATCTTTTTCAGAAGTACTTCTATTAAGTAAGATGGTAGATTCTGTGGTGAGCTAATAGAAATACTTATAATACTACTTTTTTTTACTGAGGAAGGATAATTTTGAAGAAAACAAAGCATCTTCTCCCTTAACAAATGCCATAGTTTGAAGGAATAGAGTAGCTTGAGCAATATTATATAGCATTGGTATCTTGGGATGAGTTTTCTAACATGATAACAGTCCTGATCATGATGCTTCAAAGTTTCCAAAATCAACCTACAACTTTTACTAAAACCATTTTTTTTTAGCCACATATACAGTTACATTTATTAGGACTTTGTCAATCATTTCTCAAACTTTTTCCATTAACTGACAATGACAAATGTTAGTCTTAATATTTGTGGTTGGAAAATTTGCATAAATTTCATGATCTGGACATGACTCTAAGCAAAAATATTAAATATTTTCAAATTATATACGCATGGCTACCAATTATCAACCCCGCTTCCAGAATTTATATGGTGGCTGAATTCAGTGTACAAAATGTTTTTGCTATAAAGAGTTTTATGGCGATTACATGACACATGGAGAAATTTTACCCTCAAAAGGTACTTAAAGCCGCTTTAGATATTAGGCTTAATTGATACTAGATATTTTGCCATCATCGTTTTCTAAGAAATATAAAACAATGATGCCTCTGATTCATAGATCACACTAAACGATGAGCATGTGTGGATATAATGGTTTCTATTTGACCTGTACCCTAATTTTTGAAGCTGAAATTTGACAATTTAATTAGCTCAGATGTCAGCAAAAATATAAATGGCGCTACGCCACTAAAAATAACTCTTACAAAAGTTGAACTTGGAAATTTCATTCAAAAATAAGATTTTGTTGTTATGGAAAACATACAAGTATTATGTGAGCTTATTAAAACTTCTTAAGAAAAATTTTTCTTCTTTAGAGCCAGAGTAATATTTTAGTGCACGTTTCTCAGTTTATAAATTAATTTCTAGTAAATTGTGACAGTGACGAAAACTTTTTGGCTCCTGCCGATTCTTGGAACTACTCTTTTTTTAGTGCTCATAAAGGATACAAAGCTAATTTATTAAATTCATGTCAACAGTTCTCAAGACTAAAAAATTTTACAAACATTTTGAAAAAAAAATACTAGCACAGACCTTATCTGACATATCCCAAAAAACTTTTTGGAAACTTTTTAACTGAGAAATGACAATGAATCAAAGTGTTAAAAGAATGATAGAATTTTGAGCTACACCTAATATAATTTGATATTAAAATTTATATTTTTTTTACAATAAAATCATGTCATTCAATTTATAATCCTCAAAATAAATACTTGGCAGTCAATTAGCTTAATAAATAACAACTTACTAACTACAGCTAACTAACTATTTAATTCATTTTCTAACATTTTTTTTGTGCTTAATCAAACAACTAATGCAAAGCTTGTCTATATGGAAAATGGCAATGTGACGATGGTACATGTATAGATAAAAAGCTACGATGTAATGGAAATATTGATTGTCCTGAGGATATTTCTGATGAAAGAAATTGTAATAGTAAGTATAATAATTTTTAATATAATTTTTTGTATCTCGTATCCAGCAACTAAAAAAAGGTAAGAACTTAATTTACTCTTTGTAAATATACAAAATCACATAATTACATTGATAGTCTCAAAGATAAGTAATATAATGTAAAACTATTTTTTTAATTTACTAGAAGTCCCATAGAAAGCTCATAATATAAAATTTTTTGTCAGAATAATGTTTTCTTCTGATATCAAAATGACTGCTAAAAATATTTTTATGTATTAGAAAATTAAATGTTATATTTTGTATGATTATAAAATTTTTACTTGCATGTTTTATTCTATAGTATACTTTAAATTTTAAATCATTCAAACTGTGATCAACTTTTAAATCCAATAATTATGAGCTCCAAGCTCCAGAGGATCAAAACTCTTGAACTTTTGATATATTCTACTAACTTTAGGGAAAGTCAAATAATTGGCACAAATTCAAGCAGGAGTTTCAGCGAAAATCTTTGTAACCTATTTCTTCGATAACTTTAATTACTATACTCTCCTTGAACCTCGAGAAATTTTTTAATGCATAGATTCGATCCTAGAAGTTTTTATGAACTTCTTTTCTCACCATAAATGTTTATAATATAGCAAATATAGTCAAAAAGACTTCGGAATGATGTCACTTTCGCCAAATGTCAGCACACAGCAGGCCAGATAACGCTTCAAGTTAAACAAGTAATTTAGATTAAAATTACTAGGGAAGATCGTGGCATTCTGTTGATTAAGTACTTACATTACAAAAGGAAAACCATTCACATCAAGTTCTGTTCCTTTTAAGACTATGGTGCATTGGTGCCACATATCATTAAAAATAAAATGAGCTTTAATTTACTTTAGAATTAACCTTATTTGATAGACCTTGACTCTAGCAACAATTAGGTGTTAAATTATATTCCATAAAAATAGATTTGACTGTAGTTAATAACTAATTGCTAAAATCAAAGGCTATTTTATAGTACAAAAAACTGTTTGTACCTACATGGATAATATAGAAAAATTAGTGAAGCGTCGGAATGATTTTATCGGTCTAAAAAAAGATTATATGTAAATAAACTTGAATTTTACAAAAAAAAAATTGATTTGTAAGTTTAAGCCTATGAAGTTTTTGACCAATATACTACATATATTTTTCAAATGGGGTATGAGCTCTGTTTCTATATTTTGTTTATTTAGAATTTTTCAAATCAAGTAAAAAACTTGCATCAATTATAGACACAAATAAAGTAAACTCTAGGAATAAAGTAATAAATAAATAACGAAGTTATGTAGAACTTGACAAATTATCAATAAAACCATTCATAAACTTAGACTTTAAGCAAACTCATATTTTTCTAAAAACAACAAATTTCAAAAAAGAACATACAAAACAGGCTTTAACCCTCGCTAAGCATTTGAAACTGTACTTAAAAAAATTATCATAATTTTACGAACAAATTTATTCAATTATATTGACATAAATTTTAAGATGATTTTCATGTTTAACATTTATTTGTTCCATTTTAATTTATCTTTCTGGCTCAGAATCAGAGTCTGCATTTTTTTTATTTATATTGTCACTTGATTCCTTGAATAAAAAATAAAAAACATTATTAATCTTAATCAATATTTTATAAAAATTTCTTACTGAATTTATTTGGTCAGAATTTTCATCCGAAATTTCACAAATATTAATAATAAGATCGTTTTCTGTAAACCTAACATATATACCTCGTTGAGTGTTCAGATCTAATAATATTTAATAAAAATGTTATAACTTTTATATTGAAATATATATTTTAATTACAAGCTGCTAAGCGCTCACGAGCATTCAATCCCACTGGCATGATTTATAAAATCAAATCATATCAAAATTAAATTAATCGTAACTATATATTTTTAACTTTTCAAATCACAAAAGATTTTAATATACACACTAGAAATTCCAAACTTAAAATAACTATACTCTGAAGTTTTTGTTGTTATGACAAAGTGATTTAATCCTTAATGCTTAAATGTCAAAGTTGAAATCTAATTTTGCGCCAAATGAAATTTAAAAATCCAGAAATGCTTTGTAGTGTATAGTTTTTTCTGTCATCTTTTATTGAGTAAAAAATATTATGGCTTTTTTGTTTTATGAAATATAAGCCTCCCTCTTTCACCAATTCTACCTTTAAGGCAGCTGGATGTTTATAACCAAAAATTCACTACATAATCTTTAATTTATAACAATCAGAAAACTATTTATGTTTACTTCTCAGAACTTACAATTACTATATACGGTATTTAGCTATTGACAGCTGCCGGTCTCGTATGACACATCCATCCTCTTGCTTGGCTAGCTCAAATGCTATAGTTATTTGATTTAGTTTTGAATCATCAGGAGCTCATAAATATAATAGGCAAAAGAAAATTTCATTGTAACTTTCTTTCGACAGCAAAAAAATTGACACCATGTACATATTTCGAAACTTGTTTTCCGTTTTATTGTTTCTTATACCCTTTCTTAACACATGCCTGTACACAGCATTTAGTTCGAAAAAAGACACTTTTGTATGGAAAAATCATGTACTTCACTTGTTGGAATCGTGTACGCAGTACAGCCTTTGAAACGCTGTACTCCGCGAAAATCTCACATCTATTGTGAATTTTAAGGCTGTGTACCAAATCAAAATTAAAATTCCGTATGGGCTTATGTCAAAATTAAAATGCAAAAGTTGACAAATTTGTAAGTATATTAGTTTGTTTTGTTTCAAAAGTATATTTTGATTAATTACAATATAGATTAGTGATTTTTACAGTGATTTATATATCCTAATTGTAATTAATTGACAAATCTGCCTAGACATTCCGATCATATGTTTTAATAAGCCGCCATGTTGTACACGGTTTCTCTGTTAAGAATCGGTTTTTTAGAAGGAGGTGTACAAGCATGTACACAGCGTCAGTCAAGAAAGGGTATTAGTTAGTGTTTACACATGAGGAAACATGTTTCCAGTAACTAACTAGGTTTTTTTTTCGAACAAATTTTGATCGTATACACGGGTAAACAAGTTTCCTGGAAACATTTCATGTGCAGATAGAGCAATATAAATTTGTGTATCCCTGTAAATAAATTACTTCTTGTATGTGTTGGAATGTTTCTCGTGATACCCAAATTTTTGTTGAAATAAATTTCACTTCGAATTTTACGGCAAGAATGCCGCTCTATCCTAAAATCAAAAATTTTTCTGAAAACTTGTGTACCCGTGTGGAAACAGCCATTGGGGGTATTTACATTAAGCCGGCACCTGTCAAATCTGATTCGGAAATTTTCCCCTATAAATCTCACTCCACTAAAATATGTGAATATTTGATGGTAAAATATTACAGAAACGTGCATATAAAAATGTGTATTAGTAAGATGCAAAGCAAGAGGTAGAAATATTTCTGCCTCGGGAAGGGGTAAAAGCTTTTTCTAAAATTTCGAAACTCCGTCTTACCTTTCAAGTCCGCTTACCATTGGAATTAACAGTTGCCATCCTAATGTAAATACCCCCATTTAGTGTTTCCACATGACATGAAACATGTTTCCAGTAATAGCATGTTCCCATCTGCCACTTTACTACCAACTTTACCACCATATAAAATATGGCGGTAAATGTCAACAGCTGTGTTTGCTTGATATGTCAATTGTGTAAATATTCTAAAGCGTGACAAAATTTTAATTTATCAAATACATTAAACATAAATATAGATTTTATCCGATTTGCTACAAATCAGTATAATACTTGACCTTCTGATGGATTATTTTAAATTTTTGTTTTCGTTTTTTTGTTATATCATTCTCTAAAAGAGGAGAACTATGATTTATAAGGAAACTAACATGATTGGAATCCCTTTAATAAAATCATATATTTCAATAAATTCACCTTCAGTCAATTCATACTAAAGGTCCTTATAATAACAAATATTACAAAAAACAAAATTGGGAGATAAATTTCTAAATATTTGTGTGGTTTTAAATCAATTACAAAATTTTATATGGAATTTTATTGCAAGCATAAGATAAAAGTCATATCTACAGTTTCTGTGTCGGATAAATTCTTCTCAAAGAAATCATTACCTACGTTATCTTTTAAGCTACATCTTCGCAGAATTTTTTTTTCACTTTAAGTAAATTGTATCAATTTTCACGTTTTTGAAATTCTTATAAGCTCATTATTTTCATATGAGTATAAAAAATCACCGGCCTATCCGAACAAAAAAAATAAAAAATTGGCAATTGTTTGAAATTTTTCATGGCCACTTTATTACAGATCATATCTCCGGAATTTAAAACCTAATTCAATGCTTTTGCTAAATGCTCATTAACTATTCCACTAAATGTATTAAATAAAATGTTATGGATAAGAAAAAGATCTAATTATGCTTTTTAATACGAAAATCTTAAATCCGTTTTAGGCTTAAGTTTTTTTTAGTAATATGTAAATATATTCTAGACATTTTATCTTTTTCAAAATAGAAATTGTCTATTTGCGAACAGATTGGATATTGGCATGAAAATGTCAATAGTTTTATTTATTAAACAGCCTCAAAGTCTTTATCTTTTTTGTTTTTGTTTTGGGTGATAATTAATTTTAACATTTAAACAGATTATAATAATTGTTTTTTATGTTTATGTTCTAATTTTATCTAAAACAAATTAAATTAAACAATAAATAAAAATAAATTATTAACACCAAAGTATTAATTACATTCCTGATTGGGCATATAATACACTTACCATGCACAAATAAAACTGTCAAAATGGCATCCTTCCAATTTCGAAATTCCAATATTTTAATTATTCCCGCCAGTGCTGCCACAGTCTTGTTCAATTACTACGAGAATCCCCGTAGCAATTTACTTTGTTACAGCCTTGAATTTTTCATGCAAAAATTGTCATTGGTGGTAAAGTTGGTAGTAAAGAACATACCGAATTGAGTTTAATCTCATACTGAATGTTCTGACAATGTTGAGCTTTTCATGTGTCAGAATGATCAGTATTAATTCATCATCAACTTTATTTCTGAAAGTTGATACAGTACTTAATGTACTGAAATGTGACGGACGATTAATTTTATTTTCTATTCATATTCATAATAAAAGTTGTGTAGTTATATGTATACAAAAGTTTTTTACAGTGATTTCTTATATTATTTGTCGTTTATTTGTATTCATAATAAATATATTCATAGATATTAAGTGTAATAGTTTTTTATAAAATAAATATAAGTTTTAAAAAAATAAAACATGTAATTGGGAACTTTTGTTTACCTTTTGCCCCAGTCTTGATCAAATATCGGTATGCTGTTGTCACTGTTTCTGGCATGCGCCATTTTCTTTATTATTTTTAAAGAACTTACAAACCACAGATTGCTACCATATTAATTAAAGTTAATGATTTAAACATATAAACACGTGCACTACGCCATACTTTATTATTTGACATAAGAGTATACAAAGTGTTGCCAACATAAGGAATACATAAATGTACTGCCAAACCAACAATTGTACCAATTAATTATTTATTTTCAGGCTTACACGGAAGTAAAAGAGGGATGGATATATAGCTCATAGTGATCAAATAGCATATGCTATATATGTATGTGTTATATGTCCATCCCTCTTTTACTTATGAAGTATACAAACTTTTTCAGTACATTCAGTATCAATTCAATATGAAGAGAGAGTATATACATGCATATATACTGATTTGAGAGTAAAATTAGCAGGATGAACAATATTAAAATATCATCAAATTTTTCGACTCGAGTTATCGTAGAAACATTAAAATTAAAAAAAAAAATTAAAAAATGACACTCCAGATATTCATTCTTTTAAGTATTCTGTAGCTATGCTAAAAGCTTTAGAATAAAGATCAGGTTTTTTAACACCCGCCCCTCATTTTTTAAGATATTTTTTAGATTTTTAAAACAAAACTTTTATCCTTGTTCATTTAAGGTATTCTCTAAATCTCCATGCCGAATTTCTGGAATATCAATTTCAATGTTAGAATCTTATTTTTGGTTTGCTGCACTTCCTTCATTCTACTTAATAAAACTACCTTTCTTGACCAAGACATTTTTTCTAAAATTATTAAATTAAATGACTTCATATTGAATCAATTTTTATAATTTACGTTGTATCATACGATTATTAATTTTCTTTTTGGTCTGAGTCTGACATAATTAAACTATCAATTGATTTAATATATAAAATAATTTCTGAAAAATATTTGTCAAAGTGTAAAGAACAGGCGTAGAAAATGAAAAATGACCAAAGTGACCAAAATATGCTTGTCATTACAATATTTGCAACACAAAAAAGAAATAAAACAACGAGTGAGTTCAAGGAAATGTTTCGCAAATATACATGTGAAAAGTATGTGCGTACTTTACTAATTTTCTACATACTAATAGTGTTCTTTCAGCTCTGGCAGCGTCAATTTTTTTTTTTAAATTTTACTTATTAGACATTTATTTTTTAAATTACTTTATAAACAATATTACTGTAAAACTAATTCTTGATTATAA
The DNA here is from genome assembly GCA_947359355.1 of Acrocera orbiculus. Taxonomy (NCBI): domain Eukaryota; kingdom Metazoa; phylum Arthropoda; class Insecta; order Diptera; family Acroceridae; genus Acrocera; species Acrocera orbiculus. Next base: position 17,468,331 of record OX375759.1, read on the forward strand.
TAAATCCATTAATGTACAAAATTTATGGAAAAAATCATTTATGCTACTAGTCTTATTTTAAGAGCGCAGCTTTCAAGCTTTTAATTTAAGTGCGAATGAATGACTGAAACAGTGAAATTGGATGTAATAATCTTTTCTCCGATTAGAAATTCTATCCCTAAATATATGAAAACTGAAGTTTGTTACAAAGAATGAAATTTACTGATATATTTATAGAACATTTTAATATTCTTCTTTGCTGCAGTTCAATGTGCGAAGGTTTTGCGTATTTTTATTGTTCTTATAGGATCCGATACCTATGACTTAATTTGATTCTTGTTTTTTTTTTTCATTTAACACATTGAGAACAGTGCAGTTTTTTCACTTCATCGGGCATCACTGAAAATCGTACTTTGCTTTATTTGGCGGCGCCTTGCACAAAATGTTGTTCAGCAAAAAATTGATTTAAAAAACAAATTACTACTAAACACATTTAGCTTTTTTCATCTAACAAAATTATTGTCGATGTGAGTCACCGGTGATACACGCCACACAGATAAAACATTCGCGTGTGTACCACCGGTGGTACACGCTGGCCTCAACATACTAATTGACATTTTTTATTAGATATTTCGAGTACAATCTTATCTTATTGTTAGTTAATTTATTATTCTTATTAAATTGTGCTTATCAAGCAAAATGTGTGCGGGGTTGGCTGAACCAATGTTTAAATCCCAATTTATTACTTTATATAGTATATTTTTGTTTTTTTACATCAGTTCATGTGGCTTAATTCTTTTAAGCCTCCTGATTTCATGGATGATATCCAGGAGTTGAATAGCTTCAACAGAGATGCTTAAATCGATCTTTTGCAATGCAGGTTAAGTCGAAAATGGAGTCCTATTAAATAATAAATTTGACGCTGTTTAAGTTTATCTGTTTTACTCTTTATCTAACGTCCTGCTTTCAGTTTAATTTTAAGCCTAGTCCAAGATATTCAAGATATACATATGTTAAGCCTGTTATTCTTGCGGCGTATAGGTTACGTGTGATGATTTTAGCTCATTGAGTTTATTGTTTAAGTTTCTTAGGCATTTGCCAACTTTTTCTAATGCTAGTTGCAGTTTTTTAATCACTTTGGTTTGCGATTCATCTGTTGACATACTGATGATATCGTCAAAATTGTCAAATTGAAAAAATTTTTTTAACTTAGGGTGTGTTTCTACAAATCTAAAAAGTTGCTAAGCCTGCTAAAATTTAGGTGAGAGAGATGATAGTAAGAGTAATTAGTTCGATGTTCAATGGATGTTGGCACTTTGTAAAACCCGATGCAGGTATTCCTCTCTTAGAAGGTGGGATGCATTCTGTAATGAAATTAATAATCTTACTTTAAATATTAATATATTTTTTTCTTGACTAAATATATTATGAAACAACTTTGTATTTTTCTAAATTTTTCTTTTGCTTTAAATATAAAACAAAACTTCTACGACATTAGTTTCCTTTATTAATATTATCTGAAACCGAAATTCTATGGAGAAGAAACAAACTTTACAATTATTTCCAATGATTACATTTTATATCCTTCCGTCTTGGTCCTAACCTCTTTCTCTGTATTTTCAAAGAAAGAAAGAAAATTTGTCATAGTTCAAAATAACTTAATCTAATTGAATTAGAATTTTTTGTACACAAATATAATTCAACCACTAACTTACAATTAGTTAAACCTTAATACCTACAGTGCAGTTCCACTTGTTTAACTTCCTTAACATAAAAACAGAATACTTTTAAGTTTAATAACAATTGCAACGACAGCATGAACATTTTAAACATTACTTCGAAAATGGGAATATATTGTAAAGTTTTTCACAAATATAGTGTTGATTTTGTTTCATCTGCAATTTGAAAATATTAGTAAACATTTTTTAACCGACAAAATAAAAAAACAAGGTTTCTAATAATCTTTTATACTACAACATCAACTTGAGTTATTCAAAAACAGTAAGGATACACGTGCTAACACATTAGACGCTAACACAAAAAAAAGCTAAAGAATAATTAAATAAAAATTGCAAGGAAAAAATATATTAATATAAAGAGTTTTAATAGGTGTACTTAAATAGTAATAGCAGCAGATATCCATATATTTATATATTACATATATGTATGTATGCATATATAAGTATCAAAAAGCGACAAGTAATCTGTAACTTAATAGTTTTTATCTGGCGTAACGAGCATGCACTGAAAACTGTAAAGTACATGCCTCAGGCAATTTATAAGCTAACTAATAGATTTTTTTTTTTGTCCATTTTCATTTTTAGTTTTACCTGTTATTAAAAAACAAAAAGCAAAAACCCATAAGCTTGAGGGTTATAGAAGAAATTGATAAAGTTATAGTAAATCTCTCTAGTAACATTCTTTCAATATGCGCAAACAATAAATTATACAAAAAAAACAAAAACAAATAATAATAATAATACTAACAATAATAAGGAAATATAATTGTTTCGTTATACTAGATTAATTTACCTTTTGTTTTATTTAATCTATGAATTAAATATATTTTATTTGTTAAGGAATTACTGGCCAGGACAATTTATGACAAGAAATATAGTCTCAGTTTACATTAGACAACCTTCAACAGTGATGAAGTTTATATTTTAATAATTATTTATATGTGTTCTTTTTATTGCTTTTTTGTTTGTTTGTTTTGTTTTTAACTACTAATAAGATATTTAATAATTTCTCGAAATTATTTGCATTAATTTTGAATTTTGACTTACAAAAAAAATTCTATAGAATCTATAGAATTAATTCTATAACAAATAATTTTGTTTTTCTTTTGAAGAAGTAGTGGAAGTCATGTTTGTGCAAAAGAATAATTTTAGTTATTAAAAAAATAGAAAAATTTGCTTTTTTAGAAACAACTGCTATGATGGTAGCGATGAAATGAGCTGCAGTAAGTAAAAATTTATAAGAAAACCGAAATCGATCTTCTAACATTGATTTGCATGTATTTATGTAATTAATTTTTGGATTTGGGATGCACATTTTTATAGTTTCCTAAGAATACTGAAATATAAATCCCATGTATGATATTTATTGTTAAAAAAAAACTACTGATACTAACAATGTCTTGAAAAGCTATTGATATTCTTTGCTATCTAAACTCAAGAAATTCACAATCATAAAAACCAAAATAAACAGAAATTAATTCTGAAATTTTCTTCCCTGGAAAATTTTTTTAGAATCTTTTGTCAATTGTTTAAAATATTCAAACCACATCCTTATTAGTACAATGATATTAGTTTTTGATATGTTTTATGTAAAAGTTTGGTTTTCATTTTCTCTTTTTTTTTGTTTTTGTAATATATATTTTTATATTTAGTAGCTTTATTTTTATTATCATAGCATAACATTTTTTAGATATAGAAATTCACAACAGAATTAACAACGTTAGATACAGCAAATGTCTTGAAAAGGAGTTTCGATGCTCCGATGGAATTTGTATTGCCAATTATAAATGTTGCAATGGGATCGATGATTGTGATGATCAGTCTGATGAATTAAATTGCCCTTATGAGACAAACTATGATTATGATGGTAGTTGATTTTGGCTTTAATAACATTTAAAAAGTGTTCCATATTCCTTTTTTAGTTTTCCTTTTGTGTTTAGTTTTATTATTTTTTCCAATGGAGCTCCATCCTGCGTTTTAAATAATAATTGTATATTGGTGTTAGGTTAGCTTAAAACTATATTTACAGCTCTGTAAGTATATATATGTAAAATAATTGTGATGATTTTATTGAGAAGTTCATTTTTTATACAAAAATAATTCAAGTACTTTTCAAAAACACGATATAAAGGAAACCAAAAACTTCGAGTCGAAAACATAAATAAAAAACTAATAGTAAAGAGTCACTAACAATGTATTCAAATATAACTTAAATAGCTACTTTGCCCTTTTACGAGGGCGGTTCCATAATAATCTGGCCTCACAGATTTATGATCACTTCGTAACTAGATAACTTGTATCAAGGTGTTTATTGGTTAGTTATTAAGCAAAAATAAAAACAAGTATTGACGTGAATTGTTTAGTTTGATAATAGGATCTAAATAAGCAACACGAAAACAACAAATTTTAATAATGTCGAAAATTGAGAATAAAAATGTGGTAAAGTCTCTTTTTAAATAAGGTAATAAGCCAGCCAAAATTAAACAACGCTTGGACTGCTTGTATGGTGACTCTTCACCTTCACCGGCTGAGAATCTGTGGAAGATGTTGAGCATGAAGGTCGATCAGTGGACGTGCTAACTCCTGAAATTATTGAGTAAATCAAACAAAAAATTTTGAGTGATCACCGACTTAAGATAAGAGAAATAGCAGCAAGGTACGGGCTTTCTAAGAGTTATGTTCATTGTGCTATCCATGACCATCTTCATATGAAAAAGGTAAGTGTAAAATGGGTATCGAAACTTCTTTTTTCTGTTCAGAAACAAGAGCGTGCACGCTGTGCGGAAACATTTTTGGAGCTCTGTGGTAAAAGTCGATAAGATTAATCGGGCGCATAGTTAGTGGATATGAAACAATGGTCCTTTATTATGATTCTGAAAGTAAGCATGATTCGATAGAATGGCGTTACAAGGGAGAGAAGCTGCCAATCAAGGTTGAGGTCCAGCAGTTTACGAAAAAGATTATGTATACAATCTTTTGGGATTGTGAAGGCATACTAATGGTTGATCTTAAAGAACGTAATACCGTTGTTAATAGCAAGTATTACGCTTCATTTCTATGCAAACTAAGGGAGGAAATCAAAGAAAACTACAAAAAGAGATTCTTCTAATTCACGACAACGCTCCCGTGCATACTGCTGCTATTGCGAAGATTGCTATTCAGCAATGTGGGTTCACCGAATTGGAACATCTACCTTACAGCTTAGACATGGCCCCAAGCGATTATTTTTTGTTTCCTAATTTGAAAAAGGGACAAAGGACAAACATTTTTTGATGATAATGAACTACAGACAATTTTCAATCATTTTGAAGGCAAAGAAAAAGAATATCTATATAAAGGTATAGAGTTGTTAATTAATAGATGTAAAAAGTGTGTAGAAATAAAGGGAAGCTATATTGAAAAATAATAAATGCTTCAATCGATTATCATTAACAGCACCATGTTAGGCCAGATTATTATGGGACCACCCTCGTATGTATATCAGCGAGGATAATTTTTAGCTAAATTTGACATTAATTATACTTAGATTTAAATAAATGAAAAAATTAACCGCCAATAACGTGCGCAAATTAAAAAAAAATTTGCCATACATAATAGAAAGTTAGGATTATTCTACTTTCAGATATATGTAGGTCAAAAACTTTTTATACAAATATTAACAATTTGGGAATATGGCCACCATTTTTCTATATAATCTATATAAAGCTTCTGTATTTGTATTAATTAGATCATTGTTATTTAACAATTTAGAGTAGTATTTGCTTTATGAAACAACAATCAGAACCTTTTCTGAAGAAATCTTAAAGCTACGGTTATCCAGAACAATTAATAAAATATTATCTTCCTTACTTATTGGCATAACTTATACTTATACATTATACTTATACATGACTTATACATTTCCGATATAAAAATTTATAGTTTTTAATCAATGTAGGAATACAAAATAAATTATTTTTGGTATTTTATTAATTCATTTCGCAAGATAAAATTGTACTAAAAATTTAGTATTACATTTTAGGGTTAACTTAGAGCTAAATTTTGTACTTTATTTACTTGCATTATTTTAAATTATGCAATTAAATTCCAGAGACACTAATTATAAATATGTATTTCGCTTTAATTTTAATAAAAAAATCTATTATGCTTTGAGTTCGTTCAATTAGTTTCAGTCATTACCTTAAAATTTATTTGATTATGAAGTCAACTTTTCTTTATCATCAAAAATAGTACATTGAAAATTTATTTAATTTATTTATTTATTTATTTTATTTATGTCTTACATATATGTATTTGATTACAATCACAAAAAAAACTATTCTTTCATTATTTTGAAGAGTATTTTTTTTTAAATTTCATATTCTGACTAAAGAATTTGCTTCCGAATTCTGACTTTTCGATTTAGTCAGAATTATGATACAATAACGGTTCGGAAAACCGATTTCACATTTTCTACGAATTTATTACAATATTTCTTCCGCTTTCTGAATATTATACCAAAGTGTTGAAACGGAAGCGTATTGATAACTTTCAAAATTACTTGCAGCATAGTTTTAAGAGTTCTAGTGATTTATAAAAATAAAACTGGAAAATATCCTACAAAATTTAATTTAGTTTAGCAAAAAAGTAAATACCTGTTTCCTTTTTCACTAATAGTATTTGTTTTTTTTTTTCTTAATTTAATTAAAAACATTTTAAGTAATTATGAAATTACACTTTTCTTAGAATCTATAAGAGAAATGGATACCAGTAAATGTGCCATTGATGAATTTGAATGTGATAATTCGATGTGTATATCTCAAGAGTTTCGATGCAATGGATATCCTGATTGTGTAGATGAAACTGATGAAATAAATTGCCCATCTTTCGGAGGTAAAAGAAAACAAAGCAAATAATTATTTTGTGCTAAAAAGCCTTTCCTTAATTAACTTTTTAATCAATTCTGATTATAGTTAATCAAAATAATCGATTTAATCAATTTATTTTTATTAATAATAATATATTTAGAGAAATTTTTTAATTTTCATAAATACTATCAAATAATTTAAAAGCAGAAATTTGATAAATTGCGTTTTAGGCTGCTGATACTCCATCCTTACAATAATAAAGCTTTTTCGATACTCATTTTAAATTCAAAATTTTCCAATATCTAAACAAAAAAAGAATGAAATTTAATGACCAGTTTTCTAAATATTGTGTTTATATATGGCTCAACTTTTAATTTTTCTTTCTTAATTTGGTTTTTGTTTTTAAACCAATATCAACATTCACAGAATCTGACTGCAATGAAGATGAATTTCAATGTGATCATAACCATTGTATTCCAATTGAAAGTCGTTGTAATGGAATACGAAATTGCTTCGATGGAACCGATGAACAAAAATGTCCACAATGTCAGCCTGAATCTTATCAGTAAGCTAATATTTCAATAATTGAAAGAAAAAATTTCCTTTTTCTTTGAAAAAAAAAAAAAAACAAAAAAAATGAAATAAAAAGTGGATTTCATTCAAAAATTCTAAAAATGTCTGATTTTAGTTGTAACAACGATGAATGTATTCCTGATAGATACCGCTGCGATGATAGTTATGATTGTATCGATGGTAGTGATGAAATCGGTTGTGGTAAGTTTCAATATATTGATTTGTTATGGATTACTGTTTTGCTGATTCTCATGCTTATCCCTTTTCAAAATGGCATGCATTTTATACGAGTATAAATAATCGACAATGGATAAGCTTTTATCTCTACTTGCTTTAACAGAGATTAGCTTTGCTTAGTATATTTATTACAAGGATCATTTTGAAAACAGGGTTGGATTTTGAATATTTTTGCAATGTTCTCTTGTTGTGTCTTTTTCAAGCATGATTCTACCAAAACTTTATTAAAATTGCTTTATTTGACTTATTTGTGAAATTTTGTGAGAATTGTGATTGTCTTTTTAAATAAGTTTTCAAAAATTTATGTTTTAAATATTATTAAATTGGATGGTTATTTTTTATCCTGCTTTTTGTTTTCTTTAATTTTTTATTTCATTGGTTTTGTTTGAGTTCGGACTCATAATTAACTTTATTCAAAAAAGTTAAAAATCAAAATTACAAAAAAATTTTAATTTGACAACAAGATATTTTTTAATCTGCTCCAAAAATAAATTTTTAAAAATTCAAAAATAAAAATAAAAAGAATTACTTTTAAAATTGTTCTGAAATACTTTCACAAAAGTCCAAGAAATATTTTAATATAAAACAAAGTTTTATTGAAAATTGAAAAAAATGTTGACTGTGGGTGGAAAATAATTTCGGTTCCTTAAAAAGTATTATAAAGTATTATAAAAGTCTCATAAAAAACATTTTAGGACATTAAAAAGTTACTAGACCTATTCTTGGGGAGTAAAATTAGATAATTTTACTACTCAAAAATTCAACAAAATACTTGACTCTTACGACTAGAAACTTACAGAAAATTCAATCGAACAATAGTAAAAGATTTACTGATATAAATACTGTTATTCTTCAAAAGTTCCACAAAAGCTAGCTTAATTTATAATACAAGGAAAAACATGAACAACTTGCATAATTTTCCTGTTTATCCCTGTACATATATTACAATTAAATAATCTCTACAAATTTGAAGTATATAAAAATCAAGTCAAAGTACAGATATCGAAATTGAGTTGCAAAAAGTTGATTGAAAAAGAAAAATAAATTATTAAAAGTTATTTATGTATATACTGTATATAATGTAAATATACTAGATAATGCTTGCAAATAATTAAAATATTAACAAATAATTTTAGAAAACAAACCACTAAATATTTTTAATTATTATGTCTGTGTTTTGTTAAAACCCAAAAAAAAAACCTTTCATTACATAAAACTAGAAAACCATAATAAAAAAAGCTGTGTTGAGGGGCATTGGCAATGTGAAAACTTACAATGTATTAACAGGGAATTCCTTTGTGATGATTATGAGGATTGTTTGGATGGATCTGATGAAAGTAATAAAACCTGCTCTAAAGAGGGTAAATACATATATATCATAAATCAATCCTTTCATGTATATTTTTGGCTCTTAATGATTAAAATTAAATTAGAGTATTTGTGTTTTTTTTTTGTGCTAATCAAATTTTGAATTTTTATAAATAAGTCCAATTCTTTGGGACAATATAAGAAGAAAAGACTTAAGGTAATTTCAATAGCTAATATTTTATTTCGATTTGGCATAATTAGAGATAAATTAAAAAATTTTGGTTGTATCTCCATTGGAATACTGATTAGTATTTAACTAATTATGTTCTTAATTAGAAAAATGATCTTTGATTACGATTCTGGATATCTGCTGACATTTTGATATTTAAGTTTTGTTGTTTAAAAAATTCAAAGAAAAATTATACAATAATTCATTAAATTTAAATCCCATGTAAAAACAAATTTCACTATATATTTTTCCATGAACTAATTTTTCTAACTCAAAAAAACCAAGCAATAAATCATTATTCCAACATAGATCCAAAGTTTATTTGAGTATATTGTAATTGAAAATTCGATTTTATGATTGAATATTTTAATCTGATTCTCTAAGATAAAAACCATTGATAGATGTTATACTAATTTTACTGATCTTTGCTTATAGTTGTATTAACTATGTTGGTTTTTTTTCACCAAACATTCCAAACACAAATAAGCAATAAAAACAACAATACTAGTTTTATAAAATACTTAAGAATTTTATTTAATTGTAACCAGATAAAAACTGAAATAACTAATTTTTATAAAAATTGCCAATTCGATAAAATATTTTCTATTTGTAGAAATTGTAAATACAAAAAATAGAAACAAAAATATCATTTATATCAATTAACTAACTTCAATTTCTATTTGCATATTTAATTCATCATTTGATTGCTGCACATCATTTGAAAGCAGTACCACGTGGTATCACAGCAGATGATTGCTCATATAATGAATTTTTTTGTGATGATTCCTGTCATGAACGTTCAATTGTTTGCAATGGATTTGTTGATTGTTTAGATCGTAAAGATGAAGAAAATTGCGGTGATATATATCAACCAAATATAAATACATCTTATGATTATAATACAAAAAAATATCCATGCCCAGAACTAGCATGTCCTGGTAATGGTAAATGTTATCGTCATTCAGAAAAATGTGATTTTATACGTGACTGTGATGATGGATTTGATGAAAATGACTGTAAGTATAATTAATTTAAATTTATAAAATATTTAAATTTTTCATTTTTTTACTAATCACTTAATCATTATTCACTGATATATAGATTTTTTTTTATATGTATGCATATATATATCACTTAGGTCCTTGCAAGGATAATGAATTTTCTTGTTACGATCACCAATATTGCATTAAAATGACTCTGCGATGTGATGGTTACTACGACTGTAAAGATTTCTCAGATGAACAATATTGTTTTGGTTAATATTTTAAAATTATTGTGTTAAAATTTATTTTCTTCCCTTTTATTTAATATTTTTCTTGTTTAGAAAAAATTTTGCATAAAAGCCTCATGTATATAATGCAATTTAATTTTTGATTCCTTTTTCTTAATGTCTTTAATTTAGATTTATTGCAAATTAAAAAAATGGTCTTGTTGTCTAAAGATGAATTATATTTATTAAAATCAGTTAGAAAGATTTTTTTTAAGTATAAAAAAATAAACATTTTTTATTTAAATAAAGTTTGCATGGAGATAGTTCCAAGGAAAACATTAAAAATCTTATAAGGATGTCAATAAAAAAAAAATGTTTTCTCAAAATAATGGTGCTAAAACAAAAAAATTAACTTGTGTACGCACATAAGGGTAAAATCATATGTTTTGGATGCATTTTTATGTTTTTGTAAAAAATTAGTTAGTTAAAATTATTTCAATTTTTTAATATGTTACTATTGGCATGCTCAACTTTACAACGTATTTTACAATTAAAGTTATTTTACTCTATCACACTAATAGTGTAAATTAGTTCCAAAACTGACACATAGATGGCGGCAATATTGATAAATTTAAATTTTTTAAATTAATGTTTTTGAATTAAATGTTTGTGAGTTAATATTGGCAAGTTTCATTTACTGGTGTGAGAATTAAAAGGATTAACAGAACTTTGAAGTGTTTAAAGCTTTCCGAACAACTCCATGAATCAAAAGTTTTTATGCTTGTTGTTTGACATCTTAGAAATACATATTTATTAATATCCAAATCCATTTTAAGTGTAATTTGGAAAGTGTTTCACAAATCAAGGAAGTTGGTTAATTTTAGTAACTTTTGGTTAAAGTGCTCATATTTGGTGAGAGAGATGAGAATCAGAGCGTTCATTAACTCAACAAAAATTATCTCAAATGTGAAGTTAGCATTAACTGCAGCTTTATTAGTTGTATGGTGATATTTCATTACTTTATTTTGATAATAAAAGCTGATAAAGATATTACTAAATTGTAAAATAATTTACGATCGAAACGAAAAATGCACAAATTGCAGCTAACTTGACAGTTGACATATTTTAGTTGAGTTTCTGAACACATTACCTCTTACTCTCATCTTTCTCACCAAATGAGCACTTTAACCAAGTTGCTTAAATTAACCAACTTTGTTGATCTGTGAAACAAATACTTTATTGCTTCATTATTTCTTGTTTGTTTTCACTGCAATCAGTCGAGTGAAAACTATTATTATTTACCTTTAGCTAACTTCGTAGCTTCACGACTTTGGTAATGCTATCTTTATTATTTTCAGAACAATTGATGAAAAACAAGTTTTTGTGTTAAATTATTATTGCTACTTTTTAATGAAAAAATTAATATCAAATGAAATGATCGATTTCAAAACTTGTTAATAATTTCCTCTATTGAATACAATCAAGAAACCAGAAAATTTTGAGGGCTATATTTGCGCCAGTACAGTGAGTGGTTTATATAATTTTGCCATTCATTTTAACAATTTTTACCTCAATACATTATTTTGGCCAAAAAAGAACACTTATTTTTTTCCTATGGATTCACCATATTGTCATGTCATGCTAGCAGTGTCCACATCACAAAACAGAATCTGAATAAAGTGTTATTAAGCCTGTGTCTAGATTAGCACTTTGGATGCATGTCCTTTTAAAGTTTTCTTCTTTTTATTTAGAAACGTTTAAAAAATATTTTCACGAAAAATCTAATTAGCATTAATCTATTTTATTTAGCTAAGTTCTTTTATTCCTGAAAAAATAAATTAATTTTAACAATATATTATATATAATAAATATTTTGTTATTCATTTTATAAATATTAGAAAAATCATATAAAATATAAAATTTATTCAAAATTAGGCTGCCGTGAAAATGAATTTAAATGTAATGATGGAACTTGTGTTGATCGTGCAGCTGAATGTAATGGACGTAATGATTGCTCTGATGGATCAGATGAAGCCAATTGTATAACAAATCAATGTCAATCATATCAATGGACATGCTCTAATGGACAATGTATAAATATTTATGATAAATGTGATGGTAAACCTGATTGCTCTGATTATTCAGATGAAAGATCTTGTGGTAAGTAAAATTCTTATAGTAAAAATATTTCTCTTTAAATAAAAAATTTTAATTCAAATTTTCTTTTGCTGAATCGAATCTGATTACAAAATTTTTCAACCTTAATATTTTTTATATTGTTTAATTGTTTTTTTTTTCTTCAAATACAAAAATTTGAATGAATTATAAAAAAAAACAAAAATTTAAAATAGCCGAAACAGATTCAATTGATGATGGCTGTTCTCCAAACGAATTTCGTTGTGAAAACGGGCCCTGTATACCATCTGAATTACGATGTAATGGACGAGTTGAATGCCCTTTTGATACAAGTGATGAACTTGATTGTGGGCTTATATGTAAGTTTTTTAATTGAATATAATCCAAGTGTGACTGCTTTTGATGAAATATTAATACGAAATCGAAATAAATGCATTTTCCAATTGGAGGTTTTGCTTTTTGTGAGCTATTTTAAAAAAAGATATTAAGTTACATAATCCGTACCTCTTATTAACGACATCTTAAGACTTTCAACAGAGATATCGGTCTATAAGGCCTGATTTTGGTATATTTCTCTCTTTATTATCAATATCCTTTTTCAAAACAACAGTCGTCATCCATTATTGACAAAAAATCTTAGATCCCAATGGAAGTTACTTCAATTAAATGAAGCAAATAATGTGAAATATTAAACTTTTTAATTTTTTATTTTTATTTAAAGCCAGTTTTATAACTTGCAATTTTCATATAAAAAAGAGTTTAAATTTTATAAAAATATTTTCAATAGTATTTGCATTTTAAGCTTTTTTATTTTTTATTTTAATAAAATGTTTATAGAGTTTTATAAGAAGTTTGTAACAAAGTTTAACAAAGGTTGTAGCAAAGATTTTTAGCAAAGGTTTTTGCAAAACGTTGTTCACGTGAAGAATAGATTTTGGGTTTTAGGTTAAAAAAAAAATAGAAAACAATTAAAAATAGTATTTATTGAAGAAAATAAATTTAACATTGAGGTTTTGCCTCTATGAACTCCAGACGCTAACTGATTAAAAATAAAATATCAAGTGATCAAAATACACTTGCTGATCAATCATATTCATGAGAATATTTTTACTCAGCATATCCCATGAACAATATTTGTTTATATTAAAAATAAGAAGCTTTATGTTTCCGGTCATACATAACCCGTGTGTCTTTTTGACATCTATCTCCCCTTTTTTCTCTAGTTGGCAGCGATGGCTTTGTTTAGTACTGCCTTATGTAATGAAATTTCGCAACAAATAGTTTACGATAAAAATATCTACGTTAAGAGTTACTGATGACATTTATCATTTACTTTCGGGATTAAAAATCTATAATTTATTAAAAATATACTTCAGATGAAAAAAAAAACAGTAGGTAAGAGGTAAAGTATTTTTCGCATGAGCGCAGTTTTTAATATGCTTAGTCGACTATTTACTTTTATTGAATAATTAGTTGTTACTTGTGGGATAATCAAACAATATATTCTGCATACTCTAAATATACTGACAGTTGGCTTACTGAATTTCTAACCATTTTTATTTTAATGATATTACAAAATATAAAAGATATAAACTAATATTTATGCTTTATTTCAGCAAGCAGACCATCAATGGATGCTCAACTTAATTTAAAAACGTATCCTTCAGAGCAGACAATAAAAGAAAGTAAGTACAAAATATTTGATTTTTTGGTTTATTTTTATGTATCTAAAACTTATAGCTTCGGAGTTTTAATCTTAAATTTATATAATTGTAACTAATTTTTATTAAACCCTAACAGAAAATTTTGTTTTTTAAATTATTAACAATGCTAGATTTAAGTTTTATTTTTCCTATTTTGGAGTCCATTATAAATTTTTAAAGTAACTAAATAATAAATATACAAAAAAAAACTTTTTTAACAATATTATTAACAAATTAAAATTTTGCAACATTTTTTTATACCCTTTTTAACAATGGCAAACACCAGGATATATTCGTGAGGGTAAGTTTTATTAAAATTTTTAAATATCAAATCAGAGCGCATCTCCTCATCGACGATACACACATAGTTTCACTTTTTTAGCCAACCAAGAAAGATATCAATTAATAAAATAACTCCATATTATCAGAAAAAAAATGAATGTAAGTTGATACAGGCTGAAATCTAACACATAAAAAGAAATAATTTTGAGTCTACAGAAAAATATTATAACAAAATAAAATTAAAATATAAAAACTAATGTGAATTCTAAAATAAGTTTTAAAATGGAGCCTGAAGTTGTGGAAATTTTGATTCAATATCTTTTAAAGAATATATAAAAAAGCAAACAATAAAAATGTGTTGAAAAACAAAACTACTGTACAACCATAACAACTACAAAACTTACGGATTCAGATTCATTATTTTATTTTTTGCACAAGCATTCTCACACATAAATCAACAACAATATACCTGCCTGTAATATAAATTTGCTTTTAAATATTAATTAAGTTTCTAAAAAATAAACAAAAACAAGTGAATTATAATCTTTCTTTTTTTTTGTTTTCTGTTAATATAAAAAAACAGGTCGGGAAGTTGTTTTTCGCTGCCGAGATGAAGGACCATTAAGAGCACCAGTCCGTTGGACAAGACCTGAAGGAAGACCACTCCCTCCTGGTTTTAGTGATAAAAATGGACGTTTAGAAATTCCTAATATAAGGGTAAGAAATTATTGATACAAATAAATTTTTTTGCAAAGAAAAAAATATTTTCCATAAAACTTAATGAAAAGAAATCTTTTTTGTATCTGAAAAACATTATTATGTAGTTTTTTAATTACAGCTTGGCATAAATACATTGAAACTTTAATATCTAATATAATAAGGTTTGTAAACGATACAACGATTGACACTGGTTTTAACTTTTAACTTTCCAATAACATACTGCCGCAATCTTTGCAAATTTTTTTACACATAAAAAGCGTCACTAGAAATGGATATCAGTAATTTTCTAGTTATGATTCAAATAATTGCGTCACTCTTTTTGTTACTGTGCAAAAGTGCCAGATGTTTTGGCAGTACTATTTGCGCTTGCATCTGCTTTTATGGCATATAAAATTTAAGCGTAATAGTTATTATTAAACACATAAGTCATACTTAAAACTAGGTTTTCTATGTTTATACATATATCTATGCATATATTCAAATTCATCTATTAATAGGACAGGTACACTTGCTGATCAATGAAATAAATTCATTTCAGTTGCTATCAGGCTCCTCATTCTCCTATTTTCATGTTGAGACTAATTAAAATTATTCTTTATTTTGAAATTATTTCCGGCAATCCGAAAATCTTATCTGTTACATTGACAGTATGGAAGTATACATATAACAAGTAATCTCACAACTTTCAAATGTAAGCTAAAACGCGAATTTTGCAAGATATAAGCTATATGTTTAATAGTAATTAACTGTAATTTCCTCTAAAAAATATCTGTTTTTTAAGAAATTCGATCGAGGCGTTTTCGAGTAGCTTTAGGACAAGTGGCGAATTTTCATTTTTTTTTTTGGCTAAATTTCACAAAAGTTCGAATATCTTAGTTGTTAAAAATGATAGAGACAATATTAAACGGAAAAGTTTTATGCATCAAAATGAAGTATATTCCTTCAATGTTGTACAAATATTAACTGGCTTGGAAGCATAACCAAATTTTCAAAATTCAATGACCCTTACGAGACACTAGCGAAAAAAAATTTATTTTTTGACAACTAATTTTTATTCGATTTTACTTTTTCTTTCAAACCATATCTTATTTTTGAAGTTTTATTGATGGACTGTACATTCCGAAAAAATAAGTAAAAAGCTTAAAATTATTTTCGTTTAAATTTGATACAAAATTTTTGAAACCCTTATATCTTTTGTATTTATTATCCGATCAGAATGATTGACCACTTAAAAGTTTTCTAATAGTTAAGGAGCGTTATAAATTTTTTAACAATAATTTGCATTAAATAGCTCAAAAATGGAAAAAAGCAAACATTCAAAAATATCTTTTATGGGCATTAACTTGAAAAATATTTTGAATTTGAAAATTCTAAAAATTCATTTTTCTTTCCATTTCATATTCCTCTCAACTTCAATCATTACTTTTGAGCCAACATGCACAGTTTCTGATATCCCAAATTTGATTTGTATATAGAGTGTCGTTTTTTTCGATCTTTATCTTTAATTGCGTCACTTCGGAGACTGCCGTCTTTCGAGGCTTTCGAGGTAATACTGTCGAGTTTTTATATTCTTTTTTTTGTTATTATTTTTATTTTCTTTACTTTTTCTGTCATTTTATTGTTAAAAAATTATTAATTATTGTAAAAAGTAAAATAAGTCGACAGCGTTATCTCACTATTAATGAGAAAAAAAAGGTATGCAAAACTTGAAAATGCAATAGATTTGCAGTCTCTTAAAATACTAAGTATGAGAAGAACGCATTTGAAAGCTTACAAGTTACGATATAACCTCGTTCTGTTCCGTTATTTTTGTGGCAATTTGCTTGGATTGACTTAAAGTCCTAATACAATGATCCTGAAAGTCTTTTCTTTTATATAATCGAAAAGGCAAAAAAACAAATATACTACCGCCTTAAACAATAGTTTTTAATTTAGGTCTAAAGAAATGTATATAATTAACAAACTAAACCTTCAAAACGATTTGTTACTGTCCACTAAAAAGTTTTGATGATTGTATTGCATCAAGATAACCCCTGTTAAGGGGTTATACATAGTTGCGAAGTCTAAAAATGGCGTCTCATTACAAATTTTGTACAAGAACGCGTTTTATTGAATAAATACAAATGAGCCGCTTATTTTGAAAGTAGTGCGAGCCCATTTTTTGTTATTTCGAGATATTTAAAGGTTTGCATTTCAATAAATTTAAAAATATTTGTAAGTATTAATAGATATATTTTTAATGTTTTGTAACATCAGATAATGCAAATTTATAATCGCATAGTGTTTACAGTTCTGAGTACAAAAAGTAAGAGTTTAATTATAACTAAATGGACTTGCCTCACTTTCAAAATTAATGAATTATTGTAATCGTTCATTTAATTGGGAATTTTTTCAGTTGTATCAGCCTTTTTTTAATTATAGGAACAAAATACTCTTCAAATTTTTATAAATATTTATTCATTTGATAGAAAGCGAAACAAAACAAAGAATATTGTAGTAGAAAATAACATAATAACATAATAACCTAAGAAAAAAATATTCAGTTTTATTAAGAATTTCAATTAAATTATACATTTTCAGTTTATTCGTAGGTGTAATTTTATTCAGGATTTAACATTTTAAAATATTCATAATGAACGGGAGGTATATATGATAATAAATCCATCATGTCCTTGAATTTCTCAAAGTTAATAGTTCTCCTATTTTCATACATAGAAGATAATTTTATGTTTCCGAAATTCCTTGGTCTTCCACGTCGTGGTGACAAATCGATAAGCTTAAATTCAGCATCTCGTTTTATCGAAGTTTTGTAGAACATTTTGTATGGTGCATCCCCTGTAAATCTGATCCAGCATATATATAACCAATTCACGGTTTCTCCATTGGGATTTTTCTTACGCTTTAAAATAGCTTTCTCCAGAAGTTGGGTTGAAACAAATTTTTCGTGTTTCATTTCATGTATTAAGAATTAATTATGTTTTCGACAATTTCTTATTAGTTTATCATAATTCTGGGGAATATACAAGGAAGTAACCATTTCAACCACTCCAAAATCAAATAATTCCAATCTAAAAGATGGGCTTGCAATACTTTCTAAATAAACATATTCTCAATACTGGTAAGAGCTGAAACTTCCATCTCCCAACTACTAAAATATGATTTTTTTTTACTATAAATTGTTTACGCAGAATTAGATCATAACAAGTTTTATCTATATCTACCAGTATCTCAATTTTTTTCAAAAATGGACTTGCACCCCTCTTGAAATTAACGGCTCAAAGATAATTTTCTAAAAAGTAAAAACAATTAGAAATAATTTATCGCAGATCTAATTCCTTCGATCAATACCTGGAAAATATATCTGAAACAGTTGTGGTAAAATTAAAGTTCGATCGACTTAGGCATTTTTGAGAAATCGTGCTCGCCGACTTTGAAAATGCGGTTTTGAGAAAAATTCGTTTAAAATTTCAAACGTCAAACGTAAACGTTAGAAACATCTCTACAATTATTAGTATAACTCAGAAAATATTTACTGGATTGGTTTGATATTTTCAGAGAGTATATTTAAACATGTGTACACTCCGAAAATTTAAGAAAAAATTGTTTTTTTGAAGATTCTAACTGCGTATAACCCCTTAAACCCAACTTCTTACAAAAGTTGAATTTAAGTATTTTTCTTTAAATTCCTTTTTTTTTTTGAAAGAGTGCTTACAAGTATTGCAATAAAGTGACATGGTATAAAAAAAAAACTACAAAAACTCCAAAAATTTAAGAAAGGATATTTTTTTCTCAAATCTTGAACATTTCATTTAATTTGTTTCTTATATTTTATTTTATGAATCCAAATGACAACGAGATATTAAACTAATCGCCGTATAATTTCAACTATTACTTAGTGTCCAACATTGATTTAAATTATTCTAAATAAATATATCTAAAATAATATTAAATTTTTAGTTTTTTTTTTTGTTAATAATTAAAACGACTTCTTTTTAAGATAATAGTTAGTCACAGGATATTTCAGACTATATACTATATATTAATAATTGAAGGAAATTTTGTTGTTTATATATTTATCTATAAGCTCAATTTAAGGACGTAAATAACTTTTGTAAATTTAATTTCATACAGACACAAGATACTGGTGAATATATTTGTGAAGCTTTTGGATATCCTAGCAATACCCGAGGACAAAGTGTAACAGTTC